>OU015744.1:70460182-70478649 GCA_907169655.1 Acomys percivali
ACCAAGCGTGTTTGTTGCCTATGGTATTACAACATAGCACCATGAACTGGACAGCTTAAAATAACAGGGAATAATTATCTTGTAGATCTGGAGGCCAGAAATCTAAATTCAGAGTGTAGTCTGGGTCTCATTCTCCTTGCAGGCCTATCTGGTCGGTCCACAGCCTCTAGGTCACATGCAAGCCAGGATAATCATAAGTGGGGCCCAACACAAAAGCATAAACCTTCTGAAACATTAGGAGACTTTTGGTAACTCATTTACACAGTGCCCAAGCAGGAATTCTGTAGCTGACAGTGTAGGGTTACGATATCAAGGTTGGGCATGCCTGCTAGAGACCACCAGGTGGCCTCCATTTTCTGCCACTCCAAGACCTGGTGCTATCCATTCTGTGGCTTGTGACTACAGCACTCCGATCATTGTGTCTGTGGTCTCTGCCATTCCTGTCAAATATCCCTCTTCATCAATATATCAAATATCCATAGTCATCTTCTTTTAATTATAATTTTTACTGTGGTAAATCTATATAAATTTTTACTATTTTAACCATTTAAAAATATATAGTTAGGATAACAGAAATACATTCAGTGCTATGCAACCACTGCTACCATCTTTCTCTGTAAGTCTTCCCAAGAGCCTGTGCCCACTAGACAATCAATAACTCCCTCTTCCTCCCTCCCTGGCTGTTAGCAACCATCTCCCTGTAGCCATGAGTTTGAGTTCTTCAGACACCAGAGTAGGCTCTAAGTGTTTGTCCTTAGAGAACAGGCTTATTCTGTGTAGCAGACTTTACATTTCATCCCTTTACATTTCACATCATTGTGGTACCTGCTGTAATTCCCTTTCTTTTAAAGCTAAATAATCCATCATTGTAGGCAGTGCTGCGCTGTTCCTCCTTTATCCACAGATGGACGTTTCCAGCGCCTCCATGTTTTAGCTCTTGCAAACGTGATTTCTCTGTCACTCTCTGGGTTTTTTTGTTTTGTTTTTCATGTGCCTTGGTTTGAATTTTTGAGATTGGATACACAGTTGTAGCCCAGGGTAGCCTCCAACTTATGGTCCAGCTGCCTTAGCCTCCCGACTAGTGGAATTATAGGCCCGTGCCACCTGGCACAGTGCACAGAGTTGAGCAAGGAGATCGGTTCTCTTTTTCACTTAAAAGGACACTCATCATTGTCCAGCTAACCCAGAATGAGTTCCTCTCCAGATCCTTAATCTCATCCTTCACTATATAAAGACATAGTACGTTCTGGAATCAGGATGTCATCTGATCTTTTCTGGGAGGACCAATTATTCTAGTACAACAAAAACCAAGTCTTTCTTTCATGTTATTTCTTTCTTCAAGAAGTAGCAGTGGGGGCTGGCGGTGTAGCCCAGTGGTAAGCGCTGCCTGCTCTTCCATGCTAGCGCCCACCTACAAGCCAATAACTCTCTGTAACTCTAGTTTCAGAGGGTCTTATATGCTATTCTGGCTTTCACGGACATTGCACACACATGGTACACTGACATATATGCAGACAAAACACCACACATTTAAAAAGTAAATTTTACGGGCTGGAGAGATGGTTCATCGGCTAAGAGCACTGGCTGCTCTTTCAGAGACCTGAGTTCAATTCCCAGCAACCACATGGTGGCTCACAACCATCTATAATGAGATCTGTTGTCCTCTTCTGTTATAAAAGCATACATGCAAATAGAATAGTCATATAAATAAATAAATAAATACTTTTTA
Organism: Acomys percivali; assembly: GCA_907169655.1. Lineage (NCBI taxonomy): Eukaryota > Metazoa > Chordata > Mammalia > Rodentia > Muridae > Acomys > Acomys percivali. The sequence continues at coordinate 70,461,912 of OU015744.1, forward strand.
AAAAAAAAAGAAAGTTGCAACACATCAAATGTGGCCCTCTTGGAGCTAGGAAGTGTCTGTGCAGAGACACTGCTGTGTTTTATGTGAAGGTTAATTTTACTAAACACCTCTTTAAAGGCATTCCCTCTCTCTCTCAGTCAGGTACAACTGCCCTGTTCTTCGCTGCCCAGCAAGGCCACAATGACGTCGTGAGATTCCTCTTTGGATTTGGAGCATCCACTGAGTGCCGGACCAAAGTAAGAGAGCTGAGGTCCTGACTTCACACCCTGGGGATGCGCTTAGGCAAACACGCCATTCCTTTTCTCCTCATCTGTGGCACATCATGTGTGCTTCTCTTGCTGGGAAACTCGTGCTTGTGGAAGGTTCCAGATTCATTAGTTTGGGGGATTCCTTCTAAGTTTTGCACTTGGAGAAAGAATTTCATAGGAAACTACTTAAATTGTTTCTTGCACCATTTGTTTTTTGCTCAGGGACCCTAAACTTTATAAGCAGGCATCTCTCTAACAGTTCCTAATTCTGTGTTTTATTCTCTTTTTGTATTAGTTCCAGGATAGTAATAGGAGTTATCTGAAGTACTTAACTTGTCCTAGTGAGCCTAGGGTGCTTCTGAGCTGGCTGTCTGGCAGGTGGCCTGCACTCCCAGGCTATTCTCTGGGAAAGACAAAGTCAGACGCAATCTGCAGGTTGTAGTGTTGAGTGGGGACTGTGGTTCTTCCTTTACAGGGGGTTTCCAGTCTCACTTTTTGTATTCAGGTAAGAAAGCACAGTGCCAAAAAAGATGAGGTTTTTTTTGTTCCCATGATTTTTCATGTTTTATAACAGGGAATTTTGAGTTGATATAATATTCTTGTCATTTTCACTTCGTTTTAGGTTTACTTGTAGTATTTATTCCTGAATTTTATCCCATTAACTTTAGCCCATGTTGAAAAATCTTAGATTTTCTTGACTGATGGTATATAATCAAGGGAGTTCCCACTGGATTTTTTCCCCTAATGAAATACTATCGAATGGTCTAGATGACATATAGAATTTTGTCTTTTCTAAAACCCATTAGTAAGTTGTGTGCATGTCTTGCAGCATATTGGATAATATGATATAATATAATAATATATACATACTTATTCTAACTATCTATTTTTATTGTAACCCTGAGGTAACAGAGGCCTGAGTTGCTGCTCAGTGGGTACATGCCTGCTGCAAAAAGCACAAGGACCCGAGTTCACATCCTCAAGGCCCATGCAGAAGCCAGGTGCTTAACTGCATAACCTCATGCATGCAGGCATCCACAGCCTCAGCCCTGAGGGGGAGAGGCAGGGGAGACATGAGGACCCTGAAGGTAGCCGGTGCAGAGAAAATGACAGCCTCCAGGTTCACTAATAGGCCCTGCCTCAGAAAATAAGATGAAACAATTGAGGGACCCTGATGTCAACCTTCGACCTCCACGTGGGGGGAGGGGGGCTTTGCACATGCATGCACTGGAGCATATGCACGTGTGTACACACAGACAGACAGGCACATACACATGCACATTCACACACACACACACACACACACACACACACACACACACAGTGAACTAAAGTTCACTGAACCTAAATCTCAACACCTTAGAATTAAATCAATTGCTACTCCAGTCACCTTCCTGCTTAACAAGTTCCTACCGCATTAACACCTTTATGCTGGACCAAGTTGTGCTCCTACAGATCCACAGAACACAGATCCCATGATGAGCAATCCCATGATTCCTTGAGGTCAACTGCAGGTGTCTGAAGCGCTTTCCATAGGAAGAAGGGGGTGTCAGGAGGCTTTGAGTTTTAATGTGAACCTGTCATCAGAACTGACTTGGTTCTAATAGTCACTCTCTCTGTTATGAAGTATATGAGATCTGTAGCCCGAAAATGTTTTTAATAGAGGAGAATAGTCCTTCTGCCATACTCAGTATGTTTACTATTCTCTTATCTAGTCAGGCAGAGAGAGCGCAAAGCTGACAGGACAGAGCAATAGCCATTGCTGTTATTGAGCAATGTCTCCATGTCTCTCGTCATGCCACAGGCCTCAGCGTTTCGTCCCTCTCCTCTCTGTTCCCCACCCTTCACTGCCGGCTCCCACACTTTCCTTCCCAGGCAGTTCCTCCCTCGGTGATGCCTTCTCTGGCTACTGCCATGCGTCCAGGATGTCACTTTGACTATGACCACAATAACCCTATAGCAGATATTTTACAGGAGGCCACCTGCCACCTGCCTATCACAGCCACATCTTACACAGCTAATTAAAAGGCTTATTTTCTGGGCCTCACCAATGCATTCTAAATCAGACCCTCTTAGGGTAGAATTTGAATAAAAAATAAAAATACAATTCTATGCCCAAATTTAGAAAATACACTGTTACATTTATAGTTAGTATTTTTTAGTTAAGGTACATGCTGTTGAATTACTCATAATTAGCTTATATCTCCACATCACAGTTCAGAGCACCAAACAATCCAAGGTGGGAAGATGATCCCAGGAGCCTTAGCGGGAGTGCCCGGGGAAAGCCATTGGTGGTGCTTTGACCACAGACGCAGTATGACGTGGTTGGCCTGAGTGCTTGTTCTAATTTCAGCTGCAGAGATAAAAGTGGGGTTGATGCCACAAAGGGATCCCCACTCCACATTAGAGCGTGATTGCTTTCCAGCGCTCTGCTCAGTCTCGGGCCCACGCTTTAAAAGAGACCCAGACAAACTGGCGCGTGTTCAAAGGAAAGCACTGATTAAGGCAGTGAGGTGCTGTCATCTGCTCTTTTAATGGAGGCGAATCTTGCCACATGGAAACGGTGGCTGTGGATGGCTAAGCGTCGTGAACTCCTGTGCTTACAACCAAATGGCACCACAGAGAGAAGCCGGTGTTTACCGAAGGGCCCCCTGGTCAGAAGCCATGGAAGGCTTTCCTGGTGATTCCAAGATGGAGTTGATAATACTTGGAAGTGCGCCCTGCACTTCCCCTGTTGAGAGGAGAATGGATGACTCCTCCTTTGGTACAGGGAGGTTTGTAATTGCAGGAACTTGGTGAGATAACTGCATTATGTCCCTAGCAGGTTATCCAAGAGTACTGCACGCTCATGTCCTTAAGATGAAATCTTTCACAACTGTGAAGAAAGGGTGGAGAGCTGACAAAATGACGCCATAGTTAAGAGCACTTGCTGCTCTTCTAGAGGACAAGAGTTTAGTATCCAGCACCCTATTGGGTGGCTCACAGGCTCCTGTAACTCCAGTTCTGGGAATCCCACACTCTCTTCTGACCTCTGTGAGCACCCTCACATACACAGGGCACACACTTACAGAGACACACAAACACATATGCGTACATACAAATAAGAGATAAAACAAGTCTTTAAAAAGTAAAGACAAGGTAAAAATGATGACAGAAGGAGAGTAGGTTTATTATCTCCGGGAATAGCCTCAGCCAGTTCTATGTAGATGATCTAATGCGCATGTCCTCTCCTGCCATAGGATGGTGGCACTGCCCTGTTGGCGGCCAGTCAGTATGGGCACATGCCAGTGGTGGAGACCTTGCTGAAGCATGGAGCCAACATCCACGACCAACTTTATGTAAGTGTTTCAAGAAGGCATTTGCTTATGCCTTGACCACAGCTAACATTCAACCTAAATTCCAACATCAGAAACTCCAGGTTCAAGTATTCTTTTTTTAATATATTTTATTAATTTATTCATATTACATCTCAATTGTTAGCCCATCCCTTGTATCCTCCCATTCCTCCCTCCCTCCCATTTTCCCCTTACTCCCCTCCCCTATGACTGTGACTGAGGGGGACTTTCTCCCCCTGTATATGCTCATAGGGTATCAAGTCTCTTCTTGGTAGCCTGCTATCCTTCCTCTGAGTGCCACCAGGTCTCCCCGTCCAGGGGACGTGGTCAAATATGGGGCACCAGAGTTCGTGTGAAAGTCAGACCCTACTCTCCACTCACTTGTGGAGAATGTCCTGTCCATTGGCTAGCTCTGCACAGGGGTTTGAAGTTTACTGGACTCTAGGTGAGAGAAGCATGGAGAATGGGGAAATAGAAGGATCCAGAGGGTCCTAGAAACCTACAAGAACATTATGATGGGCAGATCTGGGCCCAGGGGTCCTGCTCAAACTATGGCACCAGCCAAAGTTCAAGCATTCTTTAGCGTACTAAAAAGAGCACACATCTGTTTTTGAAGATGTATTTTTCTTATTTGACTTATGTTGACTTATGGGGTGGGGCGTATATGTGCACATGAATGCAAGTGCTCACAGAGGTCAGAGTTGTCAGATACCCTGGAGCTGGGGTTACAGGCAGTTGTAAGCCACCTGATGTGGGTTCTGGGAACTGAATTCAGGTCCTCAGTCTGTGCTCTTAACCACTAAGCCATCTTTCCTCCCCTAACACAGTGGGCTTTTCATTTGAGATACCAAGAGAAAAGTATCTGATCAGATGAGCTTTCCCTGTCATAGAAACCATGTATTTCCTCACCTCTGTTCTGTTAAATCTGTTGCTCATCTGAAACAGTCTCCTTATAGAGTTAAGCTGCCTTCTGGTACAAGCTCACCCACACCGTGGCAAGCCCTATGGTCCAGTGTATGGATAGCACCTTCCTGTTGTAAAGTGGAGTGCATTCCTAGTATAGTGTCCTGCCACTCCTAGTGCAGCATGGCACCAAGAGAAGAAATCGAGTCATGCCGGAGAGAAATGGGAGGTGAAAAGCCTAGAGATGTGTGCACAAAGTAGGTCTCTGAAGGGCATCCGCTGCCACCGTGGGTCTGTTTGAAGCTAATTGGCAATTAGTGCATAAACCGCGGGCCCTTGTAATTGTCACTGTAATTCCATAGGCTTCATGAAAACTGTTATTATCCTGATTTTGTAGGAAACATAAGAGATGGGGGGATGAGGTCTCAGGGTGGGGAGGGTCTCAGAGAGCCCTGCTTCCGGTTATCCAGGGACTGTATTTTAGACCATCCTTCAAGTACACTGTGAGGCCTTCTGCCAAAGGCATCAGGGTTTCATAGCCACATAATGAGCTGTGTAACAGGTTTCCATTTCAGCATCCTTTCCAGAGCTTGCCTCATTAACGCTCACAAACCACAGGCCTCTTTGAAGTCCATAGCAACTAGCCTAACCCTCTGGCACTTCAAAGTTTGTAAGGCTTTAAGCCTTGATCTCGGGATGACTGAGCTCCTCAGTCCCACTCTCAGGAAGCGCCTCTCAACCAGGCTGCCCATTAGATGCACCTGCGCTGCTTTCCAAACTGCCGGTCCCAGACATCCCCTCAGACTAGCAGAGCCCATCCCTGGGGTCTCAGCTGCAGCATGAGGAGGTTCTGACGTGAGTCCTGAGAAACCCCAGCAGGGCTCAGGGAGGGCTCGGTAGGAAAGATGTTTGCTCTGCAAACTTGAGAACCTGACTGGGTCCCCTGAGCTGGGATCCCTGCCCCTCCCCCGCCCCCCCCCCCCCCACCCAGCACCAGCACACAAAGCTGGCCTCTGTAGTGTGCACTTGCAGGTGCACTGGGAAGGTGAAGGAAACAGGGGAGGACTTCCGGGCTTGCCGACCAGCCCACCTTGCCAAACAGGCAGTGGGTTGTGGGATTGGTGAGACCCTCATCTGCAAAAATAAGGTGAAGAGCAACTAGGGATCCTTAATGTTGACTTCCAACCTATACCCTTGAGTGTCCATGCATTCACACCTGTACCCACACCTGTGTGCACAGCTGAGCACATACAGAGAAAAAAAGGAGGGAATAAATGCATGTCTAAAGCATTGGCTAAAGCATTTCTGTTGATCTGTGCAAGCAAGGAAAAGCTAAGAATCTAGATTACTATATGGGGGGCAGAACCAAAAGGCCTAGAGACTGTGGGACTAGAAAGCTAATTTTGACTTTCACAGTACGGCCCTGAGCCAGCAGTCTGAATTGAGAGTGGATATAAAATTTGCACTCATCAGACAGTGTCCACACAGAAGACTCTCCGAGCTCCTGTTCACAGTAAATTCCTCTCTGTTATAAGGTGAATTAGGAGTTTTCACAAGCTGTAAATTCCTTTTTGCTTTCATAAAATGGCCCAAATATTTCTATTAAAAACAATCGATCTAGAAGTAGTGGTGTATACTTTTCATCCCAGTACTAGAGGAAGTAGAGACAAGTGGGTCTCTGTGAGTTCAAGGACAGCCTGGGCCACATAGTGAGTTCCAGGTCAGCCAGCGCTACAGAGTGAGACCCTGCATCAAAACTAAATGTTGTAATACACAGTAAGAAACACAATGTGTAGTCTGTCTCAGAAAAGTCTGCAGAGCTAGCCACAGCTAAGGGCAAGGGAAGCTTCCTGCGCTGGTATATGAAGAAGCAGCTAAAATTTGTAGGCATAATCAAATATCTGCCTAAAACTGCGTACAGGCAGGTTTGTTTTTAATGATTGCATTGAGGGTAGTCTGGTAGCTCAGTAGGCATTCAGTGGAAATCCTGCCCGCTCCAGGTGACACACCTGGCTGGACTTGTGTTGCAAATGTTTGAGGTTTCAGCTTGTCATTAGTGTTCCCAGCATGCAGTGTGGTAATTAGCTAGGTGTTAACTTCACATGGAGGTGGCCAGGACTTCTACTATGGAGCAGAAGCTACAGGGCTTGCCCTGTGTGCAACCCATAAATTTGCTGAAACCAGAAAGACATGTAGACATGTTTATGAGAAAGAAAGAAAGAAAAAAAGAAGTTCCCCTTCAACATAGAAAAGCTCGTAGAGCCTCTGTGCAGTTCGTCCTCTGTGTTTATAGTATTGTGTCTGCTGCTGGGCTGGCAGGGAGCAAGTGAAGAGTCAGTCTTTTTTTTTTTTTTTTTTTTTTTTTTTTTTTTTTTAGTTTTAGTTTTTTTGAGACAGGGTTTCTCTGTGTAGCCCTGGCCTCTGGCTGTCCTGGAACTCACTCTACAGACCAGAGTGGCCTGGAAGTCACAGAGATCCACCTGCTTCTGCCTCCTGAGTGCTGGGGTTAAAGACATGTGCCACCGCGCTGGGCTAGGAAGAGTCTCTCTAAGGAAGTTTTTCTGAAATCATTTTTATGCTAGGCTAACATTCCACCACTGAGCCACCAAGCCCTTTAATACTCAGAGAAACTATGTGTTGAGGGGCCATGCATAAAGGAGCAAGATGGATGCCAAGGAAAAGATACTAACTCCTAATTCATAAAGTCACAGAAAATGGAATCTGGGGAGATGGCTGTTTGGAAAAGTACTTGCTTCCTGCCATGAAGACCTGAACTTGACCCCCAAAACTCATGTAAAATCATCAACACCATCACTATCATCACCAGAACCATCATCACCATTACCATCATCATCATCATCATCACCACCACCACCACCATCATCATCATCACCACCACCACCATCAGCAGCATCAGCATCCCCATCACCATCATCATCATCATCATCGCCATCTGCTGGAGTGATAGCTCAGCTATTAAAAGCACATGCCACTCTTGCAAAGGACCCAAGCTTTATTCCCAGCACCACGTGGCGGCTCACAACCATCTGTAACTCCAGTTCCAGGGCATCCAAAGCCTCTTATGGTCTCTGAGGGTACCAAACATGCACATCATGTACACATATATGTGCAGGCAAAACATTCACACACATACAATAAAATACATCTTAAAATGTTTTTAAAAACCTGGGTGTGGTGGCTTATGCATAGGATCCCAGCACCTGGAGACAGAGAGGTGGATCCCTGTGGTTCTCTGGCCAAGTGGCCCCAGGCTAGTGATTTACCTAATACCTCTTAATGGGGGGAGAGAGAGAGAGAGAGAGAGAGAGAGAGAGAGAGAGAGAGAGAGAGAGAGAGAGAGAGAGAAAGAGAGAGAAGAATGTAAATAGTGAGCTTTATTAAGTTATGTACCTTTACTTTTCTTTTAAAATAAACATGAAACCTGAATCTGAACACTTATCTCTTAGGACGGAGCCACTGCCCTCTTCCTAGCTGCCCAAGGTGGTTACTTAGATGTCATTCGACTACTGCTGTCTTCAGGAGCCAAAGTCAACCAGCCAAGGCAGGTAATGTCCCTTGCTGAAGTCCACGGAGCACGAGGCAGGGAGCACCAGGTGTCTGGAGCAGCACGTGGCTGGCACCAGCTGGCACCATAGGCATCCTTCAACCCTGCTTCTGTGAGGAGAAGTGGTTAAGATGCCTCCGATTCTGTGCTTTGAGCTCAGCTGGATGCCTCTGAGCTCAGGTTGACATCACCAGTCAGCACTTTGAAAACGTGTTTAATGTCTGAGATCAAGTACACACTCTGCCACCTCCTCTTCAAATAAATTATGATTGTGCTGAAGTAAAGAGTGTTGGCTGGCCTGTGACATAGGTAAACAGAGACAAGTCCCAACTGACCTCTCTCCTGATAGGCTGCCATGGCTCCCGCCTCTCTCCTGATAGGCTGCCATAGCTCCCGCCTTAGCACTGCAACCCAAGAGGAGCCGTTGCCATTGAAATCAGCATATCATGGGTGGGTTCTGTGCCTTTGTTGCTCACAGTCATGCTACCATTGGGACTTCACTTACCAATGTCTGATATCTGGCATCTGCTAACATCAGACAATTCAATTGGCTGATACTTAGAGCTCAGGAATGCAAGATAACAGAGGGGGTGATTTATATATGATAAATGGAAGGTAGCTCGCTCGTTATTCTGTTATTTTGTTGGAACCATCTGTGCTGATTAATTCATTGCACCTGAGCTTAAGAAAACATTGCTGTGAAGATTTTTGTCGTTGTTGTTTAGAAAAGTCAAGCTGGAAAGTCAAGTTACTGTTTCTTAAGCAGTAACACCCCAAGGCAGGTTTCTACTATGATGGATCTGGTGTGGGAAGCCTGGGTGTTTGAATAATACGCAGATATGGGACCCATAGGCTTCCTGGGTCCTCATTAGCCTCAGTGCATAGGGAATGAGAAAAGAGTATGGGTATAGTAGGTGTGCTGTCAGCAATCGAGACTTCTACACCAGCTCTGCCAATAACTGTGGTTTGGTTGTGGGGACTGGTTTTGTCTTTGAGGCCAGGCTTGCCCCACAGTCATGATTCAGCTGGGATTGCAGCCATGCGCCTGCTTAGCTCTGTGGAGCCATTTAACTACACTAGATGTGTTATTTGTGAGTGTGTGTGCACATGTGTGCTAGAGAATATGTGTGCAAAGCAGAGGACAACTTTTGGGAATCTTCTCTGTCCTTTTTCACCTTGGATTCTAGGGGTTGAAATTAGGTCATCAGGCTTGTGTTACAAGCAGCTTTACCCAGCCAGCCATCTTGCTGTGTAATTCTCACAGTTACACCTAGAGCCTTCACCTGACCGTCAGGCTAGGAAGAGGGTGCCTGGCCGCCCCTTCACGCTCTCAGAACTTGGACAGTTGTTCTGTTAGTATCTTGGAGCAGTCACCAGGCTCAAGCATAAACTTACACATTTTAGGATTTTTCTAAAGTTTTTTTTCTGATTTAGATGGTTCTAGAAATGCTCCTGGGAAGGAAGCAGTTTAGAAAAAGTTGCACATCAGGCATGAAGAGGAAGCTGTCAGTAAAACAAGCATGACCTGTATCTGAGTCCCAGAACACATATGAAAATGCCCAACATGGTGGAATATATTTGTGATCCTAACACTGGAGGAGCTGAGACAGACAGGTCCTCCAGCTTACAGCCAGCCAGCCTTGCCTAATGTGTGAGCCACAGGCCAGTAAGAGACCCTGTCTCAGAAAACAAGGTCAACACCCATGGGCAACTTCCGGCCTCCACATCAACGTGTGTGTGTGTGTGTGTGTGTGTGTGTGTGTGTGTGTGTGTGTACACCTATATGCATAAGCACATACACACACCTATATACATGAACATATACACATATACCAATATACACGAACACATACACACTATACACATATATATACATACATACACCTACACAACCACACATAAACACACACATGCACACATACACACCTATGTACATGAGCACATACACACACAAAGAAAAAGAAAATCAATTGTACATCAAGCTTGCCAAGGTTGGTATTTAGAAGCTAGAGTTTAATATTTTGTTAACCCTTCTTATTTTGACTCAGAAGGATTCTGTACTAATTAATGAAAGGAGTTGGTGGTCTCTGAGTGACAGTGGCATTGAGTTTGATTTGGAGGTCGTTATCGCCACAGGTTCCCAATGAATTTGGAAGTGAGAGACTATGAGGATTGAAAGGTTTTATTTATTTTTCATTGTATCTTTGCAAAATAAGTTCTGCCTCTTTAACAAGTCTGTTTGTAAAATACATTTTATTGTTCCTATTCTTACAGTCATGTTTGCTTTAAAACAATACCCAAGTTGATAGGAATTGATATTTCAAAGCCTGCTCAGGTGCCTGAGGACTTCAACCTGAACTGAGTCACCTGTTGTCATTGAAACCAGGAAGTTAAAATGTAAGCCAGCACAGCAGCAGTCACTGCAGCACCTCACAGCTGTTTGCATTCCACAGGAGTGCGGTGCAGCTGGCCCTGTGCTCAAAAAGCAAGGGACACACCACCCCTCCAGGCTGTTCCTAACAAATTGCTTTGTGACTTTAAGAGTCCAGCTCTGAAAAGGCTGTCATTCAGGAAAGGTATTTTATTAAAAAAGAAGAAGAAGAAGAATTACCTGAGATGGGGGAACAATGAGATGCTTCCTTTTTTGTTGCATGCACTCACCTCAAAGAGTGCCCAGTTTCATGCCCTGCCAGGAGCCTGTAACTCTCTGTTAGCGACTTCCCTGTGTAGGTCAGTCATTCATGCTCTGCGCTCGATGAAGAACAACCTCTGCTGACGTTATTCTGGCTAAGAAAATGAATGTAGACATGACAAAAGTAGTGCAAGCATGGCTGACTTGGTTACAAGTTATTTAGCAGTTCAAGAAAAGCATTATTTAAAGTTCTCCTGGCTTGCACAGGGCAGAACATTACAGCAGGGTGTCTGGAGCTGATGTTTTCTTCTGCAGTCCCCGCCAGCTCATTGCCTGCCTCAGGAAAGTCTTCATTGATAAAGCGAGGACAAGAATGTGTGCCTGATTCTCTAATTCTTAATATTTTTAAATAAACTTGACACAAGTGTAATGTGTACAGAAGCCAGAAGCCAATCTCAGGTGTCCTTCTTAGGAGCCATCCCCCTTCTGGTTTGAGACTGTCTCTCCCTGGAACCTGGAACTTTCTATTAGACTCTGGTCAGTAAGTCCCAGGAATTCCCCTCCCCTTGTGTCCCCAGCTCCGGGCTTAGAAGTACATGTCACACATCCAGCTTTTAAGTGATGTTGAAAATGAAACTCAGGGTTATCGTTTGTCTGCACATATGCACACACATGCACATTCCCATTCTCGCCTCTATGGGCACCCGACTTCACATACACATGCACATATGTGCACATGCACACACGTACACATGCACAAACACACACACACAGACACACATGCACACACATATGTACATATACCATTCTGCAAAGTCTTGCCATTAGCATCTGTGACAAGTTGCTAATGAAACAGCTCTGAAGTCCCTCAGCTGAACGTTTGCTGTGACATCAGGGTGACATTCGCTGTGAGGTCAGGGAATCAGGACTGCAGACTGAATGGCTTTTCCTTGTAACTCTATGCCTGAGAACAAAGCTTGTTAGTGCTTTGTGCCGAGAAGGCATGGTCAGAGAGCAAGCCACAGTCAGTGCTGGATCACAGAGCAAGCCACAGTCAGTGCTAGGATGATGTGATGCTGGGCATGTTCCTTCAGCATTGTCCTATTTAATAGATCAGGACTCGCAGGGATCCCTGAAGTCCACAGGAGCTTGGAAACTCCTTTTTGTTTCTTCCATGTGTCCTTCTCTAGGAGAACCTGACAGGAGTCAAACCTTCTTAATCACTGGCAAAGATATCAAGTTTATCCAGTGTCCTCTCAACCAAATGCCAAATGCACACTTTTCCCCAGGTCAGTTCACTCACATTACTGGAGCCTGGCCTTGTTTACCCAGCATTAGAATGGCCTGTCCTCACTCATCTCCACCTAGACTTCTCCTTTTCTTGTCAGTGTTTGTATGGAATCTGCCAGAAAGGCCGTCTAATGAGTCTAGTTCTTTCCTAACACAGTGGTTCTCAACCTATGAGTCAGGACCCCTTTAGTGGGGATGGGGTATGTGTGAATTAGCCTTTCACAGTGGTCCCATATCAGATATCCTACATATCAGATAGTTACATCACCATTCATGACAGTAGCAAAATTACAGTTATGAAGCAGCAATGAAACTAATTTTATAGTCAGGAATCATGACAACATGAGAAACTGTATTAAAGAGGCGCAGCATTAGGAAGGTTGAGAACCACTGACCTAACAAAATCCCTTGGACACAGAATTTCTGGAACCCAGAAAGTGAATATTCTGTTGGCTCACAAGCTTGGAGGCTTGAAATCGGAGAAACAAGAGCTTCCCAGATTGATATGAGAGTCCACACACTGGATGATGAGGCTGACCTATAGGAACAACCGGTAGGGGCCCTTCTCAGTCCCTCGGCACCTGCTAGGCACCTGGAAAGGCCTACTGACTGCCAGAAAAGACACCATGACTTGGACAAAGCACCAGGGCGGTCAGGAAGCTGCGAGCCCATACTGTGGCCAACACAGAAGCTCTGTGGCTATGAAGCCAGCTCAGGTCTTCAGGCGGAGAGAAACTAGCAGTCACAAAGATATGCATGTTTAAGAAATGAAACATTCCACTTTTCCATGGCCTTGAGCAAGTGGCCCATTCTCCCTTGACCTTAGTTGGCGTTCAACTGTAAACCCAGGATAGTAACTTCCTTCTATAACTGCTATGAACATGATAGAAAATATCCCCAGTAGAGTTCTTCCTGTAGTGGCTCCAGTTGGACTAACACTGGTAGCAAAGTTGTCTTGTTTCTTACCTCCATCACTACTGCTACAGTTACTTGCATCTTGAGAACTCCCAACTACCACAAGAATTGGTCCCAGGGACTATCAGGCCTGATGCCTACGGATGGGCACAGCCCATGCCTGAGGACTGGAAGGCCATGGGAGCAGAGTGCATATGGCATTTCACATGCGCATTCCCACGGAATTGAATGGGCTAGTTTCTAAGCAGACTTTGGAACCCAGAAAAGATCATAGATTAGTTTCTGCCATGAGTGCTGTTATTATTCTATCTGTAGCATACTTAAGATGGAACCAGAAAATAGCAACAGTTGTGACAGGAAATGCAAAAGCCACCTATTAAGCGTCCCTTTGGTCCTTGAGCCCTGTCTGTAATTACCAGCAAGTGTGGAACAACTTCAGGCATGGGCAGCACGTTGCCAATTACTGGGTTGGCAGGTCTTATGCAACCCTCATACTTCCTGTTCTTTGCGTGGCCTCCAGTCCCTGTGCGCCATTCATCTATTAGTTCTCTTTCATCTGATCTACGAAGGAAATTTAAATCTTCTCTCCCTTGGTGTGAACACAAATGTTTAATGTCAGCTACAACCTTTGAAGCTTCTTTTTTCTTTTTAAAAGTCGTTTGGGGTGCAGGAGAAGTGGTTCAGTCAGTGAGGTGCCTGACACATCAGCATGGGGACCATGAGGTTGGAACCCCCCAAGGACCCAGGGAAATCAAGGTGCAGCTGCTCTCTTTAGGATACTGTGGCGAGAGGGGAAGAGAGGCAGATTCCTGGAGCTCACTGACAAAAGGGCGAGTTCAAGGAGGGCACCACCTGCATATCCACCTGTGCCCTCATGCATATGAGCATACACCCACCCATTCACACACACACACACACACACACAGAGAGAGAGAGAGAGAGAGAGAGAGAGAGAGAGAGAGAGAGAACTGTAGAGGCTATAATTTCCACTTCACAGTGATTTGTTCCACTTAATACATTTTTAAGCTATTTTTTTTTTTTGTCCAGAAGTAGTCAAAAGTTTTAAAATATTTTTTGCCCATTCCAATTCACCCAAAAATGCCAGAAAAGAGAAACAAATTGTTTTGTATTCCATTGTTTTTATTATGAAAGGGAAGACACTGGGTGTGGTGGCACACACCTCTAATCCTAGCACTCAGGAGGCAGAAGCTAGTGGATCTCTGTGAGTTCAAGGGCAGCCTGGTTTACGTAGTGAGTTCCAGGACAGCCAAAAAGAGGAATCTCCTACTCCACTAGATAGTACATAGTTGGACTTGACAGTGTGGTCTGACACATACTCCCTGGGTTCCATTGTCAAATCTGGAGGCACGATCATCAGTATTGAGGTACACGAGGGGCCCCACATGTCCCCAACCAGTCAGCAGGGCTGCCTGCTCCCTATCCACTTGCTGTACTGGGGTTACTGGGAGACTTGGTAAAAGAAATCAGTTGGTAGAGCTTGAGGAAGCAGAATCTGTGCAAGTCAGGGGCTTATGGTAAACAGCACTCAGCTCTAGTAAACATTTTCTAAGGCCCCATCATCTTTGTGCTCCTCAGCTTTGCCTGCGCTTGCTCAGCAAGGTAGTACGTGTGTCTGTAAGGTGTGCAGAAGATACTGAGTCTGAGGGATGCTGCCCAAGGGCTCCCTGTGCAGAAGATACTGAGGCTGAGAGATGCTGCCCAAGGGCCTCCTGGCAGAAGTGCTGACTGGCTTTTGTTTTGTTTGTTTCTATTTTGTTTCTAATTAAAGTGATAGATCTGAGCATTGCTGTGACTGTTATAAATTGAGAGCAGTGATAATTGTTCTCAGTGTGGATGTCTCAGCACTTTCCCACAGTCAATTTTACTAAAAACAGGCAAGCCTTTGACAACCACATTTGCAAAGCAGCCCATCTCTCTTCCCTGCTGCCCTCTGGTGAAGGAGACAAGCACACGCACAAGGCAGCCCATCTCCATTCCCTGCTGCCCTCTGGTGGAGGAGACAAGCACACTCACAAGGCAGCCCATCTCCCTTCCCTGCTGCCCTCTCGTGGAGACATCCACTAAGGACAAAAATAGATGCAGAGTGGCAAGGAACAAGCATACTGGTTTCTCAGCACCAAGTCACCTTAAACAGGTCTCAAGCCTGGATCTCTTCTGTTGTTTCTCACCATCCTACCTACATCCATGTGACAAAGCAATGAGACTGTTCACTCTGCCTGCCACACCATGCCTGTCCAAGACACTGTAAATGCAAGCTTGTCCTGCTACCTGACAAAATTCTGGTCTTCCTTCAAGACCCACCTCAGCTATGACGCCATCTACGAGCTTGGCCTCAACCCCCAAGGAATTAAGAGGCTCCCTCTTCTAGTTCACTGTGCACATTTTTCTCACTATCATTTGTAGTTGGACAGACATCTCAACATTATCTCCTCCTCCTCTAGACTTTCCTTTGAAAACAGAGACTTCTCTCTATATTCTGCCTGAGACATAGAAGGGATTTCATAATTCACTGGTTGAATGAATGAATACTTAACTTAAACCTCAATTGGGAGACTCTAATGAAAACTGTGGAGGCTCTCTTATAAATAATAAGCAGCTCTTTAGTTTATGCTTTTACTTTATACTTCAAGTAAAAATTATTTGTTGATGATCATATCCACATTTAAGAGTAGTTCCAGGAAACTGAGAGAGGTGTGTAAAGGAAGTGTGAAGCAGGCTCAGTGCCTTTAGCTCTCCTCTGCCCCCCCCCCTTTTTTTTTAGCTCCTTTCTCCACCTGTACCAGGACACAAGTGCCAACATTCTCTGTATCTCAGATCCCCCTGGCCTTTCAATTTGTCATTTTCAGCTACGTAGCTCCAAATTCCACCCTCTAATGCTTTGCCAGGATGGCAATCCACAGTGGTTGTGTGCCTACGTCAGCTGCTGTACTTGGATTGAAATTCCACACTGCTTAAGAAGATGTGATGTCATACTCCACCATAGTATCATCTTGCTCTTTAGCCTTCATTCCCATGGGTAGATATGTAATCCAGACTCTTGGATATATTACCACGATGACCTCAGCAGTTAAAATGCTCCAGTTCTAGATCCGATACCATCCTCCTGCTCTTCTTTCCAAAGTGAACTAGTTCTCAGAAGTCAGGCTACTGCCCAGGTATGGGGGTGCGTGTGTGTGTGATGACTCCTTCTTGAATCTGGGCTGGCCTCTCTGGTCCTCCGGCAGCACTGGTTCCTAGATAGTCCCTGTGGTTCCACCTTTGTGTGCTGCTCTGCCCTTGACTCTGCCAATGAAGTCATTTCCCTGTGTCCTTATCTTCCTCCACGTCAAGCTTACTTCAAGACATTTTCTTCAGCACTTCCAATTTCCCACCAGCATGGTGAACTCCGGAATAACCAGATGCTGGATGGATGTGGATCCTATTTGTTGGCAGAATCACTCAGGTACCCTTATGGTCCAGACAACTTCTGTCATCAATCTTCCTTCAAGGCATTTGCAGTGTTCTTGAGCTCTGTTCTATGAAAGGGAGAAAATTCTCTTTTAATCTGACCCCACCTCCCAGTACTTTATCTAGGCATTTGTATTGCACAGCCACCCACCCCTGTGCCCTCCTCATACCCAGATTCAAGCCAGGCAGGGAGAAAACATGAGCTCCTCTCCTCTCCTGCATTTCTTTCACACATTACAAAGGCTTCCTGTTTTCTCTCTGACAGACTTGCTGCCACCATCTCCCCCTTCCTTTTCTTCTATTACTTCACCTTCTCATCCTTGTGGGAAAAGGGGTGTTGTGACAAACAATGTTCAGAAATGTTACCCCAAGTGCCCTGCCA
>OU015744.1:70479649-70504004 GCA_907169655.1 Acomys percivali
TTTGCGGGTCCAAAGAAACAGGCTCAAGTAAGTTTTGTCGAGCCTAAGACCTGGAAGAAAGTAGCTGCCGCTTTCCCAGTATTTGAGGATCCCAATACACAAGCGAGATATCACGAACCAATAGGGTATAAGCAAATAAAAGACCTGGCAGAGGCAGTACGTACTTATGGAGTGAGCGCAGCGTTCACTCAAGCCTTGTTAGAAAGATTTGCCTATCACGCAATGACACCTTCTGACTGGATGAGTGTGACTAAGGCTTGTCTAACTATGGGGCAATATTTAGACTGAAAGTCAATATACACAGATGCCGCACAAGCACAGACAAGAGCCAATGCTACTGCAGGGCAGCCAGTGTGGAATATGGACATGTACCTTGGCCAAGGGCAGTGGGCGGCCAACCAGACAGCCTACCCAACAGAAGTATATAATCATATCAATGTGATGGCTATCAAGGCTTGGAAGGCCTTGCCAAACAAGGGAGAGGTTACCGGTAACTTGACCAAAATCATACAAGGATCCAATGAGCCATTCTCAGACTTTGTAGCTCGCATGATGGATGCGGCAGGGAAAATATTTGGGGATCATGAAACAGCCATGCCCCTTATAGAACAATTGGTGTATGAACAATGTACCCAAGACTGCCGTAGGGCCATTACCCCCTGGAAAGGTAAAGGATTGCAAGCATGGATGAAAGTATGTCGGGAGATTGGCGGCCCTTTGACTAATACGGGACTAGCTGCTGCTGTCCTGGCTGCCACTAACCGTCAGGGGCGACCCAATAATGCATGTTTTAAATGCGGCAAACCAGATCACATTAAAAGAGATTGCCGCTCGGGTCAAAAACCATCATTCACTGCCTGGCCCCAGGCGAATAGTCAAAGCAACCTCCCTGGGGTTTGCCCCAAATGCAAAAAGGGGAAACATTGGGCCAATTAATGCAGATCCGTCCGAGACATCAACAGCATGCCGTTACAACAGACAGAGCCAAAAAACGGGAACGGGGGCCCCCGACCCCAAGGCCCACAAATATATGGGGCCATTCAGACACCCTCCCTATGTCCGCCGAATCCCCAAGGCAAGCCACTCCGGGTTCAGCCGGACTGGACGTCCGTGCCAGCACCAGATGCATACTGACACCCGCAATGGGGGTCCAGCCATTAGACACTGACCTTAAAGGCCCTCTACCCAAAGACTCAGTAGGACTACTCTTAGGGAGATTGTCATCGGCCCTTAAAGGTCTTATTGTCACACCAGGTGTTATTGATGAAAACTATACTGGCACAATTAGAGCTTTATGTTCATCCCCCCGTGGTATTACGGCCATATCACCAGGAGATAGGATAGCACAATTATTAATACTACCCAGCATGCACAATAAGTTCCCATCAACAAACCATAAAAGAGGGGATAACGGCCTTGGTTCTACAGGGACAGACCTTGGTTATTTAACCCTAGCTATGGACCAAAGACCTATATGCCGCTTAACAATTGAGGGAAGGGATATTAATGGTTTGCTCGACACCGGAGCTGATCGCAGTATCATAGCCTCTAAGGACTGGCCCAAAAATTGGCCTACTAAAGTTTCATCCCAGACACTACAAGGCCTTGGATATGCTAGTGCTCCTGAGATCAGTGCTAAAGAATTAACTTGGAGAGACCCAGAAGGAAAAAAAGGGCGATTCTCTCCCTATGTTATGCAATTACCAATCACCTTGTGGGGTCGAGATGTCTTGGGACAGCTAGGTCTGACCCTTACGAATCAACTCTCAGGAATCTATTCCCCACAATGCCTTAAACAAATGGAGGACATGCGCTATGTCCCAGGTCTAGGATTGGGAAAAAATTTACAAGGTATATCAAATCCAATACAAGCTAAAAACCATTCCTCTACTAAGGGTCTGGGTTTTTCCTAGGGGCCGCTGAGAGTACAATCCCCATACCCTGGAGAACAGAGGAACCAGTATGGGTTCCTCAGTGGCCCCTCTCCTCTGAGAAACTTCTAGCAGCCCATGAGCTAGTTACAGAACAACTGCAAGCAGGTCACTTAGAGCTATCCCAATCACCCTGGAATACTCCAATATTCATTATTAAAAAGAAATCTGGAAAGTGGAGATTATTACATGATTTGAGAGCAGTAAATGAGCAAATGCAAGTCATAGGGCCTATACAAAAGGGGCTCCCATTACTGTCTAGCCTACCTAAAGGATGGCCAATTTTTATTATTGATATTAAAGACTGTTTTTTCTCCATTCCCTTGGCAAGCCAGGAATGCCAAACGGTTTATGCAGTCTTTCAACGATTCTCTGAACCATTTAACTTGATTTCGGACTCCCACTATGTAGTTAATGCAGTACGACTACTAGAAGTAGCAAGAAACATCTGTCCCCGAAGTCCAGTGGCGTACCTTTTAAGAGATCTTCAAAAAATTATATGGTCCCGGCGCCACCCATTTTTATACAACATATTAGAGCACATTCGATGCTGCCTGGTCCTATGGCCGAGGGCAACCGCCTGGTGGACGCTGCTACCAAACCGATAGCTTTTGCAGTACTAGACAATGTTAAAGCGGCCAAAGCGTTTCACTCCTTATACCATGTACCCACAGCAACTCTAAGAAAAAGATTCCACATCTCCCGAGCCACGGCAAGAGATATAGTCACCAATTGTACAGCTTATGTGCCTTTTCATCACCCTCCTCACACTGGGATTAATCCCCGTGGGTTACGTCCTGGTGACCTATGGCAAATGGACGTGACACATGTCCCGCAATTTGGAAAACTCAAATATGTGCATGTATCCGTTGATACCTGCTCAGGGATAATTTTTGCATCCCTTTTTACGGGAGAAAAAACGGCTCATGCTGTTACTCATTGCCTGGAAGCTTGGGCAGCTTGGGGTAAGCCCAAAGAATTAAAAACAGACAATGGCCCTGCCTATACCTCTAAAGGTTTTCAATCATTCTGTGACAACATGCAAGTCAAGCACATCACTGGGTTACCATACAACCCTCAAGGGCAAGGCATTGTAGAACGCACAAATCGGACCTTAAAAGAATTGTTACAAAAACAAAAAGGGGGAATAAGTTCAGGGCACTCCCCCAAGGATCAGTTATCTCTAGCTCTATTTACTTTAAATTTTTTAACACTGGACCATGCAGATCAATCTGCTGCCGAACGGCATGGGAATACCACCTTTACTGGTCATCAATCAGTAAAATGGAAAGATATCCTAACAAATAAATGGCGAGGCCCGGATCCTGTAATATCAAGATCCAGGGGAGTTGTCTGTGTTTTTCCACAGGACCAAACCGACTCCGTGTGGATTCCGGAAAGGCTGACTCGGAACATCCGCGATGAAGACACAGCCATTACAAACCGAGAACCCGGTGACCCATCTCCTTCTTCTACTCCCGCTCCTGGTCTATAGCTCAGGCATGAAATTCTGGGCTGTAACAAGAACATGGCCCATGCCTATGCCAGTGCATACCAACTCTACAACTCTCCCAGTTTTTCTCTCCACATCTTGCACAGGAGAAATGCCTTGTGCTACCCCTTTGGGAGAGCCACCCAAGCCATTTAATTTTTCCAAATTTAATCTTAGTGGCACCCTCTGTTTTTCTAAAGATCCGATTACACCATGCATCTGGGTTAGTAAAGTTAACCTCAGTACCTGGCTAGACCCCATGGAATATTCTCAAGTCTCCCCACACCTTCTTACCGATGCTCTTAGTCAGGTCGCTAGGGGAGCCACTGAGGGTCATGGTAAGTCCAATAACTCAGATGTAAAGGTCACTACTTTGCTGATTCGAAGCACAGTGACAATCCTCCTTAGAAATAATCTTACTACCACTAACTCCACTACCTTTCGAGCTTCTCCCTGGTGTTACCCAGACGATAGTTTCCCCCCATCTTTTACATCCTGTCAAGCAAAAGAGTTTCCTGAGAAACAAGTTTCCCAAGGCTTCCAGCTATCCCTGCCACTAAACAGATATAAGATGGCTAATAACAGTACGGGAGGATATGCAGGCTGGCTTTGGTATCAATGGATACTCTCTAATGATGCTGGTGCCTCTACGGATGTATCGGCATTTTCAGGAATTTTAGGCTATAATCACGAATTGTGGAATGTTTCTGCCACATGCAAAATAAAGGGCAGACATTACCAACCAAAATTAGAAAGCATTTCATATAATAATATTTTAAATAATGATACTGGCACTGTAGCTGAGGTATGCGTCAGAGCACCCTTCTTCTTTCTCACAGCTGATACTCTCAACTCCACTATTTTAGATTGTACCTCACCTGAGTGTCAGTTGGCTGAATGTTGGGACGGCACATCCAGGTTAGCCCTTTTGGTTCGTCTGCCTACCTTTGTGCCCATTCCGGTAGAGGCAGACCCTGATAATTTTCCGATTATGAATCTTATCAGGCAAAAACGTGATTTTGGAATTACTGCAGCCATTATAGCAGCCATCACTATTTCAGCAGCAGCAGCTTCTACTGCAGCTGTCGCGATGGCCAACCAAGTACAAGCTGCTGAGACCATTAATCAGATAGTGGAAAAAACTGCCACTGCCTTAGTGACCCAAGAAAGGATAAATGCACATTTCCTGTCTGGCATTCGTCTGGCTAGCCAGAGAATGGATCTGTTACAGGAACAAATGGAAGAATTGTTTAAACTCATTCAAACAAGTTGTATTTTGCATTATCAACATGTGTGTGTTACCCCCCTAAGTTATGATTTTACTACTTCCATTAATCAAAGTAAGATCATTTCAGATTACCTTGCAGGAGACTGGACATTGGAGGCCGGAAAGCTATCCCGACAGCTTTTCTACCAGATCGCACAATTGAATGGCACTCGAGTGGAGATCATTACCCTTGAGGATCTTACTTCTTGGCTGCATTCTGCATTTTCCTTCTTTAAGGAATGGTTGGGGGTGGGAATTTTTGGAGCTATATTAATTTGTGGTGTAGTGCTCTGCCTTTGGCTACTGTGCCGACTAAAGAAAAGAAATCAATGCGATAAGACCCTGATGATCCAAGCATTGCTGGCAGTTGAGCAAGGTGCCTCTCCCCAAGTCTGGCTTGCCAGCCTCAAAAGATGAGCCATCCCTTTCCCTTTGTGTGGCCTTTGCACACCGGTCGAGCCTTGTTGCCATTGCACACCGGAAGGCGCACACACACCCTGTTAGCGGCCGTAGCACTTCGCGGGGATCCTCCCATTGCACGCGAATCGGCGCTACCCCTACCCCTGATCACCATCCTCGATCGGTAAGATCTTCATAAGGATCTCTCCTAGATCGGATGGTTACCCTTGGCTCAAATAAAGGAGAGGGAGATGTTAGGCGCGGATCACACCCAGAGGTGGTGGCGATCCTACTTCAGCTCCTGCGCATGCCCGGTTAAGGGCTCGACAACAATGTTTCTCTTTCCCCTCCCGCACGGGGATATGCTAATGAGGCATTGGCCGGAGGCTCAATTCCCCCTCCCGCAAGGGGGAATGCTAATGAGGCATTGGCCGGTTCGCCAATCCACCCACGCTAGGGCCTGCATATAAGCAGGGCCTGCATATAAGCAGCGCGCTCCGAGGGGTGGGGTCTTTCGCTTCAGCTTCAAAAGGGCGCTCCCAATAAAGTGTGATCGAGAAGGATCCTGGTGTCGGCGTCTTTCCTGCGGGGAGGTCGCAACGCTCCATGACATTTATTAAAAAGAAAACATTTCTGTTTTTGTGTGTGGAAGGAGGCCATGATGTATATGTGGAGAGTGGAAGACAACTTTGTGGGGTCTACGTTGATCATTGTTATATGTTGACTAATGTCAGGTTGCCAGCTTTGCACACCACAGAATTTCCCACAGAGCTGTCTTACTGAGTCTCAAAATTATTTGAAACATTAAATCAGTAAAACATTGTCTTCTTTTTAGATTGTAAACATCTAAGGGTGGAGGAAAACAGGAATATTTGAATAATCATATTTCTGAAGGAAAATATTAAATATATTGCTACATTTTTTGTAATGTATTAGTTTATTCTCAGCAGTAAACCCTTGTTCACAGCACTTTCTGAGAACCACAAATGAATGCCAGAGAATTGTCTTAGTGGGGTCAGGCCACTGCTCATCATACCTCCCCCCACCCCACCCCCCGCCCTGCAAGCTAGACTATAAGATGCCTCAGCATGGATTCCTTTTGAGTAACTGGGCTTGGGAAAGGTTGACCAGAGTACTTATTGGGGCCTAAAAAAACCAGAAGTTGAAATGTTCCAGTGGGCAGACGGTGGGGGAGGAGGACCCTAGGGGAGGGGAATAGGAAGCAAACGGGAAAGAGAGTGGGACCAGGAAAATAAGAGTGGGGGGGGGGATTACTAATTTTAAAATTTGCTTAAGTGTTCCAGTGATCCGAGGACTGGGTTTTTGTTGTTGTTTTGTTTTTCGAGACAGTGTTTCTCTTTTGTAGCCTTGGCTGGCCTTGACTTGCTTTGTAGACCAGGCTGGCCTCAAACTCGGAGATCCACCTGCCTCTGCCTCCCTGAGTGCTGGGATTATAGGCGTGCACAACCGCCCCTGGCTCGAGGAACGAGTTCTTCATGAAAATTGCCTCGAAGTACGACCTATCAAAACCTTGCCCAGCCTCTCCAACTCAAGCAGGGGGGAAAAAAAAGGGAGAGAACAGTCAGTTAAAACTTCAAAGTCAGATGTTGGAATGAATACAGAATACTATCTTAGGATGGGTTTTTAAAGTGCAGCTTCCCAGGCTTGAAAGACGCCAGCACAAGGGGCGCGCAGGGGTGGCGGGACACAAAAGAGCTTGACTAATGTCCAGCGAGGGCATTTGCCTGCGTGGCTTTGGTTAGGCTGTTGGAAGACTTGCGCTTCAGGACACGCCCCCAAGGCGTGTTTGGTAGCCTTCCCAGTGAAGGGGCGTGTCAGCAGCTGTCGCTCTGCACCGGCTGGTCCTGGCCTTGCTCTCTTAGCCCCGCCCCCTTGGGGGTCGGGAGGCAGCAGCCGGGACACCGCCTTCGTTCTTCCTGACTTGCGCGCGCAGCACGCCGCCTGCGCCTGCCCGATCCTTTAGTCCGTCGCCGGTCCCGAAACCGCCCAGAAGGTACCACAGCGCTCCGGTGGCTGTGCCCTGCGACCTGAGGTCTGTATCCCCGCGCCGCGACAGTATGAGCGGGCGCCACCGTGCCCTCGGCCTACTGCTGCTGCTGCTGGGCCCTGCGCAGGTGAGTGGCTTCCAGAGAACCCGAGCGGGCTAGGCGGGACGTGGCGGGGCTGTGCTGCGGTTCCAGAGACGCCGCGCGCGGGAGCTGAGAGCGCAGGCGTGGCGGGGAAGCTGGTCTGCGAGAGCAGCCGCGGCGGTCGCCTTCCCCTCCGGTGTCTGTCCACCCTCGCGCTGCCCTGTGGTGTGGAAGAGGGTGACAGCTGAGGGCCTCTGTTTGGCTAGCTTTGAGCTCATTCCAGCTGTGGTCACCTGATTTAGCATGTGCGGAGGAACAATGGGTTCAGAGGATTGGGCACTTTTCTTGGTTTTAGCCATTTAACAAAACAAATTCTACATGCACACGCACTCTTAAGTTAACCCGGCTCCAACTGTATTATTGCTCCTTGTCTTCAGGTGATGGAGGTTGGAGAACAAAACTCAGTCACCAGATTGAAGCAGTCTTGAGTACTTTAAGTAAATCATCCTGATCTCAAAGACTGGGTTGCCTCTTACCCCGTTCGTTTTAACATTCCAGGAAACTGAGGCCCACACGTGCACTCGTTTAATTTCCCCTTCTCACAATTAGCTTGGGACAGGACGACACCTGGCACAGTGTCCTCACTTCCTCACCTGGCTTTTCCTTGCTGGGGCTGATTGGGTATGGGTGTGTCACTACTGTTTGTGTGTCTGCAGTTTTCCGATTGGAAACAGTGAGTGTGTGTTTGGGGATCCCTGTGGAGGGGTACTAATTAAACCAGATCAGAATAACCAAGTCAGTGGAAATGCTGTGCGCTTGTGGCCACCAGCGCCCCTCTAATGGACATGTGGATCAGAAGTGAGCAGGTGAAAGGTTTACCTGGTCTAAGAAGCTTACCCTTCAAACTGTAAATCTCTGCAGAGTACACATGCAGATACCAGGCTGAACCCAAAGTGAAGGAAAGCAGAAAAGTGTGGGTGTTGGGTGTTGGGGTGCAGCTACCCTTGCCATCTCTGTTTTTTTAGTTTTTTTTGTTTGACTCAGTCTTCTTGTTGTGGCGGTGGTTTGAGATGGTAAATACCTCATCATTATTGAAATGAAGTTACGTAGCTTATGAGGAGCTGAGTTCCCTGCCTAAGGTAGTAACCTTCAAGAAAAAGTCAGCAATCTCTTTTCCCTAGAGTTTTAAGTCAGGACCTAGTCAGCAGAGTGGCTTAAACTTTCTTTTATCTCAAGGTAGCCTTCAAGGCTACTGAGCTGGCAGTGCCTCTTGCAGAGCATGTGAAGGGACCAAAAGTTGATTCTATTGCAAAATGCCAGAAAGGCTTCCCATTGTTGTTTTAAAACCAGCTTCCTGCTACCCAGAGGCTCCCAGGACAGCTGAGCAAATAGGATATCTGGGTTTGGAACTCACACTGGTCTGTGGCTCATCAGGTTGGTTGGGGGTTAAAGGCAGCTGTCCTTTGAATGTTGCAGAGATGTTTGGGTTTCTTAAGTCTTTCCACTTCCAGAGGATGGGATTGCCAGGTTGAATGCTCTTTTTTCTCTCTCTTGTGTTGTGTGTGTGTGTGTGTGTGTGTGTGTGTGTGTGTGTGTGTGTGTGTGTGAGGGGCCCAGCTTCTGACTCTCACTTTGTTGCCCTGGTGTGAGTTCACTGTGATCCTGTTCAGCCCCCTAAGTGCTGGATTACAGCTGTGACCATGGCACCTGGCGCACACACACACAGCTTCCTTTTAATACCCGTGTTTACTAGTCCTCGTGGTGTACATCTGAGCCCTGGGGAGGCAGAGTCAGGCAGATCTCTGTAAGTTTGAGGCCGTGCCTAGCAAGTTCTAAACCAGTCAGGTAAATAGTGAGACCCTGTCTAAAGCAAACGACCCCGCCCCCCATTTTCATCCAAGTAACGCTCGCCGTTTGGGGAGATAATCTTGTCTCTCCTGGATGTTTTCTCTTCAGGAGCTTGCAATCTGTTGAGGGCAGCACTCACTGAATATTTAAGTGGCTTTTTCAGAGGTAATCTGGAATGGGCTGCAGGCAGGATGAATAACCCAGTGAAAGTGGAGTGAGTATGTGTAATCCTTCCAAGCCTTGCTCACCAGCCAGATTGATGGAGTAAGATTTGATACCACATTATCAACTGTAAAGGGAAGGTTGATTGGTTGGTTTGGTTTTGTGGGGTTTTTTGTTGTTGTTGTTGTTGTTGTTGTTGGTTGAGTGTTTTTGTTTTTGTTTTTTTTTTCTTTCTTTGTGTTTTTACAAGTGGGTAAAAAGTAAAGGACTTCCTGAATAGAACGTTTTATTTCTCCAAATTTGTTATACTCCCCGGAACAAAGAATCCCTCTGGTGAGGGAGGCACAAGTGCACCGGCCTTGATGACCTCCTCACTCCAGTGTTAAAAGAGATGCACTGTTTCAGTTATGGCTTGTCACCTGTTGGAAGTCTAGTCTAGGCCACCTCAGGGACCCTTTCATCCTGTCCCCTATGGCATTGCAGAAATGATCTGCTCTCCAGATTCTTTCCTATCAGAACCACACAGAGTCTTGGCCAGAATTCAGACCTTTGACTGGAGCCTTACTGGAGACACTGCTGCTCTCTAGCCAGGACGCCTTCCCACTCTAGTTCTTGATTTTTGCTTAAACTTCTGCAGTGGCGTTTTCTGTTTAAAAGAAAAAAAAGTCTTTGAACTCAGACTCCTGAGCGTGTGTGTGTGCGTGCGTGCATTGGAGAGGGAGGTCTTAACCACATCTCTTCCCCCTGGAACTTGAGTTTCCCCCAGGAACTTGAGTTTCCCCCAGTATGAAGTCAGATTAACTGTGCCAAATTACCGGAGTGTTTGTAAATCTTGTTTGTTTGTTTTGTGACTGAAATGTCTGATTGCAGGCCCCTTGAGAGCAAGAACAATATATTATCGTCTCCAAATGGGGCCAGAACTCTTGATTTGTGACTCTTTTGCTTATTTTATTTGCATTGGTGTTTTGCCTGCATGTATGTCTGTCTGTCTGTGAGAAGGTGTGTCAGATCCTCTGAAACTGGAGTTACAGACAGTTGTTAGCTGCCATGTGGGTGTGGGGAATTGAACTCAGGACCTCTGGAAGAGCAGCCAGTGCTCTTAACCACTGAGCCATCTCTCTAGCCTCTTGATTTGTGACTCTTTAAGTCTTCCAGCCTCAGTGTGGATCTTGAAGAGGGACTTAGAGGTTTGTTGCGATCACAGTGTGTGTGCGGTTGGGTGAGGGTAACGGGTGTGTGTGTAGGACAGACGTCGAATGTCTGCCTCAGTTATTCTTTTTTTGGGGGGGGGGACAGGGTCTCTCATTGAACCTGGGGCTCCCTGAGTCAGCAGGCTAGCCAGTTAACAAGCCCTTCTGCTTTCTTAGCTCTGTACCTTAGCATGCACCACAGTGCCTGACTTTTGACGTTGACACTGGAAACCCAAACTCTGGTCCCCACACGTGTGTGGCAAGCACTAAGTCATCATCTCAGCCACATCCTGCAGCTTCCAGCCTCTGCCTCTTAATCCTTAGTCTTTGGGTGGCTTGCTTAGGCAAAGAACGTTTGACAAATAACTTCCCATGGTCCATGCTGCTGCCTGAAGCCATGTTAATGCCCATGGGCTGGACTGCTGCCAGGGACCATATTGACTGATGTCTGGCCAGTGCCCTGGAGGCCATGCTGATATGTATGGTCTGTACTGCCACCAGAGACCATGCTGAGGTCTGTGGCACATGCTGCTGATGCCAGAGGCCATGTGGGTGTCCTTGGTCTGTGCTGTCACCAGAAATCATGGAGGTCCATGTTCTGTGCTCCTGCTGACTGAAAAAGGGCAAGGAAGCTACTTTTGCAGTGATGTCAATGACTGCAGACTCACAATTGAGAAAGAAAATCATAGAAGGCTTCTGTGACACCCTCCCCGCCTCCCACCAAGTAACAGCCCAGGCAGGGAGCCATTGAAGAGAACTCTTAAAAATTGTGATAAGGCTGCTGAAGTGTAGCTCTCTACCGTTGATGGCTTCCGGCAGGGGGGGGCTAGGGAAGGAGTTGATTCTCTTTAAGGGACTGGCCACTGGGAGTTTGACCATGCTCCAGTGAGTATATGGATAACTCAAATTGACATGTTTTCTTTCTTTCTTTCTCTTTCTTTCTTTCTTTCTTTCTTTCTTTCTTTCTTTCTTTCTTTCTTTCTTTTTTTAACCCCCAGAGGGCAAGGCCATATTGGGGGGGGGGCAGGCTTGGGAGGACTGGGAAGTGTGATGGGGTGCATGATGTGACATTCTCAAATAACCAATAAAAATATTATGTTGGAAAAATGAGTGTTTTTTTAAAAACCCTCTGGTGCAGTGAAGGGCCTCCTGGAAGGATTTGACAGACACTTTCACACTTTCTCCTTGATCTTTTTACTATCCTTCCCTTAGGTCACAAGAACTCAAATGAACTCCTTCAATATAAAGTAGAGGTTCTGGGCACAGTATAGGGTGCAACAATGCAAAGACCCTACCCCTGGGAAAGCAGTGTCTATGCTATAAAGCTCTGTGGAAATGTTAGCTACTGTCTGTCTTGTGTATATGTAATGCGTGGAAGAGTGGGTAGAAATGGTAATGAAGTGAGAAGTGCTCAAATAAAGACCAGGACATGGTGTGACACGTTGGAGCTGAGCTCTGGGAGTGAACTGGGTACCAGGTAACCAAGGGGCATCTGAGAAGATGGAGACCAGACTTAGAAATGATTCGTGGTCGAGGAGCTGGAAATACTGATTACCCTTAATTTAACCATCTTCATATCATAGACTTATGTTGAATTATGCCGTATCCTATAACATACAAATATTTATCAGAAATTGGTAGCAGGGCAGCAAGTGAAAGTGTTTCCAGTGCAAGCCTGACGACCTGAGTTCAGTACCTGAAACTTGCTGTAGAAGGAGAAAACCAACTCCCAGAAGTTGCCGTCTGACCACAAGAGCCATGGTGCATGGTCGCGCACATCGTATAATAACAAAATATGTAAACGATAGAAAGTAATCTAGTTGCTAACAAAAACCAATTCGTTAATGTAATGAAGGAGTGAATTACAGTACAAAGTCTGCCTTCATAAAGTTAATACGATAGCAAGGATCTTTTTTCTCTTTGAGCCACACTTGCTATGTAACCGAGGTTGGCCTCCATCTGGATGCTCTTGACTCAGCCTACTAAAAGCTGGGATCATAGGCATTGGGTAACCATGTCTGCTAGCCAGCACTGGGAAAATTTCTGGATTACGGAAGAGTGTACAGTGTGTCATTATGAACACACAGCTAACCTTATTTATCCTCCCAGAACTCCCTCAATCAAAGCATATTTTTCTGCTTTTAAATTGTATCTATCTATCTATCTATCTATCTATCTATCTATCTATCTAATATGGATATTGTGTCTGCATACAGAAGAGAGCATTGGTTCCCATTGGACTGTAGCTATAGACAATTGTGAGCCTCATTGTGGGTTTTGGGAATTGAACTCAGGACTCCTGAAAGAGCAGCTAGTGCTCTTAGCCACTAAGCTACCTCTCCAGCCCCATATTTTCTTTGTTTTTATCAAAAGGAACATTAAAGTTGATGTTTGTCTCATGGTCACATGGCTAAGTGGTAAACCAGAACTTCTGCCCTCTTGTCAAGTTCAAGTGTTGCTGCCGGATGACTAAGTTGAATGGGTGTTCGCCAGTTGTCCCACTTGGCCAGTCAGGCTCCTTAGCCAGCACCTGTCCTGTCTCCACCGTGGATTGACAATTGTCAAGGGAGTGATTAGTCTCTGACCAGGGACTTTGTAGATACACAGCAACACTCAGGTCACAGTTTTGTTTTAGAGCCATGGCTTTGGGCCTCTACTGACCCTGTGCATACTGTGTGCATACTAAAGCTCATGCATGTCTGATAGTAACTAGTAGTGTGGCCTTTGGTGAGTTACGTACACTACAAGGTAGAGGGTTACCTGTGAAATGAAGAGCTGGAATGGTTGAGCCCATCTCAGAAATATTTGACTCAATCACCTATATACAGGCATGTCTTGTGTGTGCACAAATTGTTTGCTCATGTGTGTGTGTGTGTGTGCGCGCGCCCATGTGTGTACCTGCATGCCAAAGTGGCTTTGAAACAGAGCAGAGGTTTCTACCCCAGAAGCCTCTACCTGCATGCTTGTAATCTGTCTCCCATATTCCAAAGGACCAGCAGGCCGTGTGCTCTCTGGGCAGGATCCCCTCCAGCCCATCCGGCTTTGTTCTGACCAGACATGCCTGTGTCTGTGCTTCCTGGGGAGGCATTGGGCCATGAAGCTGACCAGCAGGCACCTGGCGTCCTCTCCTTCTGGAACTGGAGCTAGCTGTGTCTCCAGGTCCCTCTATTGCCTTTACCTATTCACAGTGGTAACAGAAGTGGTAATACCAACTATAGCATGGTTGGGCTCTGGCATGGAGCTGGGGACTGTCGGTCGCCCTGAGCAGTGAGTGTCACTTGCAGCCCCCTAGAGATGTGAAGGATAGCCATTGTCTCTCCTCCATCTGTACTTTGTGGGGAAGAATGCTGGTGACCATCACAGCCTGGGGCCTGTTGGCTGTGTCCTCCCCTTCTCAGGCTGGGCCAGTGCCCGAGCCGGGCTGGAGTTGGATCTGCACAGGGATGGGAAGATTCAGAAGATGGGCTGGAGGACATTTATCTTATTTTTCAAAATGACGTCACTTAGGAGCCATGTGGCCTTGGACTATCACTTCTGAGTCTTAGTTTCTTTACCTGTAAAAGTCTTATATTCGGTTTGAGAAATAAGTGAGGTAAGTGAGAAACTACACAACGTGTGCCTGGCATGCCGTTGGCGTTCCTTCTGGATTTGAGAGTTTGGGCCTTGGCAGGTTGGCTAGAGGCCCCCAGGGATACAAGTTTCTCTTGCCGGGGTTCAGAGGTTCTCGTATGCAGTTTGGGTAGCAGTGCTCCATCTGTGCTCATGGTCAGTAAGGTGGGCTTCAGCGCCTGTAGCTGCTGGCAGATGGCCGAAGGGTTCATTTTTCTTATATCTTCCTCTGCTGACCCTGTAACCGCTGAGAGCAGCTTTCTGAGTCAGTGGTAGTCCTGGTAAATACATCCACCTGAGCTACCTTTCCAGCCACACAGCTACCAAGTCTGGCTTGAAGCCAGATGTCTGTGAGTTCTCATCTCTGAAATGCCCTCACCTCACTGTGAGCCTTGCTGGTTGCTGAGTTGATGAAGATCGGGTGCAGTGTGCTGCAAAGGACGGCTTATACCTGGGCCGCACTGTTGAGCATTTCATGGTCTTTTGAGGGCATCAAGACAAACGCAAGAAAGTACTCTTGCAGGTCTCATAAATTTCACTTGATTCTAGAGCAACAACCAGCAAACTGTGGCCTAGCCAGAGAGTTTGTAAATAAAGTTTTATTGGAATATGCTCCTTTGTCATGGCTGCATTTGAGCTGCTTCAGGAGGCTTGACTGAGTATTTGCCATAGAGAGCTGAAGTCTAAAAAGCCTCCATTATGTAATGTTTGGCTCTCAGAGGCAGAATTTGTCTGTGCCTAGTCCACAACTGATCTCTCAGCACGTGGGCAAAACACGTCACCATAGCAGGAGACCTCTGCTGCCTCATGGCTGGGAGGAAGGGATTGGGTGTCCTGAGCAGTGGCTTCTGCTCCAGTGCCAAGCCTGCTGCTGCCTCTGATGAGTTGAGGCACCTCACCTATTTTGGGAACCCAGGCACTAGACCAGGATGGAAGGAGTCAGAGTTCAGCCTAATGAGGAAATGAGTCTTGGGAGGGGCAGGTAGGCAAAGGTCATTAGAAAGGACAGACAGGATGGATGACACTCATGCCTGTGGAAGAAACAATGAAGCTTGTTTTTCTGTGACTGGAGACAAGGTCTGGAGATTGGCCTTAAGGAGTTAGATAAAAATAGTTGGGGGTGGTTAAGAAGAACCCCAAAACAAGTTCTGTGGAAGGGAGTTGGTCAAAACAAGGAAGACCTGGCTTCTCAGCACTGGTTCAGTCTGGGAAGTGGGTAGGGGTGGTGATCTAAGGAGGCCTTTCCATCTTAATTCAGTATATCTGGATATTTGTGATAGATGTATGCTGATTTGCAACTAAAGAAAAGTTTACAGTCTTTAAAAATATTTTAGACATGGACAAAAAGGTAATACTTAAGTAATGCTACCCTTGAGGCTAAGAGTATCACTGTAAGAGTGGTGCGTATGAACAGTGCTGCACCTGGCTGTCGACTTGAACGTGCCAACAAAGTTCTCGCACTGGACCACCCCAACACACGCACCCTGCAACAGCGTTCTGTCGGGACAGATCCATCAATGCACCCTGTGCAAGTGAGTGAGCTGTCCTGAGTGGGTTCCGTCTTCAGCTCTTCTGCCCACTGCTTTCTGCCATGAGTAAGGCAGCAAGACCTCCAGATGCAGCCCTTCTACCTCGTACTGCTAGCCTCCAGATCTGGGAGCCACATACATTTCTGCTTATTATAAATCACAGTCTCAGGAATTGTGATACAGCAACAGCACACAGACTGGGAAGTAGCTCTAGTACTGCAGCCAGCGGAATACGATATTAGAGACTTGGGTGTGTGCTGTGACACTCAGATCCACGATCCTCGATTCTGTTTGGCCCCAGAATCACTGGTGACAGAAAACTCAGGCTCTGGCGTCCTTGACACTGGACTTTTGTGTGTGTTATTTTGGTGGTGAAATACACATACGATTTGGACTTTTAGCCCCGTTCAGTGGCCTCAGTACATCGTGTGTACATGCCTCATTGCTGTCCCTCTCCACCACTGAGCTTGTGTTTTGATCAGGTTCACCTTTTGGTGACAGGAGACCGCAAACACTAGTGAGTTTCATTTTAATACTGCGCAGAATACTTCCTTCCTAAGAGAATGTTTCTGACTTTAAAAGCAGGGTATGTTTTTAGTTTGGTTTCAGTTGGATTGGTTTGGTTTTAGGACTGAGTGCTGCTTTGTGGCCTGGGCTAGCCTCCAAGACCAAACCTCAGCCTCCCAGGTGCCGGGGTTAGGGGCATGTGTCACCACACACACACAGAGACAGCAGCTTCAAGTTTGGAAGTCAGGTTCTTTGTCTAAAAGCGAAGTAGCCTGAGTGAGTTCTTTTTTCCCCGAGCATGGTGGCCTAGACGTGTGCTGCCGTATGACACTTCTTCGGTCCTCTTTGTAAGACATGCCGTGGCTGCCTACTGTGTGTGGTGATTTTGAGATTGCACATCCTGCCTCTGAGGCACCAGTTAGGTCAACCGTGTGCTGCAGAGATGAGCATGGCCCAGCCTGGCTCCCTCGGTGCAGTGGAGGGAGGGCCCCAGCCTCCCACGCACCTAGGCCACAGGTAGGTGCAGTTGGCCCTTCAGGTGAGGCAGTTCACCTGTGCATCTGTAATCCCAGTATCAGATGCGTCACAGGTCTGTTCTGGGTGTGGACTGTGACAGTGGTGACACACTTACCAAGTGCCCATAAACTCAGGGTGGGAGATGTGCTCCCCTCATGGGAGTAGCACAGAGGTCAAGTGCTTTGGCATGCTCGGAAGTGAGACAGATGGGTCCCTCAGGGTGGGACAGAAGAGAAGAAAGGGAAGAACCAGGTGTCGAGCCTTTTTTACAGGCAGCAGGAGAGGGTGGGTGTGGGCTGTGGACGAGCCGCTTGAACAAGGGAGCCCTACCAGAGGTCAGGTGCTGAGGCAGGTTTCAAAGTTACCCTGTTAAACAGGCAGGAGGCCCTGGGTAGAGAGGCACTGGAAGAGGCTAGCATCAGAGGCTGGCAGGCAGAGAAGGCCGCAGTGTGGAGAGATTGGAGCCATCTGAGGCAGGGGAGGTAGTGCTCATGGGCAGGAGAAGTTAGAGGCGCAAGGAGGAAACTGGCTGTCCCTGCTGTGGGTGTGCAGAGGGGCCACGGAGATTTAAGGTGGAAATAAGGCCGTGCCCTTCAGGCCTCAGCACTGGGTGAGGTGCATGGGCTTGCAGAGGTGGGAGTGGACAGGCAGGAACTGCAAAGAGCAGCCTTAATTGTGGAGTTAATTATCTTTTATGGGGAGTCTGCCTGGAGCCGAAAGCTTCGGTTTCGGTCCTGGCTTGGCCAGTACTTGTGTGATCTTGGACACATTGCGGCTGTGGTCTGCTAGTGCTGTGGGCTGGGCGTTTGTGGAATGCCTGAGACAGTGCCTCACAGTATGGCCGCCCGTGCACCGCCCCCCCATGTGTGCCTCCACTGGGGCCACTGCTGTGGGCAAGATGGTTCTGTTAGACACTAGCCTGAGAATGGCCAGGAAACTTCAAATATTTTGTGTTCTACTTCAGACGGTTAAGTGAGTTCCTCCGGGTGTCCTGAGCTCTACTTATGGACTTAAAGCATGGACTTCCTGGGATCCAAAGAGCTGCTGACTCCACTCCTTCTCCCTCCTTTTCAAAGGGGCCAAAACACACTTGCCTTTGAACTCAATGACAGAGCATAGAAACAGGTCGTTTTCACTGGGAGTGCCATGGTTTGCCATAGACGCTTGCTCCAGACCAGTGTACATCTGATCACAGTCAAGGAGCTTCTGTTGATCTGGGACTGGTCACCTGGCAGCATTTGACAGCCAGTCACCTTGTTTCTTCTTCTTATCCTTTGCTGGGGTAAATGCCATCTGATCACGTTATTGGAATGCTCAGCTCAGAACCTGCTGGGATTGGCCCTGCTGGATTCCATAATCTGTTGTTTGTTGTTGGTTTGGTTTGGTTTGGTTTGGTTTGGTTTTGGTTTTCTGAGACAGGGTTTCTCTGTGTAGCCTTGGCTATCCTGGACTCGCTTTGTAGACCAGTCTGGCCTCGAACTCACAGCGATCCACCTGCCTCTGCCTCCCTAGTGCTGGGATTAAAGGCGTGCGCCACCACGCCCAGCCACAAGTTTGGCAGCTAGTGGAGTTCTGAGGGATCGGCTTCAGCCTTCTTAAACTTGAGTACCCATTGTGTGCTGGAAGGCCGGAGTTGCAGTTCTCTGCTTCAGCTGCTGGGGTTAGTAAAAATCTTCACGCTTCCCCATTTGGATACTTTCCCTCCCTGTGCCCTAAACATAGGCCTTTCAGTGAGTCCAGAGAGGGGGATGGTGCCACGGGCCTGCAGCCAGCGCTGAAGGGGCTTGGGGAAGAAGGCAGCACTGTTCAACCTTGTCCTGTCTCAAAATGAGAGGCACAGGCGTGTGTGTCCCCCCCCAACACACACAGGCATGCACACTTCATGCTTGTTATGGGACATCTTTATTTTTGTTTTTGCCGTTTTGAGCCCAGGGCATTCCACATGTTGAGCAAACACTCCACCACTGAGCTACATCGTCTCTGTTAAGGCAAGGGCTGCAAGTTGCCCAGGATGGCCTCTAACTCTGCTTCTCTCCTACTTCCTGTTTCACCCCTCCTCTGTGGTGGGTGAGGTTCGAGGCATGCAGTAGTACCACATCCAGCAAACTGTAATTTTTAATTTTACTATCTAAAGGATGAATTCCGAAGCAAGTTATTTTGGCTCTGGATCCCTTGACAGTGTGTACCCTGGCCGGGTTGATGGGTTCGCTCCGCCTCCTTCCCCCATAACATGTTTTGTGTTCCACGGTCTCATCGATCTCATCTTGGCTGGGAACTGAGGAGCTCTGACTTAGCTCCCTGCCTGCACGTGGACTGGCCTTTCAGTGCATTCAAGGCATGCTGGGATCCAGCTTGCCCCTTGGTTTTCTGTTTTCCCTGTGGGTCAGTCTTAAGCCAGTGTCCTGTCATGCAGGGTCATCTGTGCTGAGTCAATTGTCATGCAAAGTGTGGCTTGCTGCGGCCCTTGGACAGGGTGGTGATTCACAGGAACCCTTCCTTCTTAAGTTTCAGGAAGCCCTGTGACTGTCACATGGGGATATGAGTGGCACTTGAGACATCAGTTTCATAAGAAATGTTAACAAGTTAATGTTGCCTTGGCGATAGTCAATTAGCATATGCCCTCCTTGAGGGTTTCCTTAGCCCTTGAGGACAGTGGCCGTTCTTGCACCTCCTTTTAAGTAAAGTTAGTGATATTTATGGCTTTATTCTTTGGGATACTTTTGAAGTACTGATAGTAGCTAACCTAAATATTCAGGGAAATACCCTTTTTTTGTTGTTTAATTCTTTGTGTGTGTGTGTGTGCAAATGCCCCCAAACCAGTGCCTTAATAATCACTAACTGTGTGCTCTTCCCTATGCTGTGAGTCTTAGAGCCACACCCTTGATTAAGAAAGTGGAAGACTGTGTCTTATAAATAATCCCCAAATCTGCATCAATGACTTGACAGATCCATTTGGGATATTAGGCCTGCTTGCTTTTTAAAAGGTACAGTGGTGGTGGTAGGGTCAGATACCATGGAGCTGGCTCACAGGTGGGTGCTGGGAATTGGGTCCTCTAGACGAGAAGCAGCAGTTGAACTGCCATGGCTCCAGCCCTGGGGAGTTGTTTGTTTGGGATATAGACACGGTTTTGCCAGGTAGTTCCAGCTGACTTTAACTATGCAACCCAGCCTGACCTCGAAGCCACGCTTTTTCTGTCCCAGCCTCACAAGTGCTGGAATTGCTGGCGTAAGGCGCCCCTCCCTCATGCCTGCCTGTTCTGTCTTCATTAATATTTCTTGACATGCTTAACAAGAATGTCTGTTAACTTCATTTGCTAGGTACCGTATTTTTTGGACTTACATAAGATGCACTTTTCCCCAAAAAAAATGGGGGTAGGTGGCATTAGGGTGCGCCTTACGGTCTGAATGCTGTTCTTATTGTTTTTCTTGTTTTACTGCTCTAAAAACTGGGTGTCGGGTGCATCTTATAGTCTGAAAAATATGGTAGCATTTGAAGGTTCATTAGCTTTCTTCTTGCTAAAATCTCTTTCTCTTGTTGACTCTCTGTAGGTGTTTTCACAATCCTGTGTTTGGTATGGAGAGTGTGGACTTGCACCTGGAGATAAGAGGTACAACTGTAAATATTCTGGCCCACCAAAACCCCTACCGAAGGACGGCTATGACTTAGTGCAGGTAAGCGTGCTGTTTTGAGATCGGCAGGCACCCAATTGTGTGCAGTATCTTGTGATACAGTACCAGGGGCCCTGAGGTGACACTAAAAGGCTTAAATCTTTTTTTTTTTTTAACGATTTTTTTTAAAGGTGTGTATGTGTGTGAGCCTTTACATACAGGAGCTCACTAGGAGTTGGATTCCTTGGGTCTGGACTTAGAGGCGCCTGTGGCCCACCACGGGTGCTGGGAACGCAATCAGTCACCACTCTAACTGCTGAGCTGTTGCTCCTGGCGTTTAAATCTTAACTTAGTCTCCTGCCTGCACCCCATAACACGGAGCCCATAAAACAGCTCCAGGCTTAATCTTGCCGGTGCTGACTCTGTAGGTCTCCTGGAGTTTCCCAACATCGGGTCACTGTGTAGAGAGTGACCTTGGTACCTCAGGTGCTGCTCCTTAGAAGTCCTGCAAACCGTATCACAAGTTAGCTTTGTTGTTGCTCCCTGCCTTCCAGGCTTGCTTGTGCTCAGAGCCACACCGGGCTCGGCGCTCTCCTCCCCGCTCTTCATGATTTCTCTGTTCCCCTGGGAGTCTGTGAGTTCTGGCTGCCTCTCAGGACTCTGCTTTCTCTTAGCTTGATTCTTAGAACTGTTAGAAAAAAACAATAACGAACAAACAAACAACAACAACAAAAAACTAGGAAAATTCAAGCTGGCACTGGCCCTTCTAGTCACCCTCCTTCCTGTCTTCAGAAGTAGCACAAGTTTGGACTGTCCCAGGAGTGGTGAGCGGACGGGTCGCAGCTGAGCTTTGCTAGGCGACCTTGGGAAGCCAAACAGTAAAGTAGAGGAAAAATAAATAGTTGTCTCCACCGCTTCCTGTGACTCCTGTGACTCCTGTGACTCCCCACTTTCTTTTCGTGGTGGGGTAGGTTGGGACCGTTGTTTCTGAGACAAGGTTTCTATGTGTAGCCCTAGCTGTGCTGGAACTCACTCTTAGACCAGGCTGGCCTCAAACTCATAGAGTTAGATCCGCCTGCCTCTGCCTCCCAGGTGCTGGGATGGATTGATGGTATGCACCAACCCAACCAGGAGACTCCCCACTTTCTGAATGGCAAACTTGGTAGCCTTTTAAGAGGGTTCTACCGGAACTGTGCGATTCCCGAGTCACCCTCCCACACCTGAGAGTGACAAGAGTGGGAGCGCACTGCCCGTGTGACTGCTGCTCCCCGAGCCTCTCTCTCTCTCTCCTCACAGGAACTCTGTCCAGGCCTCTTCTTTGGCAATGTCAGTCTCTGCTGTGACGTTCAACAGCTGCAGACGCTGAAGAGCAACCTGCAGCTACCGCTGCAGTTTCTGTCCAGGTAGGCTGACCCCCGGCAAACAGCCAGTGTGCTTCTAGACCCGCGGCGCGGGGTTTTTGCTGTGTTGTACTGAGAGAAGGCACTCGGGGCGTGTTAGAGGGAAAAACGAAGTCATATGGTCCGCTCAGTTCTCTTCCTAGTTGTGTTCAGAGTGAGGACTTGGTTTCCTTCACGGTGTCCTGGCCTGCAAGGGCCTCTCAGAGTGGAGGCTCTGTGCACAGTGGTGAGGCATGGTCCCTGGTGTCCTGCTCAGGACCCTGGTCCTTCATCTGTGTGGGTCCCTGAGTTGCTTCTCTCTTGTTCCTTGTTGCCTGCTTTGCCTGTCCTTTTTTCTAAGTTTTTGTTCCAGTTAGTTACTCATTGTGTGTATGTGTGCACCGTGTATACTCATTGTGTGGACAAAAGCGCTGCGCAGGGAAGTCAGAGGACAGCTTCTGGGGGTTGGTTCTCTCCTTCCACCATGTGGCTCCCGAGGACCAAACCCAGTCATCAAGCCTGGCAGCGTCCTGCTGGCCTTTGCCTGTCCTTCTTGTCTCTCTCTGTCCGACACAGCATGCTAGCAAGTTGGTGGTGGTCTTTAGAGCCCCAGTTAAAGGTGGATGAGGATGGAGGTAAACAGGCAAGATGCTCTGTGCAGGCGCCGCTGTGGGCTGCAGGACGCTGCCCTGCTCCTGCCTGCTCGAGGCACTGCTTCTTAGGAGATGAGGAGGTACAGAGTGGAAAGGCGCTGCTAAGTTGTTTTGGCAGATGTCACAGAACGTAACAGTAGGTCAGAAACTGAGATCTACTCAGGCCACGCTACACTGCTGGCACTGACAGAGCCAGATCAGAGCTTTGGCGCTTAGTCAGAGCACGTTTATTTCCCACCCACTCCAAATGATGGGTTGTGGATAAAAGCATTTACCTTAGTCAGCCCCCTCCCCCACCATATCATCAGGGGTCACGTTATACTAACAAGAGAAGCGAGCTAACATGGAGGAACATTTGTAACTCACTGGAAAACAGAGGATCCCAGGAGTGATTCCTGTCAGAGCACTGCAGCTGTACTTTCTGACTTTTTTACTGCATGGTGTACTCTAGGACTGGAGCTACAACCATTAAAGGAGTCTTTTTAAAGTCTTTGGTTTAAAATTCCTCTAATGTTGGCCAGGAGAGGTATCTCAACAATAAAGAGCACATACTGACCTTAGAGAGGACCTAGTCAGGCCTGGCCTGAAGAGCCACTGGAGCTCTGTGTCCCCTCTTGTGGAGCGGAGGCCTTCAGGACAGGACACATCCTCATTTTCTCTGCCATGCCTGGTCAGTGGGACTGGTTCAGACTAGACAGAACTCTCGGTTGCCCCTGTTTCTAGAACTCCATGGAACAGTGAGCTGTGGACCAAAAGGGAGAGAGAGAAGCTTTTGCCACACACACAAGGTCAACATTAGGAGCTTCAACTTTGAACCCAAAGGGCAGCATTCAGCTGCGGTCTTCTTGGAAGCTCCTGTGTTGCTACAGTGCACACAGCAAGCGCTGCCACGGCACTTCTGTTTCTTTCTTTGTTTCTTTGTTTCTTTGTTTCTTTTTTTTTTTTTTTTTTTTTTTGATATAAAGTAAATTTATTTCTCTACCAGAAAATAGCTGCATCTGCCACATGTAAATTATAAATTAGCTCTATGGCACTTCTGTTTCTTACCTTTTCCTGTCCCAGGCCCTGATCGGAAGCCTCACAAAGTGATGGCTCTTTTCATTTAATCTTCAGAAGTCCTCCTATGTTTCAGGAGAAGCTAGAGTTATCTGGCTCTCAGAAGAAAGCTAAAGGTATAATCCTATAGTGGTCCTTCTAAACACACACACACACACACACACACACACACACTTCAACCCCTTATTCTCTTAATCAGAAATGTGACATTTTTGGACTAAAGATCGAAATCTCTTAATACAAAGCACAGACTTTAGAAAACCCTTTTTTTCTTTTTAAATTATTTTTCAATAAATTAAATGTAATATCAAAGCAATTTAAAAAACTATTTCTTTATGTTCCTATAAGGTTTTAAAGATTTGTGAGTGTATGGCTGGAGAGATTGCTCAGTGATTAAAAGCTGGCTGCTCTACTAGAGCACCTGGGTTCAATTCCAAACTCACAATTGTCTGTAACTCTAGTTCTGTAGCTGTAAGTCCAGATCTGACACACTCACAAAGACAGACATACAGTCAAAACACCATGCACATAAAATAAAGATAAATAAAATAAAAAGAATCTGTTGATCTGGGAAGAAAGGGGGTTTAAATTTTTCTGAGCCTACTATGTTTTCATGATAACTTATTTGTTTCCTTTCAATATATTTTAAATATTTAAAATTACACCTTTTATTCTTGCTCGTCTATCTGAAGTCATAACATAGAACCTACTTTTTGTTTAGATGCCCATCGTGTTTTAGTAACCTGATGACACTGTTTTGTGAGCTAGCATGTAGCCCTCACCAGAGTCAGTTTCTGAATGTGACGGCAACTGAAGATTATGTTGATCCTGAGACACGGGAGAATAAAACAAATGTCAAGGAATTAGAGTACTATATAGGACAGAGCTTTGCAAATGGTAAGTAAACGTAATTATTCTTCCTTTTAAAAAGCTGCTATCAGGACACTGCGTTGGGTTATACACTTTTTGTTGTTATCCTAGCAACTGTGTGGAAGGTCAGTTTTTAGTACATTGGTCATTGTCTTGCTCTGTCTTGAGCCTTGAGCTATGGCAACCATTAAAATCACTCACACACACGTACATACACACACACACACACACACACACACACACACACA
>OU015744.1:70504014-70514899 GCA_907169655.1 Acomys percivali
TAAATAAGTAAATCTCTTTGAAAAAGAAAACAAACAATTTACAAATAGAAGCAATAGGATCTTAAAATAGAGTAGTCGTTGAAATGGGCTTTAAAAAAGGTAGCAAAGTAGCCCTGGCTGAGCAAGACATATCTAAGAGCACTCTAAAATGTAATAGGATTCAACAGACTCTGTGTCCCCAGAGGTCCTGAGTCCATCTCAGTTCATTGCCGCGCTGTCCACACTAGCGAGAGCTGGGAAGCAGCCTGAGGCCCATCAACAGATGAGTGGGTAAAGAAGATGGGTCACATGCACACAACGGGATTTGTTCAGTGTAAAGAAAAGTGAAATTTGCAAGAAAATGATTGGATCTGGAAATAGACTATTAATCGACATGACCCAAACCTAAAAGGTGAAAATTGCATGTTATGTCACCTATGCAGATCCTAGCTTGTAAAACACACATACACACACACACACACACACACACACACACACACACACACACACACGTGCATGCACACCTACAAATGTCAGTACAGACTTAAGCTAGAATAGGAACCATGAGAGGCTGAAAAGAAGTTCTGAAGAGGGGCCCAGGGAAAGGACACGGCTGACAAGAAAGCAGGGAGGCGGGAGCTTCCAGTGCAGCAGCAGAGGTCGGGGGCAAGGATGGTACACTAAAGCACACTGTGTTTGAAAATGTTGTAATGGGGCTGCGGAGATCCCTCAGTGGTTAAGAGCGCTGCCTGCTCTTCCAA
This sequence comes from Acomys percivali, assembly GCA_907169655.1. NCBI lineage: Eukaryota > Metazoa > Chordata > Mammalia > Rodentia > Muridae > Acomys > Acomys percivali. The sequence goes on from OU015744.1 coordinate 70,504,755, forward strand.
AGGTTCAGTTCCCAACAACCACATGGTGGCTCACAACCATCTGTAATGTGATATGGCGCCCTCTTCTGGCTTGCAGGAGTACATGCAAGCAGAGCACTGTATACATAATAAATAAATAAATAAATAAATCTTTTAAAAAAAGAAAATGTCATAATGATATGTAGTTCTCTATCTGTGAGTTTAATAAACAGTGTGTAAATGTACGAGGGTCAATAAGGTCAGCAAAATTGGTCATTATAATGACCAATTTAAAAAGTAACACAGAGCCGGGCGGTGGTGGTGCACGCCTTTAGTCCCAGCACTCGGGAGGCAAACGCAGGCGGATCGTTGTGAGTTCGAAGCCAGCCTGGTCTACAAAGGGAGTCCAGGACAGCTAAGGCTACACAGAAACCCTGTCTCAAAAAAACCAAAAAAAAATAAAATAAAATAAAATAAAAAATAAAAATAAAAAGTAACACAGCCTGATGTGGTCATAGGCACCTTTACTCTTACCACGGGGAGGGCTGAGGCAACAGGGTCCTGACGTGGAGGACAACCTGGACTTAAATACATCATATCAGGTGATAGGATGGATCTCCCAGAAGATGTGCCCTAACAGCCTAATGAGACAGTATCCTGGCCTGACACAACCACATGTTGAAAATTGAGCCCTACAGCTGTGTCTTTGCAAACCACTGAGAGAAGGGAGTGGTGTTGATAAATGGGGCAATAAAACTGATATTCATCTATCTTTTAGCATGTATAATAAAAGTTGTGTAGATGCCAGGCGGTGGTGGCGCACGCCTTTAATCCCAGTACTCGGGAGGCAGAGGCAGGTGGATTGCTGTGAGTTCGAGGCCAGCCTGGTCTACAAAGTGAGTCTAGGACAGCCAGGACTACAAGAGAAACCCTGTCTAAAAAAACAAAACAAAAAAGTTGTGTAGATTAAAAGTACTTGGAAACTTGTACAAATAAACATAGGATTTTTAAAAAATAACTTTAAGGTAAGAAAATATTTCTTGACAAGAGAATAAAGGCAGAAACCAAGAGCAGTTGCCACGCAGTCCGTGGACTACAGATTAAAACAGTGCATTCCTCTTCGTGTCCTATCTGCCTGGCACAAGTTAAGTTTGTCAGTTCCAGCAGTTTGTAAGGACATGAATGGAGCAATACCCTGGCTGCCCTTCAGGCCGCTGCAAAGGCTTGAAGCCATCTGAAAAACAATTTTGCAATGCTGGGTGAAGCTGAAGGCAAACACACCTTACCTTAGAGGTTCTGTGTGTAGAAGCCCTCCCAGTGTGAGCAGGGAGACCCTACAGAAACCATGAACACATGTGAACAGGGAGCCCTATAGAAACTGAACATATACGTGTGTGAGCAAAGAGGAGCCCCGCCCCCAGAAGCCACGAGTGTGTGTGAGCAGGTAGAGCCTCCCTATAGAAAGCCTCAGTGCACGTGTGCAGGGACACCCAGATAAGAAAGTCACTGATGTCAGGAGTGGAGACATCTAGAGAAGGGACAGGCAGTCGTGGCCTGGCAGGGGACGTTTGCAGAAGACAGATCTGGTTAGGACTGTTACCTAGAGAAAACAGAGAGCTGCTAAGATTCGTTACAAAATTGAGCAGCATGTATTAAGAAATGGCCAAGAAGTCTGAACAGATACTTCACCAAAGCATATATGAAAATGTATGAAAGGTGCACACGAGGGATGTTCCTGGGAAGTTCAAATTAAAATAACTGCAGGAGGTGCTGGGAGGGCACACAGCAGCGGGAACGCCACCTACTGTGAGTGGGTGTCTTAAATGGTGTATACATGTTTGGTGGTTCTTGTGAGACTGAACATCTGCTTGTCACGTGACCCAACAGCATGCTTTTCATGGGATATGTAATTACATTTTAATGAGATTTGGTTTTGCTTATTTGGGAGGGTTTTTTGTTTGTTTTTTGTTTTGATGGGAGTTTTGTGTTTTGTGTGCTCTTGAGACAGTCTCAAAATTGGCTCCAAACTCAGTATATCGCAAAGGTTGGCTGTGAATGCTTGGTCTACTTGCCTCCACCTTCCACACTCCAGAATCAAAGGCATGCACCAGCACGCCTGGCTCCGAGTTGCTTTGTGATTTTTGTTTTTAAAGCTCTGCCCTAGGTGGGATTTCTCGAAGCTGTTGGGAGAGCAGATGGAATGCTCTTACCCTTTCCTGTCCTGAGTGGCCTTCCCTCCTGTCCGCAGTCCCCAGCTTCTAACCTGCTGGCTGCTGCGCGGTCACAGTGCATCTGAAGTCCCGTGCTCCCATTCGGAGGCTTCAGTTAGATTTTGAGAGGTGACTTAAAGCAAGCGTAATGTCTCATCTTTTCCCTCGGGATTCTTCTTCCTAGCAATGTACAATGCCTGCCGTGATGTGGAGGCGCCTTCCAGCAATGAGAAGGCCTTGGGGCTCCTGTGTGGAAGGGAAGCCGACGCCTGCAACGCCACCAACTGGATCGAGTACATGTTCAGTAAAGACAACGGGCAGGTGCCGTTTACCATCACTCCCATTTTCTCAGGTAGAGATGGCAGCTCTCGAGTTTGCTGTGCTTATTATTGTGCTTTAAAACCCAGGAATGTAAGTGAAAGAATGAACCAGGGTGTGTGTGTGTGTGTGTGTGTGTGTGTGTGTGTGTGTGAAGGCTGAGGAGTGAATGCTGTGGTATTAGCCCAGCTGTTGAGCATGGAAGCCAGGCACACTGAGGATCCACCTTTCATGGGTGCACTGGAAGGTCAGAGCACACGCCATGCGCAGGGCTGCTGGCATCACAGCAGGCTTTCAGGTGTGGGGATGTAACTGAGAGTGCCTGTTTAGGAGCCGTCAGGGTTCAGCCCCGCATAAAACTGGGGCTGGCAATGCACGCACACCTGCACGCAGGAGATAGAGGCAGAATCCGAAGGCAGAATCACAAGCTCAGAGTTATGCTCAGGCCAGCTTGGCCTGCGGAAGGTGACGTCAGTGACCAGTCCCATCCACGCTCTCTCCCCAAAAAACCACAAGAGACAGAGCATCAGAGCATACTGCGCCATTACATGTGCAGCAGCCTTCCGTTCTTCATCTTCAGTTGTATCACACTGGACTCCTGTGCGCTTTCTACTGGGTTTAAATATAATCAAATACAAGACTTGGAACGTCGTCTTGTGAGGTCCTAACTCATAATTTCTTCTTGCAGACCTTTCAGTCCTTGGGATGGAGCCCATGAGAAATGCCACCAAAGGCTGCAACGAGTCTGTAGACGAGGTCACAGGGCCGTGCAGCTGCCAGGACTGCTCCATCGTCTGTGGTCCCAAACCCCAGCCCCCTCCACCCCCTGTGCCCTGGAGGATCTTGGGCTTGGATGCCATGTATGTCATCATGTGGATCACTTATATGGCATTTCTGTTTGTATTTTTTGGAGGACTTTTGGCATTGTGGTGCCACAGGTAAGCAGGTTTGTTTGTTTTCTTCAAGACAAAAAGAAAAAAAAAATGCCCCTTCAGCACCTCTAACACTCAGTAACATTAGTTAATCCAGACAGGAAGTAAATACCTACATGGGTACCATCCCCTGGATGGCTCATTTGAAGTTTGTTTTACTGGTTTATTCAAAATGATGTGTGATTACCTCAGTGACCCAGGTGGTCTGTGTAAACCACATCTGATCAAACTCTAGTTGTGTGCAGTACTGCAGTCCTGTATTCAGACCTTGTTTTAAGGCAATATGTCTGTGTGTGTTCGGATGCACAGAGGTCAGGTTTGCTCAGTTGCCCTCCATCTTGTGTTTTGACACAAGGTGTCTCCTGGCCCAGAGCTTACCATGTGTTGCTGAGATTACACGGGTGCATCACCAAGCCTGCCGCTGCGCATGTGTTGCTGGGAAAGTTGACAACAGGGAGCAGGGCACAGGGAGGAAGGGAGCTTTGCATCGTAATGAAGCCCGCTAACACCACTTCCATGCCTCTGTTTCAGAAGGCGTCATCTTGTGTCTGAGTACACTCCCATTGACACCAATATAGCCTTTTCTGTGAACGCCAGTGACAAAGGTAGGCATATTTGTGAGGGCAAGCTGAGAGCCCTGTCTTTATGGAGGCAGGGTACTATTGCTGAGGACACAGCCATAATGAAGGCAGGCGTAGCCCTTGCCCTGTGGCAGTGACTGGGCATCAGTGTGGCACTTGAGAACCAAGTAATTAATAGCAGTGACAGAATCATGGGCTGAGGGAGGAGCCTCTGCCCTGAGGGCAGAGTTGAGTGGCATGAAGTCACTAGAGGCCTGTCTCACTGAGAGGCAGGCAGAGCCTATGGGGCCTGTGAGCACGGAGCAGGCGTAGGAGCAGGTTCCCTGCACCCACCATAGCAGTTAATAATTTCCCCGTCTCCACTTTTGGGAATAGCTTGATTGGTAATTTGACTATCTCCTCTTTTTTTTTCCCCCTCACTCTTCCAGGAGAGGCCTCATGCTGCGACCCCCTTGGTGCAGCATTTGATGACTGTCTGAGGCGCATGTTCACAAAGTGGGGGGCTTTCTGTGTCCGCAATCCCACCTGCGTCATTTTCTTCTCATTGGTCTTCATTGCTGCATGCTCCTCTGGCCTGGTGTTTGTCCGGGTCACTACCAATCCCGTGGAGCTCTGGTCAGCCGCTCGCAGCCAGGCCCGCCTGGAGAAGGAGTACTTTGACAAGCACTTTGGGCCTTTCTTTCGCACGGAGCAACTTATTATCCAGGCCCCCAACACCAGTGTCCATATCTATGAGCCGTACCCCTCAGGATCCAGCGTGCCCTTTGGGCCTCCGCTGAACAAAGAGATTCTGCACCAGGTAACCTGCCACTTGCAGTCACCCATTTACCCAAGGAAACTACTTGCCCTAGTTTGTTTCCGTTGCTGTGATAACACCCTGACCCCAAGCCACATAGGGGAAAAAAGGGCTTATGTGGCTTACAGTTTCAGATCACACAGTTCATCACTCAGGGAAGTCAAGCAGGAGTGCAAGTCAGGAGCTTGAGGGTAGCCTGCCTGCTGTTCCACACAGCATGACTCCCAGTCAAGGAACTGGCTTCACAGCCAAAGTACAGCAGGAGTCATGGAGGGTGCTACTTGCTAATTCAGGCAGGCTTATGCTCAGCTAGCTTTCTTAGTATAAAGTTCAGGACCACCTGCCTAGGGAATGGTGCTGCCTATGGTGGGCTAGACCATGCTACATCAATTAACAATTAAAGACAGTCCTCTGCCAGTATGCCCATCGGCTAATATGATCCTCCAGAAATATCCTTGATTATAAAATATGCTCACGCACACACACTCACACACACACACACACACACACACACACACTCACACATTGTCACGGGGGAGAAGAAAGCAGGAAGTGGTATATTTTTGGCAAGGAACAATGTCAGAAAGATAAGGAACGTGCTCCCAAAATGGAGCCGTGTTGGTGGGCGCTGGAAGAAGGTGCAGGACGGTTTGGTGTCCTGTTGAGATCTGTGATGGAAGTGACGTGTCCTTACCAGACACTGCTGACCCAGTTCTTCAACGTCTTTCAGGTCCTTGACTTACAGATCGCCATTGAAAGTATCACTGCTTCTTATGACAATAAGACCGTGACACTACAAGACATCTGTGTGGCTCCGCTCTCTCCTTACAACAAGAACTGCACCATTATGAGTGTGCTAAATTACTTCCAGAACAGCCATTCAGTGCTGGACAACCAAGTAGGCGACGACTTCTTCATATATGCGGACTACCACACACACTTCCTGTACTGTGTACGGTAAGTGGCAGCAGCCGTTCCTGTACCCTGTCAGCGTTTGAGAACCTCTGTTGCTTACTCTGGTCACAGAACTAGAGACTCAGTAGATAGAGCAAGATGCGCACTGCAAAGCTCACGTCCTAGCGGAGGGAGACCAGCAGCGCTTCACAGTGGAGCGCATTCTGAAAATGTCATTGTTAAATTAGTACAGACATGACACTGTGATGTCATTAAGCAGTCCTGTGTCATGGGACCTTCTGTATCTGCTCTGCCAGCGGAAGGAACGACTGCCTGAGACATGACTGCATATGCTGACAATGTCAGGGAGGGATGAGGGCCGTGAGGAGAGCGCTAAGGTTAAGCAGAAAAGGGCTGGGTTTTGTGCTGCTTTGGAGTAGAGAGCTGCACAGAGGGAAAGGAAAGGAGGCAGCCTGTGGATATCAGCAAAGTCTTCAAGCAGCGTGGGTGGGAAACACAAAGGCCCTGGGGCAGGAGCTTTCTCCGCCTGTCCATCCATCTGCCCGTCTATCCGTGGGAACAGGAGGTACCTCTTAATCTTGACATGGTGTACATCAGCAGCTCAGGGCTCCGACCTTCCTCCTGAGAGTGAAGGGTCAATTTTGCTATTTCTTGTTCTTCAAATAGAACCCTCTGTCGTTGTGCTTAGTAAGTGTTAATACATGCATGGGTAATGGGGACTGGCATTCAGTTCCCGTCAGAGGGCCCTGAAGCTGCTTCCCTTTTGGAGGCTGTGTGTCTAACCAATCGGGCCATCTTTGTAATTGGGATTAGTCATCTGTGCGGGAGCCTTAGGCTTGTCATAACTTCTGGTGGGCCTACCATACCTGAATGCTCTTGACCTGGGCTGAGTCCAGCTGTGAACAGTGCCAGCACCTCATTGTTCACCATGGAAGCAGAAATGGCTAGGTCTCCGTTGCGTATGCCACGCAGCTAGCCATCTTCAGAGTTGGGCACTCTGACAGGACTATCGTGACCTTAAATTCTGTCTGTGGTTGGTGCGTGCAGCGGCTGGGCTGTGCTCAGTCTACCACAGTGACACTGCTGCTAAGAGAAGTTGTTCTCATGTCCCAAGCCCACATGCCTCCCTGTGAGATGGTGTGAAAGCTGTTGGTGACTGAGACAACATTCAATAATATGAACTCTCTTTATTTGGAGGTAAAACTTTTTCTGTGTTATAAACCAAAACTCAAAGCCATGGGAGAGAGATACACAAGTGTCTTATCAGAGCTGAGGCTTGAGCTCGGAGGCATCCTGTGATGGCTCCCCTGTGAGCCACGGGTAGGCTTAGTTTGTAGTTCACTTCATGATCTCAGGTCTGTCTGCAGTTGGCGCTTTCCTTAAGTGATGGTTGTGCTGTGCAATTTAACCTGGGCTGGGCCTCTCCTCGCCCCTTGCAGTCAGGCTGGGAGGCGAAGGACTGCTCCCTGCCTCCAGGACTCATCTTGGCAGCCCTGAAGGACAGTGTTATCTGAGCCCCTGCCCCCACCCCCAAACACCCAGCTAAGTTCTGGCTGGTGACTGTCCTGAAATGGCTGGCTGGCCTGCTTCCTGTGTCTGGGTCACTTTCTGCTACTTTGCACAGAGCTCATCAGTGCATCTCGAGAGTTCTGCGTGTGCCCAGCCTGGTGTCACTGAACCCGTGTTTCCTCACAGCTGGATTCTCATCCTTTGCAGCCCCGCCTCCTTTCCTGGGAGCCTGGCTTTGTGCACACCACTTGCTCTGAGATAAGGTTCACGCTCCCTGCGCCACGGCCTTTTATCTAGCCTTCCTCCCCTGAAGGGCAATTTAGAAATTGTTGGAAATTCTGACTTAATCCCAAGCCATAATTCTTTTAACACATTTTATGAAACTTCTCACCATTAGTTTCAAAAATCAAACCATTCTAACACAATATAGTCCAAATATATACTATTATAATTTGATTCATGCTGGAGGGAAATCTTGAAAGGTTTTGTTTCCCATAGAACAGCAGAAAACCGTATGTGCACAGCAAAACACCACATAACATGCAGTAGTCTGGAATCTGGCTGCATTTGTTGGTGTATGGTGTGATGGCATGCGCTGTGTAAACCACACATGTGTCTAGAGCCAAGATTGCATTCAAATCCCACAATGCAATGTGAGAACACTGCCAGAAACACCTTGGATTCTTTACGTCTTTGGTTTCTTAATAACTTTTAGATGTCGAACATTCAGAAACTTCTATTGTTGACAGGTTTTTTGTGAGCCCCACATTTATTTGATCTCATGTGGACCCACACCCACAGAGAAGAGGCTGTCATGTACAGCCACCTCCTTCACCTACTCGAAAGCACCCTTTATCCCTGTATGTGCACAGTGCCGTGCCGCTGGTCTCACTGGGGTGGTAGCTCCTCCTGGCTGGTTCCCAATGATTTGGTTTCCTAGAGGTGGGTGACAAGTGTACTATTCAGCTAAGGAACTTAGAATGCAGACACTACCATCGAAGTCTTTAGATTGGCGTGACGCTTTGGAGGTTCTAATTTTGAGTTTTTCTGAACATTCGGCAGGGCTCCCGCCTCTCTGAATGATACGAGTCTGCTCCACGGTCCTTGCCTGGGTACATTTGGAGGCCCCGTGTTCCCGTGGCTTGTGCTGGGCGGCTATGACGGTAAGAAGTTCCTGGTCCTCAGAGCTGTTCTGCTTCTGTCCTCAGCCGACAAGGGTGTCTGCAGAGCTTGGGAAGATAGGCAGCCTTAATTCCCCACCTATTGAATCCCCAGAATATCTCCTTTAGCTTTGGATTTTTATTTTATTCTGGATTTAAAAGAAGTGAGCCAGGTTTGGAGGTACATACCTTAAAAAATATCCCGGCACTTAGGAGGTAGACATAGAAGGATTGTGAGTTGGGACGGGCCTAGGCTACTTAGTGAGATCCTGTCTCCACAAAACGAGAAAGCAAAAAGAAATGGACTGATGGCTTTGTGGGGGGGTGGGGGTAATTTTAAAAAATTTTATGTGCATTGGTGCTTTACCTATATCCATGCCTGCATGAGGGTATCAGATCTGGAACTGGAGTTTCAGACAGTTGAGAGCTACCATGTTGGGGCTGGGATTGAACCTGGGTCCTATGGAAGAGCAGCCAGTGCTCTAACCACAGAGCCCTCTCCTAGCCCCAGTGGACTGTTTTGTTGTCGGGACAGTGACCACTTGCAGCAGGAAGAGCAGTTGTTTGCCACTTGCTGCTTCTTTCCTGTGGCACGTCTTTTGGGACAGATCTCGCTAGGCAAAACAATGTGGTGATTCATGACATCTCCAACACTGGCACCCCGATTGCTGCCAGCCAAGCAGGCTTTTCTCCAGCTGCTAAAGAGGTCAGATAGCTTTTATTCCCTCACTCCCAGGCAGGGGAGAAATTGTGGTCTGTATTTGAGATGTGTTCTGCCTCATGTCTAAAAAGCTCACTCTTGCTGGACGATGGTGGTGCGCACCTCTAATCCTAATACTTGAGAGGCAGAGGCAGGAGGATCTCTTGAGTTCTAGGCCAGGAAGTTTTAAGACAGCCAGGGCTACACAGAGAAACCCTGTTTGTTGTGGGTGTGGGGAGCCCTTTCTTATGGTGGGAAAAGGATGGTGTCAGCAACTGGCCTTCTTTTCTACAGAGGAACACAAATCTGGTCTGGGTTCTTATTTCTTCCATCAGAATAAACTCCAGGAGATCAAAGATGGGTGGGTGAAAAGCAAGAGCTGGAAGAAAATATAGGAGGAAGTTTTTAAAGTAATTTTTATAATGGATTACACATTCATAAGCAACAACAGCAGCAAACAAACAAACAAAAAAAAGCCACAAAAGGAAAGACTGAATTTGATTGCATAAGAATATTAAAGTTGAGACTAGAGAGATGGCTCAGAGGTTGAGAGCACTGTCTGTTCTTCCAAAGGTCCTCAGTTCAATTCCCAGCAACCACATGGTGGCTCACAACCATCTCTAATGAGATCTGGCCCCCTCTTCTGGTGTGCAGGCATACATTTGGGCAGACTACTGTATACATAATAAATAAGTAAATCTTGAAGAAAATAGAATTTTAAATTAATGTGTGAAAGAGATTATATAGTTTTTTTTTATTTTTATAATTTTAGTTTTTATTGAAAGTGGATTTTTTTTTTAGTTTGTTTTAAGACAAGAAGAAAATTCATTTTTAGTACCTTCCTGGTTACAGAGAGCTATTATCAATAAAGTTTGCTTGCCTTTCAAAAAAAATTATTTAAAAGTAAAAGGCAAGAAACTGCGCGTGCGCACACACACACATACACACCTGTTACTACTCATGACAGACACTGTTCTCCTATTAATAAAAGGAGCTATATGATAGGGAAGGAGGATCAAGCCTAGTAGTTGAAAGCTGAAGGAAGCAATGTAGGTGATTTGTGTGT
>OU015744.1:70515852-70539745 GCA_907169655.1 Acomys percivali
AAAAAAAAGACCAGAAAAATACAAGAGGCACCAGAAGAGAAGAGGGTAAGAGGATGAGGATCAACAGGAGTTGGGGGTGGGGGGCAAAAGAGGTCACTAGGGGTACATGTGATGAAATATATTATATACATGTATGAAAATATTAAAGTAAAAGCTGTCATATATAATTAATGAAAAATATTATATAAGAGGAAAATAAACAAGAGTTGATGCTTATGGGGTTTTTTGGGTTTTGTTTCCTTTTTTTAATGGAAAGGTTATTTTTCCTGGCTGATGGATGTCAGAACCCTTTGCTATTGCCCGCTGAGCTAGCAGAGATGAGCTCTGTGCCCACTGCTCCCAGAGAGCGCTCTAGCGGGCAGCCAGAGTCGGCATGGACTGTGGCGACTCATGTTTATCTTACTGTGTGTGCTAGTACTTGGCTTTTTGATGTCATGTTTTTGCTTTCTAGATCAGAACTACAATAATGCCACCGCTCTTGTGATTACCTTCCCTGTCTATAATTACTATAACGACACAGAGAAGCTCCAGAGGGCCTGGGCCTGGGAGAAAGAGTGAGTCTGTCATGGGGCTGGATGGGGCAGTGTGTGTACCCGGACCTCACTCTGTTGCTGCAGATCTAAGTTATGGGGTTGTTTCTCTTGGTAGTAGCTAGGCTAAGAAGTCCTGGAGCAGATTTACTAGAAGCAGATGATTTAAACAGGTACTTGTACGTAAAAATACAGAAGTATTCGTTCACCTTGTACAATCACTTATATTGAGTATTTCACTTAAGGCCTCAGCCAATAGAACGTCTTGATTATGTTAGAATAAACACAGTTCCCTTTGGCGGCCCTGCCCACCCACAGCACTAGACAACCACAAATCTGCTTTTTGTCCTCATAGCCTTTTTTCTTCCATGAATGTTATATGAATACGGTTTTACCTGTATTCATGTCTGGCTTCCGCTGCTTACCATAATGTGTTCAGGGCTGTCCATGTGTGACATGTTATTGCTTTGTTTCTCATTCTGACCAGACACTCCACTGTGTAGCACATTTATTCATGCAGTTTGTCACTGGCACACATTTGGGCTGCATCTGTCTGTTGGCTGTTACGAAAGAAGGGCTCTGTACCTGTTTGTATACACTTCTATGAGACGTGTTTTCATTTCCTGTGAAGGCATATATATCTATAGGAATAGAGTCACTGGATCTTAGAAGATCTGTGCTTTAGCTGGTTGAAGACCTGGCTGACACCCAGTGGTGATGCACATCTGTGCTTGCAGGCTTTACCTGACCTTTCCATTCCGTGCGTCCTGGTGACAGCCCCGTGTGGCCCAGGCTCGCCTTGAACTTGGCTTTGTAGCAGAGGATGGCCTGGAACTTCTGATCCTCTTGCCTCTACCAAGTACTAGGGTTTCATGGCCTGTTTCCTGCAGTGCTGGGACAGACCCTAAGGTGTGGTGCATGCTCAGCACGCTCCGTCATGGGAGGGCATCCCCCACCTTGGAGTTTGCATCTTCCTGATGAAAGACAGAAGTCCCTTATCAGATATATGTCATTTCAAGATTTTTTTTCTCCTTTTCTATAGTCCTCCTCTTTGAACTTTTGAAGCACAAAAGTCTTTTTCTTTCCATTTATTTTCTTTTATTGCTTGTAATGTACTTTTGATGCATCTGTGACCTGACACAATGACAGAACATTTATTCTTGTGTTTTCTTCTGAGAGTTTTATAGTTTTAACTCCTGTTTTGGACTCTGATCCATTTAAATCTTTCAAACCCGGGCCCCCAGCCTGCTAGGCAAATGCTCTGCCATGGAGCTGTATACCTGGCCCTTGGTTTTTTGAAACCACGTCTTGCCAGCCTTCAACAGCCCTATCTACCCCTTAGCCTATTAAGTTTCATGTATAGTATGAGGTAAGGGTCCGGCTATCCATCTAACTGTCTTTAACCATTTACCGAAATGATTTTTTTTTCTCTCCATTGTAAAGTGGTCGTAGTACCCTTACCAGAAATGACTTTGCTCAGACACACTGTGTCTTTGGCTTTCCTGCACTTTTCTGTATCCTCGTGCCAGTGTCACACTTTCTGGATTACTGTGATACATTTGGAATTAGAACAGGTGTCATGCTTTGTTCACCTCAGGCCTGTTGAGTGTGCTTGAGGCCTTGCAGTTGTGTGTGAGTTCTAGAAGCAGCTCATCATTTCCTGTAAAGAACTCAGGTGGGGTCTGGGAGATTATGTTGGACTTATATATATCCACTTTTAAAATGTTGTTCTGCGAGTAATGAACTCCTTAGCCCATGCTCCACTTAAGGCTAGCATGGCAGTGTGTGCCAGTGGCCGGCACGCAAGAGGCAGAAGGGCCACCTTAGCTCAGAATTCTAGGCCGGCTTGGGCACATAGTGACATGTCACTGAAAGAAAACAGCATGAACCAACTTTAAACACGTTCTGAGCAGTACAGTCAGGGCTGGGGTTATGGCTCAGAGGTAGTGGGCCCACCGTGGGGTGCCCAGGGTTCTGTGTTTGATCCCCACCGCCAGCACTAACGGCAGAGCAGTCAGCCTAGCGAGAGTTGCCTGTGATCTGAGGACAGAGGTTAAGCAAGATCGCCTTTGTGTCATATGTGTTGAGACACTCATCTGTCAGGTGGTTTTTAATTAAAAATATAAAAATTTCCTTACCCCTTAGGTTTATTAATTTTGTGAAAAACTACAAGAATCCAAATCTGACCATTTCTTTCGTTGCTGAGCGAAGTATTGAAGATGAGCTCAACCGGGAAAGTAACAGTGACGTATTCACCGTCGTCATCAGCTACGCTGTGATGTTTCTGTACATCTCCCTTGCCTTGGGACACATCCAGAGCTGTAGCAGGCTTCTGGTGAGTGTGACGGGCTCACAGGGAGGGTGTCAGAAATGACAGTGCCAACTGATGGGGCTTTGTTCCTCTCCTTATTAATTCGTTCTTCCCAAAGCTGCCTCAAGTGTGTTGTTCCTTCAGTGAACATCATGTTAATTAACTTGTCTGTTTTCTGTGTCTACTTTCTTTACTTCCAGCTTTTTAATCTGCTTTATACCTAAGGATTGCTTCACATAAACTACTTTTTCCCTCTTTTGTTCATACCACTACCTGTAAGTGCATGAACTTCTGCTAGGGACAAATTTAGAAGTTTTTCTGTGTTCTCCTAAATGGTGAATTGTACACTTAATGCTTCTGTGAGATAGAGCTCTGTGGCGGTAGGACAGAAAGCTCTGCTGACCCGTGCCTTTGCCCCACATCAGGTGGATTCTAAAATCTCGCTGGGCATCGCAGGGATCCTGATTGTGCTGAGCTCGGTAGCCTGCTCGCTGGGCATCTTCAGCTATGCTGGGATGCCACTGACCCTCATCGTCATTGAGGTCATCCCGTTCCTGGTGCTGGCTGTAGGGGTGGACAACATCTTCATTCTCGTGCAGACCTACCAGGTAAATCCTCCTCTTTTCAGGGAGCTCAGCATCTTTCCAAGCCCTCAGGTTTGTAAATGGCTGCTCAGTGCTGCGTTTGTAGACACAGCAGCTCCACGTCCTTTTCTTCCATGCCTCCTTTACATCTTGATTGGTTTGACACATTTTGGGACCAAGAATTTTAGCCTTAGGCCATAGGGCACCCTCCCCACCCCCCCAGGAAGCAGGGAAGGGGCAGGGAGATTTTTTTCTTCCTCTCTGCCCTACCCTGGGGGCCTGGGGGCGAGGGCTGCCCCCTCCTCCCCTCCCCAGTGAGGGACACTTTTTGGCAAACCTATTTTCATTTTGGAAAATATTTATGAATAAATAGTTTTATATGAAAAAAAGAATTTTAGCCTTCTCTTTGATTAGATACAAGATGAGAATTTGGTATTAAACCTTATTTTCACAAGTGTGCAATAAGAATTCACACACTTAGGGGAACTGGTTCAGGTAGGAATGGCATTAAAATTATTTGCAGCACCCTACAGACACATAATGGATTCAGTGTGTTCTGAGGCACTGCTAAAGGCACACTGGCAACACACTTTCTGCCATTGTAGGATGTGGTCTCAGTTGCCTGAAATCCTTGTCTGAGTGGAGACTCAGTGACACACAAGTGTTGTTTTGTGGTCCATCCCCCTGCATCCCATGTACCAAGCAGTTATCTGATAGAATGACTAAGCTTTGCTGAGTTTCTTGTCTGGTGCCCAGGTCAACAGTCTGACTGTACTGCTGGCAGCGTTAACTGGCTCAGCCAGGCACAGCACAGGCTTGGCTGCTGCACCTCCTCATCCAGTTATCACTTCCTTTACCCTCGAGTTAACACAGGAAAGGACCCAGATGTCTCTGTTGCCAAGAAAATTTAATAGTGCATTTTTTTTTTCTTTAAGAGAGATGAGCGTCTTCAGGAAGAGACACTGGATCAGCAGCTGGGCCGGATCCTTGGGGAAGTGGCCCCCACCATGTTCCTTTCGTCCTTTTCTGAGACCTCAGCATTTTTCTTCGGTAATTTTGCTGTAGACCGTGGCTTGCTGGGTATCTGCCTATCCCCACCCCCGCCTCCGCCTCCCCCCTTCTCCCCCGTGTTGCTCTCTTTGGTGAGCTGTGCTTCACAGTTGGAGTGTCCCTTGCTGGACCACAATGTCTTGGCTAACCGGAGTGAGTTTGCAAGTGTTCGCTGCCCTGCATGTCCCAGGATGGTGCTGATGCTGGGATGCAGGATGACAGAGCTTCAAGCTCTGCTGCCACCTCCCCTTCTTGTGCCTGTAGTAAGTGTTAGTATTTGAAAGTGGCACTCCCCTCAGCAGTGCCATGTAGGTTCGCTTGCAGGGTGCTCTCCTACCCTGACCGCAAGCTCCCAGGGGAAACGGGCTCATTAGTGAGCAGAGCTTCTTGTAGTGCATGCCTCAGTACTAGGAGCCAGAATGAGCTAGAACAAAAGTCCTCAGGGATTCTTTTGTGCAGAGCCATCACTGAGTTGTGATGCTGCCCGCCCAGTCCTTCCTAATTGTAAAATGTCTGAGAGGCTGAGCGAAGCTGGGAATCTGTGCAGAGAAAACAGTTGCCTCATTGTTGGAGGTCATAGGCTGCAGTGCCCACGAGACCACCAGCTTTTACCCAGGCCAGTATAGGCTGGGTTTAGGTGACAATCTTTCAGTGGCGCCATGCTGGCATCTTGTCACTCTTTGTTTCTACAGAGTGACATGATTTTGAAACCTGTGGTCCTTATTGTGCCCTAGATAGGCACAGGTACAGGGGCAGTAGTATACTTTTTAGCTTTTTTCTAAGAAAACCATGCAAGTATGTTGATAACAGTAGCCAACACTGTGCTTCTGGGTCTGACTAACTTTACCAAACTTTGGAGGCAGGATGCCGTGACATCCTCAGGGCTGCACATGCCCCATCTAAAGACAGGATCATGTGGCTCAGCATCATAGACACACACACACATACACGTACGCACGCACACATGCACTCACGCACACACACACATACACGCGCACGCACCAAGTAATATGGTGAATCTTGATTTCTGATTAAACCTTATTCTACCATTAAATGCTGAAAACTTATTAAAAATATTTTTGTAGGGGCTGGAGAGATGGCTCAGAGGTTAAAAGCACTGGTTGTTCTTCCAAAGGTCTTGAGTTCATTTCCTAGCAACCAATGGTGGCTCACAACCATCTATATTGAGATCTGGTGCCCTCTTCTGGCTTGCAGTTGTACATATAAGCAGAACATTGTATACATAATAAAGAAATACATCTTTAAATATATATATATATATATATTTTTCCTCCTAAAATGGATCAACATAATGTGCATCAAGAGGAAATGGTGTATGTTTATCCTGTAAGTGGTATGACAGTTCTTTTCTCTCCTGTAGGGGCGCTGTCCTCGATGCCTGCTGTCCACACCTTCTCTCTGTTTGCGGGGATGGCAGTCTTCATTGACTTCATCCTTCAGATTACCTGCTTTGTGAGCGTCTTGGGGTTAGACATTAAGAGGCAAGAGGTAAGAACCAGAATCTGTTTGAGTTCAGAGTCTAGATTACACCAGAGAGTTTTCACAACCTCTCCCTTTCTGCATCATCAGAAAAACCGGCTGGACATACTGTGTTGTGTCAGAGGCGCGGACGATGGAGGAGGTACCCAGGCCTCCGAAAGCTACCTGTTCCGCTTCTTCAAGAACTCCTTTGCCCCTCTTCTGCTGAAGGACTGGCTGCGGCCCATTGTGGTATGGACTCTTCTGTGGTGTCTGTCTCCTCTCCCCATGCGGATGTGTCACATGCCTGGAGAGAGCAATGCCAACCAGCTAATACAGTGCAGAATGCAGGGGAAACACATATGCAGTAGCACGGTCCTTTCTAGAGCTTGGTTGGCTGGTGGCTTGGTTGTTGGTTCTGGTTTTTTGAGACAGGGTTTCTCTGTGTAGCCCTGGCTGCCCTGGACTCACTTTGGAGACCAGGCTGGTCTCAAACCTACAGAGATCTGCCTGCCTCTGCCTCCCGAGTGCTGGGATCATAGGTGCATGACACCTCGCCCAGGTATTGGTAAGAGTTTTGGTTTTGGTTTTGTGCCCAAACCCTAAGTTTTTGCTTTGAATTAATTGTAATTTTGCAGAATGCTGCAAAGTTTGCAGGTGGAACCCCAGTTTCTCTCACCCAGTATCTTCTGGTGGTGTACTGTGTCTCACACACCCAATTATAATAAGTATGTACACAGAGTTATAGTTCAGGCTTGTTTGTGTGGCATATATATGTGTCTGTGTGTGTGTGTGTGAACACATCACGTTTAACACTCTGGCCTTCTGAGTAATACCTGCCACCTCAGAAGGAGAAATTTGATTCTTTGTTTTTACTATATATACAGATCCCTATAACATAAAAGATGCATGGTTGTCCCACTGCCGCCCTCCCCTGCTCCTGGCAACCACAGGAGGTTTCATAGCAGCACTCCACTAAAAGAACAGACATTAGTGTCAGCTCACAGCCAGAGGCGGTGGCCAAGCCCCACAGTTACTGTCACAGCTGTCCTAAACTCTGGGTGGTCCTTGGCTTTCTTGTGCCTTTATTCTAGCACAGTCTGGCTTTGGACTGGGAGTGTAGGTCAGCAGGAGAGGGCTTGCCTAGCCCTAGGCAAGGCACGGGGTTCAACCTCTGATACTACCAAAACTAAAAAATAAAATAAGATCATGTCTTTGTGTGCAACATTTTATATCTCATCTTCAATTTATTACATTACCAATTGGTGTCTTGTCATTTGCTTTTCCTTCCAGATAGCTGTATTCGTGGGTGTTCTGTCATTCAGTATTGCAGTCGTGAACAAAGTAGAAATCGGGTTGGATCAATCTCTTTCAATGCCAAATGTGAGGTGCTTTCTTTTCTTTAACTTTCTTAGCCGGTGATGAATATAGTTTTCACAACACGTGTGTAGGTGTTAAATTTACTTCCAAATACAAATCACACAAGAGGCAACAGTGACCTGCCACAGAAGTCGGCTGCTGGCCCTGTGAATTCCTACTGCTCTTCACGACACAGCCTAAGCCGTAAGCAGCCAGTCTCCTGAGGTCACCTTGTGACATCCCTTCTGGCTGGGGCTTAGTAACTGGTGCACGCTGGGAGAGAACTGTGCCTCTAGATTGGCAGCTCGGGTTCCCAGTGCAGTCCCTTCTCCTTCAGTTCCCATCAAACCATCCTTTTCTTTCCTTTGGTCTTTCTTTCAGGATTCCTATGTGATTGACTATTTCAAATCACTCAGTGAGTACCTGCACTCAGGGCCACCCGTCTACTTCGTCCTGGAGGAAGGCCATGACTACACCACCCGGCAAGGGCAGAACATGGTGTGCGGCGGCATGGGCTGTGACAATGACTCCCTGGTACAGCAGATATTTTACGCAGCTGAACTGGACACCTAGTCAGTATCAGGACTGTCTCATCCTTTGTACTTTCTTTTTCTTTAATGTGTTTATTGAGATTTGGTCTCCCTATGTAGCCCAAGCCAGTCTAGCACTTGGAGCTCGGTCTGTCCCAGCCTCTTGGGTGTTAGGATTACAGACCAGTTTGCCTCACCGTGCCTGGCAGGAGGAGGGTCTCTTGGCCAGAGTCAACTTAGGCCAAGATCGTCTTTTGGGAAGGTTGTTTTTGTTGTTGTTGTTTCAAAAAGTCTGTTAGGCTAAGTTTCATGTGAGCAAAGTGGGCTCATGGTGAAGGTTTGCGTCAGTCACGCTCAGCATCAATGTCAAACGGAGAAGAGGAACTGAAGTTTCCAGGCGTTGCTGAGCAAGTCCGTCACTTTCCCTCCTTTTCTCCAGTACCCACATAGGCTTTGCGCCCTCGTCCTGGATTGATGATTACTTTGACTGGGTCTCGCCACAATCCTCCTGCTGTAGACTCTACAATGTCACTCACCAGTTCTGCAACGCTTCTGGTACTTTCATCTCCTTTTCTAGATCTCCCCCCCTTTTTTTTTCCTCCAGAAAAATGGGCTGGTGGTGGTACACACCTTTAATCCCAGCACTCGGGAGGCAGAGGCAGGCAGATCTTTGAGTTCAAGGCCAGCCTGGCCTACAAAACGAGTCCAGGACACTAAGGGCTACCCAGAGAAACCAAAACCAAAAAGAGAAAGAAAGATGGTAGCACTGCTTAGCCACCTCACTTTACCTGGTTGTCAGTCTGCTCCCCTTTGTCACTGTCCTCTCCTCAGCCATGCACACACATTTCCCTGTCTCAGGACTGCTTATCAAGGGATTGGCTCCCCAGTCACACACCTCACCCTGTCCAGACCACGTGCATTGCTTCTGTCAAGCGTGCAACTGGTGAGCGACCCTTTTGTAAGTGCTGAGGATGTTCATGAACATACGAGAGTCCTGGGCTCTTAGGTGTTCCTCAGAGCACGGCACCTGCTTGCAGGAGGATGTGCTGCACGGCTGTGAACTGTGAGCTCACAAGCTGAAGCCTCTGGAGGAGGGAATGATGCGAGACAACACTGTTCCTTAAGTCTCCTTGTCGCGGCTGTTTCTGTTTAAATCTCGAGGCCCATTTTCCTAATGATTGGCTCTTTTCTTTTGCCAGTGATTGACCCAACCTGTGTCCGCTGTAGACCTCTGACCTCAGAGGGCAAACAGAGGCCTCAGGGCAAAGAATTCATGAAATTCCTGCCCATGTTCCTTTCCGATAATCCCAACCCCAAGTGTGGCAAAGGGTAAGTGCAGCAGAGCTGTCAGCAAAGCAGCCACTGCAGCTGTAACTTGATGTGAGAAGCAAGGCTGGGATGGAAGTTGTCTTAGGTCTGTAAAGTAGAGGCACCATTTCAAGATAGCTTCCCAGCTCTCATCAGCTCAGCCCTCACTGCGCACTCGCTTCCCACGCTGTGCTTCCTGTCCCGTACCTCGGTGGCCATGTGGATGGAGGCACGCCTACGTGTATCATGAAGGAGCAGAGGAAAGGGGGCACGCTGCAGAGTGAGAGGCTGGGCAGTCCCAGCGGGCTTAGGGGGCATCTCTGCTTCGGTGATGTTACCACAGTTGGAGGTTTAGGCTTGGCCTCTATGTCCTCAGCTAGCCAGGCCCTCCGTTGCCCACATGGACAGGAGCAGAAGGTCTGGCCCAGAAGTAGTAAAGATAAGAAAACTGATTTCGAGGCTTTTGTAGGTGGAAGTTGCATACCACGAGTGTATGATGTAACTCACACATACGTACTTTTGTAAAAAGCCATATCTGAGCCAGGCAGTGATGACACACGCCTTAAATCTCAGCACTCTGGGGCAAAGCAGGTGGATCTCTGAGTTCCAGGACAGCCAGGTCTACCGAGTGAGTTCCAGGATAGCCAGGGGCACACAGAGGAACCCTGTCTTGAAAACGGAATACACATGTGAACAGTCTTACCACCTGTGTGTGTCGGGTCTTTGTCCTGAGACATCTGCTAGTTCTGATGAAGACTACCTCTGAGCGTGAGAACAGATAGAGGTCTTGCTTTGCCTGTGAACACTGGGGCCTGTTCTGGCCTGTTCTCTGTGAAAGCGTGGGAGTTCAGTTGTTAGGAAGCACTGTGCAGTGTCATGCCAGACCTAACCTAACCTCTCTGGCCTCACCGCATTAGCACTCCTAGGCTGCAGGTGGCTGTGGTATCATGCCCATTCACAGAGGCCTTGCTGGGGCTAAGGTGAGGGCACTGCCAGGGAGGCCTGGGCTTGGGGCCAGGTCCTCACCGTGTCTCACCTTGTCACACAGCAGGAGAAACAATAGCAGCGGTGCACCAGACAAACCACAGCAGTAAGCTATGGCAAAGCCTTCCATGGGCCCTTTGTGGGGGGCCTCCTTCACCAATGCGGCCTCGGAGCCAGGTCAAATGACTTCACCCAGAGTGTTCATACTCTATCCATCTTCTATAAGTCATAGCCTTTCTTACACCACTGCCTCTTCCTCAGGGGACATGCTGCTTACGGTTCAGCTGTTAACATTATGGGAGATGACACTTACATTGGGGCCACTTACTTCATGACCTACCACACTGTACTTAAGACCTCTGCTGACTATATTGATGCCATGAAAAAAGCCCGGCTTCTAGCCAGTAACATCACGGAAACCATGCGTTCTAAAGGGAGCAGCTGCCACGTGTTCCCGTACAGGTAAAGCAGGGCGCTCGCTCTGAGTCAGCCTTCTCCTTAGCCAGGGCTGGCTTATGAGCAGTGTTTAAGGTATCGGGGTCAGAATCTTGGGGCTCTGCTCTGCTCTGAGGACTAGACACAGAACTCGGTGTGCTGTCCCAGCCCAGAGAGACACATGGGGAGGTAACCCAGGAAAGCAGGCCTTGTGCAAGGCCGTGCCAGCCCTGCAGTCAGCCCTGGCAGGGAGCCAGCCTGCTCATTACTTGGGACAGAGCTCTGAGGAACACTTTTCATTTGCTGGGGTTAGAGGTCTTTAGTGCTGCTGCTGCTTTTTACTTGGAAAATAAGAAAGGCAGAGGAAGCAAATGATTGCTTTTCTCAAAGTGTAAGTGTGATCTCAGATGTGGCACCGTAGCCTCTCTCGGTGCAGATGTTCTGAGTAGGTATCATAATTCTCAGGCACAACTGGGAACAATGCAGGGTAGGTCCCAGAACATCCTGGATGGTTTCTTTTTCTAATACCCTTGTAATTTTTTGGACGTGTTTATTTATAAGTAGCAAGAATTGGACTTACAAGTAGAAAGTATGTAAACACACATCTGGGGTTACTGTCCTGCCATTCTTTGAATGTCCGTAACTATCAAAGACAGTTGGGTTTCTCTAGGCACATTGTGCCGGTCTCGGGTGGTTTTCTGGGGTGTCTCACCTCAGCACTCTCCCAACTCTGCAGAGTGCTAGGTGAAGAGGGGCAGCAGAGGGCAAGTGCTAACACACTCTCTCCTCCCCAGCGTGTTCTACGTCTTCTATGAACAGTACCTGACCATTATTGACGACACCATCTTTAACCTCAGTGTGTCTCTGGGCTCCATATTTCTGGTGACCTTGGTGGTTCTGGGCTGTGAGTTGTGGTCTGCGGTCATCATGTGTGTCACCATAGCCATGATCCTGGTCAACATGTTCGGTGTTATGTGGCTGTGGGGCATCAGTCTCAATGCTGTTTCCTTGGTCAACTTGGTGATGGTGAGTGCTGGTCTACTCTCACCTTGTCCCCAGCTCCTGTGCCTCTTGCATGAGTTGTTCCGTAGATTTCATATAAGTTCTAAAGTGGCCTGAAGCACGCAGCTGCTTTTTGCTCTTAGTGCACAGGGAACACCAGGGTGAGTGCTAGTTGGGTGGCCCAGGGAGCTGGAGAGTGTCCAGAAGCAGAAGCACACTAGCTTCAGTCTCTGAAGTTGGGCATGCGGCACAGCCCTGTAACCCCAGCGCTCAGGTGGCTGAGGCAGGGGCATGTGCTCATGGCTGCATCCTTACTTCCTTTGGCAGCTGAAGCGAACAGTGTGCTTCACAGGGCTTTGATGTGGAGATGTTCCGTGGTCTAGCTTGAGTGTGCTGTCTCTGTTGCTCAGAAAGTACTACAAAGCCACGTGACCCAGCGACGGCATATGCTTATAACCTCAGCAGTCAGTGCTGTTAGGAGGATCCTGCAAGTTAGAGGCCACTTGAGTCCAGACCAGCCTACACTTCAAGTTGAGATCCTGTCCCCAAATCAAAACCAAAAACAACGGCTAGGGTAGCTCACCTAGTTGTTAGAGTGCTTCCATAGGATGCATGAATCCTGAGTTCAGTCCCCTGCAAACTGTGCACTCTGGGGGTCACCCTGTAGTCCCCTGCAAACCGTGCACTCTGGGGGTGCACCCTGTAGTCCCAGCACAGGGGTGGGGGTGAGAGGGTGGGAGTGGGGCACAGTAAGATTACAAGAAGTTCAGGATCATCCCTAGATCAGTTAGAACTAAATGAGATTCTGCCTGAAAACAAAAAACCATGTAGCCTAATGACATTAAGACACCCAAGTGTTACTTAGCAGATTATTCAGTAGGTGTCTCATACAGTTGCCAGCTACAGCTATTGAAGGGACAGACGGGTGCATCGGTGCACACCTTTCATCTCAGCCCTCGGGGGAGCAGAGGCAGGCAGATCTACGGAGGGAGTTCCAGGGTAGCTTGGACTACACAGGGAAACCCTGCCTCGAAAAACCAGAGAGAAGGAGAGAGTGTATTGAAGATGTAAAGGAACCTTCAGAGTGACGGCGAGGCCCACAGGAAGGGCTGGCAGCATGCTGGCTCGGTGGGGGAGGGGGGATAAATTTCCAGAAATCCCCCTAGTCCAAGCCAAGCTGCTGTGAAAAGCTGAGCACCATGTACTGCCTAGAGGACTTCACGTGTTCTGTGGTTAAGGGGCATTTTCAGCTGAAAAGCCCTGTTCTCTCGGATGCTCTGTTCCAGAGCTGCGGCATTTCTGTGGAGTTCTGCAGCCACATAACAAGAGCATTCACAATGAGCACCAAGGGAAGCCGAGCGAGCCGGGCAGAAGAGGCGCTGGCCCATATGGGTAGTTCTGTGAGTATCCTTGGCGCCAGGATGTGCGGGGCTTCTTCAGTGACTGGCTGCTTCTCAAAAGAAACACAAATTCCATGGGTAAAACAATTTGAATCCATTCTTTAAATGGCAGCTCCAGAGCTGTCTCTGACAATATGCGTGTTGCATGCCCATGCACACACAGTAATCATTTTATAGTTTTGAAAGTTTCCATGTAAGACCCCATCTTGGTTCAGATACTGCCGACTTTAACCAAGAAGCCCAGAAGCAGAAGAGTTTTCTGGGAAAACACATCACTCTAACCCTTCAGCTGCCTTCTGACCTTTCCTAAGATTTTCCTTCTGGGCGGGAAGAGGGTTCAGCTAGTGAGGTGCCTGCCACCTAAGCATGGGGACCTGAGCGTGAGTCCTCGGCACACAGAGGAGGGGGGCGCAGCGGTGCACCAGCAGTGCACGCCTGTAACACCAGCTCCAGTGGACAGAGGGATGGACCCCTGGGGTTCAGTGGCCAGCAGAGTAGCTGTGTGAGCTCGTTTCACTGAGACTCTCAGAACACAAGGTGGGGAGCCATTGAGAAAGCCACCCCTGGTGCCCACTCAGCTGCACTCGAACATCCTTGGATGCACACATGCAGGCTCGTAAAGCAGTGGGCTAAACATGTTAGGCAGACAGTACCGTGCCTCGGGTCCTGCAGCTGCCCTACAGCCCTTGGGACACTGACTGCTAAGGCAGGCTCGTGTGACATTGGATGCTCATTTAAAACAGGCTAACAAGTCACTTCTACTTTTCCAGGTGTTCAGTGGAATCACACTTACAAAATTTGGAGGGATTGTGGTGTTGGCCTTCGCCAAATCTCAAATATTTGAGATCTTTTACTTCAGGATGTACTTAGCGATGGTCTTACTCGGAGCCACTCATGGACTCATATTTCTTCCTGTGTTACTCAGCTACATAGGTAAGAGTTCTTTTTCAGAGGCGAGGGAGGAAGAGCAGTGTCATAAGAACCCTTCATTAACCGGCATGGTGTCCCAAGCCCAGAAGCCCAGCGCTCGGAAGGTGGGAGCAGGAAGGCCCCAAAGGTCACGGTCATCCAGCAAGCTTGAGGCTCACACAAAGAGAACATTTTCAACTTGACCATTCCTTTGGAGTATGAACTTGTACTGACGGGCACCTAATAATTCATACTGCATACAGAATTGTAAAAGAAAAAGGTAGCCATCCCTGGGGCCTCATGTTAGATCATTTCCTTAAGTCACTGCCCTGTGGTTCTGGAGGCATCAAAGCCTTCCGTGAGATAGGCCTGGGCTCTCGGCAGTTGTAGTGAGACAAACAGGGAACCAACAAGATGCTGTTGCTGCCCTGGCCGCACGCTTGCTTGCGCATCTGTGGTGACTCCACCTCAAATGGCTCCTGGGCGAAAAGGAGACAGGACTGACTTGCTTTACAGCTTTGTTACTAAGTCGAAGCATGTAGAAAATGGGAGGCTGGAGAAAGGCTGAGCAGTTAACAAAGTACACTGGCAGGCTCCACAGGACCAAGGTCTGTCCCAGCACACCAGGGCAGCTCTGGCCGGCCGCACAGGACCAAGTTCTGTCTCCAGCACCCTCAGAGCAGCTCACAACTATGTATGACTCTACTCTTGAGGAAATCTGACACGCTCTTCTGGGCTCTGGAGCACTGCAGGCAAAACACCCCCCACACACAAAATAAAATAGAAAAATCAACAAAACCAAGGGCATTTTCCCATACCTAAAAGATTGTTTAAACTTCTTTTCTTTTGCCTCACATAGGACCGTCGGTAAATACAGCTAAAAGACAGACCACTCAGGAGCGATACAGAGGGACAGAGCGAGAGCGGCTCCTCAATTTTTAGCCTTGTAGCGGCCGTGGTGACTGTGTGTCTGCGTGTCTGCGGATAGGTCAAGTTCATGTCAAGGCTGAGCTGCATGCTGCTGTTCCAGGCCTTAGGCTGTGCCAGGAGCAGCTGCTGTGCCAGGAGCAGCTCCACCCAGGCTTCTGAACTCAGGACCACAGCCGTGACTGGTGGAGCAGTATTATGAGAGCTGAAGGCAACAGTCACAGAGAAACCTCATCTTGGGCGAGAGCAAAGGTGGATGGCTACAGATGTGACCTGATCACCACTTTTAAAAAGCCAATGCTGTCTCCTTTTTTCGGGAGTTAACTACCACACACACACCCATTCTATAGCCTATTTTTAGCAACATTTGAGGATGTTGTAGGTACTTTATTACAACGTTTTGTAGTTTAAAGAGCTTTATTAATGCAATAAATTAACTTTGTACACTTTTATATTAAAAAAACTATCGAGGGCCTTCAGAACGTTGTAGGCCTCATTAGAGCTTGTTCGCCAAAAACCTGCTTGAAAAAGGCAACGTGTTCTTCACAGTGTTCTCCTGCAGGGGAAATGCAGCTTAGTCAGCAAGGGCATGGGGAGATGGACATGCAGATAAAGCTCTCGGGTTATATACTGGAGTTTAACTTATTTTTCTTTAATAAAATACCTCACCCTCCTACATGTTGAAGTCACTCTTTCTATTGCAGAGCCTGTCCCTCAGCAGCCACAGCTGCACCCTGTCTGTCAGCAGAAGCTCTCATCCTCCCTTGCACCCTATTTGCTCACTACTTGCTTCTTGCTCAAAACTGAGGCATTCAGGCCCCAAGTCATTTAAAGTTCTCTAGCCACCCTGAACACTCCTGTCCTAGATGTCTGATTTCCATCCTGAACACTTTTCTAAAGAGTTTAGATCCAACAGCATGGCAATCAGCTCCATCACAGACCCCAGCCTGAGGGGAGGATGGGCTGTCCCCACTAGGGCTGTGTTCCTGTTTGTGGTCACCCTGGGCCTTCCCTTACCGGGTGTGAAGTTAGGGTTCCCTCGCAAACGCTGGTTTCGCTGTTCAAAGAAGCGGAATATGGTATAGAAGAGCATGACGTCATCAGTCTGCTTGGCGGCATCTAAGAATTTCCGTGCAGAAATGTTGTCATGGCCACCAATGCCCCGAATGAACCTGAGGGCGGCCAACACCTGGTGTTTAGACAGAAGGACTTCTACTATCTCATCGTTGGCTGTTGAAAGTCTCTGGAAGGGGGAGGAGAGGTGGCGGTCAGGGCAACCCCAGGAAGGGTGCTGGCAATACCTGGAGCTGTGGTGTGGCCATTACCTTCAGCATGTCCAGAGATAGCTGGTGGGCAGGGGGATAAAAGCTCTCGAGGGACAGCAGCAGGCAGGCCTGAAAGACAAGAGTTTCGCCCAGCTTCAGGCGGGAGGTTCCCACCAGAAGGTTTCAGTGAGCATAAAAGTGGCAATCAGAGGCACAGACCAGAGGCTTGGAGTCGCTGAGCACGTGGTACTGCAGGAACTGGTGCAGCATGTAAAAGAGGTTGTGCTGGACAAGCGTCTTGATGACAAGTTCGTGTAAGTAATGCTGCAAACACAGGAGAAAGGTAAATGACACTAAGTCACTGGGCCATGGCCGGCTCAGGTCCTCAGCAGTCCAGATTCCCATATCCACTTCAAGTGTTCTCAACCAAATTTCCCACCAAGAACTGGCATGTTAAAGTCACCCAGAGTTCTGCACTGCGTCTGCTGACTCTAGCAGCATATGAATCAGCCATCTCTTCCACTCTCATTCCTGTAACTTAGGATGGCAAATACCCACTATAGGTACCTGCACTGGAATCTGAAACTGGTTCAGAGAACGGATATATTCCATCAGCACAGCTATCACAAACTTGTGCGGCATCGCCTGTGGAGGAAGAAGAGGGGCCTGTAACTTCAGCTGTAAAGAGCGGCAGGCAGCCCACGGATCCCCATCCACTTTGTCCAGTGATCTGCCCTGCTGGTGTTAGGCAAGTGCTCATGTGGTCAGGTCAGGTCTTAAGTCCACCAGGAGCCAACCTGACAGCCCAGGTTCACTCCCAAGAAAGCACCACTGGTTTAATCCTGCTGCTGCCCCACAGGAATCCATTCAGGAGGCCAGAAACCATCACATACCTTGTTTTCCACGAACGGTGACAGCACGTGTGTGTACACATCAGACTGATCCACTACTGCGTGCGTCCGCACTGGCCTTTTCAGAGGTGGGTTGCTCCGGCTTTGCCCTGCTTCTACTGCCTAAAGCGGGACAATCATGACCTTAGTGTCACCTTCCACAGACACAGTACCCGCTGCCTTTAACTTGAATTCCTAGGCACAAACTTAACACTACCAAGACAAAACTCTTTCCGTGGCAGCGCTGGTCTCTGGCAAACACTCCAGGGTTCATGGGAGACTGGAATTAAATAACCAAGTCACAGTCACTTTCTCTAAGCTCTGATGACTTGTAACTGGCCCGATTTTCTGTTAACGCTCAGCCAGCTAGCTGCATCCTCGTTTATAAAGCTCTACCAGATAGCCCAGGAACATGCTGCATCTATGTTGGGAGTCTCTGAAATGGATTCAGGGCCTCACCCATCTCTGCAGTTCTACCACCAAGTCACAGCCACAGCCCAGTGTAACAGGGATTATTCAGTGGTAAGCCAGAGCTCTCCAAATACTGAGCTGGGAGCGCCAGCTGGGTGCATCCCTCCTGAGCAGGCTCAACTTCAGTGCACGTGGCTTCCTCATGACATCTAATGATCACAGGGTGGCTCAAATCCACTGACTCCCATAGCCCAGGACACCACCAGAGGGACAATCAGACAGGGCTGACACAGAACAATGGGACAGAAATGATGTAGGCAGCCTGGTCTTCAGCTGCCGTCAGACCCACTGTCTTCAAATAGCCAAAGCAAAGGGGGTTTAAAACAATGCCCACTGTTGCTAATCACATCCTTGAAGTGAAATAATTTTTCCCACTTGCCCCAGACTCTTTCTTGCTTTAGAAACCCAGAAGTACTAAGTGCTATACTGCGTAATGAGCCACAGGAATTCCCCCCACCTTCCACTGAACATGTGATGTCTCTCAATGAAAATGCACAGTACTGGTACATAACCATGGCGACAGGATCCTGGGATATCCATTGTTTCTAAGGATGCTCCTGCCAGCAAATGGCAGTGAGTGGAAAGGTGTACCGCTGCTCAAGATGCTGAGGAGAGCTGACTGTTGAATGCTCGGCCCTTTCTGAGACTCAGAGAATGCAGTAGAAGAGGTAGCAGGAAGAATGTAAAAGCCAGAAGACAGGAAAGGTGCAAAGTACTATCTACAGAGCATGGCACAGCCATCACAAACATGACCTCACAACAGCTGCGAGGGAGGCACTGGGCCTGAGAGGGTCAATCAGGAATCTAGGAGGGGCTCGAGGGGCCTAAACCTCCCTGCTGAACCTCTGATGGGATCTGAGGGCAGACAGTCACGGCCTGCCCACCAGGCTCCAGTGGACACTTTGAAGCCTGTGCTCACACACAGCCCTCATTAAAATCAGTGGGCCACAAAACAAAGCCCTCAAGATAGGAAGGCGACTTGTAGGGAGGAGGGAGTGACAAGGGGGTGGGGAGGGCCAGCTGTGGTACACATGCCTGTAACCCTAGCACATAGCTGAGTTCCAGGCCAGCCAGAGGTAAATAGTGAGACCCTATCTTTAAAAAGAAAAAGGAAGAAAATTGTGTGGCCTTTTAGCCCAGCATGTGGGAGCCAGAGGGAGGTGGATGTGTGAATTCAAGACCAGCCTGGACAGACAGCATAGCCAAAAAGAAAATAAAAGGGAAAAAATTTTTTTTCCAAATAAAGACAAACTTTCTCGTTTTGTTTTTTGAGACAGGGTTTCTCTGTGTAGCCTTGGCTGTCCTGGACTCACTTTGTAGACCAGGCTGGCCTCGAACTCAGTGATCCACCTGCCTCTGCCTCCCAATTGCTGGGATTAAAGGGTTGTGCCACCATGCCCAGCTAACTTTATAAAAGTTAACTTTTTAAGTCTTCAAGCAAGTACATGTTACATGTAGAACACACCTTGCCCAAACTTCTCTGTAGGTAAGTTATGTTTGTAGATATGAGCTGAAGTGAAAGGAGGAAGGTGCAGCCCGTAGCAGAAACCACACATCTAATGTGCTAAGTTCTGGCGAAAGCCGTGGCCAGTTTTCTTTCTACAAGACAGACCAAGAACATTCCACATGTAAGATCAAATCAATCTTTTTTTTTCTTTTTTGCTTTTCGAGACAGGGTTTCTCTGTGTAGTCCTGGCTGTCCTGCCTGGTCTCTCTTTGTAGACCAAGCTGGCCTCAAACTCAGTGATCTGCCTGCTTCTGCCTCCCGAGTGCTGGGATTAAAGGTATGTGCCACCATGTCTGGCTATTCAAGCAGATCTTAAAAAGCGGAAACAGTGATGGCGTTAGGTTGAAGCCTCGAGCCAGCAGCACATGGGGACTCTGGGTATACCACCATCACCTTGCCCTCTGCCATGCATCAAACCTGATGTCACACAGCTGCTCCTCCACCACAGCCTAACTTACCATTGTGTAGCTCTGCTCAGCATCCAAGTACTTTTTATACTCATGGTTGAGTTTATCAAAAACGGTGGCTATCACTGGCAGCGTGGCTCTGTCTGACTCACTCAGCACTGGAAAGGACATAACACATGGTCAGACCCACTGGAATCAGAATCTCAATATGAAAGTGACAAGGCCATCTCAAGGGGTGACCAGTACAAACATTCCCATGAAAGACACCTCAAAATCAGTCAGGATCCCTTTCAGTGACAAGAGGAGACAGGCGAGGCAATGTCACAGGAGGACACTGGCTGTGTAGCTGGGTTCACTGGAGCCCCCTGCCTACTGGCTGGTTTCCACCAACTCTCTACAAGTCATGTGTGTA
The DNA here is from genome assembly GCA_907169655.1 of Acomys percivali. NCBI lineage: Eukaryota > Metazoa > Chordata > Mammalia > Rodentia > Muridae > Acomys > Acomys percivali. The sequence goes on from OU015744.1 coordinate 70,535,613, forward strand.
TTTCCCAGCCTTCCCTATGGGTTAAGTAACCCCTCCTTGAAGCATGCAGCCCTGAGTGCAAAGGACATGGTCAGTTTCCAGATGGACAGTGGGGGTGGGGCACCCTGGTGAGGTGGCTCAGCAGGTAGTGAGCACTGGCTAGCAGGCCTGGCTGCCTAAGCGCTGTCTCAGGACCCACAGGAGGGAAGAAGAGAGCAGATCTCTGAGTTCCAGGCATGTACCACGGGGCATGTGTCCGTACACAGACGCACACAGGTGTAATTAGAAGACAGCTGTGGGGGCCACAGACCTGTGGAAAATGTCAGTCCACTTACTCTGTGAACAGACAGACAGAACGACCGCCTTGCACTCCTTCCTCTGGAGAAGAAAGTCCATCAGTCTCCCTTTATCTGGCAAGAGGTTCACTATGGGCTCAAGTTTCACCTGGAGGTTCCAGAGGTAACCTGGATGGTAAGAGGCAGCGTGTCCAGCAATGTCCTGCAAGCCAGAACCAAGGCCAGCGAAGAGTGCCCCGGCCCCTTCAGGTGAAGGACTGCAAATGCAGCTAGTGGCGCTTCCTTCTAGACCAACATGGAGCAAGGACATCCAGAAAGTGGCTGACTGTGGAAGAACTGACAGGCTATCTCAGGAAACATGGCTGATTCCTAACAAAAGGTGATGAACTGCACTTAGAATCACACCAGTGCTTGTCTCCATGGAGACGAGGATTGCAGCGCAATCCCAAATGGCCCTTCTCCTCTCGCGGGCCTAGCCTCCTCATCGGCTCTGTACCACGGACTTTAGTTTCTCCTGCACTGGCTCAGGGTGCAACGGGGAGGTTCATACACTGTCAGTGAAATCTCCATGCACTCATCAGCCTACGTGCACACTACAGGCAGGCTGGGGCCACACTTGTCGGTTCATAGAGAAAGACATTCCACATGGATAGTACCTGCAGTGACCACCTCCTCAGCTTCCAGTTACCTGGCACTACTGTCCAGGTATGGAAGAGAAGTGCACTTGCTGAATGCAGTGGGTGCCTATGACATTGGGGTAACTCCTCCTCTAAGAGCCCTAGAGGGTGAGACTGGAACACACAAAATAACTAAAGAGCGATACGAAGTTCTCAAATGCAAAGCCACAGGCGATCCCTAAGAGGAGACAGCAGGCAGAAGGAGGCGTCACCAGCGAGATAAGATGAGGGCTGGGTGTCTCATGCAGAGGTGCATGAGGAGTGGGGTTCAGGGATGAGAATGCAGGACATGGGAATAAAATGGAGATTGGACATTCCTAGTTACTCTAGTATAGGAATCACACATGCTTGTGGGGGAAAACCCTACAGAGGAGAGCACAGGGTGAGATGCAATCCCATTCTCAAGGCTGAGGGGAGGGGTCATCTCAAAGACTCACACTGAAGCGACTCTGGCCTCAGCCCTACCTTGGCTCGCGCTGATGATGATGTCCGGTTGAAAGACGATCCATGACGATGAATCTGAATGTTAAAGGAAATTCCAAGCCAGGAAAATAAGGTAATAAAAGGCAAGCCCCGTTTCACTTAGCACTTGCCCAATGTTGAGGCCACATAAGGACTGCAACCCCTGGAGCAGCTGCCAGGGCTGTGTGCTGTGGGCTGGGAACACATTCCCCTTTATAGTGCCACCACCTTGTGAGGATACAGAGCTTACAGGGGACTGGAGACTGGCTGGTCACAGCAGGAGGACCTAAAATAGAGAATGCAAGTGTGATGAGGAAGTCAGGAATCTGTCAGAACTCGGACAGATGCTCCAGCAGACACGACTCAGGTGAGGAGGAGGTAGACTATCCTGTCTCACTAGTAACACACCTGGGCAAGAGGGGGGAGGGTGTGAGCTGCAGCCCAAAAAAAACATGTCCCTAAGAAGAGGAAGTGTGTCAAGGCTTCCCTCACTGCACTTGATCTTAAGGTTTACTTTTTAAGTGTTTCATGGGTTGAGTGGTTTGCCCAAATGTACATGTATGCACCACATGCGTGTCTGGTGCCTGAAGAGGCCAGAAAAGGATGCTAGATCCCCTGAAACTGGAGCTATAGACAGCTGCCCACCACCACGTGCAGCTGAGACCAAAGCCAGGACCTCTACAGGTGCAGCAAGCGCTCTTAACCAGTGAGCTATGCCTCCAGGTCCTGGTGTGTTTTGAGCCAGAAACAATATGTCACCATCTAAACATGTACATGAGCCCTAAGAAACTGACCTGGATGGCTCAAAAGGAACACCCAAATCACCGATGGTTCAAATGAAGGCATGTGAGTGAGCTCCATTGCCCACTGCACTGCACTGGACAGGCCTAGGCATAGGAGGGCTTGCCTAAGCAGCAGCCCCACCTTCACAGGACAGGGACCCATCCCAACCAATTCTGCTGCCTGTGTGCCATGCACTCTGGGGAAACGGGGAACACTCTTCAAGCTAAACAGGGTTCCCAGTTCTGTCCCAATTCTGTGTCCTCTAGATGCAATCAGAAGGCAGTGCTACTGAGCTACATAGTAAGAGTCGTCTGAATGCACCCCACCCAGACTGGGCAGGCAGACAAGCATCAGCAAAGCAACTGCACACTAGGCTAATGAGGAACACTCCACTGCCTGTGGCAAACCAAGCCATAACTCAAAATCAGCTCCCGAGTACGTACTCGCCAGTGTCAGTACCGGGTGGCCAGTACGATCTCAGGTTTTCCAGGGGCTCGGGTCCAACAGGAAACATGACGAAAAAAGGCATGCTCAGTTACCTGCGTAGACTCCCTAGGACACCAGGAATCCATGGAATTCGCCTCTTCCTATCAGTCTTCTCCTGGACTAATCCAACCCACTTCAATTAGCACCTTGATCAAACAACCAGCCCCTTTATTGATCCTTTATTACTGGATCAGATTGAGGGTTTACGTGTTTACAGTGGTTTTACCATGTCGATATTTGCCGTCATCTGTTCCTTATTGCAGATGCTGTCACCCATGGCAAGCCAGATGCCAGAAAGCACAGAGGGCAGCTGAGCCATCAGACACCTGAGCGCCAGCTGCTTGTTTCCTCTGTGCCTTTGGCTAATAAGATGTGGCAGCTGCCCAAAGGCTGAACACTTGCTAATTGCTCCACCACTTAGAGCTTGGCTTTCAACTGTCCTTGCACAATGCACTGGAGGTGACAGGCTGAGCAACTGCCATAAGTCAGCTGACGAGTGTACAACACAGCTACCACAGATCCAAACTATGGGTGACTCGAGCATTGCATCAACTAACCGGAATGTAGTATCTTTAAAATCACGGCAACACAATATTACTGGAGGGGCTGTTCTGAACGGGACTGTTTCTTTTCTGAATTCCTGACCTTTTACTCTCTGGATGTCCTTCCCCACCTTAGTTGGAGGAATGATCTAGAATAAACTCAAGAACGATACCTGTAAGCTGTCAGTGTAACCGACCATATCTGCTATAACCAAACACAAGGGTCTGACGAGATGGCTCAGTGGTTAAAAGCCCGTGCTGCTCTGACAGAGGTCCTGAATTCAGTCCCTAGCATCCGTATCCTGTCATAACCACCTGTATCTCAGCTCCAGGGAATCCAATACCCTCTCTGGTTTCTGACAGCACCCATACACACATGTGCACACACATGCTCACACATACAACACACATAAATAAAAAGCAAATCTAAAAAAAAAAAATAACTAATACAGAATGTGAAAAATGCAGGGGCATGTTACCCCATAAAATAACAGCCACAATCAGGATTCAATTGCAGGATTACAGCGACAGGGCAACAGAAAATGTTATGTCCCAAGTTCAACCCCCAGCATCTGAAAATAAAAGAAATGTCCCTCTGCAAAATGAAGATCTGGGATTCCATTTTCCTTGTCCCATTCTGAACATGACCCCAGAAGATAGCAGCAAGAATATGGCCCTAAACCAGAAAAAGACCATCCTGAGTAAGGTAACCCAGAAAGGCACACATGATATGTACTCACTTAAACGCAAATATCAGCCGTTTGTACAGGGTAACCATGCTACAGTGCACAGACCCAAGGAAGCTAAGTGACCAGCAGGGCCCAAGGGAGGATGCATGAATCTCACAAGAAGAGGAAATAGAATAGACAGAGGACGTGCTTGAAGAGAGGGAACAGGCTAGAAGAGGG
>OU015744.1:70539755-70559365 GCA_907169655.1 Acomys percivali
TTCACGTCACAGCCCTCGGTTCCATTCTTATTGCTTTCCCAAATACTTCCTGTACTTATGGCCTGCTTCCCCATAAGATTGCAAAGAGATATAGGTGGATCTTTTTAACTCAAACCTGAAACATCTTCGTTAGCCAGAGACATAGCCGTGAGACCCCAAAGATAGCAAAGGAGAGTTGTGGCTTCCTACTACCAGACGCTCAGTTAACCATTTGGAAAAGCAAGACCTGTCACAGACTGACGGGCCCAACAGCATCAAAACATGACAGTCAACACTGTTATCCATACCCACGCATGAACCAAAGGTCACAGACTCAAGTGACGGCATGCAACTGCACCAGAGTCCCCGCTCAGAGAGCTCAACGGAGTAAGGGTTCCAAACAACAGATAGAATGATATTTTCTCAAATTTTTTCCTTCTCTGGTTTTTTTAAGACAGTGTCTCATGCAGCCCACGCTGTCCTCAAACCTACTATAGAGCTGAGGAAGCCTGGGCCTCTGATCCATGTGCTGGGTAACCGGTGTGCACCACTGCAGCTGGCTTTTAACCACGCTGAGGATGGAACACACCAGGCAAGCACTCTACATGCAAGCTGTACCCCCCAAACTGAAAGTTTTTATAAACTGTGAGGGAATCACATCACCTGTGTAACTCCCGGAGCTTAAGCTCTGTCCCCGCAGCTTCCCGCACAGGGCCGTACCTCTGTGTCCTGATGGTGAACAACCACCAGGTTGTCCACTACATTTAGGGCAAACTTTCCCGTCCTATTTAACTTCAGAATGTGCATCTTTTTACACGTGCCCTCTCTGCAAGGCAACACAGAGGTCAGAGGAGGCGGTCAGCAGGCCGTAGTTCAAACTAAAGCCAAACAAAGGAGGGCGGCACACACCGTGGGAGATGGTACAGCACCACCTCTGCTCCTGTGCTGTTGGAGGTCCGAGAATGATGCCGCAGGAAGAGGACGTAAAGCTGCCCGTATCTAGTCAGAGAGGATACACAAGTCAGAGCTGGCCACTCAAGCCCCCCATGCCCTGCTGGGGGGGCAGCTGTGCTGGAGGAGTGAGGCTTGCCTAACTGCACGATGCTCTGGGTTCGAGCCCGCAGCACGGCGGGACAGTTGCTTCTCACGTGAGATGCTACCTCCTGGGTGCTGCTGTGAGTTTTGGGTGCAGCAACGATCTGCCCTGGGCCTGCCAGTGCCCACCCACCGCACCAGGCCTGACTCCCTTCCCTGCTCTCTGAACTGGATTGCCACGCACAGAACAGAAGACCAAAATGGAAGAAGAAAAGTACATATTACTGAAAACAAACAACTCAGAGAACAACTGGAAACAATTTAGAAGCTTGATTTTTGGTACTGGGGGGAAAAAAAATCTCAAAATCTAGCTAAGTACTCTGCCGCTACATCACATCCTCAGAGGAGACACTGCTGAATCAGAGACACAGGGAGCGAAGCTGTTTCTTTGTATAGATTTCATTTTGAAATCTTCAGTATGAAACTTACAACTTTGGATATCTGTATTTCCAACTGATTATATAATTTCCTTTATTTTAACATTTGTATATATTAGTTTGAAAAATCCTTGTTGGATGGGGAGCAGGGGTTGGGGAGTGGTGTACACCTTTAATCCCAGCACTTGGGAGGCAGAGGCAAGTGGATCTCTGTGAGTTCGAGGCCAGCCTGGTCTAGAGAGCAAGTTCCAGGACAGCCAGAGCTGTTACACAAAAAAAACCCTGTTTCTAAAAAATAAAAATAATAATAAAATAAAAAGTAAAAATTGTTGCTACTCTTCAGCTAACAGAATTTTTTTAAATTCTAAGACAAAGCTATTTAAGATAAATTGGTTCAATGTCCTCATTGTGTCAGACAAGAGAGTTTAAAAAAAAAAGTAGCAAACTAATATAATCAAAAGAAAAAGGGCTGGGCGTGTTAGCGCATGCTTTTAATCCCAGCAGTGAGGAGGCAGAGGCAGGCAGATCAATATGAGTTCCAGGCCAGCCTGGTCTACAAAGCAAGTCCCGGACAGCCACGGCTACACAGAGAAACCCTGTCTTGGAAAAAAGAAAGAAAGAAAGAAAAGAAAATGCCAGGACTAGAAAGATGGTTCAGTAGTTAAGAAGTTAAGCGCACTTGCATTTGTCCAGAAGACCCGGGTTCAATGCCCAGTACCCACTTAGAAGCTAACAATCAGCTGTAACTCCATTTCCAGGGGACCTGACGGCCCTCTTTTGGCCACACAGGGTACTTCACAGACATGGTGCACCCACATACATACAGATAAAACATACATATAAAAATAAGTCTTAAGTGCCAAGTACAAAACAAAATATGGAAGTCCTTGTTATTTCTCCTAAGGGTCCTTTTACTCTGGGCTGTTAGCACGCCCCATTGCTTCTGTCACTAAAGGTAATTACAAACAGGAACCTTCTGAAGACAGACTTACATGGTCGCCATGGCAATATCCCGTTCTGAAAGGCTAAGTTTCGTTGACTTCGGTGCAGCTGGTAATTCAATCTCAAACTTGGGAAGCTTTGACATGGTGCCAGCCTGTTTGGGGAAAAGTTTAGGCAAGTTTAGGCGTTCCTTCTGTGGTTAGCCTACCCTATGTTAAATCAATGACGGTGTTGTCTTTGCTTCTTCCCAGAGAAGCAGCCTCTGTAGCCTTCTTGGAGCTGGTGGGCTGGTGAAGTGCGCCCTCTAGTGGTCTGATGCGCAGGGTTCATGTGACTCACTGTTGCTTCAGAGCAGGGCAGGGAAAAAGGGCCTGAGGCTTGCTCTTACCCTAAAATAAAAAGGCTGCAGAACATTTTCAAGGACCGTAGTGGACAGCAGGATCACAGCGCTCTCGGGACAGTACATGTACCAGTTCACATTGATGTTGTGGCTTTTCAGGAGTTTGAGACTTCGTTTCTCAGGTAACACCTAGGACCAAAGTCCAGAAAAAGGATCTTCACATTAAAAGACTGCCAAAACAAATTAGGTATATAAAGAACACAAATGTCCACTGAGGTATGGGGGTGGACCCAAGTGGTAGAGAGGTTGAATAGCACGCATGAGGCTCCAGGTCAGTCCCCAATACCCCCAGAAACCCAAACAGCTCACGGGTTACACAGGTAACAGCCATTTGTACTTAAGGCACCATGTACCGAGTGCTTTCCGCATCTCCTACACTCTGAGAGACAGCACAACACAGCAGATAGGAAACTGAGGCTGGCAGAGGCTGGGAGCAGTGGGATGGCCATTATACCCATGGCTGAGCCTCCATATGCTCAGGCACCACGCACCAAAGAGCAAGGAAAGTTCTCACCAAGCAGAGAAACAGTCAAAGGAAAGCACTGCCGGGGCCCAGGCATTAAGTCAGCCACCCCTCCTAGGCGCCAGCCCCTCTGTACTCCAGCTGGCACTGGACCGACTCGGGCTCCCTTTTCCTAAGCCCACTGTTCACGGCACTGCTTGCAAGGGCGGCACATCTCCATATTGTGACACACTAAGAATATTGACGCTCCCTTAGCAATGCGACAAAGAACCCTGGTGGAAATGAAAAGCCCAGAGCGTGAACCTGTCACCACACCTCACAAAGTAAGAGTGTGTATGGGGCAGAAGACAGCTCAGCAGGTAAAGGCACCTGCCGCCTGACCTAAATTTGATCCCAGAACCCACAAAAAGACAGAAGGAAATGCCTCCACAGAGTTGTTCCTGATCTCTACACGTGTGTACAGTGGCACAAACATACACACTGAGACCAACAGGAGCATGCTGGAGCTCCTTCTTTTTAATCTATCTCTTTTCTGTTACTGTGTGCATGCAGACAAGGGTATGACGCGGTGCATGTGGACAGCAGCAGACAACTGTGGAGACAGCTCTCTCCTTACGTGATGGGTTCTGGGGATGGAGCTCAGATCTTCAGGCTTGTGATTTGGGGACCCGAAGGTCTATGGTGCACTTTTTCTCTGGAGAGAAAGGGTTTGGTTTTGTTTTGTTTTTTTCTGAGTTATTTTCTTTTATGTGTACAAATGTTTTGCTTACATGCAAGAGATTCCCACACTGCTACTGAAAGTGCAGACTTCTATGAAAAACATAATGACGTCTGCTTGTATCTATGCAATTCCAAGGGCTGCCTCACCATGAACATGAAGAGGCATGTGAGCCGCTTGCCGAACTTTGTAATAAAAAAGTGAAATCCAGCTAAACAGCTTGTAAGAGGAAGTAGTGAGAGAGATGGCAGCTCATCCAGAGAACAGAGCTGCTCTCAGAACAAAGTCTGGGAAGCAGCCAAAGCACACTGCTTTGGTGCCGACGTTCCTACGCAAGACTGCCCCCTTGGTAAAAGATGGTAATAATTAATGAGTGTGCACAGAGGAAAAGTGTAACAGTGTGCAAACCGCTGCTAGCAGTCACTCTCAGGGACTGTTGCAACTTTGCTTTCTGTATAATGTCTCCTTAAAACAAGGCTGTTTCCAGGACCTTCTTGGAACAACACAGGCTGCCGAACTGCCTTTGCTTTCTCCAGCAAGCCTAATAACCGGTAGAATACCTGGTAAAATTCGATGCCTTGATCCATTATAAAGACGATTTCAGTAGAACTGGTCCAGCAGAATCCTAGTATATTGGCATTCTTGGTCTGGAAGAATTACAGAAAAGCTGTTTCTGGCTGGCTGTGGTTACAACACGCCTACAACCCAGCACCCAGGAGGCTAAGGCAGGACATCCGGGAATTCAAGGCCATCCATGGCTACATTTCAAGTTGGAGGCCCGTCTGGACTGTATGAGACTCTATTGCCAAAAATAAATAAATAAATACAAATTAGCAAAAAGCAAGTGGCTAGGGAGATGCTTCTCTGGGTAAGAGCACTTGCTGCACAGCATGAGGACTTAAGTTCGAATCCCCAACATTCACATAAATTCTCACAAGTGGCCACAACACAGGATAACAGTGGAAGCTGCAGGTGAGGATGGCCCCACCATCCATACCACCCCCTTGTACCTTGCATTCTTGTGTGTATTCCAGCTGAGAGTTATCTGGGATAAAATTACAAAAGTCCTGAAAGAAAAAAAGAAAACACACAAAGGGAAAATTTCAGATAAAATAGCCTATTATGAAATAAAATGGAGAAACAGTTTTGGTTTGAGACAGTCTCACTAGGTAGCACTGGCTGGCCTGGAGCTCGCAGAGATCTGTCAGCCTCTGCCTTCTGAATGCTTGGGGGGATTAAAGGTGTGCGCCCCTATGTCTGACGAACAGATTTTTAAAATGATTAGAAAATAGCTGGATAAACACCCACAGACAGAAAAGACATAAAGGCCAATTAGGATCACCTGTCAAACGACACAACTTTATCAGCAACTAAAAACAGTCCATCCAAATACGCAGTTGGAGCTCATGAACAGACTTTTAAGAGTTCATTCCCCAAGCCAAGTATGGCAGCTCATGCCTAGGATATCAGCACTCAAGAAGCTGAGACTGAAGGATTACTCTAAGTTCAACACCAACTTGGGCTATGTAGTAAGTTCCAGGTCAACCTGGGTCATAAAAGGAGACCTTGTTGGAGAGAGAACTGGAGAGGGAGAAAGAAGAAAGGAGGAAGAGGGGGAAGGAGGGGGGAAGAGAGGGAGGGAGAGGGGAGGGAGAGGGGGAGGGAGAAGGGAGAGACGCCTCAGGAGGGTGGCAAGGGGGAATGTGCTCACTTGGCGCAGGCTTCCTGGAAATTCAACAGCATGAAAGAGGAAGCAAACACAGGAGTCTGCCTGCCTTCCCGACGGCTCCTTCTCCACAACAGTGTGTTGTCTGAGTAACTGCCTGACGACTGGGTAACTGACTAAAGTGACGGCAGGAGCAAACCCAGGACCTCCTGCATGCCAGGCTAACGTCACCACTGCACTCCACTGCACCCCACGCCAAGGCCAGCAGTGGTGGTGACTTCCAAGAGATGAACTGTCAGCAAGCCACTCCGACTATATCCACCCACCTGTTCCTAGCCCTGCAGCTTGCAGACATGAGAAACAGAAGCTGACGAAATGACTTAAGTAAGATTAATTCACTACACAGTCAAAATTATACCCCGACATAATCCATGTTGCCAGTTAGCAAGCAAAATAAAGATGCATGATAAGGACTGGAGAGATGGCTCAGAGGTAAGGAGCACTGGCTGCTCTTCCAAAGGTCCTGGGTTCAATCCCCAGCAACCACATGATGGCTCACAACCACCTATAATGAGATCTTCTACTCTGCAGGTGTACATGCAGACAAAACACCTTATACATAAAAAATAAATAATCTTAAAAAAATAAAAAAGAAAAGAAAAAAGAAAATGTCCTGATAAAACAGCATTTTATATGGTCAACATACGCTGTTTTTTACAGTAAGACTGATGCTGAGCTCCTGTATCTACTTGTCTATGGAGGCTCTGACCGGCCCCACGGCACTGAACCTCTGAGGGCGGCGAGGAAACAAGCAGAATTCGGCAGCTCTGCCTCTCCCAAGCACATGTCTCAGGTTCCCTTTCGATACTGTTCTAACCCATGACTTACCACAGCCTTCGCGGTCCTCTGCACAGCCAGTATCTTATTTTCTAAAGAAAACTTAATGCACTTCACTTCTCCTCTATCGTCCATTCTGAAAAAAGAAAAGACCATGTTAAGAGAGAAACTGCCCTAAACTCTAGCTCTTACTGCCACCGACAAAAAGCCAGGTAACCCTATGGGAAGCAGCCAGCCCTGGCCTAATGTTAGAATTGCCCTTCTAAAGCTGTGAACAGACCTGCCGGCAACCACTTGCTAGTGACGAGGACAGAGGACAAGGCCAGGTGGCTGGAGAACTAGAGCGCCACACACACGTCACTACTAAACACCTTGCAGGATAGAAAGGCACTCATTACCACAATCACAGCAAGTGTGCAATGTTTTGTGAGCCAATTGTAACTCAATAAAGATGTTTTGACAAAGTTAGCTGGGCGTGACTGTATATACCTTTGATCCCGGCACTCAGTAGGCAGAGGCAGGTGGGTCTCTGTGAGTTCGAGGCCAGGTTGGTCTACATAAGCCAGTCCAGACAGCCAGGCCTACACTGGCAAACTGTCTCAAAACAAACAAACAAACAAACAAACAAAAAGGCAGGGTTCAGTTGGCTCAAAGAGACCTGAGTGTGATTGCTAGACTGTGAAGCATGTAAAAAAAAAAAATCTCAGGGGCTGGAGAGATGGCTCAGAGGTTAAGGGCACTGTCTGCTCTTCCAGAGGCCCTGAGTTCAATTTCCAGCAACCACATGGTGGCTCACAACCATCTATGATGAGATCTGATGCCCTCGTCTAACCTGCAGGTGTACATACAGGCAGAGCACTGTATACATAATAATAAATAAATAAATGTTTTTTTTAAAAAGAAGGAAAGGAAAGACATCTGCACGATACCCATTAAGTGCTGTCTGCCTCCAATACTTCACGCTCCTCAGAATGCTGAAATGTAGCTTAGGGTAGGCAGCTCCCTCATTTTTCCACTTCTCCTTGGCTCATCTCAACCACTAAATTCCCCTTCCTATATCGGTTGCCCACAGGAAGGCAGTTTGCACCTCAGAACCCTGTGGCGTTGGCAACACATAGCTCACCTAACACTGCCTGAGAGACAACCAGTGGAGGCACCTTCACCATATCTGACCTGACAGTTTTTCCCCATCAAGGAAAAGCCTCACACCTTCCCTATGTCCTCTTCCCTACACAAATACCCTGACCCAGAGTCCCCACAACACCATGCCTTTGCTTCTGGGGGTGTCTACACGCCTCATCTCCACCCAAAAACCACTCCCTTCATACCGTAGCCTTGCTCAGCCCCGTAGCGAGGTACGGCTGCATCCTTAGGTGCTCCCATAGCCTGAACAAAGCTCTAACATAGAGCTTAGCATGGCAAATGGGATTTGTTGATCTCCCCTCTCCCTTCCCCGAAATGGGCCAGCCTAACTCAAAAGCTTCTGGTTTGCTGCTGTCAGTGTGTGCTGAACAAAACCCAATAACAGAAAACAAGCTGGGCAGTGGTAGTGCACAGGCCTTTAATCCCAGCACTTGGGGGGCAGAGACAGGCAGATCTCTGAGTTCAAGGCCAGCCTGGACTACAGAGTGAATTCCAAGGTTTCTACTGAAAACCCCTTTCTCGAAAAAAGGAAAAAAAATTAAAAAATAATAATAAAGTTGGCTGTTTTTTACTTCAAACAGCAATGTGTTTTTTCTGAGTTGTTTTGTTTTGAAGAAGGTTCCTGCTTGCTGCTCAGATTAGCCAATAACCTGCAAACTACCTGCCTTAGCTTCCCAAAGGGCCATTGCTGGGTTGAGGTCTTACATCCTAAGACCTCTTGGCCACTACAATCAAAAGAGTTAAGAACTGATTGGGCTGTTTATCTCCCAGCCTGAGGGAATAGCGAAAGTGAAAGGGGGCTGGGACTGTCACTCACTCTCACTCAGTTTACATAAACTGGGCCAACCTATCTGTCACTTTAACCTCCCTGGAAGACCTGATTGTTCTCCAGTACACAAAGGAACACTTGATTTTCCTCTACCCAAGCAAAAACTCTAGAAGACCTGGGATAAATGAGCAGATGAGCCGCGGGACCAGCACAGCAGAAACGAATACACAAATACATGGACTCAGTGACTTCAAGGACCAGGAAGTAGGTGCCCTGGGAGATGGTGGTTCCCCATGAACTGCTCAATACAGCACTCTAATTGTTGTTCTGTTCTGTACCCAGACTGCACCAGCCAAGTGTCCACTTTTTCCTACAGACAGGATTACACACACACACACACACACACACACACACACACACACGTCAAGACACTCAGATGAGGCCAATTAAAAAAATGATTCAACTTTCTGAATCAGAAAATCGTCAGTTTTTCCATGTGGATATTATTCTGAAAAGAGCAAATTACCTAAAAGAGATGGGATTCCTATCATCTGGGCCTTTAACGACCACTCCTGTAGCTCCACCAGACCGAACAGCAAAAACCTGAGGAAGAAGAGGCAAAGTTAATGGCCAGAGGTCTGCAAGGACCTTTCAAGGATCATGTCTACTGTCCCACACCCTTGATTCATCTGAACAAACTAACAGGGCACACTCATAGGTAGGTGCTTAGACGAATTTTCAAAAGGTGTGCAAGTAGGACACCGTGCAAGAGCAGGCCAGACTCTGAGAATGACCATCTGAAAGGCACCGCGCATGCACTTGCCCACTCGTCTGGGCTCCCGTAGAAATCACTGGGCACTCTCGGTGCTAAACCCCAGTCCGCACCGCGGGGAAGGCGACGCTAAGGCGTCAGGGCGCCGGCCCTCTCGCAGCGGGCGCTGCTCACCTGCTTGTTGGCCTCGTCGAAGAACACACAGTTGACCGGGTTCGCCTTCTCGAACTGCACCGGCCGCTCGCACAGCTCCAGGTAGTAGTCCTCGCCGCCCATGGCTGGGACCGGCGGGAGCTCGGCAGCGGAGATAAGGTCCACGATCCCGGTGGCAGCTCAGGCCGGTGCCCTTAGGCTCCGCCCCGCTCTCACGTGACCCGCGTCCCTCGGCGCTTCAGTGGGCCGGGGAGGGGCCCACCCCGAAGCCACGCCCCCTCCCAGGAGGGCGGGGTGGCAGCGAGTCACGTGACCCGGAAGCCAGTGGACGGCTGGGCTAGCTAGCTCTGTAACTTGCTTTCAGTGGTGACTGCGTCTGCGTCGCCTACGCCCAGGCTTCCTTCCTCTGCCGGCTTAGTCAGTTTAGAGAGATGGGGCTGGAGATTCTGGCTGTAAGCATGTCACAGAGAAGACCTACGAGCCAGAACCTCACTCACTGTGTTCACGGGGTTCTGTGTCCAGCGCAGAAACTGGTTTTTGCGCATTCTGTCTTAGCCATGTAATCTGCTAGGATGTTAAGAACTAAAGTTTGCCCCTCCCCCAAAGTTTACGCGTTGAAGTTTTCGCCCCCAATATCTCAGAATATGCCACCATTTGGAGTTTCAAAGATGTAATTAAGGTAAACCGAAATCATCCCTAAACCAATGTGACTGGCGTCTTTACTTAAGGAAGAGAAAAAGAGAGATTAGGGCATTAAATTCCCAGCCAACCAAGTGGTCATCTACAAACCAGAGAAGGCCAGAAGAAACATCCCTGGTCCAGTGAGATGGCTCTATGAGTAAAGACATTTACCACCGAATATGACCTGAATTTGAGGAGCCTTGCCTTGGTTGTGGTTGCTTCCTTCTGGCCTAACATGTATTTCTGTTTTCAGAAGGTCTGTGTATGGATTTTATTTGCTACTTAGGAAAATATCTTTTTTCTCTTTCATTTTTTTTTTAAAGATTTCTTTATTTATTATGTATACAATATCCTGCCTGCATGCCAGAAGAGGACACCAGATCTCATTATAGATGGTTGTGAGCCACCATGTGGTTGCTGGGAATTGAACTCATTACCTTTGGAAGAGCAGTCGGTGCTCTTAACCTCTGAGCCATCTCTCCAGCCCCATCTTTCACTTTTTTTAAAGATTTATTTTTATTTTTTCTAAAGAGGAGATTGCACGTGCATGTATGTGTATGTGTGTGCTTGTGCAGTGTGTGTGTGTGTGTAAATAAATGTGTGTGTTGGTGGGTATGTCCCCCTTGAGGCCAGAAGAGGGCCTCTGAGTGCATGCTAGGCAAGCACTCTACCACCCACTTCCCAAGAACTGACCGGGCAGCCAGGCGTGGTGGCGCACGCCTTTAATCCCAGCACCCGGGAGGCAGAGGCAGGCGGATTGCTGTGAGTTCCAGGCCAGCCTGGTCTACAAAGCAGCGAGTCCAGGACAGCCAAGGGCTACACAGAGAAACTCTGTCTCAAACAAACAAACAAACAAACAAACAAACAAACAAACCCTGTGATTACAAAACACTTCAACAACACTTGTTTCATCTGAAATCTTAAAGTATTGAAACATGGAACAAAAATTAGCAAACTAAAATCTTAGCTTGCGTTCATTGTAAAGTCTTTTTACCACTCATGAAGACCCTGGAGAGCAGCCAAGGCAGCCAGAACCTGTGCGGCCAGGATCATGGAGTGAGGGCGGAACGCTAGCTGCCACTTTGCTCCATGTGGCTGTGGTGCTTTGAAAGTGATAAGTGAGGGGCTGAGGCGCAGAGCAGAAGGGGAAAGATAAGAATTTGAAGGGCTGAGCAAAACACACAGGGCTCGAAGAGTTTTTCTAAAAAACAAACTAAACCAACGACAGCAACAAAGCAAGCAGGGTTGGGAGCCAGCTAAGCTGGCAAGCACCAGGCCTGCTAATGGGGGGCCTGGGGGAGTCCCTCCCTAGGAATAGGTGAGCTCAGATTAGTGGGGAGACAGACACCCCAGGGGAGCGGAAGGGAGAGGTTCCCTGGGTGGGTATGTACTTTTCATTCTTTTACTCCAGACCTGTGAGAAAAGCTGCACCTGCTTGTCCAAGGACCCTAGTGCTTCTGACATTTTATGGAACCTAAAAGTAGCACACACGCTTTCCTGTTGCTGTTTTCTTCGTCTTGATTTTGGTTGCATATTCTTTCTCAGACTGTGTGATAGTTTTGTTTTTTGAAACAGGGTTTCTCTGTGTAGCCTTGGCTGTTCTGAACTCACTTCATAGACCAGGCTGGCCTCGAACTCAGAGATCCACATGCCTCTGCCTCCCGAGTGCTGGGATTAAAGGTGTGCGCTACCATGTCCAGCTAGAACACTCTCTTAACCACTGAGCCATCTCTCTTGCCTCCTCACCCACAAAACAACAACAACTAAAGAAAACCCCATCATGTTTTAAGTGTTTTTGCATAACTAAATTGCTTCTTGGACTATTCTTTGTCCAATTCAGTATATCAGCAACATACTCTTGTTTTTGCTTGTTTTGTTTTGTTTTGTTTTTTTAAAGATAGGTTTTGAGATGGGTTCTCTGTGTGGCCCCTGCTCTCCTGGAACTCACTCTGTAGACCAGGCTGGCCTTGAATTCAGAGATCAGCCTACCTCTGCCTCCCAAGTACTGGGATTAAAGATGTGAGTCACCATGCCTGATTTAGTAACAAGCTCTTTTTTGTTTGTTTGTTTTTCGAGACAAGGTTTCTGTGTAACAGCCCTGGCTGTCCTAGATGCACTTTGTAGACCAGGCTGCTCTTGAACTCACAGAGAGCTGCCTCCCAGAGTGTTTGGATTAAAGGCATGCACTACCAAGCCCAGCTCAGTAACAAACTCTTAATTGCCTTTTTGGGACTTCATTTACATTCAAGCTCCTGGGCTATGTAAAACATATATAAATGTGTATGCTTTCTTCCTATTCTTCTACTGTATGCTAAATTAACTCCTGGGGGTCAAAGCAATAGACGTTAAGAACACTTGCTGCTCTTTCAGGGAACCCAAGTTCAGTTGCCACGATGAATGGCACACACCTGCCTGCAAATCCAGCTCAGGGCTCACACATTGGCTCCTGTGGGCACTTGCACTAATTTTGGCAGACATAGAAATAAAAATAATAAAAATAAATCTTTATGGAAAGAAAATCAGTTCCTGGACTCTGCAGGGCCTCTGAGAGGATGGAGATGAAGGAAGACAGAGAGATCCACAAAGACTAACTGGCCCAGACAACCTTTTGTGCGTGTGTACAACAAACTCACCTCAACGTCTTCCGGTCCCTATATTTCTAAGTCAGCTAGGTAGTTCAGTCCTGCTTCTGTTTTCTAGGACAGTTCGCAAAAATAAAAGACAATTCCCTGGAGCAGGGTGTGGTAGAACTCGCCTTTAATCCCACCAGCTCGGGGAAGGCAAAGGCAGACAGACCTGAGTTTGAGGCCAGCCTGGTCTCCAAAGAGTCCAAGACAGCCAAGGATACACAGAGAAACCCTGTTTCGAAAAACAAAACCAACAAAAAACAAACAAAACCAAAAAACCCAAAACCAAACTATCTCAGAAAACTGGGAATAGGGCTTCCTCAAGACCCAGCTATTCCATGCCTTGGAACATACCCAGAAGACGCTCCACCACACAACAAGCACATATGCTCAACCATGTTCATAGCTGCTTTATTTATAATAGCCAGAACATGAAAACAGCCTAAGTGTCCCTCAGTTGAAGAATGGATAAAGAAACTGTGGTTCATTTACACTATGGAATACTACTCAGCTATTAAAAACAAGGAAATCCCAAAATGTGTGGACAAATGGATGGGACTAAAAATGATCATACTGAGTGAGTTAACCCAGAAGCAGAAAGACTCGCATGGTATATACTCACTTATAATTGGACACTAGCCCAAGAGGCATGTCACATGAAAGTATTCACTTCCCAGGAGATTGGGATAGTTGTGAAGACATCCTATTGAGACTCTAGATGAGAGAAGTATGGGAGAATGGGGAAACAGAAGGATCCAGAGGGTCCTAGAAACCTACAAGAACATCATCATGACGGGCGGATCTGGGCCCAGGGGTTCTGTTCAAACTACTGCATCAACCAAGGACAATACATGCAGTAAACATAGAACCCCTACTCAGATCTAGCCAATGGACAGGACATTCTCCACAGTTGAGTTGAGAGTGGGGACTGACTCGGACGTGAACTCAGGTGCCTCCTATTTGACCACTTCCTCATGGTGAGGAAGCCTGGTGGAACTCAGAGAAACAATAAGCAGGCTACCAAGACAAGACTTGATAGCCTATGACCATATAGTGGGGGAGGAGGACCCCCTCGGTCACAGACATAGGGCAGGGGAATAGGGTGAAAGCGGGAGGGATGGAGGAACGGGAGGATACAAGGGATGGGATAACAATTAAAATGTAATCTGAATAAATTTATTAAATAAAAAACCAAAAACAAAACACACACAGAAAGATGGCTCCCTGTCATGTCCTCCTGGTTCATCTTTTTTGTTGTTTTGTTTTCCTTTGAACCACACAGTTATGATCAAGCTTTCATACATTTGAAGTATAACTGAGCATCTGCCTAAATGTTCCAAGCACTATCATGATGCTTGAAACAGCAGTGAATAAAGTAGGTAACTATCTCATGACAGTTAATGTGTAATATGTATAAACATATGAGGACAGGGTTTGAAAAAAAAAAAAAACAAGTTCTCAGGAAAGACAGATCAGGGCAAGGAGAGGGAGTAAGGGAATGGTAGCTGCGCTATCCCTGTGGCCAGCATCCAACACCACCTTCAGTGTTGTCTGCTTCTTGAGACTTATGGCCTTGGCAGTCCTGGGAAACAGGGAGTTCCAAGCTGCACAAGGCTGACCCATGAACCAAGAGGATAGTACATGATAAAATGCAATTTCGGAGTATAGGTCACATTCATAGGGAACATACACAGACACACACACACACACACTCACACACACCATACTCACAAAACTCTAACTTCTAGTAGGATGAGAACATTTACTCTGAACCCAAATATGAGTGACCATGGTGCAGGAACAGTTGTAGCTTACCTCAAATTCCATTTTCCAATGTGAAAGCAGTTTCATTACATTTTTGTAGTAACAGCAAAGAAAATCAAGAATGAAGACACTCTAAAAATATACTGGTGGAAACATTAGGAAGGTGGATTAAAAGAGAAGAAAGCCCTGCTAAGGCTCCTGATGCTGTCTGATGACATCCTTGGGTTTTGATTGGTAGAAACTAAGAGTAGCTACTGAGAGGGTTAAAGACAGGCCGAGATGAAGTGTAAGAAGGCTCCACTTCTAGAACAGTCCAACCTCTGCACACAGATGCTCTGTTCAGCTTTGTGACTAACTGAATCGGGTTCAGTGGACGGTGCAGCCTCTCTGGGGAAAGACTTTGCCCCACGCACGTTAGCACATCTATTGATGACTTGTTCAGCTCGTGTTTGGGTAGCCATGTTTGTGAGGCATCCCTAGAGGTCACAGTAATGAAAGACAGCAAGGAGGAGTGTGAGAGGCTTTGGAGAGGGGAAAGGGAAGGGGGACAAGGATGTTATTATATTAAGATCGCAAACATTTTTGTTTAAACCCTTGTGACTCCTTACTGTCCTGTATTCCACTGCTCTAGGGAAAACCAGCTGCCACATTATAAGGGTACTCGGGTAGGACCCTGTGCCTGCTCTCCAGTGTGTGTGTTTATGTGTGTGTGTGTGTGTGTGTGTGTGTGTGTGTGTGTGTGTGTTTCTTTTCAAGACAAGGCTTCTCTCTGTGTAACCCTGTCTGTCCTGGACTCCCCGCTTTGTAGACCAGGGTGGCCTCAAATTCAGAGAGATCTGCCTGCCTCTGCCTTCCTGAGTCTGGGATTAAAGGCACACTGCGCCACTATGCCCAACAGGCCTGTTTGTAACATAGCTGAAGCCATATTTTTATTCAGTATCTATCTTTGTTCATAAGGTAAAATTAAGTTCAAAATTTTTTAACTTCCTTCCTAGAACAAGTTACTCATAGCTGACCTAACAAGCCTTCCCAGAAGGTCAAGTTCACCTTATATTTTACTATTACTCAATAGTGTCATAATGCGTGCTGTTATCTCCACACTTGGCCACACTCTGGTTGCACTATTATCTCTTCGTTTGGCTGTACTATAGAAGACCTATGTGAATCTTAGCGAGCAAATTCAGGTCATTAGGCTTAGTGGCAAATGCCTTTACCAACTGAGCCATTTCAGCAGCTCCAAATCTTGAATACTTACTAAATGTTAATGTAAAACCTACAAAAATCCAATTAAAAAAATATACCTCCATAAACTAAGGCCTGAAAATATAATCAGCTGAGTGTCTCATCTGAGTGTCTTCATACATCTCAAGTGCTAGAAATGTTGGGACTTCCCTATTGCAGACAGCATTTTTTCCTAAGACTAGTCTGGAGAGCCTACCTCCAGTGACAACACATTCTCCAACAAGGCCACACCTCCTAGTCCTTCCCACCAACTTTGGACCAAGTATTCAAACATATGAGCCTATGGGGGCCCTTCTCATCCAAACCACTATAGTCACCATCTTCCTAAAGGAGTAAGCCTTATTTAGCATCTGCCCATCAGCTGCCTGACTTCATTTTCCTTGTCTATGCATTTTGTTTTGTTTTCTTAGGCAGAGTCTAAGGCTGGCCTCAAACTTGTAGCAATCCTCCTGCCTTACTCCATGCCTCATCCTCACAGTGCTGAGATTTTAAGTTTTTAGGATGTTTGTTTGCTTTGGAGACTTGGTCTAACTATGTATCCTTGGATGGCCTGAAATTCATTAAGTACACTAGGATGGCCTCAACCTGACCGAGATCTGTCTGTCTCTGCCTCCCAAGTGATGGGATCTGGTAATAAATATCTTATTGAAATAGAAATTCTCTCTAATCATATCTATGTTTCACTGTCAATAAAATGAGGCACATTTTATTCCTATTACATACACATATACACTCTACTGGATTACTTATCAAACTAGTATCTCCTATATCATTTTCCAGCTATAAGGAAAAAAACTTGTCTGTAAAGTATTTTGTAAGTAAAACTCAAACAAGTCATGTAGGAGCCAGATGTGGTAGTGAACACCTTTAATCCCAGCACTCAGGGAGGCAGAGGAGGCAATCACTGAGAGCTGGAGGCCAGCCTGGTCTACAGAGCGAGTCCAGGACAGCCAGGGCTACACAGAAACCCTGTCTCGAAAAACAAAAACAAAAAAAGAAAGAAAAGAAAAAAGACATGCGCCACACCCAGCTGTGGTTACTTATTTTAAGCACAGTGAACTCTGTGAAGTGTGTGTGTGTGTGTGTGTGTGTGTGTGTGTGTAAAATAGCACTGCTTACTTTGCTATAGAAAGGCTGCCAGAACACTAGAATATGGAATAGGAATAAACCACACAATTAAACAATTCTAAAATGATCTCTTCATTTTTAATTTCTAGAAAGGCAAGTTCACAGCACACTCCAAGCAATAGTTTGAGAAAGAATATGTCAAGAAAGAAAACAAAGTTTTAAGTGATTGTTTCAAATGAGTTCTCTGGAATTTCTTTACAGCCAATAATTAGTCATCATTTAAATCTTTGTTGCAGAGTAGCAAACATCTCAGAAGTGGGATGAGCCAGGTAAAGCCACACGCTTCTGAAATGCAACTATAAGCAGTCTAACAGAAACAAAAATAAATAATCCTAGAAAGAACATATTTGGCATTTTAAAATAATGTTAAAAATCTTTGTAATATAAATTACATTTAGATTATTCTTTGTAACGAGAAAGAAAGTTATGCTATTTAGGGTCCAATCTGCCTCCCAGAATGGGGGTAATGAAGTGAGAGCAAGCAACCAACGGTTTCCAGGACACTGCTCACCTATTTGGAGTCCAGCCAAGTGTAAAGACTGGTAAAGAGACCAGATGGCTAAGGTAGCTGGTTAGCTCCTTACTTGAGTCATTCTGTATATAGGCTTTCTCTTCCACTTATTTAATAGCTCCAGTTACTTTGCTCTACTTTTCTCCAAAAGATTAGCAATCAATATATGAGCAATTTTAGGGAAATGTAAACTGAAATTTGTTTCACTGCTTTTTAAAAATGTATCAAATATGCTTCTTACATTCTTCCCACCCAGATACTTTGCATTTTCATTATAAATGTAGATGAGTTAAATCTCAACCACTTAACCTAAATGAAGAAAACCTAAAATTTAAAATTTAAATTTTAGTTAGTTAGGAAATCCTTCTCTACTTCTCTTTCAGAGACCTATGCCATCTTTCCTGGTGAGATGGAAACACAGAGTTCCAGGCAGTTTGATGATATGCATCGGCACATTGCTTATGTGCATCCCACCATCCAGTAAGAAGCCAATCTCTAACACCCACTAGCGTCTCCAGAATCCCAGTCACGGTCTGCAAGAATAGGGCTAACTGAGAATGATGACAATTGCAGAAAGACACAAGAGAAAGCAGGAGGGAGCACAGTGCAGCCGTCAAGCCTCCCCTGCCCTCCCATGCTGGGAAACTCTGTCTATTAAAAATCCTCATCCAGACATTTCAGATCATGAGTTGTGTAAAATCCAGACTCCTTCGGCTACACATCTATACCTGTTAAAGAATTATATTATCTTTTCTGTATGATGAGAGGTAGTGACATTTTATTCTTTCAATGCCGAGTTAAAAATTCCACACATCTGGCACGTGGGTTTACAAGTGGGAAGTACAGAAGCAACACTGTCCACTCCTGCTTTGGTTTTCAAGTCACCCACACTTGTTGGCTGTGGCAGCGGGCGGTCACTGCCGTGCTGGCAGAGAGCAGTGGGCTGGTGCTATTCTGCAGTCAGCACAGGGGGCTCTCCATCATCTTTCAGAAACAAGGCTGCTTTCCTTCCATTCTTCTGAACATGGTCTTCATTCATTTTCTCCAAAGCTTCTATCTACAAAACCAATACAGCGAGTCCACCCATCAAGTTCTGCCTTTATATGAACAGACCTGGCCAAGGTGCATATTCCTCTCTGACACCTAGCTGTTCCTTATGTTGCTGATCTTGAGTTAGAATCTTTCTCTTATCTCCCTCCCCCTCCCCACACCCTCTGTGCTGTGTGTGACGTGTGCACATACACCTGTAGTTCTTACTTGGTATTACCAAAGTCAGTCCTGAGTATCTCCATGAAGCCAGGAGCTAGAATCAGGTCAGGCTTGCTTTGTGCTCTACAAAGCATCCAGTCATCAGCAGTAACACCATCAGATTGAGCTGCCAGCTTTCTGCCACTTCCTGCCTGGCTTTAGACTCTCCCAGAGCTTGGCCAAACACAAGCTTCACATGAAAACTCCAGAATAGACTAACCACTCTGTTTTGTAGGTAAAATGCTGGTAATCGTGTCTTTTTTACAGATATCATCTCTCTCTGTGGACCAGGCTGGCCTCAACCTCACAGAGCTCCACTACCCTCTGCCTCCTGGAAGCTGGTATCAAAGGATGCTCCACAGCTAGTTGTGGTTTGCTGTTTAGCTTCTGTCCTAAGGTTTCACAAGATCTCTGAAGGAATCTGGCTTTCTGCCTCTTTGTGCCCGTGTCTCTGGTTCTAAAACGAAGGAATATTTCTGTATGTGGTGTCCTAACATTTGCTGAGGGCAGATAGGTAGTTTCCATGAGGTACTGTTTTCACATTACCCAG
Organism: Acomys percivali; assembly: GCA_907169655.1. Lineage (NCBI taxonomy): Eukaryota > Metazoa > Chordata > Mammalia > Rodentia > Muridae > Acomys > Acomys percivali. The sequence goes on from OU015744.1 coordinate 70,558,821, forward strand.
AGTGCTCCCCAACCAACGTCCCCCTTCTTCAAAGGGAAGAAATAAAGCTATGCTGGGACTGTGTTACCCATCTCTTCTTTTGAGACCCCAGGCATAGAATAAACTATGTAGACCACGCTGCCCTAGAACTCATAGGCATCTTCCTGCCTCTGCTTTCTGAGTGCTGGGATTAAAGATGTGTGCTACAAGCAGGGCATGGCAGTGCACGCCTTTAATCCCAGCACTCAGGGAGGCAGAGGAAGGTGGATCACTACGAGTTCGAGGCCAGCCCAGTCTACAAAGCAAGTCCAGGACAGCCAGGGCTACACAGAAACCCTGTCTTGAAAAACAAAAACAAAAAAAAAGAAAAGAAAAAAGACATGCACCACACCCAGCTGTTGTTACTTATTTTAAGCACAGTGAACTCTGTGAAGTGTGTGTGTGTGTGTGTGTGTGTGTGTGTGTGTGTATGTACACCCAGCTGTTGTTACTTATTTTAAGCACAGTGAACTCTGTGAAGTGTGTGTGTGTGTGTGTGTGTGTGTGTGTGTGTGTGTGTGTGTGTG
>OU015744.1:70559375-70574025 GCA_907169655.1 Acomys percivali
TGTGTGTGTGTGTGTGTGTGTGTGTGTGTGTGTGTGTGTGTGTGTGTAGCATTGCTCTGGGCAGCTCCCCAGCAGCAGCAGCAGCAAGGCAAAGAGCTGTGTGCCACTCACCTCTGCTAAAAAATCAGCTTCATTGTCTGCTGAAATGTTCAGGCCAGAAACAGCATTGAACAGCTCCCGCTCGTTAAGCGCTTCCTTCACTCCTCCTTTCTGGAAAAACTAGCAATGGCACGCACACCATCAGAGACATCAGCAAAGATTTCAGAAACCAGCCTGCACAAGGTGCCACTAAACTCCTTCACCACTTTGCAGCCCTAATCTGGGCTTCCTTCTCAGGGTTAACTAGCCCACGTTCTATTGGTATTGCCCACCGTTAGCAACTGATCTGCTTCCTGGTAGCTCATCTTCAGTGATAAATGCAGTGCCTTGTGTACAATTACTTTGGCCCTACTTTGTATAAAGATGCAATACCTTCACTGAATCCCATGAGTTACAATTTTCCCCCTAAGACAGGGTTTCTCTGTATAGCCCCACTGTCCCAGACTCCCTTTGTAGACCAGGCTGGCCTCAAACTCACAATGATCCGCCTGCCTCTGCCTCCTGAGTGCTGGGACTAAAGGCGTGCGCCACCACACACGGACAGTTACAGTTTTCTAGCAGGCCCACAGGTTACCTCCGGTACAAAGTTATTCTCTCACTTGGATCTGTTGCTAGCAACTTCTCCCTTAGACATGGGGACCAGAGGCGACCCGACTCTGCCCTGAAGGAGTGGGTTTCAAGGTGGCAGTGAGCAGCCACTGTTCCACTGCAAAGGCTGTCCTCCTTCTCATAGGGACCACAGTGGGAGGAAGCATGCAGCCTCTCATGTTTCCAGCTCTGGCTCATGCACTACGCATGCACTAAGTGGATGCAGGAGCCAAGCCAGAAATTTGGTCTCTTAGACATGGAGGCCAGTGAGCCGTGGACTCCTTAGGAGTCCCTAAGGAGTGAATTCTGAAAACTCTCCTTTACCTCCTTATCCTGACGGTAGCCAGTAGCCCGTCCTTCAATTTCTAAAACTATGCTCCTCTTAGGAGTGAGGAAAACGTCTGAACCCGTCAGGTCCTGTAGGAGCCATCACTTTGCCCACCTACCTGAGAAACATTCCTACAGTCGCGGAAGAGGAACTCCAGGCCATGGGGATGGGTTGGTTCTACTGATTGACTCACGTCAATCAACCAGACCTGGTTAACATAAAGCACAGAGTGAAGTGTTTGCACTCTTTGTTTACATCAGGACGTGCACTCTCAATGTTAACTGGATGTGCCACTTACCTTCCGAGCGTGCCACAACATGTTATACTCGCTGAGGTCAGCGTGCACAAGGGCACATTCGTTGTATAGCTGCTGCATCAACTGTGAGAAGGAAGGCGAACATTCAGGAAACGAGGGCACAGTTCTAACTTACCTCTACTAAGTTAAATTACTGATTAAAATAAACACCCCAACAAATATTTCCCAGAAAAACAAATTCAAAACTCATTTCCTTTCTTACTGATTTTTGTTTTGTCACATTAATGAATTGAGCTCAAGGACTGACTCACACACACACTCTACAACTGAGTTATAGCCTCAAAGCAAACCTTCCTTCCTTTTCGCTGCTATTAGTGTTACTCAGAAGGTAAACTGTCAGAGTAAACTGTCAGAGAAACAGTGTGTCACATGCTACTTCCTTGGTGTGACAACAGTATCAGGACAAGGGTCAGATCCCAATTGCATCTGTTGCCTAAGCAGGGAACCAAAGCAAGTCATGTCGCTCTGTAAAGGACAAGTGTCTCACTTTGACCTCCATGGAGCATACACAATTCCAAGTGAAAAATATTTCCTGCCAGTCACAGTGGAGAGATGTTCTTGTTTGTGCACCAGTGTCTTAGTATGTAGCACAGAGTGGCCTCGAACTCATGAACTTTCTGCCTTACACTGCCTATTACTGGTGTGTAGCACATGTGGCTAACAGCCCTTTAACTTAAGTAGCACTACACACTCATCATCAGTGATAGCCCTAACTTTATTCTTGAAACCATTTGTTTGCAACCCCTAACAGAACTAAATAACAAAAGTTCATTGCTTCACCTCTTCCCCAGTCACCTCATTGCCCAAAGCAGACAGAAAAGGGTTTCTTTTATTTTCACAGTTCTTCTCTTGGCAGCGGGTGGTTTACCTCTTTTACTGTGTCTTTTGTTTGCGTGTAGGTATTCATGAATGTACGCATATGGGGTGTGGATATGCATGCATGTGGATGCCAGAGGTCCATGTTGGGTGCATTACTCCTTAAAACGAGGTCTCCCTGTAAACCTAGAGCTCGTGGCTCCAGCTAGCCTGGCTGGCCAGCAAGCCCCTGGTAGCTCCTGTTTTCTCCCCAGGGCTGGGATTATAGGCACATACAGTAGTACCAGGCTTTTTACAGGGATCCTAGGGCTGCAAACTCAGCCTTGGGTTTGCACAGAGGTACACTGGCTTTAGGTCCACTCCCTGCCCCAAGTTCCCTGTTTGCATCCGGGACCAGAAGCACTGTGGTGAGACCAGGGCTGTGGATCCTGCACCACTTCAGATATAATCAGAGAGGCCTGGCTTAACATCAGCTGCTGTAGGATACAGAGGCTCCATCCACACAGTGTAGCATGCACAGAAGTTTCTCCAGTTTCACTGAAAACACTGCCGAGGGGTAACGACAGCATCAGGGACATTTTCTTAAGCTGGAGGCCTCAAGTGTATCTTAGTTGTCATACCCAAACAAAAGTAACTGTCAAGGTTCTTGACACGGGCGCTCTAATCTAGCACCTGTACCTCTGCTATTGTCACTCCTTACCACCTTCATTTTCTTTGTCATTTTGCCATGCCACCAAGCTGCTTCTCTCTGATCTCCCAACAATAGCTGTGGGCCATTTCTTTACTGCTCAAGAACCCTAACTTTTAAGGAGTCAGACACAGTGGGAGCCCATCTGCTAAATTTGGCTGAAGTCCAACGAAAATGATTTTCTATTCTAAGTCATTAATGCTACGAATGAAGCTTTCTCTAGCTCCATCAATCTCTTCTAAAACCAACACACAGTACCAAGAAGAGACTTGATACCCTATGAGCATACACAGGGGAGGAGGTCCCCCTCAGTCACAGTCATAAGGGAGGGGAGTAGGGGGAAAATGGGAGGGAGGGAGGAATGGGAGGATACAGGGATGGGATAACAATTGAGATGTAATATGAATAAATTAACAAATTTAAAAAAAGATAGATACTAAAAAAAAAAAATAAAGTAAAAATAAATACATAAATAAATAAATAAAACCAACACACAAACAGATTGACACAAAGGCCATTCTTTTTTGTTGAGATAGGGTTTCACCAAGGAGTTCAAGCTGGTCTTGAACTTAAGATCCTTCAGCCGAAGCTGCCCAAATTGCAGGATTACAGGCAGCTTTAATTTTTTTTTAAAAGGCTTATTTATCTTTACTTTGTGTGTGTGTGTGTGAGTTCCTGTATGAGTTGTGTGGGCATCAGATCCTCTGGACTAGCACTGCAGTGGCTATGACCCACCTAACACACTGGGAACTGAACCTATCCTCTACAAGAGCAGTAAATGCTCACAGTCACTAAGTCAATTCCCCACTCACCCGCCTCAGACAGGGTCTTACTATGTATCTGCTTGACTGAAACTTAGTATATGGACAAGCCTGGCTTCAAATCTGTGGCTCTCCTCCTGTCTCTGCCTTCTCAAGAGCACAGGTGCGCAACACCATGCCTGGCTAAAGAAAGCTTCAACGGCAAGAGTCCTTCACAAGATTCTGTTTATCCTTCTCACGCTACCTTCACAAGGTGATTCTGTGATTTTAAAAAGATTGTCATCATTACTAAGATAGGCTCACGTAGCTGGGTCTAAGGCACAGTGTTCACAGTCAATGCGCATACACTCTGAAGGCGTTACTTACATGAAGAGTCTGATAGTAGGCATCTCTCATTTCTTCATCACTAAGCTTTACTTCTTTTAATTTAGGGGCTGGAACTTGATCATGGCCAATGAAAGACATAACTAAAATGTGCTTCTTAAGCAGTACAACTGTTGGACAAGGAATTCCAGCCTTCTGCATCCTGTATAGAAAGAAATAATTAAGAATATAAAGATCAGAAGGAGGAAATATGCCATTAATTCAACAAACACCTAACTAGGGCCTGTGGTCCTGGTACTATGTTCCACACAGAACTGTAAGCTGTAGCCCCGAAGGGAACCTGACAGGAACAATGACATCATGTAAAGGGTGGCATAGGTGTGCAGGCATCCTGCGTGCACTGTGACTCTTCAGAAAGTCTGTTGCACATATATGATACAACAGGCAGACGATGCCTTAGTTTCCCTTAAGTGTAAATGAAGAAAGAAAATGGCATTTCATTCACAGAGCATGAATTCTGGTTCAAAACATGGAAATGTTTTCTGTCAAAAAGCCTCATGAAGCATTAGAAAGTCAAAGCCTTCTGCTCTCTGTAATCAGCTTGGAGGACAGCATGGATCTTGGCCTAGCTAGCAGTCCTGGTACAAAACGCATTTCCCAAGGTCACCTGCAGCTGACTGTTTTCTTTACCTTGTGAGATTGTGCATTTCTTTCTCTGCCCACATGCGGATGATCTTACGTGGATTTAGTTTACTGAAGCGATCTTTAAACCTGAAATCATCTTTAATGTATTTGTCACGATTCTTAAACTCATTAAGGGTTGTTTTAAATACCTTAATGGCACATTCTGTGGGTATAGCTTTACCATCTTCCTTTTCATCCTCCATGCTAAAGGGAAGAAGAAAGAAGAGCAAAGTCAATGTAAGTTGCCAGTTCACAGTCAGACCATTTCAAAATACTCTATCCTACTCAAGTATGCCTACTTTGTTTCAAAATGTCATCTGTTTCACTTTTACAAAAAATTCAAGTTGTATATCTTAATAAAAGATTAGGTTTTAGGGGTCTTGCTATGTATCCTAGAATGGCCTGGAATTCCTTGACCCAAGTGATCCTCCTGCCTCAGCTTCCCCAGGACCTAGAACTACAGACATACACTATTGCTCCTAGTTTTGTTTCTTTTAATAAAACATACTTTCAAAGGAACTGTTAGATACTTTTCATCAATCTTTAATGTGTTCTGTATTTACAACTATAGAATCAGTCCAACTACTATGACTGTGGATGATTTGGGAGCAAAACTCCACAAAATTGACACATAGAGCGGCTTTTTAAACATAATTGCTTCTTCCCTGGCAGATGCATAAGGGTGAGTAATGGGGTCCTGCCCTGCTAGTGCAAGAGGCAGGAGGTGCAGAAGAAGCACATGGCGGGCAGGGAGCAAGCGGGGCTGGACAAGGTGAGTAGCACTGCCAACAGAACCAGGTCCACGGGCAGACTCTGAGCAGTACTAACAAAGACACAGGGCCTGTCTGAGGAGGTGACACACTGCAGGTAAGCCTTGGCTAGAGAGGGGAAACTAACGGGAGAGATGACTGGCAGGACAAGAGGGAGACAGACTGCGAAGAGCCTGGCCACTCCTCCACAGGCAGCAGGAGTCAGGAGGCTTGTGAGCACGGTACTCTCACAACACGCTTCGTGAAGATCATGGGGCCAGACTGTTAGAGCAGGGGGAGCAAGGGAGGCAGAGGCTGGGGCTGTCCCCAGAGGTTTGAATCGCAGTGCTAAGTGGGAAGGAAGGAAGATGGATGGAACTACAGCAGCACTTACTTGTAAACACCTGCAGACATGCTAAGCTGGAGGAGAAAAGTGCGTCCAGAGCACAGAATCTTTCTGTGTTGCACTCTCCTGGCTACTTCTCCATCCGGCCTCAAAAGCTCAGAGTCCTTCAGCAGGCCCCTTCCTTCTGGCGCCATGCCTTCTATCTATGGAGAACGCTCACCTTTCTCTACCTGGTCCTCATCTTCTCTAGAACGTCGGGCCCATACTTGGTTTGCTGGGATGTCTAGCAGGTGTCTTCAACTTTCCATGCCAAAACCAAAGCCAAATGGCAGCTTCCTGGGCCTACTTTTCCTAGGCTCTCCCCTCAGGAGATAGTAGCAGGCGACGCTGGCTCAGAGCACCCACAGCCAATCCCACAGCAGACTGCTCACTACGCTTGCTCAGCGTAGCTTCCTACTCTCTACTTCACTACCGCGGAGACAAAAGCATGATTGTACAACTTCATGATTCGAGGGGTTCAACCAGGACTCTGCACACCGCGTTGGTGCTGAACTACATCCACAGCCAAGATTTTTTTTTAACTATCATTCCAAGGGCTGGAGAGATGGCTCAGAGGTTAAGAGCTCTGGCTGCTCTTCCAGAGGCCCTGAGTTCAATTCCCAGCAACCACATGGTGGCTCACAACCATCTATAATGTGATCTAATGCCCTCTTCTGGCCTGCAGGTGTACATTCAGGCAGATTACTGTATGCATAATAATAAATACATCTTAAAAAAAAAAAAAAGAGAGAAAGAAAAAGGAAAAAAGAAAAGAAAAAATCCCTTCGGTTCCCGCTGTGCTTAGATAGCAGACCCCTTCCAGGCTCGCAGTCCTTCCTGTCCTAGCTCCCACTTCTGGCCTCCTCTCTAGTCTGCAATGAGTTCAACCTGGTCTTCCCTGTGTCCTAGATGTCCTTCAAGTGTCCCTTCATCAGACTGCCCTGTTCTACTCAACAACCCCAAGACACTGTCCTGTTTAAACTTTGCATAGCAGTCTGGTGTTGTCTGCCTATCATAACCTCGAAGGCATCGGCGATGGGCAGTGTACTGTGCAGGACCTACAGCAGCCAGCACATGGAAGCTGCTCAAATACTGGCATGTGCATGAGGCAGGTCTCAGGAAGAGATTAGAGTGTACACAGAAATGTCCCCAACACCCTAAATCTGTTACACACAGAACAGGCTGACTTGAGACAAGCTTTCTGCCATTCGGCAGTTTACCCACATAGTAAACAAAACCTTATTTTAAACAAAAATCAGAGTCCAATTCAACAATCCATCTCATCATTCTCCAAGCAAAACATGTCCATATCCCTTAGGCAAATCACATTTTCCTCTAAGTTTCTGGTCTTTATTTCTGAGACAGGAACTCAGCACAGGATTGTCCCACTTCTACTGCGAGGCTGAGGATGAGCTTGGAATCCCAGTCCCTTTGCCTCCTCCGAGTGCTGAGATTATTATGGTGTGCACCAACACACCCAGCTCCTTCTCTCTGTGGTACCGTAGGCTCTACACTCCCGGAAGGCTATGACCGCCTATGTGCATCCGGTCTGGCTTCCGTTGCCAGCTTAAAGCCCTTCTTAACCTCATCTTCGCTGTTAACACCATGTTATTCCCTGTATCTCTAAACTTATTGTCAGGTAAAAGTACAAATTTGTTGATTAGCACAAAACTGAAATATGTACTAAAATTACAGATAGAGCTAAAGCTTTGACTGCAAACCTGAAACAGACTTCCTCCTTCCCTCCCACCTCACCCAGGGCAACAACACACATAGTGCATAGTGCTACACATCTAGAGTTAAAGACACATAGAGTGATGACTAATCTTGGTTGTCAATTTCACAGTATTTGAAACCCAAACCCAAACAGCTGGCATGCTGTGAGGGCTGCTGCTGCTTCTCCTTTTTTTCCCCCACAGACAGGGTCTCACTAGGTATGTAGCCCTTGAACTCATCCTATAGACCAGGCTGGCCTCAAACTCAAAGAGATCCACCTGCCTCTGCCTCCCGAGTGCTGGGATTCCAAGCATGCCACCACTGCCTGGCTGAGGCATTATTCTTGATCAGATCATTTAGGAGGAAGACCTACCCTAATCCTGGCTGCATCTTCTTCTGGTGGCAGCTCACATAAAGAGACAAGAAGGCTTGCTTGCCCTCTCTCAATGGCACGTTCATCTGTCCCACTGCTGAGGTGTCCCCTCACCAGGATGAGAACCTACTTCTTCATGATTCCAATGCAGACTGAAGACTAGCAGCTCTTCAGATTTCCCAGGGACTCCAGCACCAGATGGGGACGCCTGGGTCACCCAGTCTCCTGGACTGAACAACTATCAGCTTCTTGCCCTTTCCATCAGGAGATAAGCATTGTTGGACTAACAGACCACAGCTTTTGAGCCACTCAAATAAATCAGCCTCCCCCCATTTAAAATATATACATATGTATGTGTATATGTGTGTAATTCTTAACCACAACCTTTGCTGTTCCTTTAAAGGACTCTCGCAAACACACATGGAATATCCATCTGGATAAGCAGATACAGATGGTGTGCTATGTACTTCTTCAACTAGCATTTGGCTGTCAACACTGTTTTGTCTTTTCTTACAATAATTTGCATATTATGTCATATCTGTCTAGTTTCAAGGAAGCCTGGGTTGAAATTTACAAACAAACATAAAGGAAGACATACATGTTTACTGAGATTAATGCCAAGAATTATGATCCCCTTGAGCCCCATAAAACCCCATGAAGTAAGGGGATGAGTGTAACTTGTTCAGAGGCTGAAAAATACAAACCCCTTCCTACACCTCCCTTTTGATTGAACCCAGGGTCTTACATATGCTAAGCATGTGCTCCCACACTGAGCTACATCCCCTGGCCCAGTATAACTCTCTATTCTTTTCTTTGCCAGAACTTAACAATCCAATTCAATATGACGTGTGTGTGATGAGTGCGTGTGTAAAGATAATTAAGAAAACTAAAGGCAAAGACTTGATCAACAGGTATTTAAATCCTTTCACGTACAAAATAAGAAGTAATGTCTAAACTTTCTACAATAATGGTTTCTAAATGACTCTACTTGCTATGCAGCATGAAGTTTGATCGTATGTAAATCCATCAGCCCTGAGAAGAAGGGTGTTTGTTCACACCACGGTACGGCTTTTGTTGTGGTGGTGGTGGTTTTTTATTTACCTCCCTCCATATGCATGAAAGACAACAGATTCCTTTCCTGTACTAACACAGCCAGTGATTGTCTCCAACAGTCCAGAGTTGACCATTTTATACATAAGTAAGCGTGTCTTAGGATCAACTGCTTTTTCCTGTAAGAGATAAAGTACTATAAGTGAAAATGATCATCACAGAAGAGTCTCTTTTTAAAGGTTATATGCAAAACAGGCGCCTGAACGAGGATGACTAAGACGCACTTCTTCCTCAGGGGCCCCTGGATTTCAGATCCAATGTCATAAGCTAAAGACACGGGCTTGGTGACAGTCCCAAGTCTGGACCATAGAGGCAGACAACCTCAAGGACAGAGCTTTTTGAGAAATAGCCTCAAAGAGTCTTCAAGTGCTGACAGCTTAGCCATAGGAACACATGGCCAACGCTCAGGTGAGCCAATGAAGAACAGCATCCAAGATGGGGACATGGAGCCAATGAGATGAGGGTTTCTGAGCGTGGACACAGGCAAAGACTGTGTGTCAGTGACTCTGGCCCGGCCGTAACCTGTTGTGGAAGCGTCTGCACATGAGCACTCGTCTGCTGTGCCTCCTCCACACTGACCTCAGGGAGAAATGAGCCCATTCTCCTCCAGTTTCCCCCTGAGTCTGCACATGCAGTGGGAGGTGCCCTGATGCACCAGGAGAACTAGCCTCCCAAAGAACATCTGTTTTGGCCAAGGGCTGCACCTCCCCTCTCACAGCACTCTTGGCTTCATGGCTCTAGTCCCCTGCTTGGTGAAAGATGATGTGGGTCTCTTCAAGGAGGAGTCTCCTCAGGGAAAGCCAAACCTTGAGTCCGGCACCACACGTTTACACTCATCCATTCCTTCCCCTCCTCCCAGGGAGGACACTGAAGTAGACAAGGAAGAGAGACAGCGATGGGTCCTCGGTGGCTGCATGGCTTCAGCAATGTTTCATATTCAACTCAGAGGCCACAGACCCAGTGTTCAGGACTCCTGTCCACTGGAGCATTCCCCTGACCTCTGGTAACCCCCAAAATAAACAAACAGCCCCAGAGAAAATTGAGTAGGAGGCATCAGCACAGCTCCCCTCCAGAGACAGAGCATGAGAAGGGACAGGAGGAGTAAGGGTCACATTGCCTGCTGTCTCCTTCCTGTTACAGCAATGTGCTCCTCCCCCAGACTGTGCTTTAGACAGAAGCCAAGATTACAGCAAACATGGATTGGGGCAGTAAACACGGGTGGTAAGTGATACAACTAGGGTGCCAGGCAGATGTGTAAGGATGGTAAATCTTTAGACTTAATGTATACACAAAGTCCCTCTCCTTCCCTAACCCCTGACCTTTCTTGATTAACCTGTAGCATCTTCTCTACTTAGCTAGGTACCCTCCAATAGGGACCCAGGTCTCTTGTTTATGAATGTAGAATTCATAAATACCTCCAGAGATAGTTTGAGGCTATAAGACAACAACGTCTCCCTTTCAGTCAGAGCCAGAATCAAACTTGTGCCATCTTGCTCTGTGTACCCTATGTGGTTCCCTGCCTCCTGGGCCTTGAAAGGGAGCTCTTTGGCTATAAATTCCTCATTCTGCCCATAATATAAACTGGCCGCTAGGCATGGTGGTACACACCTTTAATCCCAGCACTAAGGGGAGGCAGGCCAATCTCTGTGAGTTCAAGGCCAGCCTGGTCTATAAAGCCAAGTCTAAGACAGCCAAGGCTACACAGAGAAGCCCTATCTTTAAAAACCTACCAAACAAACAAACAAACAACAAATAAAAAAATTGGAAGTTAAAACAAATCAAACACTGGCTTAATCAAAATCTTATTTTACCAACAAAGTTTAAATAACTCTCTGGGTAGTCTTAGAGGTTTATTTTATTTTATTTTTTTGCTTTTGTTTGGTTGTTTGGTTGCTTTTTGTTTTTGTTTTGTTTTTTTGGTTTCTCGAGACAGGGTTTCTATGTGTAGCCTTGGCTGTCCTAGACAGAGTTTTTTTTTTTTTTTTAATATATTATTTTTACTTATGTGTATCTGTATATGTTCTAAGGCATCCTCTGGAGCTGCCTGATAAGGGTGCTGGTAATTGAATTCTAAGCCTCTGCAAAAAAATACATGTTCTTACATTACACTGAGCTGTGTCTCCAGCACTCTTACAGCTTTTCTAAGGGTTCAGAACATTCACTTATTGTCAGAATAGTACATATTATCTTCATTAATAGAAGACTAGTGTTTAAAGACTCTGGTCATTTTGCTATTTTCAAAATAGATATTATCTTCATTAATGTAAAACATTAGAGACTATTAAATTACAAGAAGTTGTAAGTGTCAATGTAATAGGCAAAACCTGTTTTTTAAAAAATCTGGCATGGGACTAGAGAGATGGCTCAGAGGTTAAGAGTACTGCTTGCTCTTCCAAAGGTCGTGAGTTCACTTGGTGGCTCACAACCATTTATAATGAGATCTGGTGCCTGCTTCTGGCATGCAGGCATGCATAACAGGAGAGACACTGTACAATTAATAAAAATAAATAAATCTTTAAAAAAAAATCTGGAACATTTGAGCTGGAGACATGCCTCAACAGTTAAGAGCACTGGCTGCTCTTCCGGGGGCCTGAGCTCACTTCCCAGCACCCACATGGCAGTTTGCAACTGTCTGTAACTCCAGTCCCAGGGGACCTAAGGGCATCAGGTGCTCACATGGTACAAAGACACACACACACAGGCAAAATTCTCATACACAAAACATTATGTAGAACTTTAAATATCTGAAATATTTAACTAAATGTATAGTATATACTCTAAGTCATACAATGTTCTGCCTGCATGTGTACCTGCACACCACCAGAAGAGGGCACCATATCTCACTATAGATGGTTGTAAGCCAACATGTGGTTGCTGGGGCTTGAACTCCACCTCTGGAAGAGCAGCCAATACTCTTAACATCTGAGCCATCTCTCTAGCCTTTATAAACACAATTTTCAAACATCTCTTCAACTGCATTATCCCAGAAAGCAACTAATGTGTAACTAATTTTTTAAGGTAAGATTTTACTAGTCCAGGCTAGCCAGGAAATCACTGTGAAGCTCAGGCTAACCTCAAACTCATGGCAATAGTTGTACATTTGTCTCCAATTCCAATAGACCTATAGACATGGGCCACCTCAGCTCAATCTGAAGTCCTTGACCAGCCTAGTCCTCAGCAGGTTTGAAATGTTTCCACTTTACTAAAACACTAGCAGGGCTTAACCTCATACAGGTTCTGGACACATTGAAACTTGTTAAACCTCATGAAATCAAGGGCCACCAGCTGCTTCTGCTTAGCCAGTTAGGTTCCTTAAAGGCCCTGGTAGACAAATCCAGGGCTTGAAGGTGCAATATTACTACCCCACTGAAGCCTTGGGTGCCAGCCTGGCCTGCAGTATGTTTAACAGTGCATCCCGCAGCCACACCACCAGTTGCCACCTGGGCCATCACATCTGGCTCCTGGAACACAACCACAGGTGAGCCAACTGTAGACAGTGGCCGCTGCTGGAGGTTAAGCTATGGGTGCTGTCCTGAGCACTGCTTTCTTGTGAGGGGCCACACAGGGAGAATGCCTTCACTTTCTACACCAAATCCTAAGTGCCTAGCAGCACTGCTTCTAGAAACTGAAAACTCCATAATGTGGGTTTTGAATAATTGATTAGCTAGTCTGTTAAATTTTTTTTTAAGAGATTTATTTATGTGTATGAGTGCTCCATTTGCATGTATGCCTGCCTGACAGAAGAGAGCGTCACATCCCAGTAGAGGTGGTTGTGAGCCACCATGAGGTTGCTGGGAATTGAACTCAGGACCTCGGGAAGAGCAGACAGTGCTCTTAACCACTGAGCCACCTCTCCAGCCCCCTATTCTGTTAAATTTTAAAATGCCAAAAAGCAAAGTCACTTGAGTAGCATTGATTTGGAAAACCAGTTTCAGGAGGAGAGGATGGGGAGTAATCATGAAGTTTTGTTTTATTCTTTTTCCCTCAAACATTAAGTTTCTAAATGAATTTTCCATCAAAGTAGGGGAGATGCTAAAAATGCTTACAGTGGTAGAATGTTCCTTCTTCTCATGGAGACGGGCACTTCGACGCTCTTCTGAGTAGGCATGTTGTTTTAAAGCATTGAACACGTTGTTGGATAGTTTTAAATCCATTCCAATTCCATCCCCTACCTGAAAGCCAGGTGCAAACTGACAAAGACAGAAAATCAGCAGTTAAATGTCTCATATGCGGACAATGTTGAAAACAGCAGTGAGAAGTCAGTCTTGAAGCAGATTTCATACTGAACAGATGACCTTATGCAGAAACAGAACCCACAGGCTCTCCAGGGGCAGAGCTCCCTGACACAGAGGAGCAACACCGAAGAAACTGCAGCCCAAAGGAAGGCATATCTACGCAGAAAAAACACCTCACCATATCAAAGGTGATTGCCTCTCAGCATTTGCTTGGTATCTTATTTTCTGCAATATAAAGCCAACCCTGAACCTTACCAAAGACATACAACTTCACCGTTCTTGCTGAAGACTAAGTTGCTACAGCTAACTACACCAGTCATGTCCATGGCAATTACAGGGTTGCACAGTCCACTCACGTAGCTGCTAGCCCCCCTCTGGATACTTAAATCTGAGTTGATTAAAATTCACTTCCTTAGTCGCACCAATTCTAAGTGCTTAACAGCAAAGACAGCTACCATGTCAGAAGACAGGGTTAGGTGATTTTCCCCTCAAAACTAAGTTTTGCTGAAGCACTGCTCCAGAGCCACGCAGAACATTTCCAGCCAGAATACAACACGACCACACTCAGTGAGATAGTTACTTGGCACGCATTTGTGTACTCAGGTCTGCACTCTTACTGAATACTTTCTAAAAAATGTATGTATTTGGGACTGGAGAAATGGCATCCCAGTTAAGAACACCTGTTCTTCCAGAGAACCTGAATCAGTTCCTAGCACCCAGGTCAACAGGTTCACAGTATTAACTTCAGTGCCAGGAGATCCAACACCCTCTTCCGGCCTCCACCAGCACCTGAACACCTGTCTGACTTTCTGTCTGTCTCTGTCTTTCATATACACACATACACACAAATGTTTTTAAAGAATTGTATACATGAGTGTTTTGGATGTGTGTGTGTGTGTGTGTGTATGTGTGTGTGTGTATGTGTGTGTGTGTATGTGTGTGTGTGTGCGTGTGCGTGTGCGTGTGCGTGTGTGTGTATGTGTGCCTGTTTCCCATGGAAACTAAAAAGAACATAATATCCTCTGGAACTAGAGTTAAGGGTGGTTGTGAGCCACCATGTGTGTGCTGGGAAACAACTCCCAAGCCCTCTGCAGGAGGGGCAAGCATTCTTCACTGCTGAGCCATCCCTCCAGGCCCCTGACTGCTCAGTGCTTAACTGTGCGTGGGTGTGCATGCACAAGCACATGTGAGTGCCCATGGAGGCCAGAGGCATCGGATCTCCAGGATCCTCCTGATGTGGGTGCTGGGAATCAAACTCAGATCCTCTGGAAAACTGACAAGTGTCTGTGCTCTGAACCACTGTCCCATATCTGCAGCCCCTGAGAAATACATTTTTTAAAATGATGTTTTATTTTTAGTTTTACAGAGTTACTTCAGGCATAATTTTTTTTTTTAATTTCCAAAAGCATGGGGCTGGGAGTGGAGCTCAGTGGCTTACTCAGCATACACAAGACCAGTACCACAAAGGAAAAAAGTCT
>OU015744.1:70574035-70612367 GCA_907169655.1 Acomys percivali
GCCCAAGTGTTGGGACTATAGGCATGCTCCCACTACCTGGACTAGAATGCTGCTTTACAGATCTATTCAGCATCTTGGTTGAAAGACAGACACTACTTTCTATAACTTACATTTTCCATTCTTGCTGTGTTCTTTCTTCCACACACTACTTCATCGTGCTTAGTGGTGATGTCTTTTCCTTTTCCAATAAAACCCTTTTTGGGAGTAGGAACTGGCTTTGCTAAAGGCAATTAAGAAAAGCCAAGAATATAAAAAGAGCAAAGAGTAAAGTCTTACATTCAGCACTGCCTGGAAAGACACTTGACTCTAACAGAGCGAATTAGCAAACGAGATTCAAATATCAACACAAGTCTAAACAAGTTCACGGGAAACATCCTCTTCCTCTACCCTTCTCAGCTGTACCCCAGAAACAAGAAGCACCTGGCCTGTAGGGGTCTTCGCGGGTGTCCTGCCAGTCAACCTCATCTTCAGAGCTGTCACTGTCTTCAAAAGGATGCACTTTTCGATAGTTTTCAAATGAAATGGAAACTTAAAGGTAAAAATGGTTGACCGTTGATTAGGAGTACACACAAGTATCCCGGCCTCCCCCTGGCAATGTCACAGGAAGGTCACAGTACCTTTGCTATCACCATTGAACTTTTTTTCCTCACGCCTGAGCTGTGCGTCATATTCTCTGTCAAATTCCATCTGTAGCATCTGAGCCAGCATTAGGTCACTGGAAGTGTCAACGTTTTCTCCAGAAATAAATGGTCCTTCAGCAACACTATTCAAAATAAGGTGATATAAGCAGATCTGATGTGCTGTGCAAACAGCTACTGACTTAGAGAGTAGAAAGCATCTTTGCAATGCTAAAATCACACTGAAGAAGGAGCAAGAATTTACCAAAGCATTTACTATGTCCTATTTAGACCCAGGGCCAACTCTGACACAGAGCTGCAGCTAGGACTGGGAGAGCCGGGAGAGACACCTAAAGGGTCAGTCGGGAAATTCATTTGGAGACCCAGAATGCTTTTCATCTGTGGTCTAGCCAAAGTCGAGAGAAAACTAATGAAGAGACAGATAACAAACACTAGAAAACTATACCTCAATAGTTCAACTGCTGTATTAACAGGACCAAACCCAGAGAAACAGTGGTTTGTCCAAAAAATACAAACTCAGAAGCTCTCATCTGAATTGCTTGGGACCAAAAGTACTTCGGATTTTGAAGTTTTCAGACTTTGGGATGATTTACATAGACTAAGCTGATCTGATTCCTGGCCTGAAAAAAATTATTATAATTTGAAATACTCTAAAATCTGAAATTTTCTGAGTGCTTTTTGAATGTCCAGAACTTTAGGAGATATTCAATCTGCCCTGAGAATCAGGAAGGAACTCAGTGCAGTGCTCTTTCCCCCACAGCGCTTTCTGAATGCGCTCTTACTCATCTGTAAAGACAGTCCCCAGTCAGACTTTAAAGCTTTGTCACAGCAAGCACTGTGAGTGTCACATACACAACTTCAGGGAAGGCGGCCGCTTCTTCTTCCAACTGTAGCTCTTTAGCCAACTCTTCACTCATCACCTCAGTCAGTGAACAGGACACTGTTTTTGAAGGAGTAGCCCACGGGCACTATTTAAACAAAAGAGAAGAAGTTTTATAATAGTAACAAAATAACTCAAAAATGAGGTTATCTTTTGAGAATTAAACTAGTTAAAACTACCAAAATGAGTGATTAGCTATTTACAAAATTCACCTTAAAGGAAGCATCTCTCAGCACAAATCTTTTTCTTTTTAATTGAATTTCCACTTACTTACTTTTGTAAATAAGCCCCACCATTCATGCTAGGTAAAGGACAATGCATGGGAGTGAGACTCCCATGCTACCACCCCAGTGCAAACCGCAGAGGGGAAGTAAACTTAGACAGCTGCACCTGGCCTTCTGGTAGGTGTGCTTTCAGGGCTGAAAGAGTGCTAGGTGACTGCCAGGCGTGGTGGCACACACCTGTAATCCCAGCACTTGGGAGGCAGAAGCAGGCGATTGCTGTGAGTTCGAGGCCAGCCTGGTCTACAAAGCCAGGACTACAAGAGAAACCCTGTCTCGAGAAATAAAACAAAACAAAACAAAAAACCCAAACAACAAAAAAAGAAGTACCAGATTATTACACACTATCACCCAGGAGACAAGGAGTTCAAGGATTCCCTTTGTTCCCACTCACTTCTCGTCACACACTTATCTGCTGATGACTTAGCTTCCCTGGTAGAGTTTCCTATGGTACTAGGCTAAGTCATGACATGTATGGTTTACTCCTATCGCTCCTGTGCTTAGGAGGCTGAAGTAGCAGGACTGCTGTGGGACTGAGGTCAGCCTGAGCCACCAAAGCAAGACTGCCTCAGAAAAGAAAAATAAATTAATTCTACCAACTAATACAATTCAAATCCCAATCATAAAGTATGTCTAATTCTAATCTAAGCATAAAGTTGTTGCTCATTATAAAGTGTCAAGCCAGCTGGGCGTGGTGGCGCACACCTTTAATCCCAGCACTCAGGAGGCAGAGGCAGGAGGATCTCTGTGAGTTCGAGGCCAGCCTGGTCTAATGAGTGAGTTTCAGGACAGCCAGGCCTAGACAGAGAAACCCTGTCTCAAAAAAACAAAAAACAAAAACAAAAAAAAATGTCAATTATCCTTAAAATGTCTAAGTATAGGCTAAAACAGAACCAAGAACAAGCCACAAAATGTTTTTCCAAACTTCGGGATCTAAGAATCAGACTGACAACGTGAAATTACAAAAGAGCAATGTTCCCTGAGAATCTTCATCAGCACCAGCCCCTCACTGGCGCCACGGTCTCAGCTTTCTTAGACAGATTCTAGGCTTATTTCACATTTTCCTAAAACATCTAACTCATCATCTCCTCCTTGTCTTGATTCCATTTCCCACAATACAGTGCTGTTACCAATATGTAGATTTTACTAGTTAT
This sequence comes from Acomys percivali, assembly GCA_907169655.1. Taxonomy (NCBI): domain Eukaryota; kingdom Metazoa; phylum Chordata; class Mammalia; order Rodentia; family Muridae; genus Acomys; species Acomys percivali. The sequence goes on from OU015744.1 coordinate 70,576,989, forward strand.
ATTCCCTTAGTTAAACTCTGTGCTCCTTTCCCTGCCTAGGTATAAAGTCTGAGCTCATCCCTTTAATGAGTATCTACTAGAGAATTAACAAAACTGTTTAAGCAAGGTGAGGCAACGGGGCAGGAGACGCACTGTGGAGAGGGTCAGAACCAACCTGGGTAGAGCCTGGGGTGACCAACAATGACACTATTTATGCCCGAGGGAAGCAGAGCAAGCTTTGTGTGGACATAGCCTGAGACAGAGGAGGAGCACATGGCCCCTTGTACCCCCGTCCACTTGCCATTGTGGAGTTGGCCATCCTCACAGAAGGGCCCGCCTAGCAAGACCAGAGATTTCCTGAGTGTTGACTGAGCTCTCTCTAATGTATAGGACATGGCTTCCTTTGGCCTTCTGCTCTTTAACCTAGAAATGTTAAGAGCACTGGCTGTTCCTCCAGAGGACCCAGGTTCAATTCCCAGCACCCACACACAGGATCACAGTTGTCTGTAATTCCATTTCTAGGGGATTCAACACCCTCATACAGACATACATGCAGGCAAAAACACCAATGCATGTGAAGTAAAATAAATTCACTGAAAGAAATTCTTGGTCTGATCAATTCCAAAGTGCAAGCTCCAAAAGTAGATGACTATCCTCCCAGTCATGGCTCTCCCCACAACTGACAAGGACTAAGCAGCAAGTATAAGCGCCTCCTGCCTCTTCCTCTGCAGTGGTGGAGGCTGAAGCCAAGGTCTCATGGTTCCATGAGCTACAGTCCCAGTCCAACAGATAACATTTCAGTACTTCCTATATTTAAATATAATAAAAATGTATTCCTTAAATATAGGAAATACACTTAGCTAACTAAGTATACAAAATGTACCTAGGCTACTTAAAGCATGCCACAACTGAGTGGCTCTATTTTATTTATTGGTTGGCTGGTCTGGTCAGTCTCACCCAGCACACGGGGGTCCCCCCACACCTCTCCCTTCTAAGCCTCTCAGCCCAGGCAGGGGCTTCCCTTCCCCAGCTTCTGACTCCAGTCCTGATGCAGCCCTTTTGGCCATGTGCTCACTCTGTTAGTCGTGTGGTCCGTGGCTCCCCTCTCAGCCCGCTTGCCCGCTCCCTTCTCTTGCCTCTGTCTCTTCTTCCCACCTATGGCCCGGCTCAGTCAGAACCCTTCCAGATAACCCTGGCTGTACTTTCCTTCATAGCTGTAATAAAACCCTTCTCTTCAACTGTACCTTGGAGTGGTCATGTCCTCATTTTCATTCAGGTCTCTTACTTGGTAGCTCGGTCCTGACACTATGTAGAGCAGGCTCTGCCTCGCACGTGCTGGGTTAAAGACATGAGCCACTCCACCTGGCCAGAGCACCTACATTTTAAAGACTCAGAAATGGAGACAAAGCAAAGCTCCCTTGGTACAGAACCCTCACTAACTAAGGTTTATCATCAGCCGGGACAGTGCACTCTCAGAGCCCCTGATGGGCGGAGCCCTCTCATCCTTAGGACTCTGGAAGACACAGTGACATTCAGGTAACTGTGGAATGACACACGCCACGGAAACACCGCAAAGATAACCAAATGTAGACGGAGGCTGCTGGGTCTGGTGACTTTCAGCTCCTCAAATTGCTCTCAAGTCCCTTCTTCCACCTTGCTTGCCTATTTCTGAGGCTCATGGTTTACTGTCACCACCAGATTTTAAAAGGCACTAAATATAAATTATTAACTGACAAACTTCTCAGAAGACCCAACAATGTCAGGCAGTAATTCTGTTACTTTGAGGTGGCAATTTCTCTGTTTCCAAAAGATAAATCCAAAACCGCAGAGCATAGATGTAAAGCACACAGGAAGTGCCCACTCACAATGGCTGCGTCCTGTAGAACCTCACACTACAGCTATACTTCCTCTAGCTCTGCCAACCAGCTCAGCTGCCTCACACTGAGGCAACTTCCTCAGCTAAGTCAGTCACAATTCCAGACTCCCACAGTTTAAAATCAAATCCCAACACTTAAGAGAAGCTAGTAAAAGTCTTCCATAAATTCTCCTGGGCTCTGTGAGGGACAGCTCTGGGGAAGGAACACACCACAAAGGCTCATCCTGCTGAAAGGGGTCCTTAAATATACTGGAGGCTTCTCTATGAACGAGCACCGGGGATATACAGTGGAACGTCTGCTGACAATCTCTTGGGACTCTATAGTAAATCAAACTCTTTACTGAGTAGTTAAGAGGCGGTGAGCCAGTGAGATGGCTCAGCTGATTGTCACCTGCAGAGCAAGCGTGACAACCTAAGGTCCCAGAACCCATGTGGAGCTAGAGAAGAGAACATATCCACGAAATGGTCTTCTGGTCCCCACATATATATGCAAACCATGGCAGAGTATATAGCCGACTGTGGTCTTGGAACTTCACCCCCCACCTGCCCTCAGTCCTGCTCAGCTTCCACAGTGCTGGGATGACAGCACACACCATCAGGCACAGCTAGTGAGCCAATCCTGACAGATACTGTTTTTGAGACTGGCTCTCACTGGGTAGCCCAGGCTGGCTTTGAACTCCTGATTATCTTGTACTCAGCCTTGGTACTACAGCACACTATCATGTCTGGCAATATGTTACAACTGAGGTCCATACTTAATTATTAATACTTCCTTAAGTTTTCCCCTAATGCCTTTTTTCTTTTGTAGAATTATATCCAAAACACCACACTAGATTTGTCACATCTTTGTAGGCTCCTCTTGGTTTTGAGTTTCTCTGCCTCTTTAGTGTCCGTGGCAGTTCTATAACAACTCCCTGTCAGAGCTAGAGACTTCTCCGCTTCTTTCTTGGGCGGTGGCCTATAACTTTGTCTGTTAAAGCAATATGGCACTCTGTTACTTGTCCCTTGGGAGAGCAGGTCATGGGGACCCTATCAGAAGAACTGTGAGGGCAAACTTATTTCAACATTACTAAGATGTGCTTTGTCTTTTTAATTCTCATTCTTCCAAGTATAGAGTTTTCCAGAGTCTACATCAGATCTGATGACATCATCATTCTGCCAGCTGATTGGATGTATGCTTGCACACTCATGCTTTTCAAAACACTCTAAGGTAGAAAGTTTAGGATGTAAATGTGTGTCTTTACTAGAATTAGTTAGAGGCTAACTCTATTTTATTTCCCCCTACTGTGTTCTACTGTCCACTTCAATTATAATTATTATGTCTATGTATCAGTGGGGTGGATTTTCCCCATAAACTTCAATCAAAAAATTACAACAAATTTAGGATGTGAAACATGTTCTAAAGGTACAATGTTTTCATTGAACTTTCCCTACAACGTATGTGGGTGTTTAAATGGGGAAATTGAAAGAATATGGCCTGTATTTTTATGGTCTCTATTTTGTCCTTTTACGTCTGTTAACCTTGACATCATCAACAAAGTCAGGGTCTCACACAAAATAGATAAAAGGACATGAAGATTTAACCACATTTACCAGTAGACTATTTGACCCTTTCTACAGGTTTATAAACTTATAAAACCAGCTTTTCAAAAACTTAACAGTTGAGCCAGGCAGTGGTGGTGCATGTTTTTAGTCCCAGAGAGTGTCAAAACCAGATGGATCTAAAGGCCAGCCTGGTCTACTTCGCAAGTTCCCAGGACAGCCAGGACTACACACAGAAACCTGTCTTGAAAAACCAACGCCCTTCCCCACAAAAAGCCCCAAATTTAACAGTTAATTATCTACCTTTCTGTAAAAAGCATGGTCCAATGTGATTCATAATTGAATTAGTAAGCAAAGTAAATGTTCTGTATTAGCATGCAAAAACTATGAAGTTTAAAAAGGTGGGTCTCCTTTACGGCCTTAGAAATACAAACTCCAAAGGAAGCACAATTACTTTCAGCAAGTGTCAGCGGTCTTTTCATCCTAACACGAAAAAGAACAGGCTCAAACTCAGATGTGAACAGAAAAGAATCCTAGTCTGCCATTCGAGCGGTACGGAGAAGCCAAACCTATGTCAGAACATGAAAAGTCATAAGCATTTTACAGTGTTACTGTCCACTTTAGTATAATTAGCTGGAGCGGGGAAGGCGCGCCTATGTTTTTGTCTTTACCATTTCAAAAACAAGAAGTCACCAAATTGGGATAACCGCATTCGTTTAAAAGGCAACCGCTCCCTAAAGCAATTTTCCGTCTAAGCTTGCTTTCTCGGGGATGGGCTGACCCGCTTGGCAGGTGAAAAACAAGAGCCGGCTGTTCGCCCTCAAGTCTCAGCGTCGGGTGTAGAGCATTCCGCTCACATCGGGCAGCGAATACAGAAAGCAGGACGCAGACCCCGGACCAGGCGAGGCGAAGCTGGTCAGGGTCCCGCCCCCAGGCTCGCCCGTGCCACCTCTCCTGGCGTCGGAGACCAGCATCCAGCGTGAGCACCGCAGGTGTGCCGGCCGCGACCGCCACTCACCTTACTGGGTCCCCAGGCTGCAGCGGGCCCGGGCTCAGGTGAAGACACTCCGACCAGATCCATTCCGGGAAGAAGGCAGAGACGAGAACGGAGCCGAGAGATGGCAAGACGAGGAGCGGGCTCCGCCGAAGCGACGTGCGGGGCACAGGCAACCCGCTGCCGGTGCCGGAGATGATGTGACAGATGGCGGCGGCGGCGGCCGCGGCCGGAACTAAACCGCTTCTCTTCCGCCCTTTACACTGGAGCTCTCGCTTCTGATTGGCCGCTCGTCCCCCGGGAGGGGCATACTTCCTGTCTCTGTGCCTTGAGTTCAAAGGTCGGCTGGCCGGGGTTTGTGTTGACCCGGTCCTGGCACCTGTGACAGGCTTGGGTTTGGCTTCCTCTGAGCTGGTACTCCCCGTGCAGGCACCGCCTTCCGGTTCCTTCCTCCCAGTCACCGAATCCAATTAATCCAGGCCTCTGAACGCTCAAGCCAGGCTGTCTCTGTTCATTATTTCCCGGGGTAATTCGAAACTGGAACGGATTCGGGAGCCGAAACTGGCAGGTTTAAAAAAGGAAACGGAATATTGATACAAATTGCGGTTGGTGCAGTTGTCCTTTGGGGACAGGTGTGGAGTGAGGAAAAACTACTAAATATGTGGATAACACTGAGCAGAAAATAAGATGGCATAATAAAGTTTGAGGTTTATTTCTGCTTTTGTTTTTTGAAACAGGGCTTATTTGGGTAGCCTTGCCAGTCCTCAACTCGGCCAGTAGACCAGGCTGGACTCCAACTCACAGAGATCTCGCCTGCCTCTGCCTCCTGAAAGCTGGGGTTAAAGGCGTGCGCCACCACGCCCGGATGACACAATAAAATTTGTGATTATTTTGTTGAGAAACTCATAAAGTGGCTGGACAAGCATCCACACTGTGTGGCACTATATCCAAGCACTAGTCAGTGTTGTAATCCCAAAATTAATTATCTTGAGAGGGGCTATCCTTACCTCAGTTTTACTGAAAATGAAACAGGCACATAGAAATAAAGTAACTCAGTTTAAAAATTATATTGCTTCTCCAGCTGGCCACCTATTGTTTTAACATATAACATATGAGCTTTGAGGGGTTGTTCAGATTCAATCAAGAGAGAGAGAGAGCGCGGGCGCACTCAAAGCTAGTTGTGGCAAAAAGAAATAACAAGCGCTAAGATTCCGATGTTAAAAACAGTGTAATGCATCTAGTTTGCTTCCCAGATAGATATTTCTGGCAGCTGTGGCATGGGTGGGCTGCGGTGGGAATGGCTGACCTAGGGTGGCTGGCCGAAACTTGCCCTGACACACCTTTTGAATGTGTTAAGTCACCTGTCTAATTTCAAGTCTTAGGTGCTGTCTGTCAGGTAACTTTGCCTATTCCAACTCTGATCTTTCTCTTATTTCCAAGATCTTGGTTTTGGGTTGCGGCACAGATGTAGGTAGTATGCTGCTAAAGGGTTTTAGAGATAAGGAAATATACTATGTTCTCAAATAGAAGCCACGGTGAAGTGGAAGGCTGGGGTGCTTCCAAGGCCAGGGTAAAGTGTCAGGAGAAATCACTCAGCAAGGTGACGGTACTTGGAGTAGAGTGTACTTGCCAGTTGCCACTGTCTTCAGAAAACGTTCAGGTTGTATCCTCGAGGTCAGTAGGTGACAAGATCAGGGAGCTTAGAGATCTCAGTGAGTAGGTGGCCAGGGACTGGCAGCAAAGATGGCTCAAGAGCACTACCCCATTCACGAATCATCTTAGAAGGCATTCACAATTACTTGAGGCACGGAATGGACAACAAGATTTGATTCATCGTAGATGGAGTGCCCACTTAGCACAGGGTGTAGGCTAACTCATGTAAGGCCTATGTATCAGGAGTTAAGGTGTTTGCCTCATGTTGCCAACTACATACTCCTAAGACGTCAGGCAGACACTTGCCCTCAAACTAACAAATTGTTCTAATCTTCTGACTCCTTCTCATTCTCTGGCTCCTTCTGTCTTCACCTGTGTCTAACTTGTTCTTTCTTCAGTCTGTCCCTGTAAAACTCTCCCAGTAAAACTCCCTCTTCCCCACCCCCTCTCTACCGTGCTCTCCTGAGTCCTCTTTTTCCTGTCTCTTCTGGTAAGAGTTGGGTGTGTCCAATCCTGACTCATTCTGTCAAATCTTTCTCTTGTGCATGATTTTGTCTGCCTCAATTAGATGGCACTTTCAAACACAGGTGCATTTTTCTTTTTCTTTCTTTCTTTCTTTCTTTCTTTCTTTCTTTCGTTCGTTCGTTTGTTTTTTTCTCTTTGTGGGGCACTGCTGGGGAGGTCGAAGTCTGGCATATCCAGATAGCCAACTGAGTGCCATCCATTATGACAGACTTCCTCCCGATAAGAAAACCAGTTTAGCAGGCACCTGGGGATTCCTGGAGTACCCTACCCTATGCTAAGGACATCCTAGTCTTAAGCAAATGGCCTTTTACAGTATGTAGAAGTTCCCCACCACCACCATAGGATAATTAAGTACTGTGTTTCTTCTTGTGATAGGACTCCATGCTACTGCATGTCAGTGAGGTACTTTGCATATCAATTAAGTATCCTGATACCGCTAGCCCCATCAAATCAGACACATTCACCCACAAATCCCTCCCCACTGCCCAAGGTTTATAAAGGTTGGCTGGCTCTGAGGGCTCCCACTGTTCCTGCACCATGACCATCTGAGATCCCGTTTATTATAAGGAAAAATTGCTGCTGGCCATCGGGGCTTGACTGCTGGTCAAGGCAGCCATGAAGCCTCCTCCATCCCAGCAAGACTGCTGGTGAAACACCCTCAGGACTGCCTTCCCGCTGGTCTCAAACCTCTGCCCACTTCCTCTGCCGTGCTTAGCACAGCACAAAGGGCTGTAACACTGGTATCATCACAGCCTTGGGGACTCCACTGCCTTCTGAGACCTGCAATCTCATCCTAAAAGTGCTAAACTATAACACTCGGTGGAAACTCATTTTCCACCTCCTCCAGTAAGACCCTGGAAACCTGGCCTCGCCCTGAGCAATCTGAGTCGCTCCATCCGGAAGCAGGACCTTGGGACCTTTGATCTCGGGAGGTCCATCTGTTCTTGTCTGGAAGCAAGCAGTGCCTCAGAGCAGCCTGCCAGAGTGGATCCCAGGCCACCCACTGGACATTTCTGTTTGTTTGTTTGTTTGTTGAGAGAGGGTTTCTCTGTGTAACAGAGCCCTGGCTGTCCTAGACTCAGTTTATAGTCCAGGCTGGAAATCATGGAGACCCACCTGCCTCTGCCTCTAGAGTGCTGGTAATGAGACAGAAAATTTTTAATTAGCATTAAAGCAACCAGAACAGCAGAACTCTCTGACTCATAAGCCCAAGTAGTTAAGAGTGCAGGTCAGCAGGTTTGCTAGCCCAAGGCCCCAGATGATAAGTCACAAAGAAGGCAGAGCTAGGAAACAAAGCCTATTGAGTGTTTGAGGAACCGGCTGGCCATTAAAGATAGGGAGGATACACAAGGACAAATTCCTGAGAGAAACATGTACCGGACATGATCAAGTGAGTAATGAGTCAAGACCCCTCATCTGATCTTATGGTGTTTGCTTAATCCCCCCTTGAGGCCCGCACACTATGTTCCAGGTTTGAGTTTAACCGGATGTTTCCTTAGCTCAGATAAACATCCGCCCTCGGGTTCCGAGAAAAACAGGAACCAAGGACTGTTTCCGTGTGATTAAGTCTGACCTTACCCCAGATCTGCCTACGCAATTTGCTGATGTTCAAATGTTTGAAACAACCAATCGTGTGTGGCCTCACCAAAACTTCCCGCTCCCCCCAACCCTTGCCCATATAAACCCTAAGCTTCTGGGCTTCTGGGTTGACTCCTCTGTCTCCTGCGTGAGATACGTGTCGACCCAGAGCTCCGCCAATAAACTGCCTCGTGCGTTTACAGCAAGATGGTCATTTGTGTGTCTTTGGGTGCGCGCCGTCCCGAGACTTGAGTGAGGGTCTCCCTTTCGGGGGTCTTTCAGTATTAAAGGCATTGCCATCACACCCGGCTGAATGTTCCTTCTACAAACGAACTTTACCTTCATTGTTTGGGATTAAAGGAATGTGCTAAGGGTGTGACTGAATTCCAGCCAGAGGAGCCATACTGCTGGATTAAAATCCCTCTATAATTTACTATTTACCAAATCCAAGCCTGACCCATACAGGGAAGGCCCCATTCCCATGGGTCTGAGGCACTCAGCACTTGACTTAGATGTGCCCATGTGGACAATACACATCCACTTGGGACTCAATTCTGTCTTTACACATTCATTCAAGGTTTCCTCGGCTCCCCACAGGTATGGTGTACCAATGACAGAATTTAGACCTTCATGATTTAACAGTGAGTCTTTGAACGGGGTAGGGCTCATCTTGCTATGGCATGAAGGAAGCGTGACATTTTTTTTTTTAAGATGTATTTATTTATTACATATACAGTGTTCCGCCTGCATGTACACCTGCACACCAGAAGAGGGCACCAGATCTCATTATAGATGGTTGTGAGCCACCATGCGGTTGCTGGGAATTGAACTCAGGACCTCTGGAAGAGCAAATGGTGCTCTTAACCACTGAGCCATCTCTCCAGCCCAGGAAGCGTGACATTTAAAGAGCAGTGTCACTGCAGCACTTACTCCCTCTTAGCTGATGAACCCAGTAGTGCTCAGCTGAAATAGAACTGGTGACAGATTTGCAGTGTCCTTGGGATCAGCATATTCTTTGGTCTCAAAAGAAAACATAAATAAGGCTCCTTAGTTTTTAATACTGAAATGAATTTAAGTGTTTGCAAACAGCTTCTGAAAGCAGTTGCTATTAGGTGCCTTTACAGTGGAACCATATGTTTGTGTATATGTATAAATACATGAATGAATGCATGATTCTGTGCCTCTAAGATTGATTTACTTATTTATATATTTATTACATATGCAGCGCTCTGCCTGAATGTACACCTACAGGCCAGAAGGGGGCATCAGATCACATTATAGATGGTTGTAAGCCACCATGTGGTTTTTGGGAATTGAACTCAAGACCTCTGGAGGAAGCTGGGCGGTGGTGGCGCATGCCTTTAATCCCAGCACTCGGGAGGCAGAGGCAGAGGCAGGCAGATCGCTGTGAATTCGAAGCTAGCCTGGTCTACAAAGGGAGTCCAGGACAGCCAAGGCTACACAGAGAAACCCTGTTCTCAAAAAACCAAAAAAAAAAAAAAAAAAAAAAAAGACCTCTGGAGGAGCAGTAAGCCATCTCTCCAGCCCGATTCTGTGTCTTCTTAAATTACATTGCTCAAAGCCTGTAATCTCCCATAAGGGTTAAAAATTGGAAAATGTTTAAATTTTTAAGTAGTATTTAAAAATTAAGTAACAGGCTGGAGAGATGGCTCAGCAGTTAAGAGCCCTGTCTGTTCTTCCAGAGGTCCTGAGTTCAATCCTAGCAACCACATGGTGGCTCACAACCATCAACAAAGAGATCTGATGCCCTCTTCTGGACTGCAGGTGTACATGCAGGCAGAGCACTGTATACATAATAATAAATTTTTTATTTTTATTTTTATTTATTTTTTGGTTTTTCGAGACAGGGTCTCTCTGTGTTAGCTTTGGCTGTCCTGGACTCACTTTGTAGACTAGGCTGGCCTCGAACCCACAGCGATCCGCCCACTTCTGCCTCCCGAGTGCTGGGATTAAAGGCGTGCGCCACCACGCCCGGCTAATAATAAATATTTTTAAAAAATTAAGTAACAAACATATAGGAGATACTTAAGTAACAAACACACATGAGCTGGCTTGCTTATTTCTCATCTTTAAGAGTTTCCTTTTGCAAATGAGGTTACCTGGTGATTTTGTGAGGTGCCCTGTGCAGCAGGCTTGGGGAGGAGAGATTCAAGGTTAAGAAATTCTGACCCAGATCAAGCACAGCTCATTTACTGTGTTTAACATTAGAATATCTGTGGGGCTTTTGTGGCCTTGTCAGTTGTGTTAAAGTTTCCTGTCAGTCATCAGGGGAGCCTCTGTTGCCTTCCACAACGGGAACTGCAGTGGGCCGCCATGGCCGCTGGCGTTTCTGTGGGCTGCTGAGAGCCGAACTTCAGGCCTCGCGCATGCGCAGCAAGTGTTTAGCTGCTGAGCCATCTCTCCAGCCCGCAGTGTTTGCTTTAATGAATATTTCCTGTGTACACTTTTACCCACAGGCCTTCTGCTCGGCACCACGGTTCCCAGCACCCAGGGAACAAGATGAGAGAGGGTGAGCGTGGACCTGCCTCCCCACCCAACCCTGCACTTCCCCCACCCCAGACAGGTTTCTCTGTGTCTCCTGGCTGTCCTGGGACGTGCTCTATAGAACAGCCTGGCCTCCAACTCAGAGCGCCACCGGCCTCTGTCTCCTGAGTGCACCACTGCACAGCTGGACTCTGGTTCTTTTGTTGTTGGTTTAACATTATATACACACATATATTGTGGTGGGCACTCAAAGGTGTCACAGCAGACATGTGGAGGCCAGGCTTGGTGGATGTGTCATAGCGGATGTGTGGAGGCCAGGCTTGGTGGATGTGTCACAGCAGACGTGTGTAGGTCAGGCGCCTTTTCCTGCTGAGTCATCTCAAGGACCCTTCATTGTTTATTCCTTCCACCTAGAATAAAAATTATACACAGCCCTTTAAAAAATGCAAAGAATACTACAAGTGCATGGGGAGGTTGTGTGTGTGTGTGTGTGTGTGTGTGTGTGTGTGTGTGTGTGTGCCACAAAGTGAGATATGGGCCTCATATCCAAACTCACTGAGGATGGTCTGGAACTCCCGATCTTCCTGCCAGTCCTGAGTTCTGGAATTACAGGTTTGTTTTGCCACTTCCAGTTTTTCTATTCACAGTAGAGATTGAACTTTTGGCCTCGTCTGTGTTAGGCAAGTGCCTTCCTGAGTCATGACTTTAGCATCCTTTTGCTATGTTTATTTACGGAGTTTTCATCTATAGTCATAAGACATATTGATATTTAACTGTTCACTAAGGAGTACTTAGCTTGCTTCAAAAGTATGTTACTGTTTCTTCTATCTTTCAGGAATTCTCCATTTATGCTCCCATAAAAACTAATTACTAGGAACGTTTGAGGGGCTGATGAGCTATTTCAATGTGTAGAAGTACTTGCTTCCAAACTTAACGACCTGCATTTATTCCTGGCATCCACAAGGTAAATGGAGAGAAGAAACTCACAAATTGTCCTCTGACCTCCACACATGGACACAAGCAGATATGCACACAGCCACATAAATAAGTCTAATTTTAAAACGTTTGAGAATGAGAACTCTGCGATGCATTGTTCAATCAAAGTACCTCCTACTTTACCATCTAACCAAAAAAAATGTTTTTGGCATTACTGATACACTATCAGAAGTAAATTACTGAGGTCAACTTTAGTCTCAAAGGTCTAAGGAAGCAGTTAATTTTTTCACATGTGCAGAAGATCAGTCTCATACACAACAGCTTATCATTTGAACACCAGACCAGCGGGCTTAGATTTTCTTTAGGTTTTCTTAGGTTTGTTTGCTTTGTGAGCAGAATAACAGAGCTTTCGAAGGGTCAACAACTCTGGCAAGATCTATCATTACTCTACTACTAATGTCTGTCTTGGTTTGTATGAGTCTTTATTCTAGTAGTTTCTACAGTTCTACAGGCAGAACCTGTAAGAGAGAACAGGCTGCATAAGGAGGAAATAAGGAAGGATTGACCTAGATCTGTTTACTTCCTGAAGGAGCCCTGGAGAGGAAACTCTCAACAGACACCAACCATTAACCCCAGGCAAGGTCTCCTAGACAGAAATTGTCGTCATAAGGATAACTCAGCTCTGAAACATAACTCCTACAACAACTTCCAGGAACAATACTTTTATGTTTATCTTGACTCCAGAGATGATGTATGTAGGCTTTGCTTGGGTGATATACTTCAACAATCAATTTCACTTGGGGATTACGGGTCACTAATTCTTTGTGTGTGGCAGGGGATCTGGGTAGGTTAGAGGACCTCAGGTGCCACTCCCCCCTGCGTGTGTATGTGTGGGTCAGAGGACCTCGGGTGCCACTCCCTGCTGCGTGTGTATGTGTGGGTCAGAGGACCTCAGGTGCCATTCCCCCCTGCGTGTGTATGTGTGGGTCAGAGGACCTTGGGTGCCACTCCCCCCTGCGTGTGTATGTGTGGGTCAGAGGACCTCCGGTGCCACTCCCTGCCCGCATCTGGGCCTCTTGTTTGCAGGCTGGCCGGCCATGGGCTTCTGATTACAAACATGTGCTATTGAATCTGGCTTTTTGTGAGTCCTGGACCTAGGTCCTCACATTTGTATAGCAGGCACTTTACCCACAAAACCATCTCGCCATCCCATCTTTCCATCCCACAATTCCTTATCTGTTGTCTGTGCATTTTCCAAATCATTTTATACATTGTTAACAGCTATATGGATTGAACTAGAAAGTATAATGAGTGAGTTCACCCAGCAGCAAAAAGAGACAAACGGTATATACTCACTTATATTGAGACACTAGTCCAAGGGATACGCCCCATGAAAAACTTTACTTACCAGGAAAGTGGGTCAGAGGGAAGGACATCCTATTGAGACTTTAGGTGAGAGTAGTATGGAAGAATGGGGAAATAGAAGGATCCAGAGGGTCCTGGAAACCTACAAGAAGAACTTTATGACAGGCAGATCTGGGTCCTGGGGTCCTCCTCAAAGTAAGGCACCAGCCAAGGAGAATATAGGCAGTAAACTTCGAACCCCTACCAAGACCTAGCCGACGAACAGGATATTCTTCACCAGTGAGTGGAGAGTGAGATCTGACTCTCACATGAACTCTGGTGCCCCTTTTCTGACCACGTCCCCTGGATGGGGAGGCCTGGCAGCACTCAGAGGAAGGATAGCAAGTTACCAAGAAGAGACTCGATATCTAAGAGCATATATAGGGGGAGGAGGTCTCCCTCAATCACAGACATAGGGGAGGGGAGAAGGGGGAAGCGGGAGGGAGGAAGGAACAGGAGGATACAAAGGAAGGGCTAACAATTGAGAAGTAATATGAATAATAATAATAAAAATAACGGCCAGTTCACCAGATACTGTGGTTATTTCAAGGTGGACCTGAAGCATGGTCTGGTTTTCAAGAAGCACAGGATTGCTGATTGTTAAGTGGAGACTGAGAACTTCTCCATTTTAAAGCCCAGTAAGGCAATATGGAGCTCTGGTCACTGCTGGTCCCAACAACCTCATGGGGGACTGAGGCACTCCAGACTATAGAGCAGAGAGGAAGAAGAAACCAGGATCTGTTTGGTGTGATGGCTAATCAGTGGTGTGCGTGTGCGTGCGTGAGTTCCAGGGCTTGAACTCGGGTTTCCAGGATTAGGAAGCAAATGCCTTCACCTGCCGAGCCTCCTTTGCTGGTCCAACGTGATAGTGTTGACTGTCAGTCTGATGAGGTTGAGAAGCAAAGCACCCCCCCTCCCCCAGCATTCTGTGCATGTGCTTTTAAAGAAGGGGGAGAGCAGGTAGCTTTAGGCTGGGGCTGGAAAGGAATGGGGGGGGGGGAGGAAGGGGAGGCTCCCTCCCATGGTCACTGTTGCCTTCTGCTTCCAGACCTACTGTGCTCTGTCAAGCCCTCTCAGCCAGGAAGGACTGAGTCCTAATCAATATTTCTAAAGTTGCTTTCCCCAGCCGTTTGTTACAGAGATGGACAAGCTAACTAAAGTTGGTGACTCTATATTTTATCATCCATGGCAGTGAGCCTGTAGAAATGCAAAACCAAGTGTTTAAAGGAAGCAGGAATCTGTGATCATGCTAGTCCCCAGTGGCAACGTTGTTGAAAACCTGGATCAGACTGTGCTGGAAGCTTGACTGATTCTTGAAGGAGAGATAAACCTGTTTTTTTAGGATTCCAAGTGTGGGATTGGAAGGGTCTTGTGAGAGAACAGGTGAGGTTAATTCACTAGAAGAGCAACCACCTCATGCAGGAGCTTAATTGGTGCCAGCTGAAAAGATCTCGTGAACAGACTCTGGGAGGAGATATATAAATGAGCTCAGAACTGGAGGCGGGGCGTTTTGGAGACTTTGGATAGATTTGGCTGTTCATCATCGCTGCACTTCGAGATGCTCCTAGAGAGAATCACTCGAGGGAAGGCTTCGGGGCTCTGGTTCCTGCTGAGGTTCTAGGTTCTGGTTAACCCAGCTTCCAGCAGAAGAAATCCTGCGGCTCATGCCCGGAGAATCATTCCTCGGAACTGATATCCTTAAGGTTTTATTATTGTGTCCATTAATCCTCATTGGTTAGTCGGGTTATAAGTGACGTATGCTTGGTCACTAAGTTGTTAATAAAATATATTGGTTAAGAAAATTGAGCCTACAGATTCTAGGCTTTCCTTTTCTTATTTTTCCCAGTGCTAGTGGATTTCTCAATTGTGTGAGCCTCTGCATCTCTGCAAACACCAGGGTTGGCAGAGTAACAATCCATGTAAGGCCAGAAGGAAGTCTGGTTCAACATGACTCAGGAGCCAGTGTTGGTTCAAACTTCTAGAGTCTGACACTGTGCAGTTTATTTTAGGCACATTTAAGTACATTACAATTTGGAAGAAAGTTTCCTGGTGTAACACAATCCTGTGTGTACAATAAAGCTTAAGGCATAATTACATTGAATTTCTCTTCCAAGTACATGTCACCTCTTCCTTAATGAGTTCTATAAATGACTACATGTGTCACCTTGAGGACGTGGGGAGGATCTGGTGTGGTCTCGGTCATACACAGAGCACAAAGGCCACCAAGCTATTAACCACCTCCAGTCCAGTTAGTAAAATCCTCAGGGAGCCAAGTGTGGCCTGGCCAGACAGGTGATGCAGAGTTCACCAAGCTGGTAACCACACCCATTCCTGCCCTTCTGGGCAGACAAGCCTGAGTGTTTAGCATTCCTGGTTTCCTTATGTAACAGGGCCCCAGAGCATAACTGACTCCATGATGGAAGCACCATTCGGGCTGTAAAACTCAGCATACATCCGGGCGTGGTGGCGCACGCCTTTAATCCCAGCACTCGGGAGGCAGAGGCAGGCGGATCGCTGTGAGTTCGAGGCCAGCCTGGTCTACAAAGCGAGTCCAGGACAGCCAAGGCTACATAGAGAAACCCTGTCTTGAAAAACAAAAACAAAACAAAAAAAACCAAAACAAAACTCAGCACACAGACAGCACCACCGGCCAAAACTAAAACAAAGGCCCAATCCATCAAAGCTTATAGTTCTGGAAAGGTCTCTAAATCTACTAACTTTGCTTTTTAGCTTCTGCAGTTCCACTTCTGGCTAACAGTTTTTGTTAACTGGAGTGTGCCAGCCCAGGACACGGTTTTTCTGCTTAAAAGCCCATCCTGAGAAAGGCTCCGTGCTGTATTGGGATCCTAACACCCAATGCCATCACTGAACAGCGAACAGAAACTTTCTGTTGGCTTAAACCTATATCCGAGCAGGCTCCTCTGGTGTGAGCCCAGGGCTTTTTGTCCTCTACATGAACTATATGGTTGCCATGTAACCTACTATGTGTTATATGTCTTATGGCTTACAGTAGGAGCTGTCTCACCTGGCGTACTCTGAGTCTCTGCTCTGCTTTCACATGATCAGAATTCCTGGGTGTGTTTAGGAACAGCAGTGATCCTTCACAAAATTATTTATTAATATTTAGCCAGGATTTTTTTTGCATTTGGTCAGAAGCCAGGTCCAGATTCTAGATTTAAAAAAATTTTAAACTTTAAAATAAAATCAAGTATCAAAATATTATAATCACATACTTTAGCTCCTTTGTTTCTTTAGGGAAAAAAATGTACAGAGCCAGGTGTGGCAGCACAGCACTCTGGAGGCCGAGGCAGGTGGAACGCTGAGTTTGAGGCCAGCCTGGTCTTCAGAGTGAGTTCCAGGACAGCAAGGGCTACACAGAGAAACCCTGTCTTAAAAAACAAAAAGGAAGCAACTAAAAAAAGGAAAAGGTACAAACTAATGTCTTAGTTTCTCTTTTCCTGTTACTGTAATAAGATGCCCTGACAGAAGCAACTGAAAGGAGAAAGGCTTGTTCTGGCATGCATTTAAGGGCACAGCCATCCTGGTGGGGAGGTCAGAGCAACAGGATCATGAAGCAACTGGTCGCATCTCATCAACGAGACACACAGAGCAATGAATGCTGTCCTCCTCTCTTGTTTTCATTGAAAATCCCAACCATTCTATTTTACCAATAAAGACAGGAGCCAGGTGCTGGGGTGAACATCTGCTAGCTCAGAGAGGCAGAGAAGGCTCCCAGATGACCTTACTACTCAGCTCATGTCCCCATGTAAAAGGCCCAGAAGGCTCACTAGTTCAGCTGACAGCCCAGGAGGAAAGGGCTGAAAATCCCAAGGGAAAGACTTGCTAGCTCAGAGAGCCAAAGGCCAAGGTGCTGAGGAGCCGAGGAGCTAAAGCGCTCAAACCAAAGAAGTAAAAACTAAAGAGAGCTAAAGGCCTTCTGCTTCTCCACACTGTGTTAAATACCCCTCAACTCAAAGTCCCTCCTACTCTTTAATCCCTGTCAAGCAGTTTCTTGCTCCTGTCTCTTGATCTAGGGTTAACTTTATTAAATCCTGTGTACTGAAACCTCTTGGATTAAAGGTGTGTACTAGGGTTCAACCACACCAAACAAAAGACAGGTTTTTACAGGTCACAATCTCAGGGATCGCAGTGGGATCAAATATCCTGCAATACTCCTCAACTCCCTTTCTCCACTTCTATGGTCCAGGGCCCCAGCGAGAAAATGGGGCCTTCAAATGGGTGGCTCTTCCCACTTCAGTTAATGTAGTCAAAATCATCCCCACTGCATGCCTGGAGATCCCTCCCCAAGTGATTCTACACTCTGTCAGGTTGACAATTAGCACTAATCCTCACAGAGATTAAACCTAATACAATATGAACAAAATCTGAAAGACTTGTTATTTATTCTTTAAAAGTTTCATATGTATACAATGTATTTTGATTATATCCAACCCCTGACTACTCTCCCCTCTGCTCCTGGACACCTGGAATGCCCTCCTCAAGCTCTCATGTCCCCTCTTTTCTGTTTCCTGTAACCCCTGCGTCCAGATGGGGCTGCTGCCGCCACTCTGTCATCCGGTCACATTGGCCTGGTCTTGTGCAGGTTGTATGTTGGTAACCATAGCTGCAGTGAGTTCCTGCGTGCAGATGCCATGTGCTCAGAAGCCAGCATTCCTCTCCTTCCCTAGTCTCTACACTCTTCCCACCCTGTCTTCTTCAGTGTTCCTTGAGCCTGGACAATTTTAAGTAGGAGCTAACCTGACACACCCAATGCTTTACTGTACAAAGGGAAAACGAGGAGGAAAAATCAAGGACCTTTACCAAGGCTGGCATTTTCTGGGATGAACTTAAATATTTTGGCTGCACACACACTTTTTTGAGACAGGGTCTCAGTATGTAGCCCCTGGCTGGCCTGGAACTCACAGAAATCTGCCTGCCTCTGCCTCCTAAGTGCTGCCTCCCACGTGACACCACATCCTTTAAAAGCAATAGTTTGTGATGTTGGCTGACATGGTGAGGGCATCTTAACATTCCATTCATATGTCACTGGCTTTATTTCTTCACATTTCATCCTGTTTGAAGCTCTCAGGCTTGGGTTGAGTTCAGTTGCTGAAAGCATGAGTTATGCTCCCCCAACACTACAGAAAACAGGGGTATCAGATGGGGGGGGATTAGGAGGGTCCCTGGAGCTCCCTGGCCAGCAGAGCCAGATTAGTGAGCTCCAGCGTCAGGGACACCCTGGCTCAAATCAAGCTGGAGGAATCAAGGAAGACACCCAAAGGGCCCCTCTGGCCCCTACACCCACATGCCCATGCGTGTAAACACACGCCCACACAATCGGCAGCATTCGCTTCACCATAAGTATTTGAGAATCTGCTATGACTCAGAGCTCCATCTCTCCCTGTCTGTTCCATGCGCCTCCCTTTTATATCTATTAGTATCATTACTGTTTATAGGTGTTTCGCCTGTGTGTGTTTGCATAGCGCACGAGGACCACGCTCCCTTCTTGAATGACTCAACCTAGGTAAAGAAAGGTGCGTTACAATTTCTCGAGCTGGCTTGAAAGACAGACTAGGCCACTGAGAGTAGGGATAGGTGCCCAGACTCAGCTGCACTTCTCCACTTCTTCCCACTCATGACCAGAACAGGGCCAGGGGGAGAGTGAGTACCCATTCTGTGATGAGACTTCAAAGGACAAGCAGAGGCCAGCCATTCCTTCCTCTGTGCGGGGGGCCGGGGGGAGGACAGAGAGAAGCAGAGCACGCTTCAGGTAGACATGCGAGGGTCCCAAGTGTTGGGATGCTGCTTCTCCCCTACAGCCCTGTGCTGAGGCCCATGATGTGCACGTATGTGTGGCTTAAGAGCGTGTGTCTGTCTGTGGGCACACAAGCGCCACAGCCCCTGTGAGGAGGCCAAGGGACAATCATGGGCCTCAGCGTGTGTCACTTCAATTCTGGTTACGGAACTCAGGTTGTCAGTCTTGGCAGCAGGTGCCTTTACCCACGTGCACCTTTCATTACCCATGTAACCCAACAACGTGTTCCTAGTACAATTTTCTACTGTTTGCCAGAACCTGGGTTAATTTCCTGCCCTGGGAACAGCGGCTGTGTTTAAAATTCTCGTTTGGAAAATACAATCTCCCTTCTAGTCTGCTGCCCAAAGTCTCACATAGCCCAAGCCGGCCTCAGATCCTCTTGGTAGCCCAGATGAACTTTGAACTTACTTCCGAACCACTTGTTCCCTTATTCCAGGCCCCTGGCACTGTGTACACACAAGTCTTTTAGAGACATTTCTGCACAATAGAATGCCTTTTTAAAAATCAGTCATTCTAGTCCCCTCTTCAGCCTTCCTTTTAACACAGTTTTTAGATTTGTTTTATTTTGATTATGTGCATTTGTAGTTCAGGGTGTGGTTTTGTGCACGTGGTGACTGTGGTGCCCAGAGAGTGCAGAAGAGATCCTAAAGTGAAATCCAGGAACCGAACCCCAGCCCTCTGCAGAGCAGTGCACACTCTTAACCACTGAACTACCTCTCTAGCCCCTTTCAAAGTAGTTAATGTGTTTTTGCCAAAGTTAAAAAGAAGCAATGTAAAGCACTGGAAAAATTCGGCAGAAAATCGGTAAAATCTACAGCAGTTTCGTCCAGTCATTCAGTAATAGCTATGGCTACTTTCCTTCAAACCATAAAGTAATGTTATGGCGTCTTCCGTAACGTGCAAGCTTTCTCTTCCATCATTTTCTACCACGGGCAGCCAGAGAGGACCCGGGTCTTGCCACCCTGAGCACTCTCCGCCAGCAGCCCCTTTAAGGAGGCAGGCGCCCGGCGAGCTGCTCGCTGATTGGCTGGGCGGAGCCTCGTGGCAGGACCGCGGAGACGGAGGTCCGGGCTCCGGTGGCGGGGAAGCCGGATCGCTGCCCCATGAACGCCAGGAGGTCCCTGCTCGGCCTTTGCTTTTGCACCTGCTACCTGGCTTCTCACCTCACGAACAAGGTGAGCGGGCGGGCGGCCGCCACTGCGCGTGGGCTGCGAGCCGCGCCGTCCACGTCACAGACGCTGTCCCGGGCTGGCTATCAGCGGAAACCCACCCTGAGAGGAAGTACTCCGAGCCCACTTCCCGGAAGACTGTCCCCAAGGGGAGCTGGGGCTGGAGTCAGGCGCATGGAGCCCTGGGCTGCATCCCTACTGCTCACCAATCCCTCAGCACTTGGGAGGTGGAGGGAGGATCTTAGGTTCTAGGTCATCCTCAGCTACATCGCGAGTTCGAGGCCAGCTCGGGGTACTTGAAACACTGGCTCAAGTAAATAAATACAAGCACATGCGAATAAACAGAAAGCAAGCTTCCTGGTTCTCCCTCAAGGAAGGAAGGTGTTGAAGGAGTCAGACATTTGGCCTACCCCCAACAGCCTTCTGTCCCAGGACCCCAAGTTCCAGAAGCAGTGAAAAAGATGAGTTCATTAGCCCTTACCCCACTGATTGATTCATTTAGTCTTTATCTCCATTTCAAGCATTTCCCGTAATCTCGTTTTTTAAAAAATAGTTTAAGATCTTGGCGAGGCAGAAAGTGCCCTATTTTGATAAGAGTAGCCTTGAGCCAGCTTTGTAGACTGTGCTGGCCCTGAATTCACAGAGACCCATCTGTGTCTGCCTCCTGAGCAGGATTGAAGGCCTGTGCCACCACACCTGGCTTGACTGCCTTTTTTTTTTTAAAGACAATGTAGAGAATTGACTGAGATTTGACTGAGTATTTAATGGCTTTAGGAAAAAATGAATGAATGAATGAACGCAAAGGGTTCATAATAGAAAAGGATGTGTCCAAAACAAAATACAATTCTTTGACTATAAAGCTCTATGAATTTGGCTAAAAGACTTAAAAGAAAGGCTGGGAGATGCTTAGGCAACAGTGCTTGCCTCTCAGGTGTGAGGACCTGAGTTCCCCTAAATACAACAAAGAATTAATGTAACTACAAATTGAATCAGGGTATGGTGGCACATACCTGTAATTCTGTTACTTAGGAGCCTGGGTTGCATAGCAAGTTCTAGGCTAGCCTGGGCTACAGACAAGATCTTGTCTCAAGAGCAAACAAGCAAGCAACAGCAAAGCAAAAACAATGAATTTACCTCAGCTGAGTTGCTCTTAAAAGAGAAAATTTGCTCTCTTCAGTATAACTTGGAAGGCCACTCTTTTGTTCATTTGTGACTTGAGGGAATGAAGGCCTTTAGCTATTTAAACATACTCCTGTCTCTTCATTAGGAAGGTTATTATGTGCTTTATCAATTCGTGTCATTCAAAATGTTCACTAATCCTTTAATCCCAGCACTCAGAGGCAGAAGCAGGCAGCTCTCCCGTGAGTTCCAGGCCAGCCTGGTCTACAAAGCAAGTCCAAGACAGCCAAGGCTACACAGAGAAACCCTGTCTCAAAAAAACAAAACAAAACAAAACAAAAAGGTCCATTAATCTGCTGTTTGTTTCTCAGTATGTCCTGTCTGTCCTGAAATTTACCTACCCTACATTATTCCAAGGGTGAGTATCTTTTTTTCTCTTAGATTTTGTTCTTTAAAATTTGGATATTTGTGTGTATATGTGTATGACGCATGAATGAATTGCCCACGGAAGCCAGAAGGCATTGTTGCTGGAGATTCAGGCAGTTGTGAGCCATCTGACATGGATGCTGGGAACTGAATTCTGGTCCTCTGCAAGAGCAACATGTGTCCTTAACCACTGAGCCATCTCTCTAACTCAAAGGGCAAACATCTTTAATACTTTCCAGCCGGGTGGTGGCGGCACACACCTTTAATCCCAGCACTCGGGAGGCAGAGGGAGGCGGATCTCTGTGGCCAGCCTGGTCTATGAAGCAAGTCCAGAACAGTTCGGGCTGTTATACAGAGAAACCCTGTCTCAAAACAAAACAACAAAACAACTTTCCATATGTATTTGTAGGAGATGTCTGATGATGCCTTAAAATGTCATTTGAAGCAGTTTTAGTAACTGTTTTCTTCATCACCTAGAGATACTGTAGTTTATCCGTGTCCTGTGTCCCACTTAGGAAGCAGAAAAGCCCCAGACATCTTTGTATTTGAGCCTGAAAACCAAACCAAACCAAACCAAAAAAAAAAAAACCAAAAAAAACAAAAATACTCCCCCAAAAAAACAACAACAACAAAAAAAACCTTCTTGGGCTGGCTCAGAGGTTAAGAATACTGTCTGCTCTTAGAGAGGTTCTGAGTTCAATTCTCAGCAACTACATGGTCACTCACAGCCAACTGTAACGAGATCTGGTTCCCTCTTCTGGTGGGCGGGCACACATGCAGGCAGGACATTGTAAACAAAATAAATAAATTTTAAAAAGGTGGGGTGGGGTGGGCGGCAGGCAGATCTCTGTGAGTTTGAGGCTAGCCTTTTCTAGAACATCCAAACTACGTAGAAAGACCCTATGTCAAGATGAAGAAGGAAAGAAAGAATGCTAAAGAAGGTTTTTTGGTTTTTGTTTTTTGTCTTTTTAATATTTATTTATTTATTATGTATACAGTGTACACCTGCAGGCCAGAAGAGGGCACTGAACCCTGGGAGACTGGACAGAGCTCCTGACCCCTGAGCCATCTCTCCAGGCTCAGTTTACCTTTTAGCCCTGCATGCATATGAAAGTTTCTATAATACTGTATACCATATCTAAGGAATGACTCTTATTTCTTCCTTTCTGCAAATTTCATGAGCAAATATCAATCCTTTTTTTTGTTTCACAATTTGACTTATTCATAAAATCAGATCGTTTTCATGTGCTTATTATTCTCTTGCCTGTTTTCAGTGAATTTTCGTTTGTGCCTTTACCCGCTTATTTTCACTGAGGTTTTAACATTTTTATTTGGTGCGTTTAGTTTTGGTACTGGGGGTTGAGCCTACGATCCACACTTGCTAGGGATCCGCTCTACTACTTAGCTATTGCACCTCCCACTTAGAAAAGAAAAACATGTTTGGAGACAAAGCCTTGCTAAGTTACGCAGGATGGCTTTAAAATCAGTCTGTAGCCCAGGCAGCTTTTGAACTTGTGATCTTCTTCCCTCAGTCCTCTCAGGAGCTGGGGTCACAGGCCACGAGGCCTGATTATTTGTACATTTTAAGGATATAACCACTAGAAACTGGATAAGATGGCTTAGTGGCTAAGGGTGTTTGTGAGGACCAGAATTTGGCTCCCAGCACCCATAACAAGTAGCTTGAAATTGTTCGGAACTTTAGGCCCAGGGACTCTGATACCTGGTCCCCTTAAGTACTCACCACACCCCTCCCCCGCCCCATACATACACAAATAAAATAAAAAATAAATATAAAATGGTACCACCATGTGACCACCATATTTATTGGATTTTTTTTTTTTTTTTTGCAATTAAGAAACAAAAAGATTTAACCAGGAATGGTTGCATATGCCTTTGAGGCAGAGGCAGGCAGATTGGTGTGAGTTTGAGGCCAGCCTGGTCTACAAAGTGAGTCCAGGATAGCCAAGGCTACACAGAGAGACTCTGTCTCAAAAATAACAAAAACAAAACAAAACAAGATTTATTTTTATGTGTGAGTGTGTGCCACCCAGTGCCTGAGAGGGGCCATTGGGTCTCCTGGAACTGGAGTTACAGGCAGCTGTGAGCCACCAAACATGGGCCCTCTCGGAGAGAAGAGAGTATTCTTAACCACTGAGCCATCTCCCCGTTCCCTCTAAACTGTCCTGATTTGGTCTCCCAAATGTTGGGATCACAGGTCTGTTCCACCATGCCTAGCTCCTTCGGCATTTTGATGCACTTTACACAGTGGGACCGGGAGGAGTGTTGCTAACCTCTGCTGTCCTTCACTGTATTGCTAAGAGCCTTGTGTCTCAAGTGACCTTCATGACCCCAGGGTGTATGTGGCTGTGAAGGGGTTGAGGGCTAAGGAAGAGCCAATGCTTTCTAAAACAAGTGAGTGGCATGATTTAATTAACAGCTTGGAAGAAAAAGCTACAAGGTAGAGAGAGAATGAATGGTGAGGGACAACCATGGGGACTCGTTATAGGACTAAGCTAAGGATCAGGTGCAAGATGGTGAACAACTAAATTATATGACAAGTAGGGGGTGGCTCCAGATGTGGATGCTTTATGGGGCTAAATACAGTCAGGATGTTGCCAAGTAGACGTGAAGTCTGAGGAAGGGTCAGGAAGGTTGAGAAGATGTCTTAGTTGGCTGACAAAGAGAGTAGGACAGTGATCAAGGTTGGGCATATGGAAGGTGGCATTTTGCATATGACGTAACTGGGAGCTTATGGGACTCAGGTAGAAGTATCTAGGTAAGAAAGGGGGATCTGGGAGTCATCCATATCTATGGGCTGTGGTTGAGGTTGCTCGGGAAATGTCTAGAAGTAGGAGAGGTGAGTGAGGTTGCCAGCTTATTGGAGAGCTGGATCCAAGGCCAAGGTCTGAGGAACTGGAGGATCGTGGAGAATGGGGGGATAGAGCGTAGCAGGCCTGGAAGGTTCATATTAGTGATGAGCAGGTCGGTAGGGCCGGGTAGTGCTGTGGTCTAGCCCTGGAGTGACTCAGGCTGGAAGGTTCGTATTAGTGATGAGCAGGTCGGTAGGGCCGGGTAGTGCTGCGGTCTAGCCCTGGAGTGACTCTGGCTGGAAGGTTCGTATCAGTGATGAGCAGGTCGGTAGGGCCGGGTAGGGCTGCGGTCTAGCCCTGGAGTGACTCTCCTTGACTCTCCTCCTTTCCAGGTGGCAGACGCTCATCGGTGCACTTCTGCTTCACATGTCATGGAAACTGGGCTGGGTGGAGATCAACAGCAGTTTAAGGTACAGATCATCCTCGTAACTGACTCATGAGTAACACACACTCGCTTAACATATGTGTTACATTGCAGCAGGAGACTTGGATGTGTGCTTGGGTTGTTTGGCCCCTTCTTTTCCAACCTTGAAATTCAACGATTTTCTCGTAAGATAAGTCTTGAATAGTGTCACTAATAGGATATTAAAATTTCTAGAGACACACAAATTACAATACCATATTAACTTGCCTTTATTCTAGGTCCAAGGATCACTATGGAGAACTTAAGGGAGTAGCTGTAAATGTTCTTGGAAATTTTTATTATTTTATTTTCTACTTACAGAATAGTTAAGAACAGTACCAATGTATTAACTACTTTTCTTTTGCTGTGATAAAGCACCAGGACCAAAGCAGCTTACGGAAGGAAGGGCTTATTTGGGGGTTCCAGAGGCTTGGCGGCAGGAGAAGCTGAGAGCGCACATGTGGGTGCACAGACAGGGAGCAGAGCTAGTGCACGCAGAGCAGCACGTGGCTCTTGCAATTTTTAATTACTTTTTATTTAAATATTATTTCTTTTATTTTTTAAGATTGTAATTTAATTACATTGTTTCCCTCTTTGCCTTTCTCCCTCCAAACTCTCTCTATACCCACCCCTCCTGACTCTCTCTCAAATCTGTGACCTTTTTTCATTAACCGTTGTTACTGAATGTATTAGGTACATATGAACCTCCCTGAGTATTATGTCACAATTCATGTGTATAAGACGCTGATCTAATCTAGAAGAGCAGCTCATTAAATATTACTTTTGCCGTAAGTAATGGACTAAAAAACATGAATTCTAAAGTTCTTCTGTAATTAAGGAGTTAATATATACAAAAGGACCTGCATAGACAATTGAGCTGGTACAGTGCTTGCTTGCACTGGTGGTGGTGGTGGTGGTGATGATGATGGTTGCACCAGCACTGTTGGTGGTAGTGGTGGTAACCCCAGCACTGTTGCTGGTGGTGATGGTAACACCAGGGGTGGTGGTGGTGGTGGTGGTGTGTGTGTGTGTGTGCGCGCGCGCACGCACAGTTGGGGGGGCACACAGGGAGAGGGTGGAATTCACTGGTCAGCCAGTCTAGCAGAAATCCTACTTCAGTAAAAGACCCAGTCTCAAAAAATTAAGGTGCAGAACAATTGAGGAAAACATCTGAGTTCACTTCTGGCCTCCAAATGCACATGCACACGTGTACACACACAAACTTGTACACATATACATGCAAAATAGAAAAAAAATAAGTATTACCTTTACAGTGAGCTACTATGCCAGGCAATGCCAGTGACCAACCTATGATCCTTGGTGTCTTCATATCCATGTTTGGAAGCTATCTTTATGTCCACTAGATGTCGGTAGAATACAGAAATTTTGAGAATTCCATTTGAGGAGCCTTCCAGGCACCCATGACAAAACACTGTGTTTGTAGGAAGCAGATGTTCTCTCAATAAAGCATGCTCTATTTGAAAAACAAGTGACTTAATTTAATTAGCTCCATCTCAGTAACAACAGTTTTATTATGTATGCCAACAGACTTTCCTTAGCTTCACAGTGGGGGTGGGGTGCACATGCAAATGGAAGCAGACCTGTGATTCAAGCGAGACACACTATCTGGCTTTTCTCAGTCAGTTAAGGGGCTGAACAGATGAGCACAGTTTTCTAACCAGACCCTTGGCAAGAGATCTTTCCATGTGATTTACCTGTAATCCTCCAGTCAGGAGTTGCTCCCCTACCCTCATGCAAACACATGCATGTGCATGCATGCAAACATGCACGTGAACATACTTACTGACTCAGCAGTTCCCCAGAGGCCCCGAATGCCCAAGGGACCTGAGACCCTGCCATGACCACTTATTTGGTTTCCTTTGTGGGTGAATAAGGGAATGAAAGAATTAACCCACAAAGAGGCCCAAATGCTAATGAGTTAGAAGAGGGAAAATCGTGCCTAGTCTGTCCCTAATGTTCAGGCCCTGGGCTCTTAGACTCAGTGTTAGGCCTTTAAAGGAGCCCGGGTGAGTGTGACCTCTCTCTAAAGTGATGTTGTAACCAGATTAACCTTCAGGGCCTGTATCTTTAAATGCTTCTGGGCATTTATCCTGAGTGTTAATGAAAACATCACAAATATGAGAAAATAATGTATTTAAGGACATTCATACAGCATTGGGATAGTAAGAAACACAAGATTGACTTAAAATATGCAACCATAGGACATTCGTTCAGTTGTTATTAGCATTAATTGTTCAGTTGTTACTAATACAAGTCAGTGGTCATTAATTCAATTACCAGTAAATCGGGTGTGGATTTTTGCCATGGGAAATTGTGAAAGTAAGCAGATCATGAGATAGTATGTGCAATGAGATCCTGTTGTTGTAGGAATGTTAATATGTGTAACATGTGGGCACTGGGAGGACACCGAACAGGTCTGAATCCTTTTTGGTGTGCCCTGGATTGTAATTGCAATGTTTTTCTTTTGTTTCCTGGTTTTTGAGACAGGGTCTCACTGTGTAGCCCTGGTTGGCCTGGAACTTGCTGTGTAGACCAGGCTGGCCTTGAATACCACACTAGGCCTACAGTGTTTTTCTTAATTTTAGAGCATGGTTGAGTATGGCAGTTTCTCATTGCGTAGAGGAGCCAGGTATCCCCATAGCCAACTGTTACGGGTTTAGGGTCACAGCCTGTGCCCCACATAAGCCAGATTCAGTGGTCTGTCCTCAATAAGCCAATTAAAATAGCTAAATAGTGAAATGTAGAAAAAGACGATCCTGCTGAGAGGAGTGACAGGGAGTTCCAGTGATGCTCCGACCCCTAGGAGTCTCTTCAGCGTCCTAAAGTGAGGTTACGGTTTACTGCAGGGCCAGTTATGTGTGCCAAGGCAGTCCTGGTTATGTGTGGCCCCGCCCACCACTGACCTGTCTTCTTCTGAGAACACTTAACAGGTTGTTCTCCTCTGATGGCCTGCACTTGCTCTTTTTCCAGCTGGAGACTCCTGGGGTAACTCAGTTTCTTGGAGGAGTCTGTTATTTGGATAAACGGCTAAAGCGAAGGGCGCAAGGCTTTCTTTTGGATGTCTTCATACCTGCCACTTACACTGCCTCTTCTCCCCAGATCGTCTGAAATTCCAAGGAAATGCCTGCATCCCTTTAAGCTGGTGGGTAGACTGTCCCACAGCATTTGTGCTTTCCTGTTAGCCCCTGCTGAGATGACAACATAAGCCACAGTGTCCTTTGCCTGGATCGTGGCCCAGATGTTTGAACCAAAATGCTCACCCAGTCTCCCTGCCACATTTCCCAGGAGTCTCTAATGTATCCAGTTGAAGTTATGTCTTTGTGTTTCAGAGTAGGGATTGGCACGTAAGATAGTGCCAGGGGGTTGTTTTCTTCCCTCGCCTTCTCAGTTAGCAGTGCAGACTCTTATTTCCTGGAGTCTGTAACTCAGCAGGAGTTTCCTTTGCTTATTTTATGAGTGACTCAAGTACAGAGGTCCGGAACTTCACTGACCTTACATTCCAAAGCCTTGGGCCTGCTGCAGCCAAGCCAGCTGCTGGCTGGCCTCGAGCACTGGACTTGTGGTGCGTGGCCTGCTGTGGGTTTGTGTTCTGTTGCCTTTGATCCTGGTAAGGTCAGTGTGACTCAGAAGTGGAAAAGCCTTTTCCTAGGGTAACGGCCACGATCTGCAGTATCTCTTGGCCCATGAGGGTGAGGATGGTATGCTCTTCTCTCTGTTCACCCTTAGGTTAGGGATACAGGTATCTATTGTTTCAGGCAGGGCTGGTGATAATGGAGAATATATTCCTGTTAGCTTTTTTACTGATACACAACCCCCAGTGTGCTTGCAGCTTACCTGTTGTAGCCTTGTCTACATTAGAGCATGAGAGTTGTGTGGGCAAAGCACAAGGACATGAGTGAATGCCTAGAGCAGGGCAGCCCTGACTTCAGATTCTGCCCTTGTTTACCAGCTCTTCAGTAGGAAAGTGACTTGGGGTCAGTGTGCGTCTGTGCAAGTCGACAACTTTTGATTAGAACAGGAGATAGGAACTGGTCAAGTATGGCAAGGACCCCAAAGCAACAGTATTAAATATGAAAAATAAGATGCCAGGCAACAGATATGATAGGGAGTTTATTTGTAGAAGTGTGGGAAAGCAGGAAAGGGGAGGGGCCCCCCAAGGGAAGAGAGAGAGACAGAGAGACTGAGAGAATGAGAGAGACTCAGAACAAGAGAGAGGAAGAGAAAAGGGAAGAGAAAGAGAGGGAGCAAGAGGGGGAGATGAGGTGGGTTTGGCCTTTTTATATCCTGGGCAGCTGGCACACCTAGTGGCAGGCAGATGATGATGTCATAGGTTGCTAGGCAGACTGGGGGCGATATGCTAACATTCCTCCCTTTCCCTATAATTAAAAAAATGAGGGTGTTGGATTACTTTTCATGTAAGGTAAGTTAAAATATATAAATGTAGGTTCATAGGAAGCAGCTCTTGCCTGCCATGCATGGGGGGAGGAGAGAGAGAAAAAAAAGCAAGAGCAACAAAATGTCCAGATTATATGGTGAAGGGGAAGGAAAAGCTCTGATAGGGACTGAGGAATGCTGGGAAAATCTGGAGATGTCTGTCCCAGCTCTGAAGCACACCATTCCTGCCTTTTGTTGATAATAAACGAATGAGGGTGAAGAAATCAGTTGTCTTTGACTGCTTCCTGCTGACAGTGGGATGGTGACAGGGAGTTAAAAGGCTAAAATTTTGGCCAGGTCTGGGAAGAGCAGGGTGTTGCATTTGCTGTCCACGGTCTGAGGACATCTGCAGCTAAGAGGGGCAGTGCAGGTCCAGCTGGCGTGATCTGTGAGGTTGGACCGGAGCGCCTGTGGCCAGCTGCTTTGGCGCTCTCTTGAATGTGAGAAATCTGGCAGGATACTGGAACATATATATGAACAGAAGACAAAGTTAGTAGGTTAGGGAGAGAATTCCCTATTGGTGGACTTTTGAAATTCTTGGGAGAGCGAGCAGAGATGGAAGTCTTGGAGCAAAGAAGAGAAAAGCCTGAATGTTGGGAGCGTCCTTCCGTTTTACCCTAGGTGTATATTTGAAACTTTTGGGCAAGCAAAGAGAAAAGGCTTGGACATTTACCCAATTTCTGGTGGCAATTAAAAGTTTTATGTTGGATCTTTCCAAGTTTGGTTGCAGAGCCATGTCAGCTTAGCAGCCTTTACTGTGGGCATAGGGATCTGAAATTCTCCAGGAGGCATCTGAGAGGAGCCTGGGGAGATGGCGAATGGACCGTTTCCATGGGGATGTGGTCAGTGACTTGCTGGGGTGTCCCCCAGTGCAAAATTTAACTCAAAAGGTTGGTACAGACTGTGTCAGGGACTCATCAGTGCTGGTCAGTGGTCAAGAGAGCACAGCCCGAAAAGGACCGAGCTGATCCCAGAGACACAGTCACTTAGCGCACCGGGATCTATGTATTGGGACAGGGGTGGGGGTGGGGTGGGGTGGGGGGAGAATACTGTATTGGCCGGCGGCCGCATCCAATGGGAAAGGTCCTGACTGAGGGTCAGCGAGAAGGACCAGGTTGGGATTGGGTACCTCTGCTCCCGAGTGAACCAGAGAGCTGTCAACAGTCTCTTGGACAAAGAGAAGCTGAGTGGGAACTCACCAAACGAGCCAATGCTGGATGCAGAAGGGTGCCAGTCAGGTAGTAAGAGAGCGGAGTCCCAAAACCAGGGAAAGTGAGAGGAATTCTATCCTCTGAAACAGGCAATAGGTGGGAAATTTAGGCTGCTGATGGAGAGTGCAGAAACCTCCTGTTGCGCAGAAGGGCAAAGGCTCTCTTGATCTGGATTTTCAGCATCAGTACGCGGCATGACATGTCTAGAAGACTGGAGGTATACAATTCATGCACAATAAGAAACATTTTTAATAAAAGACAAACCAAAGGAAGTTTAGATTTTTGAGCTTGTAACTATGATAGAGGATTGTATAGTAGAATGTTTTACCATAGTTAGATTAAGAAATTGGAGCTCCATGGATTAATGTCAAAGATCTACACATTCTCAGTACAAAAGCAGCATAGCAACGGGAAGCAGTAACACGTTCTTTTAGACTCTCCAACCTTCATAATTTGCATTTACCAACCTTAAACACCTTAGAAGCTTTCCTTTTAAATGTAAACTTCTGTATGTTTATCTAGTTATTTACCGTAAGACATAGGTAAAATTGCTGTGCGCAATCACTGTCCTTTAGCTAAGAGAATGGTAAAGGTTGCATTGAGACCTGGTTTTTTGAGTCTAGTTACAAGGTTGGCTGTATCTAGGCCCGACAGTAGCAGCTCTAGGAGTGAGTCTTAGGCCATATCTCCTGCTTATGAAGAAGACTGAGAAGGTATCCGAAGCCTGTTTATCTTTAACCTGAGGCCTGTGAGTAAGGCAAATCTGTTAGTCTTTTTAAATAGGAGATAGGGTACCTAGTAGTTTTTTTTTTCTTTTTTTTCTTTTTGGTTTTTCGAGACAGGGTCTCTCTGTGTAGCCTTGGCTGTCCTAGACTCACTTTGTAGACCAGGCTGGCCTCGAACTCACAGCGATCCGCCTGCCTCTGCCTCCCGAGTGCTGGGATTAAAGGCGTGTGCCACCACCATCTAGCTAAAATAAATCTTTTTTTTTTTTCTTTTTGGTTTTTCGAGACAGGGTCTCTCTGTGTAGCCTTGGCTGTCCTGGACTCCCTTTGTAGACCAGGCTGGCCTCGAACCCACAGCGATCCGCCTGCCTCTGCCTCCCAAGTGCTGGGATTAAAGGCGTGCGCCACCACCACCCCCCGGCTCGGTACCTAGTAGTTTTAATTAGCTAATGAATTGACCAATGGACTAACATGGCAGATTACTTTGGGCTAAGGAGCTAATTGTCTGTTTTCTAGCTATAAAGCTAACATCAGCTTAGCCATTGGTGTGATCAGAGACCTGAGAAGGATAAACTGTAATCTAAACGAATCTATGCATTAACCAAAATGACAGAGATGACTAGTTATTCCTATCCCAGTACCTGGTCAGCTGTCCCAGTTGTCTCCTGTGGCAGCATGGTACCATGAGCAGAGACAGTCTGGCACCAGGCACGGAGTAGAGAGGCTGTTTCTGTGGAAGGAGAACATGGGAGAGACTGACCTCACCCCATTTTCTGCAACGTGAGACAATAACTTCCCAGGTGTCCACTTTGTCCACAGTTCAGGCTGGGTTCCAGCAAGAGGGTGAGACTTTGGGGGCAGTGCTGCCCAGTGATCAGCACACCACAATCCAGGGCTGAACTTTGTAAGTTGCTACATGCATCTGCAGAAGTAATCTATGTGGTTAGAACAACGGGGGGGGGGGGGCATCCTGGAGCCTGGGAACGTTAATCTGCTCAAGGATAGGCCGCCTGTGCCGGGCTGTTTGTGAGTTTGCCATTGCACCAGGGTGTTTACTGAGTGCTTCGGTGATGCTGCTGGTGTACGCTGCTCAAATGGCTTTTCTTGTCTTTATTCATTGCGACTCTGGGAGCCTCAAGTAGTAGCGAGGCTTCCCTTATAACTGCAGTGAGGGGAAACAAGTGGCAGCCTCCATGAAATGTGTTCTATCTCCACTCCTTCTCTCCTTCGTGTGTGTGTGTGTGTGTGTGTGTGTGTGTGTGTGTGTGTGTGTGTGTATTTATTTATTTTGAGATACGATTTTGCTATATAGCTCTGGCTGTCCTGGGACTCATTGTGGAGACCAGGCTGGTCTCAAACTCACAAAATTCTGCCTGCCTCTGCCTCCCAAGTGCTAACTTTAAAGGTGTGTGCCACCACACCCAGCTTATTTATTTATTTTTGAGGAGAACAAGATTCTAGACTATAATGAAAAGTCAGATCTCTTCAGAGCTTTCAGAGTTCTCTAGAATTTCAGGTTACTATTTGAAGAAGCCGGAATATCACCAGTCTGTAGAAGTTCTGCAATTCACTATTTTAAAATCTTTTTTTCTAATTTTTTGGTTCAAAGTTGTGATTTCATGGAGCTGTTTGAAGCATCTTAGATAAACAGTACTTTAAAAAGCATTATTGGTGCTAGAGAGATGGCTCAGAGGTTAAGAGCACTGTCTATTCTTCCAAAGGTCCTGAGTTCAATTCCCAGCAACCACATGGTGGCTCATAACCATCGGCAGTGAAATCTATTATCCTCTTCTGGCATGCAGACACACATGCAGGCAGAATATTGTATAAATAATAAACAAATCTTTTAAAAAGGCATTATTGGTATACTTGAAATTAATGCTATACCACTGAGAAAATCAGCTGTGTCTTCTCCCTGAGCCTGCCGCAAGGCCTATGCATGGTCAGTTTTGGAGGAGTTCCTGAGTGCTAAGTACATGCCACGTGACAGAGATGTGTGTTGGATGGCTTCCTTTGCTTATGTTGTTGTCTCGATGAGCAAAGAGCACATCTCACTTATCACATCCCCCAAGGTTAGTTAGCCTTAGTGGAAGGAGTTGCTGCCTCTGGGGAGTGCTTCCCAGGTAGCTCTTTTCAAACATGAAGTGGTAAAAGCGTTATAATTTCTTATTCACTTTTTAGATCTGATGTGTTGACATGGCTTCCTGCTTCGGTGCTGTTTGTTGGTATAATCTATGCGGGGTCCAGAGCTTTGTCTAGACTGGTAAGTATTAGAATTTGTGTGTGTGTGCAGGGACACACAACCTGCTTGTGTTTTACTTTATTGCCCCTGGCAGCAGTTAGGGTAGGCATCAGCTTGAAGGTCTAAGTAGATCTGTAGCTGTGATCAAAATACCCAAGGAACAACTTCAGAGGGTCCCAGACTGAGTCCTTGCCCCTTGGGTTCTGGGCCTATGGTAAGGTTAAACATAGTGACAATGGAGGATGTGCCTAGGGCTGACCATGCTGACAGCGCAGGATGCAGAGAAGCTGTTTGCCCCATGGCAGAGAGGGAGCAGAGCATAATGGAGGACCAGGAGCAGCTTTCAGAGGCCTGCCCCCAGTAACCCCCTTCTAGCCAGAAGTCCAGACATTCCCAAATTAGTACCACTGTCTGGGGACCAAGCCGGCACTATGGAAGCCTTTTAAGGGGTGACTTGATATCCAAACCATGACAGAGGAGTCCTGGGCCTGAGCTAACATGGAGCTCTTTATTTATTTATTTATTTATTTATTTGCTTTTGCTTTTGCTGAACTGGAAATAACTAGGAAATAAAGCAGGGTCAGTTTGTCTCACAGGGTAGAGGACGGCAGGGACAGAAGCAGCAGTTGTAAAGTCCGCCACGGTCACGTGAGCCACGGTCACGTGTGCAGCGTCGACATGGAGGATGCAGGATATGCTGGATATTCTGGGAAGCAGAGAGTCACCTGCTGCTGAGGAGGGACTGGATACATTGAGAAATGATCCAGGGGATGCTGGATGCAGTTGTAAACACAAGTGTGGCTCAGAGTGGACCAGTATCTGAGTACTGGTAAGACAACTAGTAAGATGAGTTGTCTGCTCTGTCTTCCCACTCCTTATCCCTCCCCTCCAGGGATGAACCGAGCTCCTCAATGTGAGCTTTTTGAAGATTAGAGATGCTTCCAAATATGTTATTCAGAACCCCAAAATGTACTTATTTACCATCAAGAGAATCCATTCAAACTACCATGGACTCATGAATCAAGATGGTATTCATACCTCCTCTTACGTTTTCCTGACTTCTTTTTTTTTAAGATTTATTTATTTATTTATTTACTTAGTGTATACATTGCCCTATCTGCATGTGCACCTACAGGCCAGAACAGATCACATTATAGATGGTTGTGAGCCACCATGTGGTTGCTGGGAATTGAACTCAGGACCTCTGGAGAAACAGGTGATACTCTTAACCACTGAGCTATCTCTCCAGCCCCCCTGACTTCTTTTTTTATTTGTCAAAAATGCCCAATGTTGTGACTTTCAAAAAATGCAGAATTTGTAAAATAATTCAGTCTTTTTATAGTGTTTGCTGTTATGTTAGTTCCTGAAGCCTCAGATATAAAAACAAACAAGATCTTTCTACCTGGGTCATGATGTTATGGTGAGGACAATGTCAGTGTTATAAAATAGCAGTTGTGAATGTAATTTTGAAATTAAGCCATCATTTTTCTTTCACGATTTATACACTTAGGAGCTGGAGTGATTTGTTCAGAAGGGTAGAAATTCCCTGGGTGGCCTAGGAGCTGACTCACAGCCCACAGCGCTGCCCAGCACAGAGGGTTCAGCCGGCTCCTACTCTTTCTACTGCTTTTTTCTGGTTCCATTAGGTTTAATTTTCCCTCTACATTCTGGATAAGTGTTGGTGCCAGAACTTTAAAGATTGAATAAATCAGGTGTTGGGCTTTTGAAAATAATGCTTTTTCTGTCCGGTGATTACCCCACAGAGGTTTTCAGAGTGGTTTTCTTTGTATCTTTTACTTATTTACATTTTAAATTTTGTGTGTGCATATGTTTGTAGGTGTGCCTATTTGTGTGTGCATATGTGGATTTTAGAGGTCAACATTGGGAATCTTCTGTCATGTCCTAACACACACACACACACACACACACACACACACACACACACACACACA
>OU015744.1:70612377-70623277 GCA_907169655.1 Acomys percivali
ACACACACACACACACACACACACACACACACACACACACACACACATTTGAGACAAGGTATTTCACAGTTTCAGCTACACTAGCTGGCTGGTGCAACCCTAGCACTGGGGTGATGGTGTCTATCTTCACACTTGGATCTTAGATCTTTTCTGGTAATCTGACTTAAGGCCTCATGTATGTGCATCACGCATTTACTGGCTGAGCCTTCTCTCCAGCCTCCTTTGTATCTTTTTTAAAAGTAATTTTCATTTATTTTAGAATATTTGAGGTGGTAGAAACATATTGTAATATTTTATTTTTTTAATTATTCAGATTACATCCTGATTGTTATCCCCTCACTTGTATCTTCCCGTCCCGCCTCCCCTCCATGCCTCTTTCACCCTATTCCCCTCCCCTAGGCCTGTGACAGAAGGGACCTCCTCCCCTACCATATGATCACAGCCTATCAGGTCTCATCCTGGTAGCCTGCTTACCCTTCCTCTGAGTGCCACCAGGCCTCCCTACCAAGGGGAAGTGATCAAATATGGGGCACCAGAATTCATGTCAGAGGCAGTCCCCACTCTTCCCACAACCATGGAGAATGTGCTGTCCATTGGCTAGATTTGAATAGGGATCTAGGTTTATTGCATGCATTGTCCTTGGTTGGTGCAACAGTTTGTGCAGGCCCCCTAGGTCCAGATCTGCCAACCTTGATGGTCTTCTTGTGGGGCTCCTGGACCCTCTGTGTCCTTCTACCTCCCCATTCTCTCATACCACTCTCACTTGGAGTGCCAATAGCAAGTCCCAGCCTTTGTCCCAATCCACTGCTGAGTGAAGACGCTCTAAAAGGCATCCATGGTGGGCTAGTATCCAATTATAAGTGAGTATATACCTTGTGTATCTTTCTGGGTCTAGGTTAACTCACTCAGGATGATCATTTCTAGTTCCATCCATTTGCCTGCAAATTTCAAGATTTCCTTGTTTTTAATAGCTGAGTAGTTTTCCATTGTGTAAATGTACCACAGTTTCTTTATCCAGTCTTCAACTGAGGGACATCTAGGTTGTTTCCAGATTCTGGCTATTATGAATAAAGCTGCTATGAACATAGTTGAGCAAATGTCCCTGTTGTATGATGGAACATCTTTCAGGTATATGCCAAGGAGTGGAATAGCTGGGCCATGAGGTAGCCCTATTCCCAATTTTCTTAGAAAGCATCAGATTGATTTCCAAAGTGGTTGTACAAGTTTGCACTCCCACCAGCAATGAAGGAGTGTTTCCCTTTCTCCACATTCTCGCCAACAAGTGCTGTCACTTGAATTTTTGATCTTAGCCATTCTGATGGGTGTAAGATGGAATCTCAGAGTCATTTTGATTTGCATTTCTCTGATGACTAAGAATGTTGAGCATTTCTTTAAGTGTTTCTCAGCCATTTAGTGTTCCTCTTTTGAGAATTCTCTGTTTAGCTCTGAACCCCACTTCTTAATTGGGCTATTTGGTTTGATGGTGTTTAATTTCTTGAGTTCTTTACATATTTTGGATATTAGCCCTTTGTCAGATGTAGGGTTGTTGGTGAAGATCTTTTCCCAGTGTGTAGGCTGTTGGTTTGTTCTGTTGACAGTGTCTTCTGCTTTACAGAAGCTTTTCAGTTTCATGAGGTCCCATTTATTAATTGTTGACCTTAAAGCCTGGGCTGTTGGAGTTCTGTTCAGGAAGTTGTCTCCTGTGCCAATATGTTCCAGGCTCTTCTCTACCTTTTCTTCTAACAGATTTACTGTGTCTGGTTTTATGTTGAGGTGTTTATCATCTGTAGAAGTGTATCATCTGTGGAATTTTGGGGGTCACTTATGTATACTATCATATCATCCGTGAATAGGATAATTTGACTTCCTCCTTTCCAATGTGAATCCCCTTGATCTCCTTTTGTTGTCTTATTGTTCTTGCTAGAACTTCAAGTACTATATTGAAGAGACAGGGAGAGAGTGGACAGCCTTGTCTAGTCCCCGATTTTAGTGGAATTTCCTTGAGTTCTCTCCATTTAATTTGATGTTGGCTATTGGCTTGCTGTATATAGCCTTTATTATGTTGAGGTATGTTTCTTGTATCCCTGATCTCTCCAAGACTTTAAACATGAGTGGTGTTGGATTTTGTCAAATGCTTTCAGCATTTAAAGAGATGATCATGTGGTTTTTTTTCTTTCAGTTTGTTTATATGGTAGATTACATTGATGGATTTCCATATATTGAATGATCTCTGCATGCCTGGGATGAAGCCTACTTGATCATGATGAATGATATTTTTGATGTGTTCTTGCAGTATTTTGTTGAGTATTTTTGCATCAATGTTCATAAGGGAAATTGGTTTGAAATTCTCTTTATTTGTTGGGTCTTTGTGAGGTTTAGGTATCAAGGTGACTGTGGCCTCATAGAATGAGTTTGGTAATGTTCCATCCATTTCCATTTTGTGGAGTAGTTTGAAGAGTATCTGTATTACCTCTTCTTTGAAGGTCTGGTAGAATTCTGTGCTGAAACTATCTGGCCCTGGGCTTTTTGTTTTTTTGGTTTTTTTGTTGGGAGACTTTTGATGACTGCTTCTATTTCTGTAGAAGAAATAGGACTATTTAGTTTGTTTATCTGATCTTGATTCAACTTTGGCAAATGGAATCGATCAAGAAAATTGTCCATTTCCCTTAGATTTTCAAATATTGTGGCATATAGCCTTTTGAAGTAAGACCTAATGATTCTTCGTATTTCTTTAGTGTCTGTTGTTATGTCTCCCTTTTCATTTCTCATTTTGCGGATTTGGATAGTGTCTCTCTATCTTTTATTGGTTTGGTTAATGGTTTGTCTAACTTGTTGATTTTCTCAAAGAACCAGCTCTTGGTTTTGTTAATTCTTTGAATTGTTCTCTTTGTTTCTAATTCATCCATTTCTGCCCTGAGTTTGATTGTTTCCAGCCATCTATTCCTCTTGGGTGTTTCTGCTTCTTTTTTTTCCCTAGGGCTTCCAGATGTGTTGTAGGCCTTTTGTATGTTTATATGCATTTGTTTCTTTAAATTGGAGTAAATTTCTTCAATGATTTAGTTGAAAATATTTTCTGGGCCTTGGAGCCAGGCATCTTCCCTTTCCTCAATTCCTATAATCCTTAGGTTTTGTCTTTTCATAGTGTCCTTGATTTCTTGGATGTTTTGTGCCAGGAATTTTTCAGATTTAACATTTTCTTTGATGGTTGCTTCAAATTCTTCTGTTGTATCTCCTACACCCGAGAGTCTTTCCTCCATCTCTTGAATTCTGTTGGCGAGGCTGATGCTGGTGCTCTGCAGCCCAAGGTTCAATCTGAAAGACTGTAGTTATATCCTGCTATTCTGTGTTTGACTTGGCTTTGGGCCACTGGGGCCCGGGGGCCTTGGTTCACTATGCCAGAGAGTGTGGGTACCATGTGAACTAGCTTGCAGCATTTGGCTGAGCTTTGGAGAAGTTGTCCACAGCTTCCTGGGCCCTGGGTCCCTCTGTGGACTGGTGGGGTGATCCAAAGTCAGATCTATCCTAGCTCTGGGATGCCTCCTGGTCCAGCAGACACTGATGCTGGTGCTCACAGTTCAGAGAGAGAGAGAGAGAGAGAGAGAGAAAGAGAGAGAGACTGTGTGTGTGCGCGCTTGTGCATGTGTGTGTGTGTGTGTGTGTGTGTGTGTGTGTGTGTTCAGGTACAACCCAATAGCTTGTGTATGGCTGGGCTTTGGTGAGCTTGCCTGTGCTCCCACAGGCTCTGGGGATTTCTGTGGACTGGCAGGGTGGTCTGGGGTCAAATCCACCCGTTCTGGGTGCTCCCCTGGGCCAGCAGATCCAGATGCTAATGCTTCACCGCCCACAGTTCAGTCCCAGATACAGAGTCTGAGATAAAGAGCACAGATGCAGCTCACAGGTGGGTATGGGTCCAGATTCTGGGGACTGGGCACCCGTCCACCCGTCCTCTGTGGGCCAGTTGGATGGCCTGAGGCTGGACCCACCTGTGTTCTACACTGTGTGGACCCCTCTCTCTGAGGGTTCTCTAGGTCCTGTGGTCTATGGTTTGCAGCCTTGTCCCTAGGCTCTGTCCTGCCGATCAGAGACAGTGCATTGTGGGCGCCGCCATCTTGGATTCCCCTCCTTTGTATCTTATATAAGTGACAGTCACTGGACAAGTGAAGGCTGAGGAAAGTGCCAGTCACCTGAAGAAGGAAGAGATACATCTGCAGAGTCTTGCCAGCCTGCCTCTAGCCCCCACCAAGTGGCAGTGCTTTGGATTGGTGTTTTTCAAATCTGTCCCTTTAAGAACTAATATATAAATTGGATAGGGTGGCCCATGCCTATAATCCCAGTACTTAGGGAGGCAGAGGCAGGTGGAATTCTGTGAGTTTGAGGCCATCCTGGTCTACAAAGTGAGTCTAGGACAGCCAGGGTTACACAGAGAATCCCTGTCTCAAAACCAAACAACAAATGATTTATTTATGTATATACTTAAAACATGCATTGGTGTCTTGCCTGCATATGTCTGTGTGAGGGTCTCAGATGCCCTGGAACTGGAGTTGCAGGCAGTTGTGAGCTGCCAAGTGGGTGCTGGGAATTGAACCTAGATCCTCTGAAGAGTAGCTAGCGCTCCATCTCTCCAGCCTGGACTTTTTTTTTTCTTTTTTAAGACAGTGTCTTCCTATGTAGGCTGTTCTGGTTTTATACTTACAGTCATTTAGCCTTAGTCTCCTGAGCAGTGGGTGTGATTGCAGTGTATGCCACTGTGTCTGGGTGCTTAGAATCTTTTCACTCTGTTAGAAAGCTAGCACTAGTCTAAGCAGCCAGGAACTGTACTGGCTCGTATTAGTAAATTGTAAGCTAGAGACCTACTTTGGGCCTGGTTAGATCCAGAGAGACTGCAGTGACATTCCAGAACATTCAGTTTCCCTCTCTGTCTTTCACTTCTACATGGTATCTGTTCCAGGGTCATCCCTTCCCTCTGGGAGTCACTAGCCTCAGGCTCACCTCCTCACAGTTTGTAGGGAGACTAACTTCCTCATGCCTCTTATCTGAGACCCAGGCTTTGCTTAGATTGATCCCTTGGGGACACTGCCCATTTTGCAGACTAGCTGGGAGGATGGGGCCATGTTTCCCAGCCTGTGTGGATTGTAGCTCTGCCATCATCCACTGTGACTGGAGACGCTCAGAGGCACTGACTGGCCTAGGTGGGCAGACTGAGAGACTGTGGCAGATTCTCAGCTTCAGCCACCTTACTGAAAAAAGCTGTCCAATACCAGATGACTAAAGTCCCTCAAAAGCCCATCATAAATGTCCATTCAGTTTGTCCTTGGCAGCTGGGGAGCTCTGTACCCTAGAACAGTGCTTCAGAAGTAGAGTTTCTAGGCCAGCCTGTCTTTGAGCTTGCTCTTTGGTTATAGGATATACATCAACTTCCACCTTAAACACACCATTCAGCTGAGCTATCTGGTGGTTCACAGCAAGACTTTAGGAAGAAGGTGGTTTACACTATAGTGTAAACATGGTTTCTTCCTCCTCTTCCTCTTCCTCTTCCTCCTCTCCTCCTCTTCTTCTTCTTTACAAATTCTTTTGTTTGTTTGTTTGTTCTGGGTCAGGGTTTCTCTGCATAGCCTTGGTTGTCCTGGACTCACTTTGTAGTCCAGGCTAGCCTTGAATTCACAGAGATCCTCCAGCCTCTGTCTCCCCAGGTACTGGGAATTACAGGTGTAACCTTCTATATTTGTGTGAGTTCCTGAGCAGACTGTCTCAGTTGAGTGGACTGACCTAGGGCATACTCTTGTCTAACAGGCAAATACATAGGCTGCTCAATTCAAATCTGTTAGAACAAGATGACCCCCCTCCATTAGAACAAGACCCCTCCCCTGTGTGCCCAGTGGGAGTGGGAGGGCAATGGGAGGAGGACACTTCTTTTTTGTTTTGTTTTTTTTTGTGTGTGTGTGTGAAATAATTCAACCCAACATCTTTTCAGTTTTTTGTTTTTACATTGCTGCATAGACATTCCTAGGGTGGATAAACACCAGGCACTCACACAATTTGTGTTGGATGGAAAACAGGCCTCACTATTCTGGTGCCAAACTGTCAGTTAACGAATCCCTGAGGAATTGGGATGAGTGCTCAGTTAAAATCTGTGGGTGTGTTGTTATACAAAGCACTTTGAGTTGCTGCTCCAGAAAGGCCTTCTTGATCGTACAAAGCATTGAAGTTCGGATGTATAGCTCCTGGGAGCAACTTGAGGAAACTTTGCTGTGCCCTATGGGGAGTTCTTTGTGGACTTTTCTATCTCAGACTTACACTTGACTGATACATAGAGGTTAGGGAGAGAAGAAAGTATTCTAAGGTTTTTTGTTGTTGTCATTGTTATTATTATTATTTTTTTGAGACATGATTTCATCTGTCTTAGGCTGTCCTCAAACTCTCTGTGTGTCTGAGGATGACCTTGAACTGACTCTCCTGCCAACCCCTCAGGAGTGCTGGGCTGACAGAGGTACACCAGCATGCCTGGCTTGTGTTGTTCTGGGAAGGATCCCAGGCCTCAGGCTCCTTCATCCCTAAGCACTTTGGTGACCTAAGCTGACTTCTGGTTCCCAGCAGGTCTTGGGGAGGCAAAGCATTGACTCACATGCTAGCCTGAGTGCTAGGCAAGCATATTGCCAACCACACACCCAACTCTAGGAGTGTTGACTGCTCACATGTGCAGGCGGCCGCAGCTGCTGAGAGCTCATGAGTGCAGTGGTCCTGTTGTGTGTCTTCACTGGCCTCTGGCTCTTAAAATCTTGCAGTTCCTTCTTCAGCCATGGTCCCTGAGTTTTGTGCAGAGGAGCTGTGAGATAGCAGTCATGTGTGGCTGAGCACTCCGTAGGCACTTAGGCTAGTTGTGTCCGCTAGCCACCTCCCCCCACTGAACGAAGAAGCCGCTCAGATGAAATCTTAGAGCAGCACTGATCTGTGGGTGGCGAAGTGTGAGTAAAGGACTCTTTGCTAAATACAGATTTTATTTAAAAAGCAGGCTCTTTGGCAAAATAGTAACTCCCTGCCAAGATTGTCATTATCTTTTTGTTCTGTCTAAAAGTGTTTCCCAACATCTTAATTTTATTCAGTAAGCCTTCTTTAAAGATTATGGAAACATGTTTGTCTTGTGGGTCTTTTGCTTTTTTGTTTTACTTTTCATTTTTGTGAGTTTGTGTGTGTGTGTGTGTGTGTGTGATTTTTCTTGTTTATCTTTCTTGGTTTTATTGCTTTTTGAAAGAGAGAAAGAACATGGGTGGGTTAGGGAGGTGGGAGGATCTGTGCAGAGTTGGGATAGGTGAAAACATGACCAAAATATATGAAATTTTTTTCAGTAGAAAAAAAGGCTTATTAAAATTAGACTAGGGAAAAAGCTTCCTGAATATTGTTAACAACAACTTCTTAGAAATGACACCAAAGCCACAGAAACAAAAGAAAATTTTTTTTTATTAAAATGAAAAGCTTACTTGTGCCTGGCATGGAGGCACATGCCTTTAATCCCAGCACTTAAGAGGCAAAGGCAGGCAGATCTCAGTGAGTTTTAGGTCTACAAGCTAGGTCCAGGATAGCTAGGGCTGTTATACACAGAAACCCTGTCTTGAAAAGCCATCATCATCATCATCATCATCATCATCATCATCATCACCATCACCATCATCATCATAATTAACTTTGTCTTTCTGGGTCTGGGTTACCTCACTCAGGATGACCTTTTCTAGTTCCATCCATTTGCCTACATATTTCAAGATTTCTTTGATTTTTAATGGCTGAGTAATACTTCATTGTATAAATGTACCACAATTTTTTAAATCCATTTTTTGGTTGAGGGACATCTAAGTTGTTTCCAGTTTCTGACTGTTACAAATAAAGCTGCTATGAACATAGCTGAGCAAGTGTCCTTGTGGTATGGTGGAGCATCTTTTGTGTACATGCCCATGAGTGGTACAGCTGGGTCTTGAGGTAGCACTATTCCCAATTTTCTGAGAAACCAAATTGATTTCCAAATTGAGTGCTGGGATTAAAGGCATGTGCCACCATGCCAGGTTGTACAGGTTTGCACTCCCACCAGCAATGGAAGAGTGTTCTTTTTGCTTCACATCCTCCCAGCATGAGCTATTGTTTGAGCTTTTGATCCTAGCCTTTCTGATGGGTGTAAGATAGAATCTCAGTCATTTTGATTTGCATTTCCTTGATGACCAAAGATGTTGAACATTCCTTGAAGTGTTTCTCAGCCATTAGAAAGTCCTCGGTCAAGAATTCTCTGTTTAGCTCTGTACCTCATTTTAAAAAAGGTTTATTTATTTATTATTTATAAAGTGTTCTGCCTGCTTGTGTGCCTGCAGGCCAGAAGAGGGCACCAGATCTCATTAGAGATGGTTGTGACATGTGGTTGCTGGGAGTTGAACTCAGGATCTTTGGAAGGGCAGCCAGTGCTCTTATTCTCTGGGTTATTTGGTTTGTTGGTGTCTAATTTCTTGAGTTCTTTATATATTTTGGATATTATCCCTCTTTCTGATATAGGGATGGTGAATGTAGGGATGTAGATCTTTTCCCATTTTGTACTTTTCACAGTGTCTTTTGCCTTACAGAAGCTTTTCAGTTTCATGAGGTCCTATTTATTCATTGTTGATCTTAGAGCCTGTACTGTTCTGTTCAGGAAGTTGTCTCCTGTCCCAGTGTGTTCAAAGTTATCCTCCACTTTCCCTTCCGCTAGATTCAGTATATCCGTACATCCAGCTTTATGTCGAGGTCTTTGATCCACTCGGACCTGAGTTTTGT
Source organism: Acomys percivali (assembly GCA_907169655.1). Classification (NCBI taxonomy): domain Eukaryota; kingdom Metazoa; phylum Chordata; class Mammalia; order Rodentia; family Muridae; genus Acomys; species Acomys percivali. Next base: position 70,621,165 of record OU015744.1, read on the forward strand.
GCAGGGTGATAGATATGGATCTATTGGCATTCTTCTACATGCAGACATCCAGTTAGACCAGCATCATTTGTTGAAGAAGTTTTCTTTCTTCCACTGTATGGTTGAGGCTTCTTTGTCAAAGATCAAGTGCTAGAATCCCAAGCATAGCCATGTTTCTAGCTGCAGAATTTGGTTCATTTTAGCCTTGTTCGTACCAGCCCTGTTGTGCTTGGACAGCTGTGGGCTCACTGGGGACCCTGTTGTGATTGGAATGTCATTATGGAGCAGCTTGCCTGGAAGCCCTGTGTCTTTGTCCGCCCTGTCTGTGAGAATCATAGCTCATTGACTTACAGACTTCAGAGGAGATTTAAGAGAAAAATACAAAGTAAACAGCTGTCAGTTATGAGCATCCAGGTGTTGAGGCGCATGCCGGTAATCCCAGCACTTGGGAGGTTGAGGCAATAAGATCTAGAGTTCAAGGTCAGACAGTCTGGGCTAAACAGCAAGATCCTGCCTCAAAAATGGAAAAAAACCTTGGACGACTTGGGTAGGTTAATCATGTGGCATTATTCGTGTGTTTTTCAGCTATTATTTGTGTACTTTGAAATCAGTGTTATGCCTACAGATGGATTCTTCTCCAGCTTCTGGTCATTCAGGCCCAGGGAGATGGAGAAACTGCCCCCAGCTTTTCACAGCTAGACAATTAAGCCTCCTTTGGGTCTATAGGCAGGATTGCACGTTCTGAATTCACAACCCCAAACCTAATCTTATTTCTGGACTCATATGTGAGATTTATAGTCAAGGAGCCAAAAGCCATTGCTTTTCATCAACTATTCTAAAAGGCCATTTAACATTCCTTAGCTTGGCCATCTTCCAACCGCCCTGGCACACTTCCTTTCACATGCCACATGGTTAAGGTTGTCCACATCCTCTGTGTTTTGCTGGATTAGCTGCAGTATGCTCCGTCTGAGCCCCGGCTTGCTGGGGACCAGGTTTTCTGCCGTGTGCCCACCTTGCTCATGAGATTTGTTCCCTGCATCCGGCATGGTGCATGATACACTGGAGCTGCTTAAGACGGAATGAAAAGCCTGCAGAAAAGGCGCCTTGACACACACCCCAGCTAGGTCAGCACCTCCAGGGCTGGGGGACTGACTACTTAGTGGTTACGAGCACTTGCTGTTCTTGCAGAGGACACGGGTTCAGTTCTTAGCACCCACGTGGGGGCTTCCACCATATGAGACTCCTGTTCTAACGCGTCTGATGCCTTCTTCTGTCCTCTGTGAGCATTGCATGCACGCAGAGCAAACTTGTGAGTGGAGAAAGTACGCAAGTGAACATTTCAGCAAAGTGCTAGTCTACTAGAGTCTTTTTTTGGGGGGAGTCTGTGAATGCTGAATGTCCCCACACATCTTATTTTTAAACAAAAGTCAAGAGCCGTGCAGCTGTGAGATGGGAGAAAGTGTTTTCATGCTTGTTATTCTGTTTGCTTTCAGGCGGTTCCTGTGTTTTTCATTTTGCATAATGTTGCTGAAGCTCTCATCTGTGGGTACCAGAAGTGTGTCTGGAAAGAGGTAAAAGATAAAGCAAAATGCTGGTTTCCTCGTCCTGGCTTATGTCAGAGACCTGCTGTTCACTCAATGGCCTGTCCTAGTTAGGGTTACTATTACTTTGATGAAACACCGTGGCCAAGAGCAACTGGGGGGGAGGAAAAGGCTTATTTGTCTCACAGTTCCGTATAACAGCTCATTTCAAAGGAAGTCAGGACAGGAACTCAAGCAGGACAGGAACCTGGAGGCAGGAGCTGCTGCAGAGGCCATAGAGGATGCTGCTCTCTGGCTTCCTCAGCAGGAGGAGGTAGCTGGGCTAAGTCACATAACGCTTGCAGGAAGCTCTGTGCAGGGTCATCCTAGGTCAGGCATCTGGGCCTAGATAGAGATGCTCTCCAGATAAGGTCAGGCAGAGAAGAGGAAGACCTGATGAGAAAGGGAGTCCTCCATTTTGCACCAAGCTTGGAGAGCTATCCAGACATGGAGCACTGAGACCTTAACAGCAGGGTCTTCCAACAATAGTCTATATTTATGTGGTAGTGGGGAACAAACGGTGTGTGTGTGTGTGTGTGTGTGTGTGTGTGTGT
>OU015744.1:70623287-70648149 GCA_907169655.1 Acomys percivali
CCCCCACAACCTTCTGCCCACTCCAGCTTTTTGTCTCCCCTGAGCTCAGAGCCCCAGCAGAGCCCCTGGCCGTCAGCTCGGTTCCCTAGACCTGCCTCCCACTTAGAAGTTCAGGTCAGTCAGCATCTGTGGGTCCTTGCCTTCTTCCACCCGCATGCTGTCCTCCTCTGCAGGCCCTGCTGTGGTCACTCTAGCTCATGGGTCTCTGTCTCGGGGCAGCTGGCTGAGGACTAACACATGGGAGTTTGATGTGCAGGTGTCTGGGACAGCTGGGCGGTGCCATCTCAGAGCAGAGTGAGGACGTGACCACCTCCCAGCACTCTCAGCTCTTCTCCATGGAGTCAGAAGGGGACGCCTCTCTGACATTTTACACCACATCATGTGCTTTCCATATCTCATCAGCTCTAACACATGCAGCTTCCCACAGCACCCAATTTTAACCATCTAGAATTAGAGGCTCTTGCAGTCAGATGCATCTTGTGTGAATTTCTTTCTGTGAATACAGAAGGTAAAATTTTATCTGACATCCTTTTGTGTTGCTGAAATGGGGTTTCACTATATGGCATAGGCTGGCCTCAAATACCCCTGCCCCAGCCTCTTCAATGTTACACTTGTAGACTTATAGAATGGAATTATCAGTCTCTTCTCCTTTTTGGTGTCTTCTTAAGTTTAGTGACAGGGCATTGTTTTCTCTGTTTCTCTGGCTGGCTTCCTGTGACCCCCCACTTTCCCAAAGCAGGGCCACAGGATGAGCCTCTTTATAATGCCAGGCACAAGCCCCAAGGCTTCTGGTTAGCCACGTTCTTTTCTGAGGTTCAGGTTCAGCTGCTCAGCTTTTGTGGGGGCTGACTCATACCACCCACAATTTTAGTAAGCAAGTGAGTGAAAATTTTAGTCATTAAAGAAAAACCTTCTTTGGCTAGGGCTAGCTCACTGGTAGCATCCTTAGATAGCACGTGTGAAGCTCCAGGCATGGTGGCATGTGTCTCTAATCCTCAGAAGTCCAGGGTTATTTATACTTGGCTGCATAGGGACATGTGAGGCCCTGTCTCAAACAAATCCAAAACAGCCCCTCTGCACAGTCAGTGTAGTAAGATATGTCAATTTAGGAACCGCAAAGGAAACCCCCCAGACACTATGTGTGCACACGTATATAGGTGCACCTATGCTTTTTTATTTAATAAGCCTCAGACACTGCTACTGTTGTTGCTGCTCCATGCTAGAGCCTCTCCCTAGTTGCTTATATGTAGGTGGTTTTTATAGCAGCTTGACATTAAAATCTTTTCTGGGTTTCCGTTTGTTTGTGTTGGTGGTCCCCCTGCCCCTTTGAGTCAGGTCTCACTCGGTAGCCCTGGCCACTCTGGACTCTGGACAGTGCTGGCCTTAGACTCACAGGTATCTTCCTGACTCTACCTCCTGACACTTGGCCGTGAACACTTGACCCTTGTTCTTCTGCCACCAGCATACCGGGACCGAACCATAAGTCCCCGCAGCAGCCACAGCCTGCCTGCCAGCCCGTCAGGACAGTCCCTCTGACCTTAGGTCACCAGGCTTCAGTTGCTGCTTCCACTGCCTGCCTGAAGTTTCCTTCCTCTTGAGAAAAAGTCTCATTCTGTAGCCCAGGCTGTCCTGGAACCTGAAATCTCACCCCTACCCCCACCCCCGCCTCCACCTACATACCTGTGCCACCTCCTTGCCTTGGGGTGTGTTTATATATATATATATATAAAGGAAAACATTTAATTGGGTTTGGCTTACAGCTGACAGGTTTAACACATTGTCATTATGGCAGGAAGCATAGTGAGACACAGTCAGATATCATGCTGGAGAGATATCTGAGAGTTCTACATCCAGAGTGGCAGGAACAGAGAGTGACACTGGGCCTGGCTTGAGCATTTGAAACCTCAAAGCCTACTTCCAGTGACACACTTCCTCTAACAGGGCCACATTTATTCCACCAAGGCCATATATAGTGTCACTCCCTATGAGCCTATGGGGCCATTTTTATTCAAATCATCACGTTGGGGCGTGTTCTTAATATAACAGCTGAGGGCCTGAAAAGATATATTTTCATGAAGAATATATTTTCCCCCTCCCTCACACACTGTCACATGTTACCCTGAGGGGGCTCATTGGGTTAGGGGCTTGTCTCCAAGCTGTACAACCAAGCCTGATTCTGGGAACCCACATGGCAGAAGAAGAGAAGTGGTTGTCTTCAGACCAGCACATGCACACCCCAACACTAATAATAAGTGTAAAACAAAGTTACAATAAGGTTTGCCTTAACCATTATGTATACATTTTACTGGATTAAGTTCTTGGGAGCAAAATTGACTCATGATTTCATTTCTGGATTATGAGAATTAACTTGATGTCCTGTAGTTGGTTCCACATGTTTTCTGTCTCCTTCCCCCCCCCACACACACCGAGCTTGACTATAAGGTAATGGTGGCTTGTGGGACTGCCACTGCTGGTTTGTTTCTCAGTGTTTATTGTTTATAGTAAATAGCAAGATTTCTGCCGGGCCTAAGGTTGAGGTGTGGGAGGTGCATTTGTGACCCTCATAGAGCTTGGAGTTGAGCAAGAGGAGCTGCACTAACGTGTGGGCTATGATGCCCGTAGGACCATAAGTGGGCTGGAACTGGGTGTGGGAGGACCAGTCCCACCGGGAAGGCTTCCCAGGGGCCTAGATTTGAGTGGAACTATGTGGAGTATGTGGGGAGAAAGGAAATTTAGGTAGGCTGAAGAAGCAGCAATGGAAGCCTGGTGACTTAAGGTCAGAGGCTGTGACTGAAGTACTGGCAGGCAGGCAGTGGCATGAAAAGGTCAGGTTATTGGGGGCTGGAGAGATGGCTCGGTGGCTGAGAGCACTGGCTGCGCTTCCAAAGGTCCTGAGTTCAATTTCCAGCAACCGGACAGTGGCTCACAACCATCTATAATGAGATCTGCTGCCCTCTTCTGGTGTGCAGGCACACATGTCGCATTGTATAAATATATACATATATAAATTACAAAATTATATATTTTTATATAGGAGCACTATATAAATAAATAATAAACTAATAAATAAATCTTAAAACAATAAAAAAGAAAGGTCAGGTTGTGAAACCAAAACACTGATCCCAAACCCCAAGACCTTGGACAACCTCTTCCCAGATTTCCTTCCTGTCTTGGTGCCTGTATCTTTATAAGATAGCCCACGGCTGCTGACCCATGGTTATACTGGACAATAAGGGAAGCCCTTAGGATGGTACCCAGCAAAGACTAAGCATTACCTGCAGCAAATTGGATAATGCAGAATGATTTTTACGCTTATTATAATTTTTGTCACTGTGACTTTTTCCCCTTTTAAGTAGGATTCTTTTCACTATGTAGTTCTGGCTAGCCTTGAACTTGCTGTCCTCCTGTCTTGTCTCCCAAGTACTGGGATTATTGGGCCCTGCTACTACATTCACTCAGCCAGGAATGAGACTTCTGAGGAGTTGCATTTTGCAACCCCAGACCCTGAGATATTATTGGGATTGCTTATTATTGGATCAAGGCCCTGAAAATGGTACAGACATTACAGTAATGTCTTAGTGGTTTCCAGAGTCCTGGGGAAGTGGAGCTATGTAATGAGTTTTCATCGTGTTCTGAGCATGGTGGCTCATACTGTAACCCCAGTTCTCAGGAGGCGGAGCAGGCCATTGTTTTGAGTCCAAGGCCAGCCTGAGCTAGAGTATGTCTCCGGCAAACAAAGTATCTGGGTGTGGTGGTGCATTCCTGAATCCCAGGAGTGGATGCTGGAGTGAGTTCAAGGCCAACCTGGGCTACATGAGACCCTTGTATCAAACAAAACAAACACAGAATAGTTAAAAAATGAAATAGAATAAATTTAATTTTAAAAGAAGCTGCCCTCTTAGAGGCTGACATCTTGTGGACCAGGTGGCTTTCATTGTTCGGTGTCATAAGCCCCACATGAGTTACTGAGTAGCCATGTTATCCATGGCAAGGGTAGCGCAGCCCCACAACCTCTGCCCTCTGCTTGCTCTTACCCATTCTCGTGAGGTTTTCGTTGTATTTAGCTTATATTATAGCTTGAAAGACAACACATTTTACCCTAACAGGGTCAAAGGTACAGGTCTTATGAGCACAAGGCACTCTTCCCACTAGGGGGCAGCACATCCATGCTTGTCTTGCTTTGCATATTCAGAGGATCCCAAAGATACAAGCCATAACTTTGTATTCAGATAGCATCTAATTATTAAAAGAACAAAACCTTGGTTATTTACCAACATGTGAAAACTTAAGGTATCCTGGAGAGCAGGCCATATGTTTCTTTTGTCAGCTCTTTCCTCCTCTTCCTCTTCTTTCTTTTTCTTTTTTCTTTTTGTATAGGGTCACAGACTGCCCTGGAACTATCTGGCCTGGAATCTCCTCTGTAACCAACACTAGCCTTGAACTCATGATCCTCCTGCCTTAGGCTCTGGAGTGCTGGGATGACAGGTGTGTGTTATTGTGCTTAGCTTCAGCCCTTCACTTTTAAGTAACACACTTATACGTCACAGTATTTGAATAGTGTCAAAAAAAAAAATGTGGTTTGTCCCAGATAGTAAAATGATCCTAAACTATCCAGAGTTAATCTGCCATCCTCCCTGCCCACTTCATCTATAAAACAGAAAGACCTGTGCGACTCTGCTAAAACTTCGTTCTTCTGGACCAGTGGTTCATTTACTTGATCCGATTTAAAAGTCTTTTACAGGAAGAGTCCACATTAGAATGTCTTCATTTCAAGACTTTTTAAATGTCAGGGTCATAGTCCTCCAACACACAATTTTATAAAATGTCCCTTATCTTCATTTTTAAAAAACTTTTCATATACCAGAAAATGTGTAACATTCTAACAGTCAGAGCTGGTTGAACGACACAGGTGTGGCTCTGCCCAGTGAGGCATGCCTCTAGTTACAGCTACACAGGCTGAGGCAGGAAAATCACTTGAGTTTAGGAGCTCAAGAATAGTTGGGAAACACAGCAAGACCAACTCCCTCTCAGAAATCATTAAAGAGTAGGCAGGAGATATGGCTTAGAGGCTAAGACTACTTTCCGCCTTTGCAGAGAACCTGGGTTCGGTTCCCAGATCACACACTGAGTGTCTTACAATTACCTTGTAACTCCAGTTCTAGGAGTGATCCAGTGCCCTTTTCTGGCCTCTGTGGGTATCTGCACACATGTGGTACATGTAAAGTCATATAGACACACATACACTTAAGTAATAAATAAGTATTTATCAGTAAGTAAGTGACTATATACATAGAAGCTAGAAGTTGAACTAGAAGTTAGTTTCTTTTCCTGTGTAGATCACATTGATTTCTCTCCATGTCCTTGGATTGGTATATAAGATGTGAAAGTTGGCACTGATGTCATCTTATTGTTTATAAGCAGCACGGTACCAGTGGTCAAAGCACTTTGGCAGAGAACTCAGCTGTGGCCCAAGTCATTCCTAGTTTGGTCCACGCATCAAAAGCTGCAGGAAATGCTAAATGTCAGCAAGCTCTTTTTAAAATAAATTTTTAAAAGATTTATTTATATATGTATTCTATATATGTAGGTGTTTTGTCTTCATATATGCACACCAGAAGGGAACATCAAAGCCCATGAGAGTACAGTTGTAGATGTTTGTGAGCCACCGTGTCGGTATTGGGAATTGAACTCCTAAGCTCAAGTGATCCTCTTTGCTGAGCCATCTCTCCAGCCCCTGGCAGTGAGCTCTTAAGCCCCCCCAAAATTGACTTATAATTTATTTGCTTTTTAATCTAAATGTTTTCTGTTCAAGGAAATTAAAGAGTTTTAAAAGACTAATTAATTATGTTTCTTTACTTTCACACAGAAAACATCGTTTACAAAGAGCTGTAGGTAAGTTAAAAGAAAACACCCCGGGGCCATGAGATTAGACCTGATTTTAATTTAGATGATAAACACTTGAAGGAGGAATTTATAATTAATAGTCATATATTTGTGCTTTTTTTTTTTTTTTACAAAAAGCTACAAGTTTATTAACATAATATATTCTAATGCTTAGAAAAGTTTCAAACAAGTCATTCTAGGTCTCAAATAAGAAATCATAATATTCAGCATTAACTAAAAAGAGAAAAGGTAACGGGGGCCACACAGGGCTGTCATTCATTTTGGGGGGGTCTGTGTTGATGCCGTACTTTTCCTTGAGAGCTGCTCCTCCTTCTTCTTGGTGTCCATCTTCTGGAATGCCCGGTTAGCGTTATAATACAAAACCACGAGGTATCTGTTACAGACATTGAATCCCGACAGCTGATCACATGCATTCCTAGCATCGAAGATGTCCTCATAGATTACATAGGCTGTTCCTCTGGTTTCAGATGTATTCCCTACTCTGATTTGACGAATAGGTCCATATTTTCCAAATATATCATACATTTCTTCTGCTGTGATTTTGTATGGCAAATTCCTTATATACAAAATCCGGTTTACTTCAGGTGGGAGGCGAATATTCACTCTCTTGGCCGCTTGCATTGCCACCTTGGCGGGCTGATGTTGGTTACCGTAGGAGTCCTCCTAGTGTCTCTAAAGCTCGGTAGCCTTCGAGGGCGTCAGAAACAGAGTATAGACAGTCAGGTAGAGGCGGAAGCCGTCACAGGACTGCCAGAAAGTCCGCGTCTCAACTAGGACGTGCTGACGTCCTAGAAAAGATGCTCCAAACCAAACTACCAGGAGAGCGTACTCATATTTGTGCTTTTTAAGTTATTATCTTCCTTTTGTATACTTTCTTCAGAGGGGAAAAACCAGCCCATGTCGTATTTGCACACCGAGTATACAAATCTTCACTAATTGTACAGTAGTAATGATGGAAACCAAACGGAAAACATGGAAACAATGTAAAATCTAAAAACAAACAAAGACTAAAATGGGGGTGGGGGTGGGGTGAGATAGGCTAGTTAATAGTGCTTACCACAGGAGCAGAGTGCCCTGGTCAAGTCCCCAGCTTTAAAAGCCTAGTGCAGTAGCAGATGCTTGTAATTCCAGTGCGGGATTTAATGGGGGGGAGGGGGGAAGACATGGTTTTGAGATCCTGTCTCAAAAACAAAGTGCGTCATTCCTGAGGCATGAGCTCTAGCCTCCACATGTATGTTCACACACACGAAGGTGTGCCACCCCCATGTGCACACCTTCATCCATGTGTGCGTGTACACACATATAGCTGAAATGATATTTTTATTATTGGTGTCTTAGTTAGGGTTCTATTGCTGTGATGAAACACCGTAACCCACAAGCAAGTTGGGGAGGAGAGGGTTTATTCAGCTTACACTTCCACATCACAGTTCATCAACAAGAGAAGTCAGGACAGGAACTCAGGCAGGGCAGGAACCTGGAGGCAGGAGCTGATGCAGAGTCCATGGAGGAGGCTTGCCCAGCCTGTTTTGTTTTTTTTTTTAATATTTATTTATTTATTACATATACAAATCTCGTTATAGATGGTTGTGAGCCAACATGTGAGTGCTGGGAATTGAACTCATGACCACTGGAAGAGCAGGCAGTGCTCTCAACCTCTGAGCCATCTCTCCAGCCCCCCAGCCTGTTTTCTTATAGGACCCAGCAGCACCAGCCCGGGGATGGCAACACCCACAATGGGCTGGGCCCTCCCCCATTAATCACTAAAAAGAAAATGCCCTACAGATGGATCTTATGGAGGCATTTTCTCAGCTGAGGTTTTCTCCTTTTAGATAAATCTAGCTTGGGTAAAGTTGACATAAATAGGAAGCACACTGGGTGTCTGATTTTCCATGATGGTAAAAGTGCATATCAGGATCTGAATTGTGGTCCCAGGCTGTGATCACAGACTGGATTGTAACACTCTGTGCCTCTGAGGGGTCCTCGGCAGAGTATGTCTCACACCAGGCTCTCATGTAGTTCCTGTGGCTCCGTGTCCTTATTCTAACTGTGCAGTTGCTTGTACTGCCTTCCCCTCAGCAGTGACTAAGATGCTCCATCTTGAAGGCAGAGCACCATGGAGCTGCCTTGACTGTGGGTTTAGGTTTTCATTGTTGTTGTTACATGTATTTTTGGGTTTTCATCCTACCCAATCTCCCTTACCTTCTTTGGCTTTTAGTACAGCTTGAAACTTGAAATAAAAAACGTAAACAAAACCTTAGGACCCATCTAAGGGAGATTAGTGTTGTAAAAAGCTGTTAGTGCCGGGTGGTGGTAGCACACGCCTTTAATCCCAGCACTCGGGAGGCAGAGGCAGGCGGATTGCTGTGAGTTCGAGCCCAGCCTGGTCTACAAAGCAGGTCCAGGACAGCCAAGGCTATACAGAGAAACCCTGTCTAAACCAAACCAACAACCAAACAAACAAAAACCAATAAAACAAAACAAAACAAAAAGCTGTTAGTGATCTATTCATGACTACCTGAGGTAGCTGCTGTGGGAGCCAGTCCAGTCTCAGCCTGATAGCCCTGTGCTGCTCATCCCCTTGTGTGGGAGCATGGTGTGTTCTAGCTGGCCTTCCTTCCCAGGGAGCCCCTGGCGGTCCCCTCCACTCCCCCTCTCTGCCTTCCTCTCTGCCTTCCCCCTGTGATGTCACCACAGCTGTCAGAGGAGGGTAGACTGAGTGCAGAGTCTTCTGGGCCACAGGCTAGCCCATGTTCTGACCTTCCCCAGGCTAGGGCCCAGCTATGAGGGATCATCAGTGCCTCGTTCTGCCTTGGATCCTAACAGCTATGCAAGTCTGGGTACAGTACAGAGCCACATGTTACAGCGGGGAGGACCGTTGGAATGAATCAGCATCACTGCTTCCAGTGTGCCGAGTTTGTGACTCTCGGGCTGTTACATTGTATTTATACATGTGTATGTGCATGTGATCTATATAGAGAGAATATAAAATTTTGTACATAACTTATATATATTGGCATAAGAAGCCTTATCATACCATATATATCCTGAAAGCCAGGTATGGTGGCAAAGAAAGCCCTGTAAAGCAGCTTGTTATCACGCTGAGTCATGAGAATTGCAAATTCAAAGTCAGCTTGGGTATGGTCATGAGATCCTGTCTCACGATAGAAAGTAAAACCAGGGCTGTGATAACTCCACGGTGCAGCCTTTGTCTAGCATGCACGAGACCCTCGAGTCAGCTCCTGTCACTGAAAAAAATAAGTAAATAAAAGGAGAACTTGCCAGTGAATATGCTGTACTGGCTGCAGCCCTTTGTGCCTCTGACCTCTCTCACGCGCCAGCCGGTGTAACAAATGGTCAGCAGTCAAGGGACCAGTGCTGCGCTGCTGCTGTCTTCATAACATGGCTAAAGAAGACTAAGCTGGCCTGGAGGCTGTGCTTTTGGTGTCCTTTTTGGACAGCCTGAAGTCAGGTCTTTCTGTGTATGAAACTCCAAAGAGTGATACAAAAAAAACAGGGGTCCTAACAGCCCCAGATGGACTCACAAGGAGAGCTCTGAAGATACCTGAGATTGGTTGTGCTGTTTTTTTGTTTGTTGTTTTTTTTTTTTTTTTTGCTTGTGGCATTTTGGTTTTTGGCTGGTTTAGAGTTCTTGTTTTGTTTTTAGTTTGTTTGTTTTTGGTTTTTCGAGATAGTAGCCGTGGGATGTCTTGGAACTTACTATGTAGACGAGGCTGGCCTCAAACTTGGAAGTCCACCTTGTGCTGAGGTCAAAGGTGTGTGCCACAACCACCTGGCTATGTTGAGGTTTTGTAAGTGAAATTTTAAGAACAATATTTTGTAGAAGTTTAAAAATATCTATAAAAGTGGACAATAGTGTGATGAAGTCTCTCTGTCTGTTTCCTGTTCCATGACGCTCACCTTACACATCCGGACCCTGCTTACCTCAGGGTGACTTTGGAGCAAACCCCAGTACTGGAGCATCTCACCTATGTTTCAGGATCATAAGATGTTTTTATTTAAAAGCTTTTTATTTGGGAAGTAAAGATTAAGCAAGAGGGGGCTGGAGAGATGGCTCAGAAGTTAAGAGCACTTGGCTGCTTGCCCAGAGGACCAGGGTTCAATTCCCAGCACCTACCTGGCAGCTTACAACTGTCTGTAACTCCATTTTGGGGGGATCTAATGCCTTCAGGCAGATATACATGCAGGCAAAACACCAATGCACATAAAATAAAAATTAAAAAAATATTTATCTTTTTTGGCTTTTTAAGACAGGGTTTCTCTGTGTGGCCTTGGCTATCCTTGACTCACTCTGTAGACCAGGCTGGCCTCGAACTCTCAGCGATCTGCCTGCCTCTGCCTCCCAAGTGCTGGGATTAAAGGCATGCACCACTATGCTGGCTAAAATAAATCATTTATTAAAAGACAGTATTTTTTAAAAAAAGATTAAGCAGGGCTGGTTACAAGCACTGGCTGCTCTTCCAGAGGATTTGGGTTCAGTTCCCAACAAATTCCCAGCGGGCAAAACTCCAATACACATAAAACAAATAAGTCATTAATAAGAAGATTAAGCAAGAATCTTATAGTGGATTCCTAAATTTATCCATTTCTACCTTTTTTGTATTCTCTCTCTTTCTCCCTTTATATATATGGGCCCATGTATATAAATGTAACAATATGTGTAGGAATATATATACCAGGACCCATATTTCTCTGATTCACTTGAGAATAAGTTGTAGAAACCATGACCCTGCTCTTCAATACTTTGTGTGTCTCCTAATATCAACCATCCCTGACGTGACAACACACAGTTACGTTGAGAAGACTCGTGGTATCTCTTACTGAGCCTTAGTCTAGTGCTCTTATCTGATACTGAGTTGTGTTCATGTTTTGTCACTATCCCACTTGGCTTTTATAGCAGTTTCTCCCTCCAGGATGACATGTGTCTTCAATATCCTTAATTGCTTGTCAGTTGTTCAACATTTCTCTTTATTTAATTTTTATTACTTGACTTTCCATTAAAAGTTTTTACAACTACATTTTTTTATTGTGGGTTGTGTCAGGAGGAGGGGGAGTGGTGTGTGTGTGGTGTATGTGTGTGTGTGTGTGGTGTGTGTGTGTATGTGATGTATGTGTGGTGTGTGTGTTTACATGTTTATGTACTATGGTGTAAGTGATGTGTATGGTGTGTGTATGTGTGTGTGTTTACATTTTTATGTACTATGGTGTAAGTGATGTGTGTGTGTGTGTGTGTGTGTGTATGTGTGTGTGTGTGTGTGTTTACATGTTTATGTACCATGGTGTAAGTGATGCCTGGTCAAAGGGCAACTCTTGGGGTTAGTTCTTTCCTTCCACTGTGTGTGACCCAGAAAGTAAACTCAGATCATCAGGTGTGGTAACAAGTGTCTTTACCTTCTGAGACACCCTGGTCTTCATATTTCTGAAGGTCCGGGCCTGTTGTTTGTGATCCGTGCCTAAGTCTGGGTCTAATGTATTATTTCCACATGATGAGGTGAGCTTCAACAGGCTTGATACTGTGTCCTGAGTGCATGCTATCAAGAGGCAGGTGGTGGAGATGCCCCATTATTGGAGCTAGCGAGAGCAGCTGTTTACACACAGCAGTGGTGGACTACAACATAATGCGCTTTCCATACTGCGTTCATCCAGCAACTGGCCTGGCTGTGATCCAGTCTCCTAATCTGCCTCCCTCATATCTGGGTGGACTGATGGTGAACAGGACACTGTGGGGTGCGCCTTTGTAGGTACCTGTGAATCCCAGGCTTTAGGAAACAGCGGCTGGACCACAGAGAGGGAGCCACCTGACCATCAGTGTATAACTGTGAGACTTAAGCAGTGGGCTCTCGGAGATGGCCAGGCGAGCTGGGTGGTGATAGAGTCTCCCGGCCACTTGCAGACTGCAGAGGGTATTTCTACCTCTGCACACACTGCGGCAGGCTTTGATGTTGAAAGCTGACGCCATCTGTTTTATCTGCCTGTCCACAGTGCCCTCTTCCTCTTGGCTGCTGCAGGGTGCCTTCCCTTCCAGGACTCTCAGGTAAGTCCAGGTGGACTTGCAGTGCCTTCAAAGCTCTTTGAAGCTCTCATAGATGTGCAGTGTTTCTATGCCTTCTTTTAGAACTAGAATAGCCTGGCCTAGCAAAGATGTTCAAAGACCTATCAGGCTGGTTGCCTCGTAGCTCAGCCTGTCATTTCTCCAGGCCTTCAAACAGGGATTCCTGGGCGGGTACAGTCCAACTTGTGTAACCTATGATCCCACACCTAAGTCACCACAGCCTCGGACACTGAGCCAAAGTTGATTTTCCCTCTTATCCTAAGCTGTCCTCTTCCACTGGGGGTTAGCACTGGTGTTTATCTTGTGAGGCACTTAGGGACCCCTTTCATCCCTAGAAATCATCTCATGGTAGACATTTTTTTCTTACTTACCTGTTCCCTTTTCTCCCCTGATAGCCTTAAGAGTCTACCAAGCGTCAGCGCCAGGCTAAGAATACAGATAATAGTTGGTTCCAGCAGAAACTGGAAACCATTTAGAGCAGCGGGCGGGGAAACAGGCCGAGACAACAGGTCATTATAACCCAGGGAGACTTGCCTCACGGTGGGCTCTGTGCCAATGCTTTATGAGTTTCGCCTTATTCAGAGTCTCACGGCATGGGCTGGGGGGGGGGGCGCCTGTTGGGTAAGTGTTTGAGGACCAGAGTTGGGGTTCCAGCACCCAAGTTAAAAAGCAAGTTAAGCAAGCAAACAAGCAAGCAAACAAAACTGGTTGCAGTGCTGCAAAACTGTACTCCCAGTGCAGAGAGAATCCCAGGGGCTTTAAGCCAGTCTGAGCTTCAGGTTTAATGAGAGACCCTATCTCAAAAATAAGGTGAGGAACCAATGGAGGAATACACCTGCTGTCCGTGTCTGGCCTCCACATGCACACCTGTGCACTTGCACACATACACATGTGCATACATACAAACACACACACAAGCAGAAAAAGAATCTTAGTATTGAAGGGATAGGGACCTTTTCTTTTTCTTTGACTTAAAACCTTTTTTAATTTATTATAATTTATTCAGATTATCTTCTTGTATGCTCCCATTCCCACCCTCCCTTTTTCTTCCGGCACCCTCTTCCCCTCCCCTGGACCTCAGACAGATAGGCACCGTTTTCAATCTGTATTTTATTATTAAAGAATTAGTGTGGTCCAAATAAGCTAATAAACGTGTATCTCAGAATCTTATTCAGATCTTTGTGATGCTGGGGCAGAACTCCGCTCACCAGCCTTAAGTATGGAAAAGTGAGGGGGAGTTGACTAGGAAAGAGGGCAGGGCTTTATTGTGCATTGAGTCATGAGTATCTTGTGGTTTACTTTAAGTCACACCTATGGTGTGTGTACTCTGCTCTAACCCCTGCCTTCCAGCAGTTGATAACTTAGTGAAAAGTGCATGCAGAGAGAGATATAAACAGACCAAGGAAGCTATGGAGTGTTTTTGGTGGTATTAAGTCATACGGCAGATAGCAGGAAAGAGAAAAAGGAGTCAGTGTTGAAGTGGGGCAGTGAAAGACCACTTGCCTAGCATGGACAGCACCCTGGGTTCTGTTCCCAAACATTGCAAAATAAGTTAGTAAGTAAGTTTGGAGGAAGGAGGAAGTCCCCCTGGCTGAGGTGACAGGGACACATTCACGCTTGGGAAAGCGCAGGACATCCTTGCTCTTCGGATAGCGGGGCTGTAGATGGGACTAAAGATGTGGATGAGAGCTTGTCATGCCTCTGGAATCTTAGGACGTCCTTAATGGTCACCACATGATACTGGGGAAATGAGGGCTTCCTTTGGGGGTTCTTAGCTGTATTAATTAAAAAAAAAAAAAACATAAGCGTGAACTCAAATAGAAGCTGGAGGACAGTTTTTTTTTAGAGTTTAAAAGAGTACCACCACAGATGAGCAGGCTGTAACCCTGAGCAGCTGAAGGCAAGGCTGGTGAGAAGGGAAGCCCTGCTCTTTAAGTTAAGCTGGCTGCCGTGGGGTCAGCAGACAGCCACCATGCGGATGAGCAGAGCTTTCGAGAAGGAGTTAGGAAGCCCAAAGCTTCAGAAAAGCATATGTAGGTTCTGCACAACACTTGGAAGATAAAAAGGTGGGCACACCTGAACCCCCTTGTAGTCCATAGGACAGTCTGGGAGTGGGGATTCTGCGAAGGAAAAGTACAGTATCTCACTAAAAGGATAACTATTCCACTTGTCTCCTTAGCATGGCTTAAGGTGAGCCAACCGTCCTAGAGTGGCTTATGTTCCTGTGCGTACTTTCCTGACAAGGTCATGGACCCACCCTTCCAGATTGCCTCTTAAGGGAGGAGACAGTGGCATGCTCCACCTAAAGACAGATCCCATTCCTTACCACAGCAGACACAGGCCTTTGGATGTCATGATTTCACATTTGAACACATTGGGGGTGGCGGCAGAATGGGGTACTGGCAGAACCCATGAAGATGCTTAGGGTCATTGAGTGGGCAGTGAGCTGATTCTAGGCCCCAGGAGGGTTGCCCCAAAGCTCCCACTCTCTGTGTTCTGATTGCTGTACAAATTCCTGTTGGGCCATAACGTAGCCTTTCCTTGCCTTTTTAATCCTGTGCTACAGTTTGATCCAGATGGATATTTTTGGGCTGTGATTCATCTATTTTGTGTAGGTAAGTTTTTGAAAGTGTTTACTTAAATAACTGAGGACTATTATAAGCTCTTACTGTGTAGCCATTTTCTTAGTGATCCTAGACAATAGGAAAATTAAAATATAAAGACTAAAGTTAAATGGACATTTTCCAGATTTTTTTTCTACTTGTGGACTTTTCCTCAAATATTACAGTTTCCAACATAATTTCTCTTTTGTGCCAAACTGTCCTTGCTTTGGGTTTTATCTGCAACGCTGGTTGGTCTTCCCTAAAAATAGTGGGCTCGATATATATGGGGGTGTGGGCGGCAGTGAGGAAACCGCTGACATGACCGCTCCATTAGGGGCAAGGTTTTTATTGTGGGTAAGAAGGAGAAAATACCCAGAGGCATTCTGGAAGATTCCAGAACAGAGAGAAAGGAAAACAGGTGTACATGGCCAGGGCTGGGGAAGCAGGAGATAATAGGGGAGATAGAGCGAGAGAGCGAGCATAGCCAATGGCGCACAGGGAGCTGGAGAGGAAGAGAAAGCACTGTGGGTGTGTGTGGAGGGGGGGGCGGAGTACAAATCAGGATTATAAAGAGGGTGGGTAGCTGGGGGAGGAACTTCTTGTGGCGACGGAAAACCAGTTCCTGAGGAATGCTCACTTCATCTAACCACCAGGAATCCCGTCCTCTGGCTTGAGCTTATTTCTAACACTCAGAATGGCATGTCTAAAATGTTTCCAAAATGTTTACCAAACAAACATCCAAAAGCTGAATTTAAAAATCAATCTGATTTTTAAAAAAAGATTTATTGATTTATTATTATGTATACAGTGTTCTGCCTGCATGTACAACTGCAGGCCGGAAGAGGGCATCAGATCACATTACAGATGGTTGGGAGCCACCATGTGGTTGCTGGGGTCTGAACTCAGGACCTTTGGGAGAGTAAGTGCCGCTCTTAACCACTGAGCCATCTCTCCAGCCCAAACAATCTGATCGTATTTCAAGTTGTGAGTTCAGTATTTCTTGTTTGACTTGGTTGCAATCAGAAATCTCGGGGCTTTCCTTTCTCCACATGTAACAAGGAAAGAAAAAAAAAATCGTCAGTAGTGTCACCTGGTGGCAGTTCCTGGCCTGGCACCTCCTGCTGACCACTGACGTCCCTGCGACCCCCAGTGTTGTTTTCTCCTGTGTGTGAAATGAGAGAGAAGGACCAGCCTCCCGTTTCCCTTGTCGACTCTTTTCTGCTTCGCTGCAAGTGTATGCAGCTCCTTAAGCAGACAGTGCCAGTGACTCTGTCCTTCATGTCCAGGGGCTTACAGAATACTCCGGAAGGCCCAGAAGTGCAGCGTGCTAAGGTAAGCTCTTGATGTCTGGGTACTGACTGGCTGAGGAGATGAGACGACCTACAAACACATCTTGTTGCTAATTGGCCTGCTTATCTCTCCGGCCTCTTGTCACCTCCTTCAGCAACGTGTGCAGAGGCAAGGACGTCTCTTGCTCCTCTGGCTCTGCCATTTGATGAGAATTTATTGAAATGCCCAACACCCCCAGCTGTTGAGGTGCTGCTTGACTGTGTCCAGCTCAGAAGGGCAGCTTCTATGTTCTTGTTCCCACAGCCCCTAAAACTTGACGCAGTTTATATCTGGAAGTCTCCCTGGTTCCCAGTCTTTGTTGTAGGTAGCTAATGAAACAGCCTCCGTGAGTGTAAATTTAAAAAAAAAAAAAAAAAAAAAAAAAGAAAGGAAAGGAAAGAATTTCTTTTCTCCACTGAGGTGGCTGTTGAGACTGACCCAGCTGGCCTCTGGGTACCCACAAAGAAAGGCCTAGGGGGTGACAAGGTCCTGTCCTTGTGACTTTCACACCTTTGAATGAAGTGTTTTTGCAACTGGAAGCCAGCCAAGCAAGGTGTAATTGTGAATACCTGTAATTAAGTCCTCTTTGGCAGGAGGATCTAGAGTTCAAGGCATGACTAAGTTCCATAGAAAAACCATGTCCCAGAAAAAAAAAACAAAGCTACACAAAGTATAAGATGCTCACTTAAATCTGAAGTTGGATGAATATCACATGATTTTTCTTCTTCTTTGCATTTACTTATTTATTTAATTAGCCACTTTCCAGCCTGATCCCTGCCTCCTCCCTCCTCTCTTCCCAGTCCCACCTTCACATCCCCCCCATTCCTCCCTCTCCTTTTCAGAGGAGGGGTGTTCCCCCATGGGTATCAGCCCACCCTGACTCCTCAAGTCACAGCACCACTAAGAGCATCCTTTCCCACTGAGGCCAGACAAGGCAGCCCAGCTAGGGGTTTGGGATCCAGAGGAAGGTGGCAGAGTCAGAGGCAGCTTCCGCCCTTATTTGTAGGGGACTCACATGATGACAAAACTGCACAGCTGCTACATATGTGTAGGTGGTCTATGTCCAGCCCATGCATGCTCTTTGGTTGATGGTTTAGTCTCTGTGAGTCCCATGAGCCCAGGTTAGTTGACTCTGTAGGTCTTATGGTGTCCTTGACCCCTCTGGCTCCCTCTAACCTTCTTCCCACTCTTCCAGAAAACTCCTTGGCCTATTGTTTGCCTGTAGGTGTCTGCATCTGTGTCTGCCCCCCTTTTCATTTCTGATTTTGTTAATTTGGGTATGGTTTCTCTGGATTTTAGTTAACTTGGCTAAGAGTTTTCCTATTTTGTTGGTTTTTCTCAAAGATCCAGCTCTTGGTTTGGTTGATTCTTTGTATTGTTCTCTTTGTTTCCAAGTTATTGATTTCAGCCCCGAGTTTGATTATTTTCTGCTATCTACTCCTCTTGGGTGTGTTTGCTTTCAGGTGTGCTTTTAAACTGCTAGCATGAGATGGCTCCAGTTTATTTTCTTTCTTTTTTTCTTTTCTTTTTTGTTTGTTTGTTTTTCCAGACAGTGTTTCTTTGTATAGCCTTAATTGTCCTGGACTCACTTTATAGACCAGGCTGGCCATGAACTCATAGTGATCCACCTGCCTCTGCCTCCCTGAGTGCTGGGATTAAAGGCGTGCGCCACCACACCCAGTTCCAATTTCTTTGTGAAGGCAATTAGTGCTATGAACTGTTAAAATTATTATTTTTATTATTCATTTATTTATTTATTTATTTTTGGGTTTTCAAGACAGGGTTTCTCTGTGTTATCTTAGCTGTCCTAGACTCGCTTTGTGGACCAAGATGGCCTCGAACTCACGATAATCCACCTGCCTCTGCCTCCTGAGTGCTGGGATTAAAGGCGTGTGCCACCATGCTGGCAAATTTATTTTTATAAAATTGTGTTTGTTTTTCAGTTTTCCTCTTAACCTGGCCATCATCCAAATAATTGAGACTCCATTATATTATTTTAACAAGCTTCACAGCACAATCCTGACCAGGATTAACTTTGTTCTTCATCCTCTAAACTAATCTGGCTTCCTCCCAGCATACACCCCAGAGATACTTGTGGTTTTCTCTGCCAAGCTCTCTCTCCTGGTCTCTCCTGGACCTCTCCCATGGCTCAATCCCCTTCTTCCTCCCTGGCTGCCAGGAAGTCCAGTCCTATTCCCCCCCCAACTCAGGGATTGGCTGTAAGCTGCTTTTTTTTGCATATCAGGGGACAGTTGGGGAGCAGTGCTCACACAACATTGAGACAGGAGATTCTCAGAACAAGTATTGTAACCAGATATGGGGGTGGGGTTACAGAAATCAGCATTTGAATTACACAATAACCTATGCTTACAATGAACATTCCTCTTAGCACTGATTTCATTGTTTGTCATAAGTTTGGGTATGTTGTGCCTTCATTTTCATTGAATTCTAGAAAGTCTTTAATTTCTTTCTTTATTTCCTCCCTGACCGTGTGTTCACTGTGTAGAGAAGTTCAGTTTCTGAGTTTGTAGGCTTTCTGTTGTTTTTGTGATTGCTGAAGTCCAGACCATGTGGTCTTATAAAATACAAGGTGTTATTTCACTTTTCTTGAATCTGTTGAGACTTGATTCATGAGCAACTATGTGGTTGATTTTGGAAAAGGTCCTGCGAGGTGCTGAGAAGAAGGTTTTTGTGTTTGGATGGAATATTTTGTAGATATCTATTAGGTCCACTTGATTCATAACACCTATTAGTTTCATTATTTCTCTGTTTAGTATCTGTCTCAACGACCTTTCTGTTGGTGAGCGAGGGATGTTGAGGTCTCCTACTATTAACATGTGTGGATCAATGTGTGATTTAAGCTTTAGTAATGTTTTGTGCATTTGGGTCATATATGTTCAAAATTGAGACATCATTTTGATGGATTTTGCCTTTGATGAGTAAAAAGTGTCCTTCCCCATCTATTTTGATTAATTTTGGTTGAAAGTCTGGGGTTTTTAAATGATTTATTTATTTTTATATACTTGGTTATTATAGAAAGAATAAACTACAGCCTTAATAATTTACTGTATTGATTAGTAAAGTAAATTATTAAGGCAGTAGTTTCCTTTGGCTAGCTGGTTTCCCAATGACAGACACAGAGAGACTATGATTTTTTTTTTAAAGCTATAAGCACTATGCTGGGCAGATTCTGAGCTACTCTAACCCTAGTACTTTTAAAACCCACCTGAAAATCAATTTCTTGCCAATCTGATGGCTCCTGGGGTGGCTTCTCCATCAGTCTGCTCTTGCTGCCATGTGCCCAGAACCACTTCTTTCTTGGCCACGTACGTGGCCAGCTATCCTCCCAGTGTCCATGAACACATCTGTCTTCCTCCGTGGCTCCTGGCCAAAAAGCCTTTCTCTCTTCCTTTCCCAGAGTTTCTTTCTCCCTGCAGGATAGCCCTAACTTGTACTTCTTGTCCTTCTGCCCAGCTGATTGGCCAATCAGCTCTTTATTGACAGCTGCTTTGTCCACACAAGACATTTCTCCACATAGTGTTTTGCTGGCATGTATGTCTGTGTGAGGGTGTCAGATCCCCTGGAACTGGAGTTACAGACAGTTTTGAGCTGCTATGTGGGTGCTGGGATTGAACCCTCGTCCTCTGGAAGAGCAGCCAACGCTCCTTCCTGATGGCCATCTCTCCAGCGCCAAAGTTTAGATATTAGAATGGCTACTCCAGCTTGCTTGTTGGGTCTGTTTGCTTGGAAAACCTTTCTCCAGCCCTTTGCTTTGAGGTAATGTCTATCTTTATTTCTGAGGTATGTTTCTTGAATGCAACAGAATGATGTATCCTGTTTTCCTATCCATTCTGCTAGCCTGTGTCTTTTTATTAGGGAATTGAGTCCATTGATGTAGAAAGATGTTAATGACCAATGATTGTTAATACCTGTTATTTTGATGTTGTTGTTGTTGTTGGTGGTGGTGGTGTGTGTGTGTGTGTTTCCCTTCTTTTATGTATGCTGGTGTGAAGTTATTTATTTACTGTTTAAATTTGGTTTTGTCTTGGAATATCTTGTTTTCTCCATTTATGGTGATTGAGAGTTTTGCTGGTTATGATAGTCTTGGTTGGCATCTGTGGTCTCTTAGAGGCTGCAAGACATCTTCCCAGGCCTGTCTGGCTTTTAGAGTCTCTTTTGAGAAATAGGTATAATTCTGATAGGTCTGCCTTTGTAAGTCACTTGGCCTTTTCCCATTGCAGCTTTTAATATTCTTTCTTTGTTCTATAGATTTAATGTTTTGATTATTATGAGGCGGGAGGATTTTCTTTTCTTGTCTGATCTAATTGGTATTCTGTATGCTTCTTGTATGTTTATAGGCATCTCTTTCTTCAGGATAGGGAGATTTTCTATGATTTTGTTGAAAATATTTTCTAGTCATTGGAGCTGAGACTCTTTACCTTCTATTACTGTTATTCATAGGTTAGGTCTTTTCATAGTATCCCAGATTTCCTGCAAGTTTTGTGTCAGGAATATTTTAGATTTAACATTTTCTTTAACTGATATCTCAGTTTCTTCTGTCGTATCTTCAATGCCTGAGATTCTTTCTTCCATCTCTTGTGTTCTGTTCATAATGCTTGGTATGTTTATGTTATTCCTGTTCTCTTCCCTAGGTTTTCCATCTCCAGAATTCTCTTAGTTTGTGTTTTCTTTATTGCTTCTACTTCCATTTTCATGTCTTGAGCAGTTTTATTCATTTCCTTTACCTGTTTGATTGTATTTTTCTCTATTTCTTTAAGGGATTTTTTTTCTCTAAAGGCCTCTATCCTCTTCATAAAACTGGATTTAAGGTCACTTTCTTGTGCTTCATCTGCATTAAGATCTCCTGAGCTTGCTGTAGTATGATGGCTGGTGCCATATGATGATGTCATATTGCCCTGGCTCTTGTTATTTATCTTTTTGTTTTTATTTATTTATTTTTATTAATTTATTCATATTACATCTCAATTGTTAGCCCATCCCTTGTATGCTCCCTTTCTTTCCTCCCTCCTGCTTCCCCCCCTACTCACTTCCCCTATGTCTGTGACTGAGGGGGACCTCCTCTCCCTGTATATGCTCCTAGGGTATCGAGTCTCTTCTTGGTGACCTATTATCTTTCCTCTGAGTGCCACCCGGCTTCCCCATCCAAGGGACATGGTCCAATATGGGGCACCAGAGTTTGTGTGAAAGTCAGATCTCCTTCTCCACTTAACGGTGGAGAATGTCCTGTCCATTGGCTAGACTGGGTAGGGGTTCGAAGTTTACTGCCTATATTTTCCTTGGCTGGTGCCATAGTTTGAGGAGGACCCCAGGGCCCAGACCGCCTGTAGTTTTCCAGGACCCTCTGGATCCTTCTATTTCCTCATTCTCCGAGGCTTCTCACCCCTAAAGTCTCAATAGGATGTCCTCCCCTCTGACCCACTTTCCTGGTAGGTAAAGTTTTTCATGGGGGCGTACCCCTTGGCCTAGTGTCATGATATAAGTGAGTATATACCATTTGACTCTTTTTGCTGCTGGGTGACCTCACTCATTATGATAATTTCTAGTTCAATCCATTTGCCCACAAATTTCGGAAATTCCTTGTTTTTAATAGCTGAGTAGTATTCCATAGTGTAAATATACCACAGTTTCTTTATCCATTCTTCTACTGAGGGACACGTTTCCATGTTCTGGCTATTATGAATAAGGCAGCTATGAACATGGTTGAGCATATGTCCCTGTTGTGTGGTAGTGCATCTTCTGGGTATATTCCAAGGAGTGGAATAGCTGGATCTTGAGGAAGCCCTATTCCCATTTTTCTGAGAAAGCGCCAGATAGATTTCCAAAGTGGTTGTACTAGTTTGCATTCCCACCAGCAATGAAGGAGTGTTCCTCTCTCTCCACATCCTCGCCAGCATGTGGTGTCAGTTGAGTTATTGATCTTAGCCATTCTGATGGGTGTAAGATGGAATCTCAGTGTCGTTTTGATTTGCATTTCTCTGATGACTAAGGATGTTGAGCATTTCTTTAAGTGTTTCTCTGCCATTTGATATTCCTCTGTTGAGAATTCTCTGTTTAGTTCTGAGCCCCATTTCTCTATTGGGTTATTTGGTTTGGTAGTGTTTAATTTCTTGAGTTCTTTATATATTTTGGATATTAGACCTTTGTCAGATGAAGGGTTGGTGAAGATCTTTTCCCAGTCTGTAGGCTGTCGCTTTGTTCTCTTGACAGTGTCACCTGCCTTACAGAAGCTTCTCAGCCTCATGAGGTCTCATTTATTAATTGTTGACGTTAAGGTCTGGGCTGTTGGTGTTCTGTTCGGGAAGTTGTCTCCTGTACCTATGTGTTCCAGACTCTTCCCCACTTTTTCCTCTAATTGGGTTAATGTCTCTGGTTTTAGGTTGAGGTCTTTAATCCACTTGGACTTGATTTTGTTATTTATGTTCTTATGCTGGATTTTAGCCATCTGGTTGTCTCTGTTATTGGCAGGCCTCAGGAAATGCAGACCAAGTTGTGGGCCAGAAAATGGATTACTGGGGAGCAATGGTCCCTGATGGCCTCAGGCCTCTGGGAATGCAGACAGGGTTGTGGTACAGGAGATGGAGGGTACCACTGCTGTGCTTGCCCAGGGGTGCCTAGCAGGCAGAGGGCTGGGGCACAGAGGTCTCACCTGTCTATTCCAGGTGGCCACTGGGCTCTGGAGATGGAAGCTGAGCTGTGGGCTGGGAATGGGGTACACAGGGGACTAGCACATGATTCTTATAGTTAAGTATGTACCATGTGGTATTGGAACATAAAATATAAGTTTTAAGCTGAATTTTTAATTTATTTGAGTATTCTGGCCTTTTAGAAAGAAATACTATTGTGTGTATGGTGTGTGTATATGAGGTGTGCCCATGCTACGATTTGTATGTTGGGAAGAAGATGGCTTTTTGGAGTCAGTTCTCTCCTTCTTCCATCAGTTCCTGGAGAGCAAGCCGAGAGCTTCAGAATTGCACTTCCACCTGAGCCCTGGCCGTGGGTTTCTATCTGTTAAGAATGCCAGCCCTGGAAGACAGAGAGTTCCTGTGCTCCGAGATAGTTGATAGGGTCGATAGCTGACACTCCTTTGAGAGTAGCCAACACATACATGGGAAGCAGATGACCAGGTGAGGTGTGTGTTTGTGCTGAGCTAGCAGCTGTCTGCCCCAGATGAATGGGCCCATTGGTGGAAGGGGTTTAGAATCTGTATTTCTGCTTCTTCAGCAGTCACGTGCCTGTCCACTGCTGTCATGAGCTTTGTCATCCAAACTCTTAATTTTAGGGAGCTGCACTATGTTTTATTTTTTACTTACCTGGATGACTAACAAGAAATAAGAATATATTTGGTTGATCCTGAAATGTGTTTTTGTTTGTTTGTTTTACCTTGACTATAATCTAATTTTCATTCATTTTTTTGCACTGAAAATAGATTCTTATCTCATATAATATATCCTAATTAGTTTCCCTCCTGCTCCTCCCAGTTCCTCTCTATCCCCATCCCCCCTGTATCCTTTCCCTTTTTGTCTCTCTTTAGAAAGAATGGGCTTCTAAGAGGTAACTAAACATGATGTTGAGGTTGGACATAGCAACCCAGCAGTAGGAAAAGAGTCCCAACAACAGGCAAAAAAAGTCAGAGACCCATAACAATACTAAGCCAATAGCTATAACATGAATGCAGCGGACCTGGGGCAGACCCATGCCGGCTCTGTGCTTGCCTCTTCAGTCTCTGTGACCCCTTTTGCACCTTGCTTAGTTGATTCAGAGGGCCACGTTCTCCCGACTTCTTACAATCCTTCCACCCTCTCTTCCATGGGATTCTCTGAGTTCTGAGGGGAGGGATTTTATGGAGACCTCCAGTTTAGACTCTCTTTCCGATTAATGTCTGGCTATGGGTCTCTGCATCTGCTCCCACCTGCTGCAGACGAAGCCTCTCTGATGATGACTGGCTAGGCACTGATCTATGGAGTAGAGCAGAATATTATTGGCAATCATTTTATTGGTTTTGTTTTGGTTTTGGCCAGTTGTGTTAGGGTTTACCCTAGGTCACTAGGCTGTCTAATCTCTGGTTGTTGGTTACCCAAGCAGTGTTGGGGATAGGTGCCTTCTCACGGGATGGGCCTTAAGTCAAATCAGACATTGGGTGACCCCTCCCATGGGTCCTGTGCCACCATCGCCCTAGCTTATTTTGCAGGCAGGGCAGACTGTAGGTTAAAGGCTAAGGGTTTCGTGTCTGGGATGGTGTCCACATTTCTCTTTTTGTAGCCTGCAGAGAAACTTCCTGCACCAAAGAACTAGAACATAAAGGTGAAAGGTTCATGTTTAGTGACCGTCTGGAATTTAAAAAGTTATTTCTGGTCAAATGACAAGACTTGACCTCAAATACCAGTTACTCCTTTTCCTTTGATACTTTATGAAATCAGTAACTTAGAGGTAGAATTTATTAATAGAGGATAATGACCATTTATAGACTTAAAATTTTCTTCCATCATTTAATGAGTTTTATCTCTTTCTGTCTCCTTTCTCAGTGACATTGACCAGCAGTACTTAAACTATGTATTCAGGTAAGACATACTTTACCTTCTTTTTTTTAATACTTTACCTTTTTTAAGAATAATGTATAGCCTGCTTAGAGATGAGTTTTTGTTTTCTAACAATATTTTGATTAGAGAATTTTAAACAAATTGTCTGCAAGGAACAAGTTCAAAATGTTTTGGGTTGGTCACAATATGAAGAGTCTAAATGGTTGTCATGGCCTTAGCCCAGGCAAGAGGAGCCTGTTCAGCCCGCAGCTTCAGAGGGTCCCACCCTTCTACCTGGACAGCGAGGGGTATTTATTCTAGTGCCCACGCCTTTGCATCTAGACTGAATCCTGAATGCTGAATCCAAGTGGCCCTGAGCCTGGCTCACCAAAGTGTGGCAGAGGGGCTCCCCAGGGGGG
>OU015744.1:70658615-70670614 GCA_907169655.1 Acomys percivali
AGAGAGAGAGAGAGAGAGAGAGAGAGAGAGAGAGAGAGAGAGAGAGAGAGAGAGTCCACACACGTGTGTGAACATGTGTCCCTGCTGATGGAACCCAGAGTCCTGTGCATGCTAAGCAAACACTGCCAATGAGCTACTTGACTCACTATCAGCAGTAAAGGAAATAAGCACTTACAGCTCTGCTGCAAAGCTCTTTATAGGAGTACTTTGGAATGTCAGCCTCATCCCCCGGGCTGCCCAGAACAGACCCAGACCAGAGCCCAGGCCTCTAGAGAGCCAGGCTCCTGCAGCGTGTCAGAAAGTCTAGGTTTGGAAGGATTAAGCTGTCTGCTGTCGAAATGCTTAATTCCTTTTCTCGAGACATTTTTGGAAGGGTTTCTGGTTTTTTAATCTCTGACTTATTGTTTGTGACAAAGTTCAAATTCCAGAGAGAAATAGTCAATATGTATGATTATTTCCTCTTGTACTAAAAGAGGAACTAAAAGAATGCACTTACTTCACAAGAAATAAATGTACCCTTTGGGCCTTACACTGGAATGAGTGTGCACAGTTGCTCTGCCCCTGTGCTGTCTGTGCAGTAATTAAACACTAACATGGAAAAGGATGTCAGGGGAATGCATTCATGGCCTTTTAAAAAATTACATAAGGCCAAAAAAAAAAAAAAAGGGGGGGAAGAAAATCTTGATTTTGTCTTTTGAGACAGAGTTTCTCTGTGTAGCCCTGGCTGTTCTGGACTTGTTTTGTAGATCAGACTGGCCTTGAACTCACAGAGATTTGCCTGCCTCTGCCTCCCAAGGGTTGAGATTAAAGGTGTGTACCACCACTGCCCATCTGAAAAGAATCTTTAAAAAGACTTTTCCTCTTGTACTTCCCTGTGTGGGCGCTGCCTGCTGAAGGTCTGGGTGGCCTTGGGTGCACATTCTGGCTCCACAGTTCAACAAGTACACAACCTTAGCCGCATCTCCTCCCTTAGCGTCATTTGGAGTTGGGGTTATAGAACCTTCCAGACGTGCTACGGGGAGTCACCACATTTCAGGTATGGCTCTGCACAAAACAAGCTCTCGCTAAGTGTTCACTAAGATTTGTAGGGACATGGCAGCTAGAGGGCTGGTGCAGTGTGCACAGGACACTGTGTTACGTGTCCCTAAGCAACTGGGTTGAGGGAGCCATGGGAACTGTGTGGACCGTCGCATGACCTTTGCTGTGCTCCTTAGGTGACCTCTTCGGTGCCCTGGACTTTCCATTCCTGTATTTCTACAGATTCCATGGCAGCTGCTGGGCCAGGTAATCTTGAGCAGATCCGAGTCCTGTGTGCTCTGTGCCATTAGCTGTCTTCATCTACGAAGCTCAGGGTATTTACGGTGAACGGAGTGAGCTGTGGAAGCAAGTAGGGGAAGCAGCTCTGTGTGTCCAGCCGGTCATTACTGGACACTCAATCATGCAGTGCCAACCTGCGCCTGGCAGATCCTGGCCTGGCGCAGTGGCTCAGCCGAGACTACGGTTTTCAAGCTCGCTGAGGCGCTGGCCTTCCCGTGCCCTTTTCCTCCACAGCCCTTACACAGAGTTCAGTGTGTAAAACTAATGACGTTGATTTGGTTTGAGGGATGTTTGTGTGGTGCCAACCTTCATCTTGGCTCCCCTCTTGCTTCTGAAGACGACCTGCAAAACCCTCCATGGAACTCTGAATCTAAGGACATGGTAGAAATGGGCAACTAGCCTAGACACCAGGGTGCCAGTAGTACCTAGCCGTGGGAAGGCCTGAGGGATGGAGACCAATCAGATGAGCACACACGGATACTCAGAACTTCATCTGCCACCCGGCCCCATCATTTTAGGCAGTCACAAGATGGGGGGGGGGGTTTACAGTCTCAAGCTTGTATTTTGGCATGGTGGGAAGAAGAGACCTGGGTTGTGTGGCCGCTTGGCAGATTGTCCAGATTCTCTTTCTCCCCTCCTAGTCTATAATACAGAACAGTAAACCAATAAAGGGGTATTGCGTGACTCAGAGTATTTGTCAACTCCTAAGCATCAGGCCTGACCCAGAAAATGGTGGCCATTATCAGTACCAGTGCTCAGGCCGACTGTAAGGAGAGTCTCAAAAGTGTTGGGGTTGAATCCTGGCTCTGCCAAAGAATCTTAAGAATCAGGTTTTTAACTTGTTTCCACTCATCTAAAGATAATGACTATATTTGTCTTACAGGATTTTATACTAATTAATACAAGTGTATACTTAGAGCAGTGCCTGTGCGTAATAAATACCCAGTTAGTGCTATTGTCATCAGTCAAAACAAAACAAAACAAAACAAAAAAACAAAAAAACCCCCAAAACCCACAAGTAAAAGCCAGACTGTCCATTCCTATAGGAAAATGGTGTCCAATGGAGCAGTCTTTGTACACAGGTAAAAAGTTGCCTGTATGGGCTGGGGAGTTGGCTCAGCGATTAAGAACATTTGTTGTGGAGGACTGGGTTCGATTCCCAGTACCCACATGGCACCTCACAGCCATCTGTAACCCCAATCCCAAGGTGCACATGCTTAGATGGTGGGAAAACACCCCCACACATAAAGTAATAAAACAAATAAATAAAAAAAAATTGAGTTGAATTATAGGTAAGTACTGCTTCTGAAGTGGCCATGTCATGCTTCCTATGGGCATTGGGAAAATGGGGGCAATACTTTCTGCATTTGAGCCTCAGAATGATTTTCTTTATCACCCTCAGAAAAATACCAACAAGGGTTGTGTCAACTTCCCCAAGCTCTTGTCAGTCTGACTAGCCTGACAGACTTTCACAGTGTAACTCTTGCTGCCCTTGCTGCCCAGGCACCTGCAGTTGGCATTGCTTTTAGTATGATTGCAGGCTCTGGCATGTGGTCAACACTAGTCTGGTTATTTGGCCAGAACAGCACCTTCACAGCTCACTGGGGTGGGCTTTGTGGGGGACGCACACTGGGTATGTTTCTGGCCCTCTGTAATCACCTTCCTCCTAACTCCACATGTTAGCTCAGCCCTTTTTCTTTGAAAGAGCTGTAAATCTTTGTTTGAATAGTCCTCTGTATCATTTCACCCTCTGGCTTCAGCACAAAGCTGACATTTTAAAAAATGTGTACAGTTCCCCCACACCATTTTAATGGTTCCTCCATGGCCATATCTCAGACTAGTGTCACCTTCAGGAGGTCCTGGGAAAGCTCAGAGGGGATCATGGGTATCTGAGGCAGGAGCTAGCCATTACCCAGAAACCCCTGAAGCAGAACTCTCTTTCTCCCAGGATCCTTTACTTCAGGGATCCTCCCTTAGGTTTTCAGAGGGATATTCCCCATATCAAGGGGCAGGAGAGTTGAAAGGAGGAGGAGAAAGATGGGGTAGCCCCAGTATAGAAATGATTTACAAACTAGCAAGTTAAGCAATCCTCGCTGAGTCTGTGCTGAGGGGCGGGCTGTGCTCATGCCCCTTGGCTGGAGGTGGGGAGGAAAGGGCAAAGGACAAAGGACAAGGACAGGGGTCCTGGGAGACTGGACACCCCTGAGACATTGATGCAGTGGTGGAAGCCACCAAGAGGTAACTCAGAGGATTGGTTGCCTTATTCTCCACCCCTAAAGGATCTCTCTTGTTTCCTCATCTGGAGTCTGCCAAGGTTGCCGGTTGCCTTACTTTGGGCCCGTGAGACTGATTCTGTGGTAATGATGTAGGAGGAACTCAAAGTAATAGAACCCACAGTAAAGGATTTACTAACAAGTTGGCTTGGGAAACATTAAGTCACATGAGTAGAATTAAGCTCAGTGAGTGCTGCCCCCAGACACCCCAAAGATAAGTAGTAGCTGCCGAGACCTATTAGCGGTAAGCAAAGGTTGCCATGTAGGATGCAGTGTTTGCTCACCAGGACTGTGCACGCATCAGGCCTAACCCCCAAAGCCATGCCTCCAGTAGGCAGCTCAGGGGATGGCTAGCACACGGTCACAGCTGCTTAAATCCTGGCCTGCGCACAAGTTCCTTGTGCCCTTATCAGGAAAAGCATTATTCTGCGAGGTAGGCAAGGTAAGCCTGGGTAGCAACTATTTAAGAACAACACTGCTGTAGGCACGCCTGTAATCCCAGTACTGGGGGAGACAGAGGCAGGATGATCCCTGAGTTTGAGGCCAGACTAGTCTACAAGCCTTGTCCAGGACATCCAAGGCTACTGTCTCAACAAAACAAAACAAAAACAACAAACAAACCAAAAAGAAGTACATCTGGCAACATCTTTGCTGTGTAAATCTCTCGCCTCCCCAAGTGGCCAGGCATGCAGTCTCCTATCTGTGTTTAAATTGCTCAGCATGTGACCTAGGGCTGGGACCTACAGTAGATTTAAGGATGCGTAAGCCTAAAGTGCGTATTAGTGAGAAAAACTTCTGTGTGAGTTGCCTCCTCCTTGGGCTTTTTTTTTTTTTTAAGATTTCCCTCTGTTAACCTGTAAGTAAGCAGTTTCTCACCGGGAAGGCATATTAATTCTGTAACAGTGGCAGTATGCAGTGGAGGAGGTATTTGCTAGTGAAACAGAAAGAAGGAGTTTGGGCCAGCATGCTTCCTAGGTGTGCCCCAGGGGGGCATTTCCTTTAACCATATTCCCCCCTCCTGAAGTTCCCATTGTCTCTCAGAAACGCCTTCAAATGATGTGTCCATAAATGGACTAATGGATAGTCAGGAGCCTCATGGTACAACTACTTCCAAAGCCAACACAATTTGCATCTGTGACCAGGTCTTAGTGCCCAAGCTTTTGGAGCACACTTGACATTGAAAGCATAGCAATGCCCGTCCATATATCTTTCTTTCATGGCTTAGCCAGAGTTCCAAGCCTCTCTCACCTCTAGTGAGATACTGTCATCTCTCTTTAGAAAAGTAGAAGGTCTGCTTTCTAAACTGTTGTTTTTGTACAGGGGTGGTAGAAAACGCAAATGTGATGGAAGTTATGCAGTGCTTAGAAATTAGACATGGGTAAACTGAGTGTGATGGCACAGACCTGTCTGTCATCATAGGTCCCTGGGAGGGAGTGGCAGGAGGATTTAGAGTTCCAGGCCAGCATGTGGCCGAGACCCTGTCTTCAGGGTGGGGTGTACGAGGAGGAATTGCGGGCTGTAGCTGAAGGAAGGCAGCCTCACTAACCAAAAGCTGTTCTCTCATTTCAGTGGAGTTTTAGGATTCTTCCTCATGCTCAGTACAGTCAAGCTCAGAAGCATTCTGGCCCCAGGGCAGTGTGCGGCCTGGATCTTCCTTGCTAAGGTAAGAGAGAGGGAGGGTTTGTAGGGGTGGGAAAACCTCAGAGACACCTATGTGCCAGACTTCTCAGCCTGGGTTATTT
This sequence comes from Acomys percivali, assembly GCA_907169655.1. NCBI lineage: Eukaryota > Metazoa > Chordata > Mammalia > Rodentia > Muridae > Acomys > Acomys percivali. The sequence goes on from OU015744.1 coordinate 70,663,948, forward strand.
AAAGTGGGATCTTTAGGAAATCATTTTTAGTGATAACACACCTGGCCATTTGTACCGGTGATAGTTTCTAAGACCTTTCATCTATTTTATCAGCTTTCGTGTGCCAGAGTGGCCATGGCTGACGCCTAAGAAGATAGGTCAGGAGCGGAAAGGCAACAGCACAAAGCACCATGTTAACAGCAGTGCTTTGAGATGCGCTCTCTCTCCGGGTGCCTCACTTTCCCTATGTCTGAAGGAAGCGAGGTGCAGGGGCTTAGCAGCTGCTTCTGAGGAGAGGGAGTCAGCTCTAATGAGTTTCTGCCTTCAGCCATCTATATTATTTCAGCTTTTGTTTTCTCTGAAAATGAGATTGTTCAGTGGTGATGTCACCCACGCTGTCTACGCGTTAGTAGTAGTATTTTCAGAAGAATGGGAGACTGGCTGAGATCTTAGGCATGAGAGACGGAGGAAATCGACAATCTCCAAAGCAAGCAGAGAGCTGGAAAAACACGGCCGGAAGTCACTGTTCTCATGCTCCAGACATTGACTAACGACACCAGAGAAGCCAGAAGCACTTGTTGTTGGTAGGGATAGAGTGCTTTCAGCTCTGTCAGTGTGATGGTTAACACAGAGAAGGCTGTGGGGAGCTGTGAAAATCAGCCTTGCTACTTCTAGAAGATGCGCCCTCTGTCTGGGGCATTGCTAATTCAGGCGGTCATTTTGGTCATAGGTGACCAGGGGAAGCCAGCAGTTCCACTGTTTTGAGTTTCTAAGCCTCATGGGGCCAAGCTAGGGATAGTGATTTTGCTGGTGACCTAAGTGGTTATGGAGGTAAGAGAGCATCATGAGCTCCATAGCCCTGTATGTGTCACACGCTAGATGCTTCCTGTGTTTAGGTTAGGAACATACAAAAAGAGGCAGGGGAGGAGGAAACATACACACACATCCTTGCCAGTGGAGCCTGTTTGCACACACAGAGCCAGAGGGAAGCACAAGCCAAGGCAGACATGAGAACTGCCCGAGGTTCAAATGTCCTCTCCAGCCATGCAGAAGCAGAGACAGACATGGTTTTCTGGCTCATAGTATTTGAACAAAACCCTCTGGCTGGTCCTTGCCAGGATACCAAGTTACACATGCATAAAGAATAAGAATAAATAGTAGAGACATCCTCATCTGTACCTTTTACGAGAGACAGAATTTACACTTGGTCTCAGAGGATCGCTAAACAAGCAAAACAAACAACTACAATAATAAGACATGTGGGAAAAGCTAGGGCCCAGAGCTGTTACCACATATTATTTAAAAAGCATAGTATTCAACCGAAAATTATAGACATTTAGAGAAGCGAAATGTGGTCTATGGGCAGGAAAAGAAAAGGCTTCAGATGTAGGAGTTGGCTTAGAACACTGCAAAGGATTCCCTTTAGAGCGCTCACGGACGGGACGGCAACTGTGCAAAATCACAGGAAAAGCTCAGTGACTTCAGAGTGTCAGTGGAGAGAGTTAGGAAAAAACCAGTGGAAAGTCCAGACAGAAAAAGTGAACTGATAATAGGGGGAAGTCATCATTTAGTTTTAAAAAATTAACTGAAAAAATGTGAACAGCAGCCCAGAGATCTGTGTGACATCATACACATCAGCGTGTGTACAGCAGCAGTCTTGGAAGAAGGGGAGTCAGGGATAGAAAAAAAATTTGAGTAAGTAATAGATGAAACCCCCAGATTTTATGAAAGCCTCAATAAGCCCTAAAGACAAACAAAACAGAACCTTATCTAAACAAATTATAATCAGACTATTAAAAGCCAAAGAGAAAATATTAAAAGCATAAAAAAGGAATTCCACATAGAGAAGAAAATCAATGCAATTAATGAAAAATAGCCAGCAAACCTCAAAACAGAGCAAAAGCCCAGAGGCCAGAGGCATTAAGAGGAGGCCACATTCCACATACTAAAGGAATAAACATGATAACCAGAGCCTTAACACATAGCAAAATTGTCCTTCAAATATGATAGAGAAATAAAGACAATCCCAAATAAATAAAGACTGAGAGATATGTTGCTAGTGGCAATATCAATAATTACATTAAATGTGAATGGTAGAGAAATGGCTCAGAGCTTAGGAGCACTGGCTGTTCTTGCTCTGTTTCCAGCACCCATGTGGTGGCTCACAATCCTTATAACTACAGGTCTAGGGGATCTGACACCATCTTCTGGCCTTTGTGGGCAGTAGGCATGAATGTGTGCTTATACATACTTCCAGGCAAAACACTCAGACAAATAAAATAAAAATAAATGAGTGTTTTAAAAAAATGTCCTATTAAAAAGACAGAGGTTGTCAGTTAGATTTTCAAAATTTAAGGCCCAACTCCATACTGTCCAGAAGAGATACACCTTGGATCAAAGATACAAGTAGGCCAGCGTTGAGGATGCGGCAGAGCCAGGATCCTCACAGACTGCTGGGCGACGTTTGTGCAGGCTCTTTAAAAAAACAGCTTGGTATTTCCCAAAAGGGAAACTGAGTATTATGCCTCTGTGCCCAAAAAAGGCTCTGGAGGAATGAAAATACACATCCTACAAAAACCCTGCCCATGGATGTTCATAGTAGCATTAATAACACTGTTTGCCAAAACACGCAACTAGTGTAAACATGAATTTATTAGTGGATGGATAAACAAAGTATCATATATATGTAGTAGTACTATTAAACCATAACAATAAATGAGCTATTAATACATGCTATGATATGTCTGATATATGTACATGAGCCACACCTTAATTTCCGATAGCTGAGTTTTGTGGCTTGTAAACCATCCCTGAGAGCTGTAAAGTGTGGCACTCATGTCCTGTCCTTTATAAGTTGGTAGTTTGTGTACGCTTTGCCTATTTGACCACTGGTCATTGAGAGTCTCCTTTGCTTTATTTTATTTTATTTTTATTTTTTAACTTGAAGGAACAGTTATAATGTCTCCCTCAACAGTTTCTTTCAAAAGAGGCATTTTTAATTGGTTCCTGTGGCTTAGTACTAATCCTTAAGTGTGGAGGATTAGATTAAATGAACCTTTAAGGTTTGTTGTAGCTTCAGTACATCCTGATCTTCCTCCTCTCCCCAACACACACAGACACACACCTTTTCTACCACATATGAGCTCTGGTTCTTAGTATCCAAGTATGTATTCATTCCACGAACCAGCTACATACCAGATGAACTGGCATTTGTAATGTACCACAACTGTGCTTCGTGGTACAGCATTGCCTTGTGATGCCATCATGACTGAACAGCAGGTGCCAGTGCTCTCAGAAAGTGACTCAGAAGTGGGGGACGGACCCCTGGTGCCAGAGGAGAATTTGTAGACCCAGGCAGAAAGGTCATTCAAGGGCCAAGATGCCTTGTTCCTGGCTCCAAAAAAAAGTATTCTTTCTTAGCCATTGTTCAAGAGGTTGTCATATCAACACCGTCATTTCTCTAGTCTCTGCTTTCTTCTCTCCCTCCCTCCCCTCTGATTGATTGATTGATGATTGATTGAGACAGTCCTGTGTCCCTTACCTGGCCTGCAATCACTGTGTAGACAGGGTGGCCTCAGACTCCTAGGCCTGCCAGCCTCTGCTCCTGGGTGTTGGGATTAAGGGTGTCACTATCATGCTTGGCTTCAGTTCTTTTTCTATCATTTTTCTCTGTTGGAGTCTGAGAAATATTTTAAGAGACAGAAAGCATTATAGTGTCTAGCAACCTCTGGGGGAAGAGCTCTTCTTTTTGGTAGATTTGAAATGTGAAATCTAACGCATTGGCAAATCTTGAGTTCTCATGTCACTGGGAGAACAAAGGATTAACTCAGGAAATGTGAATGGATTCAGGAGAACAGCAGTGAAGGGTGTGGGTGTGTAAGAAAGTGCAGCCTGAGTTTCTACTCTTCGTGGGATTTTCCATCAGGTTTAAACCCTGTGTGAGAACTCTTCCTGGCTTGGGTATCATTTTAAAGGAAAATCCCAAATGTTCAATTTTACCAATAAAGACTCAGGAGCCAGATGCTGGGGTGAAAATCTGCTAGCTCAGAGAGATGGAGAAAGCACCTGGCTGACCTTCCTGCTCAGCTCCTATCCCAATGGAAAAAGACTCAAAAGGCTCACTAGCTCAGCTGACAGCCCAGGAGGAAAAGGCCAAAAACCCCAAGGCCAAAGGCTTGCTAGCTCAAAGCTCAAAAAGCCCCCAAAGGCCAAGGAGCTGAAGAGCTAAAGAGCTAAAGGCTAAAAGCCCAAGAGCCAAAGAACTCCGTCTACTCTACAGCTGTCTTAAATACCCTTTAACTCAAATCTTCTCCTATTCTTTAATCCCTGTCAGCAGTTTCTTGCTCCTGTCTCTTGATCTAGGGTTAACTTTTTAAATCCTGTGTACAGAAAGATCTTGGAATAAAGGTATGTGCTAGGGCTGGCTGAACTACACTGTGATCACCTGTTTACAATAAACAGAAAGTTCTTGGATTAACAGTGTGTGTTAGGGATCAACCATGCTAAACAAGAAAAGATTTTTACAGTTCACAACCTCAAGGATCACAGTGGGATCAAATGTCCTGCAACAGTTGGGTGCTGCCTTATCTTACACTTATTCATTTCAAACTGCTTGGGTTCTCAGAGCCATTGGAAGGAAGCATCTGAGGTCGAGTGAGTTTATAATGTGCACAAGGCAAGAGAGGGGAGGCATCCTCAGGCACTAGCAGCAGCACCCAATGTCCTTTCAAAGCCGCCCTGTGCAACGTGGCTTCCTCTGAAGCTAATGGTGCTATCATCAGCATTCTTGGCCTGGAGAGAGCATCATCAGGTCATAATGCCAAGTCTGTCCTTTTAATGGCCCTTTTCTGTACGTTTTATGTGTGGTTGGTTGGTTGGTTGGTTGGTTGGTTAGTTGGTTGGTTGGTTGGTTTTGCTTGGTTGGCTTCTGGTTGGTTGGATTTAGTTGATTGGTTGGTTGGTAGGTTTGGGGTTTTTTTGTTTTTGTTTTTGTTTGTTTGTTTGTTTGATATTACTAAGGATTGAACCCAGAGTCTTAAACATACAAGGCATGTGTTCTGTCACGGAATTATATTCTTAAGCTTCTTTCAAAATTTTATTAAAATTCAACCCTGGAGACTATAGCATTCTTGTAACATTTGTGCTTCATATATCTACTTGTATATGTGTACACATATGCATGGGTGTGCATGTGTGAACACCAAAGGACAACTTGTGAGAGTTGGTTCTTCCCTTCAGCCAGATGAGTCTCAGGGATTGACTGAGGTTGTCAGGCTTGATGGCACTGCCTTTACCCTGGAATATTTCACTGGCCTTCTGCTTGTTTTGGTTTTTTCTCAAGACAGGGTTTCTCTGTGTAGCCTTGGTTGTTCTGAACTCACTTTGTAGACCAGTCTGGCATCAAACTCACAGAGATCCACCAGTCTCCTTGAGTGCTGGGATTACAGGTGTGAGCCACTGCTCCCAGCCTTCTGGTTGGTTTTTCATGGAGCTTACATTTTACATATGCAGGGCTAACACTCTGTATTAGTTAGGCTTCTCTGAAGAACACACACATATATTATACATATTATGTAATATATGATATACATACATATTAGTAAGGGATATAGTAGAGTGTTTTACAGACTGTGTTCTAAGCAGTTTAACAATACCTGTCTCCTGACAGAGAGGCTACAAATCCAGAAGTTGTTCAGTTCACAAGACAGATGTCTCAGCAGTCCTAATCAAGTGCTGGAGTCCCAGGGAAGTCCTAGAGAGCGGCCAGTTTTTAGTCCATGTTGGAATCCCAAAGAAGTAGGTCCTAACACCAGTGAAGGAATGTGTCAGAATATATATACTTGCCACTGAGAGTGAGAGCAAGCCGACATTCAAGTAAAACCTTCTTAGGTCCATGTCCTGTGGTGTGGACTGCCACCACAAGGCATGGCCTAGATTTAGGGTGCATCTTCTGACCTCACATGACCTGTACTTAGGGTGTGTTCCTCCACCTCAGTTAATCCAAGAAAAATCCCTCACAGGCGTGCCCAGCTGCTTCGGTTTTGGTTAATTCCAGAGGTAGTGGGCAACCAAGATTAGCTCTCATGGACTGCTTCCCAGAGTCGTGCAGTGCCCACCAGTGCCATGAGGCAACACTCCCCTCAGTGCTGTAACCTTGGTGTGCGGAAGCCTCATTTGGCTCCAGCACTCTTTTTCTAATTTACTACCAGCCTGAAGCAGTTAGCGGTCCTGTAAGATTTAAGATATACTAGGGGGGATATGATATGATATGATTTGAGGGCTTATAGCTTCTCTTTCAGTGAATCTCTTTTTGTACATGATTCTACCATCACTCAGCATTTCTTTAGAGTTTGTTGGACACACAGAGGAGAAATGCATTAAGTGTGTTCAGTGTCTGTCTAAGGGCTGCTGTAATTCAGAGCAGACAAGGATGAGACCAACCTGGGTAGCAAAGGAGTGGTTGACACTGATTGCTGGACAAGGTTGAAGAAAGGAAAAAGAGTCTTCAAGAGTGAGTAGCAGGACCACTGGGGCAGGATGAGCATGTGGGAGCTCGTAAGCTTGATCAGAAGAAGAGACAGTGCAGGCGTAGGGAAATTGGGCAAAAAGCCAGATGACAGTAAAAAGGAGAAGCTCTATGAAGCCCACTGTGGCCCTCTGGATGCCCAGATGAATTGTCCAGCCCACT
>OU015744.1:70676220-70704184 GCA_907169655.1 Acomys percivali
CACACACACACACACACACACACACACACACACACACACACACACAAAGAATTGCACACACAGAAGAGCGGCGAACTATTTTCTTGTTTGAGGAGAATAAGCTTCCCTCATGGGGCTGTGAAGTTTGAAGTGCTGGCTCACATTTTGGATTGAGTTATGCTTTGGAACCCTTGGGTGTGTAGGGAGCTGTCACTTTGCTCTCTCACTATTCTAGCATCAAAGGAGTTTTAAAACTACTATGAGTTACCAAGTAAATAAAACAAAATTACCAAAATGACAAGCAACATCATGCAGTTTTAAAATATACTCAATTGTTTCCTAGTAAATTAGGAAACGCATCACTTTGGCTAACTTTAAGAAGTGCTTTCTTGGTGGTGTTAGCTTGTTTGTTTTAAGAAGAACTATGATCTCTGAAGACAATGGACAAGTCCCCAGTGGGGACTCACAGCCCTCAGCTCAGCTGGTGATGAGACAGTGGGAGTTGAGACAGAGGAGCTTCATAGCGCCGGCTGCCGCCGCCAACTGCAGAGGAAAAGACTGGCAATTTCAAATGCCAGATAGGATGCTGGGAACACAAATACCAAACAACGATTCCATTGTAGCCTCGCTATCACACGCCTGGGTGTGTTCCCCAAAGAAAGGAAGACCAGGCCTCAGACAAACGTCCATGGAGTGAGTTAGAGCTGGCTGCACAACTCAAGAGTGCCCTACACAGGCCTTTAGCCTGTGCCCTTTAGCAGGCAAGTTCCATGACCAGGGCATTGTATTTCAAAAAAGCTGTTTTGACGGTATATTTAAACTGGCATGTAAAGCATTAGGATTCGTGATGATATTTTCAAACAATTTCTTTGCTGACTCCTCCTTCACTTTTTGTCCCCATCTTCCTACCCTTCTTTGTGCCCTTCTACCCAGGGTCACCTCTTTTCCCCTTTCCCCTCACTTTTGTTCTGTTACCCTGCTCCTCAAGTAACTCCTCTGCCTCTTGCTTTGATGCTGCCTTTTGACTAAAGGCAGCCTGGGTGTCACCTGGGGAAAGGAAGATGCTCAGTCTGGAGCCTTGCTATTCTGGCTCTTAGCCACCATCTCTATAAAGCCATGATTGGAGAAAGTGTCTAACGTGAAGAGGTGAGCGCAGACTTCCCATAGCACGACAGAAGAATGTGTTGTTTGGCTTAGCTCCACAGGTGAGGGCCTGGGCCTGTCCTGCACACTCTGGGCCTGAGGTGCTTAATGAAAACAGCAGGCCTGCCATTCTCTCAGGCTAAGTGGTTTAAATAAACAAACACAACGTTCCTGAGCTGTAGCCCTCACTGGGAGCATCTGCTAGGGCTGGGCTGGGCACCTCCCCTGGGGATGGCCTCAGTTTCACCATGCTGTTAGAGCGCTTTCCTCTCTCCAGCTTTGCAGGCTCTCTTCGCTTTGGAGTTAGGGTTGAGCACTTTTTAAAGCGAGCACTTCAAGTTGACAGCTGTCTTGGTGCCAGCCTCTCAGGCTTTAGGCGCACATTGCTCGCTGTGTGTTGTGGGTAGTGATAAAGAGGAGAGGTGGCTGCCATCTTTCATGGGCGAGAATGGGGAGGAGAACAGACTCCCTGAGTGCATGGGAGGCTGGGAGGCTGAGAACCAGCGTCTACTCTATTGTTTGGATACATTGTACAAGTGGCTGATCCCTGTTATAGAAAGGGGCTGGGGTATGTGTGTGTGTGTGTGGGGGTGTGTCTTTATGATAGCATCTTCCTTGTGGTCCCTAACAAACAGAAATCCCAGGCTGACTTTACCGGAGACCCACCTCATGCTTGTGGATTATATGATAAAGCTACAAGGAACAGCCACAGCCACCACTCACTGTGTGCTCACCTTCAGCAATGTGACATACTTTGACACACGTTTCTTTCTTGGTTTTAATTATAGTTGTGTGGTTCAAACCATGTGCTTCTCTCCCACCCTCCTTTTGTGGGTACAGGGTAAATATAATTGTTATAAATTTGAGCAAAGTGGCTCAGACCCCCCCACACCCACTCCCAGACCAAGTACACAGCATCTGCAGTTCTGCTCTGTTGTGTGAGTGACAGGTGAGAGAGGGGCCCTGGGTGAGACTGCTGTACATGGTCTGGTAGGAAGGCGTTTCATGGGCTCCTGCACTTGGTTGTTGACATTTTCTACTGATGTAGAAGGAAACCAAGAGCTGGTGGGAAGGAGCAGGCTGCCACAGGAGCTCATCTGGCAGCCCATGCAGCACCGGGACCCAACCATCTGCCACTCAGTGCCGTGTCAGCATGCCCAGACAGAAGTTAAACGTGGGAGCGCAGATTGCATAGTTTCTTCCTTAGCCTTTGAGGTTTCCAGTGGGTATGGTATGCTCTAGGGAGTGCCAACCATGACGGAAACTGACAGCTCATTTCTTTTCTTTTTTTGGCTGTTATTTTGCTTTTTTGAGGTAGCGTTTCTTTGTGTAGCCCTGGCTGTCCTGGAACTCCCTCTGTAGACCAGGCTGGCCCCAAACTCACAGAGATCTGCCTGTTTCTGCCTCCTGAGTGCTGGGATTAAAGGTGTACACCACTACCACCTAGCTGGGGAAAGGGGCTTTAAAATTAGTTATTCCCTTCATTAAAAGGGAACACTTGAGCTGGGCAAGGGGGCACCACAAGGTGACCCCAGCACTTGGAAGGTCGAGGCAAGGAGAGCCAGGAGTTCAAGGTCATTCTCTGCTGTGTAGCAAGTTCTAGGCCAGTCCAGGGGGTGTGAGGCCCTGTCTCACAAACAAAAACAGAATCCAGAGCGATGACTCAGTGCTTAAGAGCGCTGACTGCTCTTCCAGAGGAACTGGGTTTGATTCCCAGCATCCACATGGTGGTTTACAACCATCTGTAACTCCAGTTCCAGGGGAGCTGTGGCATCTTCTAGCCTCTTGAGGTAGCCTGACACCAGGCATACACATGATGCACAGACCTACATGCAGGCAAGACACTCATATGCATAAGATAAAGATTAAACAGGAAGAACCAATACCAAAATCAAAATATATAATTTTAAAAAGGACAAGCTCTAAAGGCTTATGAAAAAATTAGAAAGCAAATGAAAAGAAGAAAAAGCTTATTGATTCCACCATAATAGATATTTTGGAGATCATCTTTTGACCTACCTGTGTCTATCATCTGCCAAAGTTATTTTTATAAAACTGTGTTTGCTTCTCAGTTTCTCGCTTAACCTGGCTATCACACCAATAATTGAGACTCTATTATATTATTTTAACAAGTTTCATAGCACAAGAACTGAGCAGTTACTACCCTATTCTTTTTTTAAATTTTTATTAATTTATTCAGATTACAACTCAATTGTTATCCCATCACTTGTATCTTCCTGTTCCTCCCTCCCTCCTACTTTCACCCTATTCCCCTCCCCTAGGTCTATGACCGAGGGGGACCTGCTCCCCCACCATATGGTCATAGGCTCTCAAGTCTCATCTTGGTAGTCTGCTTATTCTTTCTTTAGTGCCATCAGGCCTCCCCACCAAGGGGAGGTGGTCAAATATGGGGCACCAGAGTTCATGTCAGAGTCAGTCCCTGCTCTCCCCATAACTGTGGAGAATGTCCTGTTCATTGGGTAGATCAGAGTAGGGGTTCAATGTTTACTACTTATGTTGTCCTTCGTTAGTGCGATAGTTTGAGCAGACCCCCCTGGGCCCCGATCCACCATCACGATGTTCTTCTTGTAGGTTTCTAGGACCCTCTGGGTCCTTCTATTTCCCCATCTCCTATATTTTTCTTACTTAGAGTCTCAGTAGGATGTCCTCACATCTATCCCAATCTCCTGGTAAGTGAAGACTTTCATGGGACATACCTTTTGGGCTATTGCCCAATTATAAGTGAGTATATTCCATGTGAGTCTTTTTGCTTCTAGGTTAACTCACTCATTATGATCATCTCTACTCCCATACATTTGTCCACAAATTTCAGGAATTCCTTGATTTTAATAGCTGAGTAGTATTCCATAGTGTAAATGTGTAGGGGACGGGCTATATAGCCAATGTTCAGCCATCTTGTCAGAGCCTATGTTCCTATTTTTCCAGCAGTCTGCCATTTACCAGACACCAGCTGACCCTGTCGTGGTTCAACAGTTAGACTAAAATAAGATTTAGATGGAGCCACCCTGTTGTAGTTTAACAGTTAGATTAGATAAAGATAGCAAAATATTCAGTGTGGCAGGATGTTGTGACCTGCTTGGAATTCCTCACATCTTGAGATAGCCTACAGCTGGGTTGCCATAGCAATATGCTTCCCTGCCCTCTGCCTTGTAAAAACTCTGAAATTTCTCCATAAACTGGGTTTGATCAGAATCCAGACTTGCCCCCTTCTTCGTGTCTTGTGTTCTGTCCCTATACAGGAAAATTCTCCTCCCAAGCGTAAGTCGAACCCCGGCGGGCTGGGGCATAAATGTACCACAGTTTCTTTATCCATTCTTCAACTGAGGGACATTTAGGCTGTTTCCAGGTTCTGGCTATTACGAATAAGGCTGCTATGAACATGGTTGAGCATATGTCCTTGTTGTGTGCTGGAGCATCTTCTGGGTATATTTCAAGGAGTGGAATAGTTGTATTACCCTATTATTAACCCTCTAAGGTAATCTGGTTTCCTCCCAGCAAATATCCCAGAGATACTTGCACTTTGCAGCTTTCCTGCTCCAGCGTCTTCTCCTGATGGCTCCTGGACCTCTCTCATGGCTCAGTCCCCTACTTCCTCCTCCATCTCCTCCTCCACTGGCTGGTAGGAAATGCAGCTCTATTGTCTCCCCTGCTCAGCGATTGGCTGTAAGCTGCTTTATTGGCACATCAGGGGACAATTGGGGAGCAGTGTTTACACAACATTGAGACAAGAGATTCTCAGAACAAGGACTGCAACCAGATATTAAGGGTATAGAAATCAGCATTTAAATTACACAGTAACCTTATGCCTACAATCATCTATCTTTCCTGTCTTTTTTATGATTTATTTTATTGCTTTCTTTGTTTATTATGAGACAGGATCTCACTATGCAATTCTGGCTGTCCTGGAACTTCCAGAGATCCACCTGCCTCTTCTTCCTGAGTATTGAGATTAAAGGTGTATGCCTCCATGCATGGCTTAGTTTATTATTTTTAGTTCTGTTTCTCTGTGTGGGTCTGTATATGAGTGGGTGCATGTGGATGAGGTGCCTGCATTGACCAGAGGCACCGTATCCTCTTGGAGCTGGAATTACAGGTAGTTTTGCGCTACCCCATGTGGAGTAGATGCCAGGAGTTGAACTCAGGTCCTCTTTAAGGACATGTTCTTAACCACTGAGCCATGTCCCCAGCCCCATTTTTTTTTTCAGTTTTGTTTTATTTTTCCTATACAGGGTCTTTCTGTGTAGCCCAATCTGGCTTCAAACTTGTGATCCCCCTGCCTTAGCATTCTGTAAGCTGGATTTACAGGGTGTGCCAGACACTGAGCTTCCACTTTTCAACCTGATTTTAAAAAGATGAGATTATCCCCTGCCAATTATCTATATGCTTGATTATTTTTCGTTTTTGCAACACTTGGAATGAAACATATGCCAGGCAAGTGTTCTGCTACTGTGTTGTACACATATCTACCTGCTGGGTTTTATGTGACTCTTTGGGGACCCCTCCTTGCCACCCCCGCCCAACCCCCAACTTAGGGTGGTTGAAGAAGTGGAAGCCTAGAGTAGTGAATGACTTGTTCATGACATCTCGTGGCTGGCCTGAGATGGGAAAAGCTAGCCCGTGAACTCACCCAGCCCAAGGGGTTCTTTGCCAGTCAGAGGCCTGACTAGGCAAGTGGTGGCCTGAGACCAGTGGGTCCAGTACTGGCCTTCTCGGTGCCTCTAGGTGTTTGGCACAATGCCCGACACTGGACAGGCCCCTTGGTGGAAGAAAGGAAGGAAAGAAAGAAACTGACCTCTTTCACATCTTCCCTGTCTGCATGGCAAGCTGTCCAACAGTTAGCTTTTTTTTTTTTAAATTGTTTTATTTTACGAGTATGGGTGTTTTGCCAGCATGTATATTTGTGCACCGTGTGCATGCCTGGCACCCACAGAGGGCATCAGATTTCTTAGAATTGGAGTTCCAGTGGGTTGTGAGCCATTCATTATGTGGGTGCTGAGAATCAATTCCAGGTCCTCTGGAAGAGCAGCCAGTGCTTTTCAACCTCTGAGCCATCTCTCCAGCTTTGTTAGCTGTTTTTATTTTTTAGAGAATATCTTTTTAGGGCTGGAGAGATGGCTCAGTGGTTGGGAGCACTGACTGTTCTTCTTGAGCACCTAGGTTCAATTCCTAGCACCCACATGGCAGCTCACAACTGTCTGTAACTCCAAAATCTGACACCCGTAGACATACAATGCACATAAAATAAAAATAAATAAAAATTTAAAAAAGAATATCTTTTTAAATGCCTTTAATTCTCTGACCATTTATAAATGTGTCTTGACCATCTATGCCCTCACCTTCCTCCCACTGTCTCCAGACACTCCCAACTCTTCCTCCTCACCCCTTCATGTCTTCTCCGTGTTTGTTTGGTTAATAACCTAGTGAGTCCCGTTAGTGCTGCCTGTCGACTGATCTTATGCAGGTAAATGATAGCTGCGGAGAGTTTGTGGTGCAGTGGCCATGTCACCACAGAGCCAGTATTTCTCAGTGCCCCTCCCAGCCTTACCTTCTTTCTACTTCTCCTCTGTGATATTCCCTGAGCTTTGGGACGGGACATTGATACTAATGTCTTGTTTGGGGCTGAGGACTCAATAGACATTTAATTCTTGGCACCTTGACTGGTTCCGGATGTCTGCACCAATTCCTGATCATTGCAAAGAAAAGATATCACTAACCTCTGGGCATAAGGGAAAATATTTAGGACAGTTTATTTTATTTTATTTTTTTATTTTTATTTTTTATTTTTTTATTTTTTAGGAGACAGTTTATTAACATGTGGTGTAGCAAACAACTGTAGTAGCTTTCCTCCTAGAGCTTAGACCTTGCAAGCTTTGGTTTTGGACCAGATTTACAATATGAAACCTGAAATCCTTTCTTAGTAACAGGCCTCAAATCCAATACAAAAGCAGTTGATTACCCCATAACTTTATGCCACTGTTACACTAGTAGGCACACCTTGTCTAATACCATTGGCCTCTCTTCTTCCTTAATGACCTCCATAGTACCTTCTAGCATTACAAAAGCTAGTCAGCAGGAAGTTTTAATGCCAGCTACACTTTGATTTCTATGTGTCTACAATCAAACTATGGAGTCTTATCATTTAATTCTGGGGCCAACTAAGAGCAGTGGCTATAACCTGTGTTATTTGGGGGCCCCTCGCCAGTGGCCAGCTCTTGATAGCTGTCTTGCTCTCCCTACCAGCGGGGCACTGGTTAACAGTGTGGGTGCTGGGGAGCCTCTAGTGTTACGTTGCCATCTTATCAGTTATAGAAAGACTAGACCTGTGCCAGCCATGTCAGTCCTAGATACCGGATGTACTGTTTGGATTTTGTATGTCACAAAGTCCCAGAGAGCCTGGGCAGCCAGGCAGTAACTCTTGGGCACACCATGGTTAGTAAGGAGCAAACCACAGAGTTAAACTATTGTATTTTAGGGGTAATCATTTATCTCTGCAAAAACCTGAGGTGATATTTTATCCTTACAAATGCGTGTGCCCTTTGACCTGGCACAATACCCTCTCCTTTATTTATGAGAATACATTTCAAGCCACAGATAGTACTAACCTATATGTATACTTTATATATTGTTTCCTGTCCGTGTATTCCTCAGGTAAAATTCAATAAATTAAAGTTCTATGAATTATCCATAAGAGGTTAACAACAACAGTAGTAAAACAGAATAATTATTAAAATAAACTGCAATAAAATTTCCACCTTAACTACTCTTTTGGTTGGTGCTATTATTCAATAAATAAGGGTTACTTGAATGTAAGAGTTGAAATGCTGTGACAATGGCTCTGTTAACTGAGACAGTTACTGACTAACAGGTGGGTAGCATTCAAGATGTAGATCTACTGGGCAGAGGAGTGATTCATGTCCAGACAGAGGGCACACGAGTTCATAATGCTATTCTGAGCAGTTTATCATTTAAGACTTATAAGTAGTTTAGTTTTGGAATTTTCCATTTAATATTTTTGGACTGCAGTTGACTGTGGGTAACTGAAACCACAGAAAAGAAAACTATGGATAAAGCAACATTAGTATATCCACTTCTGGGAAATTATCCTTTAGTTCTGTAAATAACATATATGCAGTACTGTAGGGCTTTCTTAGCATTGTTATAATGACAGAAGTTGAAAACAATCCTCATGGTATTTGTTAACAGGATCACAATCTCACTTGCCAGCAGGATCCTTAAAAATAAATAAATAAATAAATAAATAAGAAAAAAGAAAAATTATGGACACTTTCACCATACTGCCAGGGGAAAATCTCCAAGATTACTAAGGCAGTGTGCCAGCTTTCTTTGTGTAAAAAGAGAAACAAACCCATAATCTGTATTCATGTCGACTTACATGTGCAGAAATAAATTTTAAATAATAAACATGATTGTCTGTGGCAAGAAGTGGGACCTGAGCACACAGAGAGCTGGAGCGTTCTGCTGTATGTATTTTTATAGTTTTTTGGGGGGAGGGGGTTCAAAATCATGATTTATCACCTACTTAAAAATGCAATGGAAAAATGAAATGTAGGCACAGTATAGCTCTCCAGTGTTGTGAAAGCAGGTGCCTTTGTTTGGGCAGAGCTAAAATGTGGGTACAACGGTTTCAAAACAGGAAAACTTGATCACTTGCTAGAAAGATGGCAGGAAAGCAAGGAGGCGGGTCTCATTGCAGGGGGAAGATGGTGTCCCATGGTGGGCCTCCTGAGCTAAAGCAGTGTGACCTCTAAGACCAGTGGAAGGGGTTGCTCCCACCAAAATAACTGGAGAGTAGTGTGCTGGTCTGTCCAAAGGCAGCCGTGAGCATCCATGAATAGGCACTCTTAAGGACCACCATGGCCTGAGTCTTAGTGTCAGAGAACAGGGACTAGATGCTTTACAGCCTGAATGCAGCAGGGTAGCCCAGCATTTTGGTCATCAGTTCATTCTTGGGTATAAATGTGTGTACTATTTGAGGTTGTGTGAGTGTGTGCAAATGTGTGTGGAGGCCAAAGGTCAACATCAGATGCCTTCTCAGGGGCTGTCTCCCCGATCTCTCTGTCCATGTCTGTCTGTCTGTCTTTCTGCCAATCTGTCTCTGCCTCTGTCTCTGCCTGCCTTTCTCCCCCACATTCTCTCTCTGTCTCTGTGTCTCTGTCTCTGTGTCTGTGTCTGTCTCTGCCTCTCACTCACACACACACATAAACACAACACACACACACACACACACACACACACACACACACATGCACATCAAGATTTCTTCCTGTGAGCTGGCGCCTCTAAGTGTGCAGCATGCTTCTCTGAGATTTTTAAGTACCTTACCAGGAGAAAGGACTTTCTAGTGACTTGCCTCACTGCCTTCAGTTTTCATTTGACAGTGATGGCGGCTACTGACCACCCCACGCCTGGCATTTTCAGTATCACCTACTGGCCTAGCATTTGCTGAGCTTTGTTCATGCTGTTCCTCTACAGCACTTCCCCCTCTCGCCTTTCTTTCCCTCAGACTCACACAGCCCCTCTCTGTGAGAGGCTTGCTCTGTGACGCTCAGGAGTGTACCCGCATCTTCTCCCTCACCAGGTGATGCTGAGCCTGTTTCCTCACTCGTGCTGACTAGTCAGTGTGGGCTTCTGTGAGGAGTCTGCCTTCCTTGTGTTGTCACTCTAGGGCCTCGTATGAGTTCCCTAAGGGCAACTTAGCTTCATCCCAGCAAAACCCAAAGCCCTGGCATTTGCCACATCCAATTCAGTGAAAGGCGCCTTGAAACATTTCATTTTTAAACTTATGCTTTAAAAACTTTCCAGCAAAAGGGTGTCTGAGTCAGTTGTAATGAAATGCAATGAGATTGAATGACTTTCAACCACTGAAATTTTGTCTGCCTGTCTGTGTCTTGTGTCTGTGTGTCTGTGTGTGCGCACACACACGTAGGAGTGTATATACAAGTGCATATGTATACAGGTGCATGTGTCCATATGAGGGTGGGTGTTAGGAGGAATTGTGAGCATCCTACTTGAGCAGCCTGTCACCTTTTGATACAGGGCTTCTTGTTGGCCTGGCTAGCCAGTGAGCTCCAGGGGGCCAGCTACCTCTGCCTCTCACTTCACCACCACTGGGATTAGAAGCCTGCTACCATGGTGGCTTCCAGCCTGAGTTCTGAGGATCACACTCACATCCTCATGCTTTCAAAACAAACTCTTTAATGACTGACCCACCTTCCCAGCCCAGGAGTTTATTTTCTTACAGATCTTGAAGCTAGGATCCCAAGATTCAGGTGTCAGCCGGGTAGTGTCTGGGGGGACTTGTGAATGGCCATCTCATAGCGAATGTTTACGTGACTTCACCTTTGTGCATGAGCAGCCCTGGGGAGAGAGCATCACAGAGGGAATGAACAACACAAGAGCACGTGCTTTGCTATTCATGGAGCCACTTTTTGGGGTTGGTGCTGAGGATGAAGCTAGGGCCTCATGCGCGTTAAGCACAACTGACCTCTGAGCTACACCGTCAGTCCTGCCTTCTTCATATGAATGTGCTAGTCCCATCATGATGGCCCCGCCTCCCAAGGTATCACTGGAGGTTAGGGCTTTTGGGACATCTTTCAGTCTGTTGCATAGAGGCTCATGGGAGACCTGTCGGATGCTTAGAGTGCTGAGGAGCTCCTGTGAGATCATGGAGAACTGTGTGCTGTCATGCAGACGCTCTTTCCTTCAGCTGATGCTTCCTCAGGAATTGCTGGCTACAGGAAGGAGGTGGGTCAAAAGCAGCAAAGGCTTCACCCAACAGACACCATATTTCCTACTTTTGAACACTGCAAGGAAGGGTTGGTCTCTGGTACCGATGCATACTTTTGGCATGCCTATTATTTCCCCCTCTGCTACGGGGAAGTATATAACAAAGAAGGTGAATTGAAGTCATTGAATCAGAAACCGTTGTCATGGCCTTGGGTAAGCATGACGTATTTTTATTTAGGACCCCTTTGAGTGTAAGTTTACCTCATCTCTAAAAGCAGTCTGTAGAGATTAAATCTCACTTTTGATTGAATCAAAACAAGTTAAAAAAATAACTTGACCACAGGCTCCTCATCTGCAGCAGCAGGGCACTCCTGCACTTGAGAACAGCTAGAGCTTTTGATCCACAGGATGGAGGTTTTAAAAAGTAACTGGCAGGAATCCATCATTCTGCAAGTAACCGACAGTAGAAGGCTCCATTTCCTGAACAAACGAAACCATGAGCATGCAAAGTATCAGGCTGAAGAATCAGTCCAGGCATACAGCAGGTTGCTGCCAAATGCAGTTGGAGGGGATAGTAGGGTGGTTTCAAATGCTCCTTTTGTCTTATATAGTTGGACACTTTACTTTAGTCAGAGAAGCCAGACAGGAGTATGGCTTAGTAGCAGAGAGCTTACCTGACATGCACAAGGCTCTAGGTTCAACCCCCAGCACCACACAAACAAACAAACAAACAATAAAAGAGACCCAAGACAGTGGTTTTTTTATACTGACTTGAAAGAGAAGCAATATACAGCTTATTTGTAACTCCTTTCTGTAAAGTAAGCTGTAACAACATACAGCCAACCTCTTTTTGACTCATCATAGGATGAGCCAATACAGAACACCCAGAAGGTTTGAGGGAACATCAGCTCAATAGACATGATGCTATCATGGCCTTGAGAGAAATGTTGGAATCTTCCCAAGGAAGAAGTAACACAGGTTTTGTAATATGACCAGAAGGCTTGGTAAGCCTAGGTGAGAAGCTATGGTTGAGGTAGAGAGTTCAAGATTTTAGGGGCTGGGGTGCAGCTCTGTGGTAAAGTACTTGCTTGGTATGGACAGGGCATTGGGATGAGAAAGAGTAGGAAGGGGAGAGAGAAGAAGAGGAGGAAAGAAGGTAAAGAGGATGAAGAAGAACTGTTCTTGTTTAAGGTTTTGGTGCCGGAATTCCACTACCCTCTGCTTGCCTGTTGGGTTATAGACCAGGAGAAGACAGGAGTCGTAGGCAGGTGGGAAACAAAGTAGAGTTGGAAATAAAAGGCATTCAAGCCCAGCAGTGAGACGTTAGGCCTTCTGTTTCCTGCAGGGGGCAGGCCTCTTTGCCATCCTCTTTCCCAGCCCCAGTACATGGAGACAGAGTCAAGAGATTCCACTGTTGGATTCCAGAGAAGAAAGAGACCAAGTGTCCTGCCTTTAAATCTGGGGATCCCGCTGTCAAGGATAATGAGCTCAGTAAATGTGCAGTCACAGGAACATGTGCAGTCACAGGAACCCTTCTTCCCTTGGTAGGAAACTTGGAAGAGAATGAAAGCAGCAGAGCTTCCTACCCCAGAGGCTCCAAACCGCCCTGGCCATCACCACCGGTCACATGTCGCAAGAGAGACTGTGCCCTTGGGAACGTTCCTTTGTTCCAGGCTACTGTACATAAAACACTGGACTATGATTTAGAAAAAAAGAAAATTAATTAGCATTGTGATGATGAGCTAGAAAGATTGCTGCTGATCAGAGAGATGTTAGGAAGAGTTCCCACAAGGCTTTTCCACCTTGCCTCAGCAGGCATCCAATGGCAGCAGGGGATAGTGGTTGGCCACGCCCTTTAGGTCATATGTCACTGGCTCTGTTTTCCCTTGTATATAATAAGGGAATCTTTTATTTCAGACTAGAATATTGTACCTTGTAACAGGCCAACATTCCAACAGAAACAACTAGGAAGAGAAGTTGCTTGTGCTTTTTTTTTTAAGCAGTGCCCCGCTGTGGGCAACATTTTCTAAGGCAGTTGGAGAGTTATGAAAGCAATGAGAGTGGGATGAAACACATTTCCAGAGAGCAAAATTCCTTCCCAGGTATTGAGTAGAACAAGCTAATCTTTTTGGTAGAGATGGGTAAGGAGGGACGGTATGCTCTGTATCTAGATGTGAGCTAAATATTTGGTTTGGTCCAAGAGGACAAATCCTCAGGGAAGGAGAAGCCAGTAGAGCTTTTGGCAGACAGTGGACTCACTGGAGGGTTGGAAACTGGAGGACTCATGAAGGCAATTCCAGTTTTCCTATAAGATGTTTGCTTAATTCTGAGGCAGCATGGAAGCTGCAGCCTAGCCCAGGAAGGAAAAGGAAAAACTCAGTTTTGGAGGACAGAACATTCTAGAAGGTGCCTGTAGTATCAGGATGGTGTAGGATGGGATGGAAGACCGAAAGCTCAGAACCTCTAGAAGAGAGACCTTTCATGAACGAGGAGATACCCACCTAGCTCCCAAGTCTGGAGATCTGACTTTGAGTGGCTAGCTGAAGTAGAGGAGGCCAACTCGCTGAGCTGCATCCCATCTCTGAATCCATGCTGGGTCCCCCTCCCCACCCCTACCCTAACCCCGCCCCCGCGTAGGAGGAAATGCTTCCTGGTAGAAGGTGATGCCCAGAAGCTCAGTAGTTACTTTACAAAGGCAATTCACACACAGAGACAGGCAGGGCTTGGTGACTGGGTAAGTGTGTATGATAATAACTGGGACAGAACCTCAAGGGATCCACATCCTGGAATTAGCAAACTTGTAGCACACTGGTGAGGACTGGCCAACATGTGAAAGCCCTAGTTTCCACATCAGTTCCACAAAAAGGAGAAAAGAAAGAAAAGGGGAAGAGGGCGGACTGGAGAGATGGCTCAGAGGTTAAGAGCACTGACCGCTCTTCCAAAGGTCCTGAGTTCAATTCCCAGCAACCACATGGTGACTCACAACCGTCTATAATGAGATCTGGTACCCTCTTCTGGCCTGCAGGCAGAACACTGTACAATGATTAAAAATAAATAAGTACATCTTTAAAAAAAGAAAGAAAACTGGGAAGAAGAAACAAGGAATTGCTTCAAATTGAAGGAGCACCTTAGGCTGAAGACTCACATTTTAATGGAAACTGTGAGCATAATGGAAGCAGAAGTAGCACTGGCCAATAAAAGAGCAGGGCTAGGGGTGTGGGGGGTCATCTTTCTCCATCCCTCTGTTGGGGGGGCAGGGCATCTCCCCCATCCCTCTGCTGGGGGGCGGGGCATCTCCCCCATCCCTCTGCTGGGGGGTCATCTCCCCCCTCCCCCTTGCTGGGGGGGCGGGGCACCCCCCCCATCCCTCTGCTGGGGGGTCATCTCCCCCATCCCTCTGTTGGGGGGGCGGGGCATCTCCCCCATCCCTCTGCTGGGGGGGCAGGGCATCTCCCCCCATCCCTCTGCTCCTACTTCAAAGAAGTGGCAACCAGTCGTTTCAAAATTACTGTGAAAATATGGGAGACTTGTTCTGTGAGGTACTCCAGAGTCTCGAGTTCTCATGTTTGTTGGGTATCCAAGTCAGATTTCTTCTGAGTAATAAAAGGATTCATAGCACGTTGGTTGATTCCCTTATGTCACTCTGGGCAGTCATTATAAATACTGTATATTCAAGAACACAAAGAGAATAGCTCTATTAAAGGGAGACCATGTGAAAGCTTTGGTATATGGATCGTGTTGATTACGATGTTGCATAAAGCAGTGATGTAGAATTCCTTCCTTGTTACTTAAAACATGGCTATAGACCAAAACCACAGACAACAAGAAGAAAAGCAGCTCACTTGGGTTCTGTCAAAATTAAAAAAACTTTGAGCTGCAAGAGTCAAATTGTATGTCTGATGTGGAACCTGCGTGTACATAGTAAGTGGAGCTGGAGAAACGGCTCAGTGGTTAACAGTGTGAACTGCCCAAGGACCTGAGTTCAGTTCCCACTGTCCCTATAGGGAGGCTCACAAATGCCTGCAGTGCGAGGACCGAAGGCCCTGAGGCCCTCTGCTGGCATCTACAGCACTGAACTCATGTGCACGCCACACACACATGCACACACACATACTAACAAATAAATTTTTTTAAAAAAAATCTAGAATATGTAAGTAACTCTTTTTTTTTTTTTTTTTGGTTTTTTTTTTTTTGGTTTTTTGAGACACGGTTTCTCTGTGTAGCCTTGGCTGTCCTGGACTTGCTTTGTAGACCAGGCTGGCCTCGAACTCACAGTGATCCGCCTGCCTCTGCCTCCCAAGTGCTGGGATTAAAGGCATGCGCCACCACGCCCGGCTGTAAGTAACTCTTATACCTCAATAATGAACGATAACTCCAGTCTTTAAAATGGGTCAAAAGTCTAGCTAGGCAGGAAGATGAATGAATGGCCCATAAGCCATAAGAAAATACTAAACATCATTAACACAGAAAAACACTTCATTAGCTGCTAGGATGGCAGTGACTAAGAAGACAGATAATAGCAAGGATGGGAGGAAGGCAGAGCTTTTGTACATCTCAGGTAAGGATGTGAAGGTAGTGGTGAGCCCACAGGGATGGGACGGATGGTACTGGCAATGTCTCGCTTCACCACGTTCCTGCTAATCCATCTGTGGATAGATTGTATGGATGTTTCTACTCAAATTACTAGTATAACTCAAGTTAGTAACATATCAATAATCAGGGATCCAATTCTGTTTTATAAGAGTCATCAGGAGATTTGTTTTGTTTTTTTGAGACAGAGTTTCTCTGTAGCCCTGGTTGTCCTGGAACTCACTTTGTAGACCAGGCTGGCCTTAAACTCATGGAGATCCATCTGCCTCTGCCTCCTGAGTGCTGGGATTAAGGGCATGCACCACCACTGCCTGGTTGAGGAGAATTTCTTAAGTGCATCAAACCTGTGCCCTAAAAAGCCCTGATGGAATAGAGCAGGGTATACTGAGGTTTTAGTTTGTTTTTGCTTTTTTACTTTTTCTTTACTTCCTAAAAGGTTTTTACATACATAGCAGAGATGGAGAACTGCCAAGGCACATGGACATTGTTAGGGTTAAGCAGAGGCACGGTGGAGGGCCAGCTTGCTCTCAGAGGAGGGAGCTTGGCCCAGGACTCAGGAGGCTTGCTCTGATCAGGGTGTTTGTCTGCTGTGGGCTCCAGTTTGTCATCTGTAAAGTGGGTTCATCTCCCTTCTCTGTAGGGCTGAAGTGGGGCCCTCCCAAGACCGAGCATATGCTCCTGAGAGCTGGCTTACCTGGGGCATTTTATATCCTCTTTAATACTGGCTACTTTTTCCTTCATACCTCCACCTAGAAATTCATACCCCATTTCCCTAATTCTGTTCTCTTATTGCTTCTCTCATAAATTATAGATGTTTGCAAAAAGTTTCTATGCATTGAGATTGCCTTTTCTTCATGTAGACTTAGCAACTTAACCATTTTTTTTTTTGTTCCTCAGCTGTGTCCTCCACACTGCTATGCTTATAAGGCTGGCAGAGTGAACAGCCCATCTATTTTAATAAGCAATATCAAATACTATTAATAGTCATGTCTAGAAGTTGGTGAGAGCTGTTTCTCATTAATATTACATTAGTAGTGGTAATAAATCACAGGGTGAATAATAAGGGTTATTTGAATATTTATAGAATGTCAAATAAAATTCCTAGTCTTAGCGATGGTTTCCATCTGGGGAACACAGAAGAGTTCCTTGGGTCTTATGAGGGGATAAAAGCCCTTAAGGTTTTTGGCTTGTTATGGTTTGGTTTTGTTTTTCTTTTTTGAGACAGGGTTTCTCTGTGTAGCCCTGGCTGTCCCGGAACTCACTCTGTAGACCAGGCTAGCCTCGAACTCAGTTCTGCCTGCCTTCTGAGTGCTGGGATTAAAGGCATGCGCCACCACCATCTGACAAATTGTCAATGCTGTGTTAGATTTCCTCTTGAACTTAAAAATAAGGCTACATTTGGGGCATTTCTATGTGATTCAGCTGTGCAGATGCCAGGGTTCTCTGACATAGACCTCTATGCTCTGCAGCCCCGGAGAGGTGTAAACCTACTTTCTCCATTCATCTGGTTCCTGGATGTGTGGCAGAGCAGCTGGAGGACCTGCTGCTGCCACTACAGGTGTGGCACAGAGCTCCCATGCTGCACGTGCAAGCTGTCCCATGACCATTCGCTCCAGGGCCCTGCTGTTAATAGATGTGGGCTGGGGGGGTCTGCGCTGCTGCACATCCTGCAAGCTCACAGGAGATCCTGGTGCAGCTCATTGGCAACTACACTTGGGGACTGGGGAAATGGCCTGAGGTTAAAGCAGTTCCCACACAGTAAGAGGACAAGAGTTGGATCTCCACCTATGCGGGGAGGGCATGGAGGCTCATCAGTAATTCTAGTTTCAGAAGGCAGAGACATGGAATAAGGAACAAACTGTCTAGCAACTGCCTATACTGGGGAGCTCTGCTTGATTGAGAGACTGTCTCCAGGAGTAAGGTGAAAGAGTAGTTGATGAAAAATTATGACTCAATCTCTGACCTGCGCATGTACACGCATGCGCACAGACCCACACACGTATATATATGCATGCACATATACACGTGTGTATGTACCTTACACACGTGTTCACGTGCATGCGAACATTCATACCCACATATGCATGAAAAGGAAGAATAGATACCTCTTGTCCGGTCTGTCCACCTGTCAGGATTTTCCCTGCCTTCCTTAAGAAATGTGCCCTCCTAGTTTCCCACGAGAAGCTCAATAGTATGAGTCTACATTCTTATATTCCTCTGCTTCCGGAGCCACAGGCCCTGTTAGAACTCTTCCTGCCATGTGTGACTTGACACCAGTGAGATCACAGTGATGAGTCAGCAGTGAGGCCAAGAGGGTGTCTTTAGTTACCCTCATCTGTGAGATCTCAAGTGATCAGTGTTGTGGCGCCACGACTGTTCCCAGCTGTGATGGCCCAGTGCAGGCATGTGAAATTCTTGAGGCTCCATCACATACAGATCTCTCTTGTTAGCCCCTGAGCAAACCCAGAGAAGAACCGTCTGACACAATCAGATGCATTCATAGGGTTTAAGTTCCAGAAAGGCTTTGTAGGGACAGGCTTTGGGGAGGTGAGCAGGAATCGTATGAGCAGGCCTTTGAAATGGCCCAGCAGGGAGGACATGCTGAGGAAAGATAGTGATGTGATATCCCGAAACTGTCCGACAAAACTGTAGCCGTGAGAGGGAGGCCTGGGGCAGAAGCAGTCTGTGGTGCAGATTACTTTTTCCCTTAAGTGCCATAACAGCTAGCCATAGTGGCATACACCTTTAACCTCACTGCTCAGGAGGCAGAGGCAGGCTGATCTGTGTGACTTCAAAGCCTGGTCTACAGAGTGAGTCCCAGGACAGCCAGGGCTCCATAGCGAGACCCTGTCTCAAAAAGGACAACACAGAGTCATGTGCAGTTAAATAACAACAAACAAGGACTCTGAACCTCTGACTCTCACTGAAGTACCCCACTGTCTGGCAAGTTCCTGCCACCCCTGCCCCCACAAACCTGCTTTAAATAGCAAGGTCTGCTTAAATAACGCAGAGATTTTTATATCCATGGACATAGCCAGAAAGCTCAAAGCCTGCCACTGCTTGTAGCATTGAGTACTGCTGCTGTTGGCATGGGCTGTGCCTGGGTGGGGTGTGGGCTTGTCATTCAGGTCTTCCAGGGAGATGTGCAGCTGGCAAGACCCTTTCTCCTGTGGGGGAAAACTGTATCTCTAAAACTGCTTTTACAAAGTGAGAACAGTGATTAGTACTGATGGGCATTTCCTACGTCTTCTAGATGGCAAATTCTGAGAGTAGCTGGAAGCCTTCTGCAAGGGGCTGCTTTAGCCATTTCAAGAGCTCTTAAAAGAATTCAGGTGCTTTTGTTGACATTTTTGGAAAACAAATATAGTTTATTTGAGGTGCTGTCTTATAACTTGGGCATTATTATTGCATGAAAGGTGATTAGAGGTGTTGAAAGGTTAGAAGACCCTGCAGTAAGGTTACTGTGTTAGAGCATTAACCTCTAGGACACACTCAGCTCAGGAACACTGGAAGTGTGATTCTGATCATAACTGTGGGACGAATGGCCCAGGAGCTGCCTGTTGCTAAGCTGAAAGGGTTGTTTCATGTAGCTGGGGACCAACCAACTGTTCAATATGGAGCGTGTGACAGCTTACTTAGTGCCTTGGACATGAGACCTGGGCCCTCTTTCCTAAAGGCCAGGACAAGGAAAAAGGGGGGATGGTCAGATTTGGGAGATTTGCCCACTGACAAGTCATGCCTGTGTAGCTAGTTGGGTCCATGCATGGTCTCCATTGGGACAGAGGAGTTTCATTCTCTCTGAAAATGGCAGGTGGGATGTAGGGTCAGCAATCCAGGTGTTTAGGGAGGCTTCTCTGGAGTAATAGCTTACAGAATGAGTGTGTGTGTGTGTGTGTGTGTGTGTGTGTGTGTATGTGTATCATGCATATATACATATACACACATATTTGTAATATATATATATATATATATATATATATATATATATATAGAGAGAGAGAGAGAGAGAGAGAGAGAGAGAGAGGATTGTTTGTAGGTTGTGATCAAGCTAATCAAACAATTGTGGGCTATGAACAGAAAGTCCAAGAATCCAGATGTTACTCAGTCTATGAGGGTGGATGTCTCAGCTGGTCTTCGGTAGACACTGAAATCCTGAAAATTTAGGCTCTAACGCCGGTGAAGGAATGGACGTGTAGCAAGGTTAGGGCAAGCAGACAAAGAACAAAAGCTTCCTTCTTTCATGTCTCTATATACGCTTCTAGCAGAAGGTGTGACCCAGATTAAAGGCTTGTGTGTCCTGTTCCCTGCTCCCCAAAAGACCCAGATTAAAGGTGTGTGTCCTCCTACCTCAAGATTTAGAATAAAGACAGGTGTTTTCTGACCTTAAGCTCTGGATTAGAAGTGGATCTTCCTACTTAAAGTTAAGTAAAAACCCCTCACTGGCATATGTCTCTTTTTGGACTTTAGTTAACTCCGGATGTAGTCAAGTTGACAACCAAGAGTAGTGATCACATCAGGTCATACATACTTAGATCTCAGATGGAGTGCCCTTCTAGAAGATCAGTTCTAGAACTCTGAGTTAGGGCTCCAGTCCAGAGGCCAAGGACTGGCCAGAGCCAAGCAGGCTAGAAAGCACCCCTGGGTTGGAGAACAGAGGAAGCGTGGAACACTAGGAGGGAAAGTGAGGCGGCTCTCGAGTTAGTGCGAAGGCCACATCCCATTCTGGGGACCAGGTAGCCTTGGGAGGCACAGCATAAGAGGGACCATGGTGCTGCGCAGTGGGGCGTACACACTCAGGAGGCTGAGGCAGGCAGATCTCTGAGTTCGAGGCCAGCCTGGTCTACAGAGCAAGTTCTAGGACAGCCAGGGCTACACAGAGAGACCCTGTCTTCAAAAACCAAACCAAACAAACACAGAGGGAGCATGGGAGCCTCCTCAGGCTTTCGGCCTCAGTGCTAACACCTGGCTGTGCCTTAGGGGTCCTTGTCAGAGAGACACTCACCCCGAAGTTTGTCCCCTCCAAACGTATGTTAAAATTTAATGCCATTGCAGCAGTATGCAGGGATGATGGGATCACAGGTCTTCCCTCATAGATGAAGTTGTTCTTCTGGAAGTAGGTTGATAAACAGAGGCAGCTGAGCAAAAGGCTGAGTTTGACCCACTTTCTTGGCCCTGCCTTGTTCCTTGCTCTCTGTTACATCATGGCGCGGCACGGAGGCCTCTCACACGCTGTTGCCACATTCTTCAACCTCCTAACCTCCAGATCCACTGTGAGCCAAATGGGCCTCTGCTCTGGCTTTTGTTGCGAGAGGAGATGTCCTTGTTTTACAAGTGTATATGTGAGCAGTGTAAATGTGTGTGTGTGTGTGTGTGTGTGTGTGTGTGTGTGTGTGTGTAAGTCATAGGTTGAAACTGAGTATATTCCTCAATCATCTTCACTTTATTCTGTCGGGGTTTCTTGCTGAACCCCGAGCTCACCAATTCTGGCTTGCCCCAAGGAGCCAGACCTTTATCCACTACAAGCTAGGGTTTCCGGTGCTTGCCATGTTTTCCTGACTTAGCCATGGGTTGTGGGGATCTGAACTTCTGGTGCTCACACTCGCACAGCGAGTGCTTTATCCGCTAAGCTGGCTCCCTCATCTGAGTTTTAGATTTTTATGACAGGCTGATGGAGAACCAGTTGAGATCACTAACTCAGTGAGTATCTTAGTTTCGTTTCCTGTTGCTGTGAGAAAATACTCTGACAGAAGCAACTTAAAGGAGAAAGGATTTATTTTAGCTCGTGAGTCCAGGTGATGGGCCTGTGAGGAAGTATAGCTGTCTTGAGATAGCTGGCTGCACCCAGAGAACAGTGAATATAGGCATGCTTGCGCTCAGCTGGCTTTTTGGCTCCTAGACAGACCAGGATTCCTTGTCCAGGGAATGGTGCTCCCCATGGTGGGCAGGTCACCCCACAGACATGCCTACAGGCTAACCTGATCCAGGTATTATGTCATCTGACAGTCAAAACTAACCATCACAACTTTGTAAAGATGCTTGCTGCCAAACCTGTTTACCTGAATTCTATTCCCAAAGCCCATATGGTGGAAGGAGAAAGCCAACTCCTGCAGCTTGTCCTCTGACTTCCACGTACGCCCTGTGGCTCCTGTCCCCGACTCTGCAAACAAATGAATAAATGTGTTTTAAAAAAATGGATCTTGCTGTGTGTCCCAGGTTAGCCTCAGACTGTTTACTTGCCTCCACATACCATATGCTAAAATTACAGGCATGTGCCACCATACCATCTCAATCCTGGTTCTTTGTAAATTATACAGACTACAGCATCTGTTATAGGAGAAAAAAATGTTAAGGCCTTCAAGAAGCCTCTGGTACAAACGAGTATCAGAATCCACGCCTTCACAAAGCTGGTGCTTAGCAAACAATGGGAGTTCTCCTCGTAAGGCAGTCCGTGCCTGCTGTCCCTAGTATCATGACAATTCTGTCATCAGTTGGCTTCGGGGTTCAGGAACTAAGGGGATTCTCTGTCCACCTGATAAACATAAGATTTATTGTCTTAGCCTTTTTCTTTTTCTTTTTCTTTCTTTCTTTTCTTTTCTTTTCTTTTTTTTTTTTGCTTTCTGTTGCTCATGTGTGTGTGTGTTTGTGTGTGTGTGTGCACATTTCCAAATGTGCGTGTGTGTAGGCACACCTGTTTGTAGGTGCATGTGCACATTGTGCATGAACATGTAGAGATTTGAGGATGTTGTTGGGAATCCTTTTCCACTTCATTCATGGAGGTAAAGTCTCTCAGTCAGCCTTGAGGCTGGTCTTGCCAGCCAGCTTGTTCTGGAGATCCTGTCTCCACCTTTTGTATGGAATTTTGAATTACAGGCAGGAATTCTGAATTACCTGGCAATTATATGGGTTTTTAAGGATCTGAACCCTGGGGCTTCATGCTTGCACAGTAAACAGTTTTACTGCTGAACCGTATCTCCAGCACCTTAGTGGTGTCTTGGTCACTGTTCTATTGCTGGAAAGAGCCACCATGACGAAGGCAACTCTGTTTTGTTGTGTTTTTGTTTTTCTTTCTGAGACTGGGTTTCTCTGTGTAGCCCTGGCTGTCATAGAACTCATTCTGTAGTCCATGCTGCCCTTGAACTCACAGAGATCCACTGTCTCTGCCTCCCAAGTTCTGAGATTAAAGGTATGCACCACCACCACCTGGCTCAAGGCAACTCTTATGGAACATAACATTTAACTGGGAAGTTGCTTACAGTTTTGGGCGGTTAGTCTGTTACGACCATGGTGGGGAGCATGGCGGCACCCACGGCACTGGAGCAGGAGCTCAGATCTACTTCCTAGTTCACGGGCTGGGAAAGCCCACCCCCAGCAACGCACTTCCTCCAACAGGTCCTGATCCTTCTAACCCTTTAAAATAGTGGTCTCCCTGGTGACCAGGCAGTCAAATATATAAACCTGTAGGGGCCATTCTTATTCAAACCACCACGAGTGCACAGTGCAGTAGCATCAGTGGGTTTATACCATTGTGTAGGCATCACTACTGTTTCCCTTGAAGATCTTCTTTCCAGACTGAAACTCTGTACCCATCCAATAATATCTGTCCTTTCTATGCTCCCCCAGGCCACAGTAATGACCATTGTCCTTTTGATCTCCATGAGTTTTATGACTAGATACCTTACATACATGGAATCTGATTTCATTTGGTCTAATATCCATGCTAAAAATGTACCAGAGTTTCCTCTTTCAAAACAAAACAAAGAACAAAAAAATAATAAAAAGCCGGGTGTGGTGGCGCATGCCTTTAATCCCAGCACTCGGGAGGCAGAGGCAGGTGGATCGATGTGAGTTCAAGGCCAGCCTGGTCTACAGAGTGAGTCCAGGACAGCTAAGGCTACACAGAGAAACCCTGTCTCAAAAAACCAAAAAACCAAAACAAAAAACAGAGTTTCCTCTTTTAAAAAGCTGAGTGATAGCTCCACTGTGAGTTGGTTTCTTTACCTGCTCATCACTCGATGGATGATTTGGTTGCTCCTAACTCCATCTGTTGTGAATAATGCTGCTATGAGTGTCGATGTATGAAAATGAGAGGTTTGCTTTCAGTAGGCTCTTCTCTCTCTCTCTCTCTCTCTCTCTCTCTCTCTCTCTCTCTCTCTCTCTCTCTCTCTGTGTGTGTGTGTGTGTGTGTTTATGTGTACTGTGTACTTGTATAGATGGATGTATAGGTCTGAAGACAGCCTCAGGTGTCATTTCTTAAGTGTCTTTCTACTATTTGTTTGAGACATGATCTCTTATTAGCCTGGAACCCACCAAGTAGGCTAGGCAGGCTGGCCTGTGAGCTCCAGGGATCAGCCCATCTCAGCCTCCTGTCTTGAAACAACTGGGTTTACAAGTAGCTTTTTACATTGATTTTGAGGCCTTTATTAAAGCAAACAGTTTACCAATTTAGTGATCTCTCCAGCCCTTCCAGTGCCTTCTTACAGCCACACGCGACTGTGTGACCCTTTCTTGAGTTCTTGGCTATGAGAGAAGGTTGAGCTAGAAGACAAGGCTTTGGTTCTCCTCTCACTGCCACAAACCAAGAGTCCCTGGGGCAAGTCACAGCCTCTCTACTTATTCGCCAAGTCCTACTGTTTAGGTCTTGCCAGGTGGCTACTTTATATTCTGGCCTGGAGCAGTCAGCCACTGGCTTTTACTTCCTTATAAGTGGGATTGGGAAGGAGTGGCCTTTTGGTATAGGTTCAGCATTGGCACTGTGGTGTATTCCTAGCAGTCCTGAAGGCCCATGGCATACAGAAACCTGCCACTTTGAGCAGATATGAATTTTACCTCAGAAATGGAGAGGTCAGCATTTGGGGGCTATTCACTGAGTGGGCAGGCCAGACTGCCTGGCTGCCAGACATCCACCTTACTAAGAAGTTGCCACTGCCATAGCGAGAGAAGGAAAAGAGTGTAAAAGCCAAAAGGCATGGCGGTTCTCACGGAGCAGACGGAAAGACGCTGTCTGACTCCGCAGTACTGCTGCCAGGCAAGCACGCCACTGTGCATTTTTGACAGAAACAAGCCACAGTGATTTATAACATGCCAACGGATGTCACAGCCATCAGCAGTCTTGCTTATGAAAAGAGAAAACTTTGGAGTAGCTTGAAAACATGGCTCAGGAGGAAGGTGGGAGGCTGCACAAACATTTCCGGGAAGGAGCAGGGGCCGAGGCACCAGTATGCCTGTTAGGCCAAACTCATTTTCAAGTAAGGGCTGGCTTGAAAATTTTAAGACATGTTTTTCTTGGCAAAAGGTACCATTCACAGGCACAGTGAGGCCAGCCGCCTGAGTCCTGGCAGAAAGGATTCTTCCCAAGTTCCAGACCTGTGTGGATTCCCGGCAAGGGCCACCTCCCTTTTCTAGGGCAGGACCAAGTCTCATGAGAGAGGCGGAGAAGATGGGCAGAGGACGCCTCTGAGAGCTGGTGAAGGAGGCAGAGGAGGAGGCAGATGGCTCAGAAGATAAAGCCACATGCTGCCATAAGAGCCTGCACGGTGGAGAGAACCAGTTTCTGTATGGGTGCACTGTGATGCACACGTGCACACGCATGCGTGTGTGTGCACACACACATACAGAGAGAAAGAGAGAGAGAGAGAGAGAGAGAGAGAGAGAGAGAGAGAGAGAGAGAAATAAATGTAAAAATTTTAAAGGGAAATGAGATGCAATGGTGAAGAAAGAGGAAAAAAGATGTAATCTGGGCCCCTGCAGCTTAGTGGGCTTCAGTGGACTACTACAGCGCACTGGGCTACAGTGCAGCTAACCGCCATGTGGACTACAGACTGCCCCTCCTGTCAGTTCTGAAAAAAACACATCCCTGTTGGCACTGTGCCAGGAGACAGTAAGTTTTTTGAAAGAAAAGATGGACTATCAGGATAGCCAACTTTGTTTTTAAGAGGTGGATGGAAAACAAATAAGGAGAAAAAGTAGCACAAAGAGAGAGAGAGAGAGAGAGAGAGAGAGAGAGAGAGAGAGAGAGAGAGAATAAAAAGGAACAGCGAGAAAGCAGACAAACACAGATTAAATAATATTTCTCCTAACAGATAAATGGGAAAACCATGATGAGATATATTTCGTGGAAAGTGCAAATGTAGTACTTGTGGTTGGAAGTGTTGATGGGATAGTGGTCCTTAAAGGCCGCTGCAGTCAGGAGCTCCAGGCCAGGGGCCTTTAGGTGAGGGTTAGCCTTTACCAGCATCAGCTTTGTCCTCTGTTGGGAAATGAGGATGAAGTAGCATGTTCATGTGGGCAGCATGTGCATTTCCAAAATCAGACATCTGCCCGGTAGGATGGCTTATCTGCTCTGCAGGATGCCTCGTCTGCCCTGCAAAATGGCTCAGTTCTGAGGTTGCTTCCTCAGATGGGAGGATCTCAAGTTCAAAGCCAGCCTGCAGAATTCAGAATTCTAAATACAAGAACCATCTTGGCTGGCTGGAGAAATGGCTCAGTGGTTAAGAGCGCAGCCTGCTCTTCCAAAGGCCCTGAGTTCAATTCCCAGCAACCACATGGTGGTTCAGAACCATCTGTAATGTGATCTGATGCCCTCTTCTGGCCTACAGGTGTACATGCAGGAAGAACACTCAATACATAATAAATAAATAAATATATATATATATATATAAAAGAACCATCTTGGCTTAGCACAGACATTCTAGGTGTGGACCGTGTTGGTTCACACTCATTTCACGGTAACTGTTCTGCATCTGGACCCCATGGCTGCCCTTCCTAAGAGTCCTCTCTGGAAGAGTCTGCTCTAGGAGATGTAGGGCTAATCTCTTCCCTCTACCTCAGCTTCTGTGATTCAGATAATTACTATGCAACTGCTCTCTTCCCCCAGGAAGCACTTGGCTCCTTAGAAAGTGTATCACAGTATTAGACTAGGGTACTAGAAGAGGCAGGAGAGGTGAAGGTGTATGGGCAGGTGTTTACCCTGAGGATCTGGGCACAGGCCTGCGGTCATCCTGCACTGGGCATGGCTTCTGTGCACTGAGACAAGAGGGGGCCACTGTTGTCGATACAGTCACTTCTTGGGATGGATGTGGTGACTTTGGCACTGCGCCTCTCTTCTGAACAGCTTAGAAATAAAATGCTTCTTTGTGGGTCCCAACAGGCCACAGGACATAGCATTTTCCACATCACACTTTTTGTTCAGAGGCCGCGCCACACCAGAGGACTGTTGGGCACAATGGCGAATGGCGAAAATAATCCTTTAACCTGGGGTGGCGCAGACCCCTGCGGCTCTGATGGCCTTTGTTGTTTCTGCAGGTCATCACAGCTGGCCTGTCACTGCTGCTGTTTGATGTAATCCTGACCAGAGCAACTGTGGGATGGTAAGTTTACCGCAGAGAGAAGACACAATTCATCAGGACAGTGCTGTTTGCTCAAACAAAGCAGGAGTGTGTGTTGGGTGGATGTGCCCATCCTAAGTAAATTTCCGTGTCAGTAATGCATTCCCTGTTTTACTTAGTCATTGACTGATTGATTGATCGATTGATTGATTACAGTACTAGGCCTTATACAGAGTGCTTTGTGTGTACTAAGCACTCACTCTTCTACAAACCACACCTCACACTGTAGCCTGGGCTGGCCTTGAACTTGCATTAATCCTCCTGCCTCGGTCTCTCAAATGCTGGAGTGGCAGGTATGAGCAAGCCTGCCCCTCTTCTCTTTCGACCGTTACCGATGTGCTTAGAAGAACCCACCTGTCACTCTTGCACAGCTCGTATAATACAAGCTTAGGCAGCATGTGCTTACACATTATGCAGCAGGACACATTTCCAACAACTGAACGTCATATAGACCCTAACACCCAGTTCAGCATGTCACCAGAATGTCCTTGGGTGTCTAAGGGAAGGGAGGACTGGCTGCCCCAGAGGCCTTACAGATACCAGACTCGCAGCAGATTGTCTTCTTACATGAAGTGGTGTTGTGTTTCCATTTAACCCATTCGTATGCTCTTGTGTGGTTTTAAATCTTCTTTAGATTACTTAGCCCTATCCAAGCAGAGCCTGGTTCTGAGGGGAAAATGGCTTTTCTTGTTCTTAGGACCAGAGTAATCCTAACGGCTGATCTGTTGGGACTACCTTGCTGGTTTTGTTTGTGGTTTTGTTCTGTTTCTGAATTTATGTCAAAACGAGACCTGCTGAGTTGTTATCTGTTTGACTCAAGACCACAGTGCTAATAAGTGTGGCCAACACTGATGCCTGGGTTTTTTCCTGTGGCTGAAGCCCCTGAGTGCTGCCATTGTCATGGAAAGAGGTGTTCCATTTGAGCTACAGTAGGCAATGCCTATGGGCTAAGTGTGAGGACCAGCCCTGCTAGCCCTGAGGAATCCATGATGGGGAGTCCAGGGGGTGAATCTGCATCTTGTGTACCTGTGCGCCTTGTCTGGGTGAGCCTGCATCCTGTGCGCCTTGCCTGGGTGAGCCTGTATCCTGTGTGCCTTGCC
>OU015744.1:70710867-70741015 GCA_907169655.1 Acomys percivali
CACA
Source organism: Acomys percivali (assembly GCA_907169655.1). Taxonomy (NCBI): domain Eukaryota; kingdom Metazoa; phylum Chordata; class Mammalia; order Rodentia; family Muridae; genus Acomys; species Acomys percivali. Next base: position 70,710,872 of record OU015744.1, read on the forward strand.
CACACACACACACACACACACACACACACACACACACACACACGCACACATAATTTCTCCCTGAAGAAATGGGGAGTGAGGCAGGAGGATTATAAGCTTGAGACTAGCCTGTGATACTTAGTGAGACTCAGAATAAAGACAAAGAAAGATTTTCAGTTATCTTAGAGTCACGATTCCTGTCCCTCTGATTTTAGGGGCCCTTTCTGGAGACTTCTCAAGCCTTGGTAGACAAAGAGTGAACTTAGGAGCCAGGGAAAAGTATCCTAATAACCTCAAAATCCCTTTAGGACAACAGTGGATGAAACATATCAGTTTCCTGTTTGCATCTCAATTTAAAAGACATTATTGGGGCCTGGGGATGTTGCTTGGATGGTAGAGCACCTGCCTACGGTTGTGTAAAACCCTGGCTTCCACCTCCAGTACCACCTCAAACTGGATGTGGTGTATTCCTGTGAGTATAACTTTGGGCGGCGTAGGACCCTGTTGAGCATATCATACTTTGTGAATTTCATCCCAGCAGGGAATGAGTGTTAGGGAAATACATTATAGTGAGGTAGAAGGGAGTGAAAACCAGGTCGCTGGAATATAGGTGGCAGGTGAGGAACATACTTAACAACTGGGCCTTTGTTGGATAAATATACATACTGTGCGCTGGGTCTGCATCTGAGGAAAAATTAGAGTCTGTTGAGTTCAGTAGGAATTAACCAGGCAGCCACAATCCTAGACATAAGACAGGGCCTTTGATCCCCACTAGGGATAGCAGACGCACTGAAATAACACTCTGGAAGGGATTCTGCCACCGGAGGTTCTCCACCCAGTGACGTGTGTTCAGGAACCATGGGGATTGCACGGGTTGCAAACAGCTCAGGCAAGCTCTAACTTAAATAGTTGTAATGCTATTAAGACTCCAGGACCCCGCGTGAGCTCCTCCTGCGGGCTAGAAAACAACATCAAAGTTCACCTCTTGGCTGCCTCCGTGGTTTCATTTTACCATTCACTAAGCTCCTTGGGCACTTCATAAAGTCTCTCCGCCAAAAGGATGACTGTGAGGTTATTACACTCAGGCATTGCCCCTAGGCTGTGGAGGACAACTGCTGTGGGGGTGTGGGGATGGGGTGAGGGGGGGGAGGGGTGAGGGGTGAGGGGGAAACACTGCCCCGTCCTTCCTGGTGATGAAGGAGGAGTAGTGAGAAGGCCCACAGCAGAGCTCCTGCAGCCTTCCTCCCAGGTTCCTGTGCCCCTGTGCTTGCCGAGGGACATGAGGTAGCATGTGTGATCTTGAGTGGATGCTGGGAAGACCAGCTGAGCTACCTCAGATGAAGAAATGGGGCTTTCAAGGGGTGTTCATGGAAGCAAAGAATGGCTTCTCTCCTCTTTACCAGAGAGAACAGGTGACAGAATCCGCCCCCCCCCCCCAGCTCTTAGGGTCCCAAACTAGACAAGAGCCAAGCAAGCCCCACTCCCTTCACACGTAAGTGCTTCTAGATATGGTCTTTGGAAATTTGGACCATGACAGTGGCTCACTAAAGCAGTCCTATGGCAGCAATATGCAGTTCCTAAGACACCAATTCCAGCTTCATTCCTGTGAGTTAAATAGACCCGATTGAGTCTTTTCTTCAGGCAGAGGTTGGGTAGCCAGCTTACTGCCACTGAGGCAGGGATTGCTGCTCCAGGAGCTCATCTGGTCAGAGAACAGCCACGTATAATTGGTAGCCCATTATAGGCCAAGCACAGGGGCGGCGGCTTCAGATACGTTATCCCTAAGCCTTGTACACACTGTTAGTTGTGGTCAGCTCCTGTGGACCAGGTAGTGAGATGAAGGCTGCGTAAGTCTGAACTCACAGCTGCAAGATTCTAAGTTTATCACTTTTTCATTCTCATCCAATTGAGTGTATGTCAGCATCACCCATATAGGTTTTTCCCTGAAAAGGTAATTTGTGTTTCTTATATTCAGCATCCCAGACCTGTTGTAAGAAAAAAGGCACCATGTTGAGCGTCTGAGTGTGGAGTTTGCGTAAGAGAACTGGGGTGCTGGGCAGGTGGATAGAGAAGAAGGGGAGGAAAGAAAGGGTCTAACCGAAAGGTGGTTGGCACCTTTGAAAAAGCCTTTCCCTGGCAGGGACCTGCCATCTTCATCCCTTAGCAGTGACCCAGCCTAGTCCCCAGAAGAACAGACACCAGGCTGTCTACCAAGAGGTTTAAAATAGAAGATGCAGAGACCTTGGGTCTATTAAATTTTAGGCATGTTAACATATCCAGTATCTTCTCCCCAGCTGCAGTTCCCATGTCTTAACTGCCAAATCACCAATTACATTTATTTCCATGCTGGGGGTGGGGGGGGGGAAATTCATGACTCCCGTCTGTATGCTCACATTTAAATGTCCTGCTAGTCTAAATTAGAAGCCATGTCCCTGTTAATTACAAGGCTGTCTTTGTAAAACTTCATATCCCACAATCCCCTTAGCCAGAAGCACCCAAGGGGTCATGGGAAGTCCTTCCCTGCTTCCTTCTCTTTTTTTCTTTCATAGTGTTAACCTGGTCAGGAGAAGTGGGGCACAGCCCCCCTCCAGGAGGCCTCCCAGACCCCTTACCTCCCAGGCAGTGACTGACAGACGGTTCCTGAGCCGTACCCGGAACCAGACTTGTCTGGGCTAGTGGAAGTGGAATACCTCACTCTTTCCGTTGTTTCTGGGTGCCAGGCAGCTTTGCTACCCTGCAAGGTGAGGAGAGTTGACCATGTGCTGCTGTTCACAGCTTCCTGCTCGGTGGACTTGGTGAGGCTCTGCTGGCATTCTCAGAACGGAGGAGTTCCTCATGAAGATGGACAAGGGAAGGAAGCACACAGCTTGCTGCCCACCAGAGAGAGCGACCGACCGAGAGAACACGCCACAGTGAGACCAAGCTGGGGTGTCCTTTGGACAGAGCCTGTGGCCTGCGTGTGCCCCAGCCAAGCTCAACTCACTGGCTGCTGATGATCCAAACACTCCACTTTTGCATTGCTTAGGGGAAGGGTTTCCCAGGGAGCTGTGGTGCACAGAAAGGGTCTGTATTACATCTTCCCATGCTGATTCGCCCCCTCTCAGGGTACCGAGTTCTGTGGAGTCAGAGGATCTTAACGGGATGGCTGTGTTAGCTGGATGGACCGCACCCCTGACCGCCTCCCACCAGATGCCACTTACTAACTAACTAACACAGTCCATGAAGTCTTATTGCATTGCTGGGTGGGGTTGTTTTGTGTCTTTACACCTTGGCGTCTGTTATACCACTTGATTTTTCTGCTTTACACTTGAGCCCATGCCAAAACACGCATGTTCCTGAGACCATGCAGGTCAGGGCATGTGTGTGGACTAAGCAGGAGCTCTGGACCCTGTGAGACACCAGCAAAGACTGGAGTGAGTGGGGCCCTTTGTGGTTGCTGCTGATTTATTTCCAGCATCTAAATTTCTCTTGGTATTTGTGAATTTGTCAGGAGGTGTCGAATTCTGTGCACTGTTGACCATCGGTAGGTTAAGGTGGTGACTGATCAATCAATTATCTGCAGTCTGTTAAGTACTCTGTAGCCCAGGTGGACCTTAAACGCCTCACCTTCTGCTTCTGCTTCTTGTGTGCTGAGATTGCTGGCATGTACTACTGTGCTTAGCTTTTGTTCCTTAAATTCTTTAAAATATGTAATTCCTTCATATCTCAGAAGAGATCTCAAGTCATTGAACACTGGATTAATAATTAAAGCCCCACAGCTTACCACCAAAGAGGAAAGCACTTGATTCTGAATCCACTAAGGGTTAAGAAAATAATAACAGATATTTCTTCCCATTGATTTCACAAAGACTTGATTGTTCTGGCAAGTCTGAGAGAGTGGGTCATACTGAGGCGATGTCTCCAGCCTTGATGTGTCGGAGGCCATGTCATTGATGGAGCCCTCTGGGCCCTGAGAACTGCTCCCTTGTCACAGGCTCAGTCCCAGGATGGGTGAAGTCAGTTCCATTATTCTTGAATGTTTTTTTTCCAACTTGTTGGTAAACAAAGAAAATGAAATAGTAGGATGGATTTATGTATTTAGACCGTGAGGACCTTTAAAAGTTCATGTCCTTTTCTGATCTCTGTTTACCATTTAAGGTAAAAGTGTTCCAAGACTTTATGCTTATGTAGTTTTCAATTTGCTTTCTTAGAATAATTTTACATTTATTTATTCTATTATTTCATGCCTTGTACCTGTGAAGGTCAGAGGAGTGTAAAACTGGGGTTACAGACAGTGGTGAGCTGCCATGTGGCTGTTGTGAATTGAACCTGTGTGCTCTGCAAGCATAACAGATGCTCCTAACCTCCCGGCTGTGCCTCCAACTCTGCAATTTGCTTTCAAAATATATTCTTATTTTAAATTATGTATAATGTTTATGTCTATGCATGAGTCCATATGTCCCAAGGAGGCCAGAAGAGAGCATTGGACCCCACGGAGATGGAAGTACAGGAAGTTGTGAGCTGCCCAGTGTGGGGGCTGGGAGACAACTCTGGTCCTCTTCGAGAACAGTACATGCTCTTACCTGAGCCTGTCTCTCCATCTAGAATGCACTCTTGTTCTTCACCTGCTGTGGCAAACTAGTAATGCAATAATGTCCTGTAGCTCAAATAGAGAATCTTGGTTTAGAGTTTTCCTTTTTAAATTCCCACAAAACTCTACTGCCCAACTCTCTCCCTGTTTGCGAAAGGTGGTGTCTGTCAAAATGTCACCCTATGCCTGTTCTTCTAAATGTCATTTAAGGGGATGGAGAGTCCTTAGCTGGAAAGAACACACAGCAACCAATCCCGGCCTCATCTCTATCGGATAAACCTCAAAAGCCTTTACTGAAAAGTTTTGGGCACTTTTCTTGTAAAGATATCTAGTCTCTAATGCTTTGGGTTTTACTATTATTTTTATAAGCACATTCCAGCGTTCCATTGTGTCTAAAGTCTCAGGTGTTTTCATACTGTGCTGACAGGGTGAGGCCGAGGGCCAGTTATCCCTCAGTGCACCGTCCTGTGTCCTCCATCTTCCTTCGCGTCCTGGCCTTCTTTCCTTAAGGTGTGGCCACCATCTTTTGTCCCCTGTCCTGATGCTCAGCTCTGAATGTTCATGAACCCAGGATGAGGCAGGGACTCCCCTGGAGTTCTACTGTGATGCTCTCTGGGCCTCTGTGGGTCAGAGAGGTACCCACAGTCCTCAGGCCATCATACCCATTTAATTCCGAGTTTTTATCAGCTCCAGTTTGTCTGGCTCTCTGTTATGTAGCCTTGACTATCCTGCTGGAAGTATAGATCAGGCTAGCCTTGAACTAGCTTGTCTCTGTCTCTCCAGTGCTGGGATTAAAGGTACACACTAACACACCTGGCTCCAGTTCCACTTCAAACCAGGGTGTATTTCTTTTTTCTTTTCTTTCTTTCTTTCTTTCTTTCTTTCTTTCTTTCTTTCTTTGTTTTTTTTTCTTTCTTTCTTTTTTTTTTTTACTTGCACAAATAAAGAATATGCCTTCTTTGAAGGGAGGCAAAGTTCTGTGTGGTTGAGTATTAAACTACACTTCTGTGGCTGTAAAAAAATAAATAAGACAATTATTTTCTTGGTAATTTGCCTTTGTTTTTCCTTTTTTCAGCCCCAACAGGGGGAAGCTGTAGAAACAGTTGGTGGTGCCCCTGAGAGTTCTTAGAGTTGTTGCTGCTGCTGCACTTTGGTTTTGGACAGGGTCTCCTATTGTAGCCCAGGCTGGCTCTGAAGTCAAACCTGTCTTCTTGCCTCCGACTCCCAAATGCTAATGACTTAACTTGGGCCCAGGCCCCTTCCACCATTTTCAGGCCTCTTAGCTCAGCCAGTGAAGCCCACAGTCCCTTCTAGACCCAGGCTGTTCTGTTCTTGTTGGCCTCACATAGCAATGGAAGAGTCAGTCACTGCCAGATTTACATTTACTCTAAGTGTGGGGACATACTAATTTAGTCTTTAAAAATTACATAAAAAAGATTTAGTATAAAAGTGTAAAATAGCCAGGGACGGTGGCACTCAGAAGGCAAAGGCAGGGGCATCTCTGTGACTTTGAGGCCAGCCTGATCTATAATGTTCTAAGCCAGCCAGGGCGACACAGTAAGACCTTGTGTCTAGGGGAGAAATAACTTATAAAAATTTTGTAGTGAATATATATTAAAATATGACATTAGTTATCAAACATAAAATGTAAGTGAATGTGAAATACATACTTTCAATACAAATATATTTTTACCTTTTAAAATGTTGCCACTAGAAAACTGTTTGCAGACACGGGGTGCATTCTGTCACTATTGGTCATCTTGAATTTAGAGCTGTGGTTGACTAGCCCAATAATACTGTCGAAGACTACTGGCCCTCCCTGCCTATTGTATTCCACAGGCTGCACACGGAGTCTCTCTGTGCTGCAGGCATTTTGTATTGGGGGGTGCACTGTCTTCATTTTCCAAGAAGATAAATCTGTAACCTCCACGGATGCTGCTGTCTTAATTACCTTTCCTGTTGCTGAGACAGCATGCCTGACACAAACAGCTTAGAAAGAGGAAAGGTTTATTTAGCTCACAACTTTAGTCCATTGTGGCAGGTGAAATATGGTCCAATATCATGGCAGCCAGATGGAAGAGAGGGAGGGGAGAGGAGAGGAGAGAAGAGGAGAGGAGAGAGAGACAGAAACAGAGAGAGAGAGAGAGAGAGAGACAGAGAGACAGAGACAGAGAGACAGAGACAGAGAGAGACAGAGAGTCAGAGACAGAGAGAGACAGAGACAGAGAGAGACAGAGAGAAAGAGCGCCCTGGTGCACCTGACTCTTGAGCCATCTGGCCCTTTTCTCTCTTCTATCAGGGCCCAAGCCTATGAGACAGTGCTGCTCATAATCAGGATGAGAAGGGCTGAGACATAGATTCCTGATGTCTCTTCTGTTGCCTGGGGCAAGGTCTGTGGCCTACATCCCTCATCCCTGCATCCCTGTATCCCTCATCCCTGCATCCTTGCATCCCTGCATCCCTGCATCCCTCATCCCTGCATCCTTGCATCCTGCATCCCTGCATCCTGCATCCCTGTATTCCTGCATCCCCCATCCCTGCATCCCTGCATTCTGCATCCCTGTATCCCTGCATCCCTCATCCCTGCATCCTTGCATCCCTGCATCCATCATCCCTCATCCCTGCATCCCTCATCCATGTCTTTCTAGTTCTGAACTCCTTCCTCAGCATTTGCTTTCTGACCCTGGATGGGGCTGGGGACACCGCAGGTTTCTGAGAATGAAGGCTCTGATCCCACTAAGCCATCACTGCCTGCAGAATAGAGAGAACTCATTTGCTGAGTGCTAAGGCGCATTGTCTCAGGGCAAGTTTTGTGACGGCCTATTACACGGCAATGGAAAACAGACCTGTATGCTGGTACGTGCCTACAGTCCTGATACTCAGAGGCTCAGCTGGAGGATGGTCTAGCCCCCCCCAGGGCAACACAGCAGGGTATAATCTAAAACAGAAGAAAAAAAAAGGAGGGGGAGGAAGAGGGAGAGAAGAGGTAGGAACGGGGGAGGAAGGAGAAAAGTAGAGAAGAAAAGGCAAGCAGGGAAGAAAAACCAAATAACAAGAGCAGGGTCCAGCCTTGCCGAAGGTCAGGACACAGTTCTGCTTCTCTCAGGAAGTCCTGTGTGGCCAGCCCTTCCCCTAAACACAGTCTGAGAGGCCCAGTCTCTGTCCCCACAACCTCCAGGCTCTGCTTTCATGGGGCTTAACTATGAACAAGATACATACACACCACACACACATGCACACATGCATGTGTGCACACACATACACATGCACACACATACACACAACACATGCACACACGCATGTGCGCATACACACACATACACACACACACACAACATGCCCCCAGATTTACTTTCTAGTGCCTGAGATATGTCGATGGAAGAATTCACAGTTTCAGAGACAGACACTGGAGGAAACAGCAGCTCTTCAGAGGTTCTGAAAGAAGGTCAGGAACAAAACACACACACAATGGGACCCAGGATTTATGGTCCGAGTCTGTCTGTTGAGCCTCCCTGGGCTATGAAGACAGAGTCTTTGGGAGACAGAGGATGAGGCTAGCAATGCTTCTAGGGAGAATGACTGTCGCCTCCACCACTGGCCCAGCGTAAGGCGTGTGAGGGGACAGGTGCAGGCCCTTGGGTGGCCACCGCGGGCTTGGGCTCCACGTTGCCTTGGGTTGTTCCCATTCTCTTGGAGGAGGAGAGACACGGAGTGGAAGTGAGCCTGTGGGTCATAGTGGGCATGTGTCTGAGTAGGTGCAGATAGGTGCCATCCCTTCCTCCCGGCAGCCAGCCTGTGGGGACAGCTCACCTTCAGCTTGTACAGCATCTCACCTGTCCTTCCCAAGAGGCCTCTGAGTGGGGTCATCCTTGGCCTCATTTTGTGGAGGACACAGACTCCGAGGAGGTAAGTTCACTGAGGGCTAGCTTGGTAGAGTGGGTGTGAGGACTTGGAGGTGGGCTTTGGCCACGCAGCTGCCACCTCTGAATTCCTGGGGTATCCTGCCGTCCCCATGACTGGGGTCCATCCCAGGGAAGTTGAGTCCGTCTATCTGTCTGTCTTTGTGTCTGTCAGGCTTCAGGGCAAACATGTGTTATGTGTATGCTCTTCCCAACACTACAAGACTCCACACCCCAGACTGGGCAGGAAACCTCCACAAGGCCAGCCACGACCAGGCCAGGATTCCAGAGTCACCCATAAAAGCAGTTGGCCTGGAGAATTTCCCGTGCTCCAAGTTGTTTCTGGGCCTATGTACGTCTATGTTGTACAGGGAGTCCAGCCGCTGGTCCTTGGCTCTGGCAGCCTATGGGGCATCTGCAGGCCTCTGAACTGGGCAGCACACCATGGGGGGGCCCAAGCTCTTGTAGAGACACTTCAGGGAGGGCAGACATCCCTAGTCCCCAGTGAACTGGGGGTTCTGTGCTTTGCTGGGACTTGGCTTCATTCTTCCTCTGGCAGTCTCACCCTGGGAAAAACAGATTGGCACACGTGTCTCCTTGTAGTTCACTCTCAGCTTGGCCAGGAGAGGCTTGAAGGACACTCCCACCCCGTTCCTTGGCAGCTGTGGGCAGAAGCTCATTGAGCCAGAAGGAACATCTCTGAGAAGGCCTGGCAAAGGCCTCCATGCCCGTTTGTCTTCATCCTCGGGACTCTGAGCCTCAGGGAGAACCAGAGAAGCCCTTAGAAGTTTCAGAGACCTGATCCAGGCACCGTCCACCTGGCCGGGTTGATCTGCAGACCAGAAGTAAAGCCATCTGTGCTGCTAAAAGGCTCCGAGTGGGGGGGGGGGGTTTAGCAGCTGGCTTCTGCCTGACCTCGCTCACTTTGCCAGAGATTTAGATACATATTGCTATAGGTGGTGTTGTTTTGTCATAGATGGGTGTTTTCCAGCAGGGCTGACCTGTCCTCCCTGGCTCAGCCTGAGGCTGCCTCTTCTGTACTGTGGCGTTGTCCCACCCACTTAACTGACAGACACAGCTCCGGTGGCTTTCTGTGTGATTGCTGATCTGTGTGGCTGCAGATGTAAGGCAAATCCACGCTCCTGTTCCTCAGAGAGGCTGAGCCTACAAGAGACACAGACTGAGCCAAGCCCAGTTATTATTAAAAATGAGATGGCACGCAGCAGAAATGAATATAGAGAGATTGGTTTATAGAAGGGGAGAGAGGGAAGAGGGGGGAAGAGATGCCCCAGGAGGACAGGCAAAGCAGGGATGGGGGGGTGGGGTGAGGGGGGAGGCAAAGTAAGAGAGTACGAGAGTGAGAAGGTGGCAGGTAGGTCCCTTTTATGTCCTGGACCTCTGGCACACCTAGTGGCTGGCTGTGATGATGTTATAGGTTGCTAAGTGACCTACAGGCAGGTATGCTAACATTCCTCCCTTTTCCTATAATTAAAAAACAAAAAACCCTCGAGAAACTAGGAAGGGTGGTGGGGTGGACATGGGGCCATTGGACTGCTTCTCATGCGAGACAAGATAAAGTACAAAAATGTAGGTTCATTGGGAGCAGCTCTTGGCTGCGATGCAAGGGGGAAGAGAGAGAGAAGGAGAAGAAAGCAAAACAACACAACGGTGAAGGAGAAGGAGAAGCCCTTGCTCTGGGAAGTTCAGGGTAGAGGGCAGGCTGTGTCAGCCATGTCCTGCTGCAGACAGGGACCGAGGAGTGCTGGGAAAACCCGGGGCTGTTTGTCTTGGATTGCCCCAACATGGTCTCGTTGGAAGTATACAATTAAGTAGTTTTCAGTTTAATTACAGAGCTGTACACCCATTGTCTTCATCTAGTTATATGAAATTTTACCCCGAGAAGAAACCCAACATGCATTGTCCCCTTCCTTCCTAGCTATGTAGATGTGCCTAGTCTGGGTCTCCTCCTGAGTGGCATTGTCCCTATGTGGCCTGTTGTATCACACCAAAGACTTTACAGTGATTTTCTGTCACACCTATGGATTATGGGTGTGGGTGCCCCTTCTGTGGTGAAGTGGAACAGGGGGAGAGGTGATGTAGCCACCATTACCAGGTAGTACCACTTAAGCTTTTAGGTCCAGCCCCGCAAGTCTTGAAGATCCTCTCAGTCCCAGTCTACATTCATCTGTGGACTGACTACTTAGAAATTACCTGCTATTAGGGGAGTACTTGCTTCTTGAAGAAGGCAGACACGGCCTTGGAGGAGTCATCCTGGCAGAACAAAGTTGTATGTGCTTGGAATAAGAGGAGCCATTTGGGAGATGGCATACAGGCTTCCGCTAAGAGCTGCTGTTCTCAGGGCTCCCAACCACCACCTTGGTCTTTAGGAACCCCACCTGGAGGCTGGGAATAGACCCAATGAATGGAGGGTCTGCACAGTAGCCAGTTTGTCACAGTGACAAAATACCTGAGAAAAACAATGTAAGAGAGGAACTATTCATTTCTGCTGATGGTTTCAGAGATTTGTGGGTCAAGGTTGGTTGGATCTACTGCATTGGAGCTTGTGTAAGGGAGAATGTCATGGGGGCTGCAGTGTATGCCTGAGGCAGGAAGCAGAGAGTGCAGATCAGCTAAGGGACAAGATGTCCTTGCAACGGTGACCCTAGTAACTGTTTTCCTTCCATCAGGCCCCATCTCAGGACCAGGTTTTTAATGTGTGGTCCTGAAGTATGGGCAATCGATCTGTTGATGCTAAGGTTTAGATCTCACTTTGCAGCATAAGACACCTGACCCAGCTGAGCTTGGAACAAAAGCTAGAAGGAGCCCATCTCTGGGAAGCCCGCAAATCCCCTTGTCAGTGGGGAAGTCGCTGCTAACCTTTTCTATGAAGGAAAATAACAAAGTCCTTTGTTTTCATTAAGGTTTTATTGCTGTGAAGAGATATTGTGACCACAGCAACTGTTTTTTTTTTAATTAATTTATTCCGATTACAACTCAATTGTTATCCCATCACTTGTATCCTCCCATTCCTCCCTCCCTCCCACTTTCACCCTATTCCCCTCCCCTAGGTCTATGACTGAGGGGGACCTCCTCCCCCACCATACGGTCATAGGCTATCAAGTCTCATCTTGGTAGCCTGCTTATTCTTTCTTTGCGTGCCACCAGGCCTCCCCCCTCCCCAGAGGAAGTGGTCAAATATGGGGCATCAGAGTTCATGTCAGAGTCAGTCCCTGCTCTTCACACAACTGTGGAGAATGTCCTGTCCATTGGCTAGATCAAGGTAGGGGTTCGATGTTTACTACTTGTATTGTCCTTGGTTAGTGCAGTAGTTTAAGCAGACACCCCCCCACCCGGGCCCCAATGCACCCATCTCGATGTTCTTCTTGTAGGTTTCTGGGACTCTCTGGGTCCTTCAATTTCCCCATCTCCTATATTTGTCTTACCTAGAGTCCCAGTGGGATGTCTTCACATCTGTCCCAATCTCCTGGTAAATGAAGCAAGTCTTAATTTCTTTAAAGATAGAAATGGGGTTATAACACCAAGGCTGTTTTAGTCATATAAGACATGGTGCTTAATGCATTTTAGAAACTCAGGGAGAGGATTTTAGGATCTTACCCCTACCCTACCCTTGCTAAGAATTTCCCATTTCCTGCTTTCCCTAAGGCTAAGTCTCTGGTGTTAGGTTTCTGAGGCTCCATCTCACATCCTTTGCTCTCTTTGGGTCGTGAGAACCTCATTGGCTCTGTTGCCTCCAGGTTGCCTGGGTCTTGGTGATGGCTCTTTCCAGGCTGCCCCGTGAGTGCAGGGGTGCCAGTGGTGGCTCCTTCCAGGCTGCCCCGTGAGTGCAGGGGTACCAGTGATGGCTCCTTCCAGGCTGCCCCGTGAGTGCAGGGGTGCCAGTGCTGGTGATGGCTCCTTCCAGGCTGCCCCGTGAGTGCAGGGATGCCAGTGCTGGTGATGGCTCCTTCCAGGCTGCCCTGTGAGTGCAGGGGTGCCAGTGCTTGGCCAGGGAGTCTTCACTTGGAGAGAGTAGGACAGACAGGACGCTTTCCATCCTTCCCTGTTATTTCCACTGGCTTTTGCAAAATGGCGAACTGTTTCTTCACTCTCTGGGCTTGCCTAGCCTTGTAAATTAAACCGCAGTGAAAGTAACACTTAGCATTTTGACTCTAGACCCCAAGTGGCTGTGTATAACTCCATGTGCTCTTTGACTTGGCTTAGATTCTCTTTTTTGACTCAGCTTTAGAGAGACTTTTTTGAGCCTCTGCCTTGAACAGTCCTTCCTGCGCTGAACCCAGTTCAGTAAGCATTCTGCCAGGCTAGCTTCCTGAGAGCTTCATGCCCAGCCACGAGCCCACGCACGCTGGCTTTCACCTCCGGCTGCCTCTGGTGTCTAGCCGCGGGCTCAGTCTCTCTTTCAAGTCTTGGCACCTGTTGCCTGTACTAAGTGGAGGGTTAGAGGCGTTGTGGAGCACAACAGCCCTCCCAGCAGAAGCTAACTTATCCCTGCCAGCCCTCGGCAGACTGGAGACCTAGGACTCTGGGCCTGGGCAAGGTGAGCTGAACTCCTGGCTGTCTCAGAGGCTCATGGGAAAGAACATGGCTTTTGGTTTACACCACTAAGATTTCGGAGGCTTGAACTGTAGCGTTCTGATTGGCAATACTTGCCACCAACAGGGAGAAGAAAAGACAAGAAGAGCAGAGCACAGGGATTGCTGCAAAGCTCCTCTGCTCTGAGTTAAGTACAGAGTGGGCACTGTGTGGCGTCCAGACCCAGTGAGTGTGTGCGTGTGTGCGTGCGTGCGTGCATGCGTGTGTGTGAGTATGTGTGTGTGCATATGCAGTGCTGAGGGTGGTGATCAAACCCAGGACATCATACACACACACACACACACACACACACACACACACACACACACAGAGCACACACACTAAACACACACACACAAAGTGTGCACACACACACACACAAACACACACACACCTGCCAGGCTCTGTTGTTGGTGGCCAGCTCTGAAAAACCTATCAGAGGAGTGGATTTGTAATCAGCCTCTGTCAGCAACCAAGAGGCAAAAGAGGCTGTGCTAACTTGGTGTTGACTTAGCATTTGGCTCCAGCTGGGCAACAATTATGTCCTAGGTTCCAAATCAGGCTAAGTAAACACATGTGAGGCTGAGCTGTAAATATCGCCCTGAAGAGCTGATATGTCAGCACCCCAGCACTGGAAGCTGAATGCCAGCCTAGGACGCTCAGCCCATGCTGCTGTCCCATGTGGATTCTCTGGCAGCTCAGCCTGTTATATTTTATTTGAAGTGCTGGAGATCGAATCCACAGCCTTGTACATGCTAGGTACGGTATTCTGCCACTAAGATACATCTCAGCCCTTTTTATTCTTATCTTTTTTACTGTTAATTTTTATTTGTTTATATGTCTGAGTGTTGCAATGTGTGTAGGGGCCTATGGGGGCCAGAAGAGGGCGCCAGATCCCCTGGAGCTGAAGTTACAGGCAGCCATTATGACATGCTCCTGTGAGTGCTGGGAACTGAAGTCTATTCCTTCTGAAGAGCAGCAGGCACTCTTAATCACTGAACCATCTCTCTGGCCCCTTTAAAAATCGTTTTAAATGTTTATTGATTGATTGATTGATTGATTGATTGATTGATTGATTGATTGATTGTGCCCAAGCCTGTATCTATGTGCATGCCACAGCTCACATGTGAAGGTCAGAAGACCACTTGTTGGGAGTTGGTTCTCTCTTCTCATCATATGATTCCTGGCATTGAACTTAAGTTGTCATGCTTGGCAGTGGGTGCTGTTACCCCTAATCCATCTTACGGGCCCTGAGTTCATTTTTGTTTTTGTTTTTGTTTGGTTTTGCGAGACAGGGTTTCTCTGTGTAGCCATGGCTGTTCTGGACTCACTTTGTAGACCAGGCTGGCCTCAAACTCACAGCGATCCACCTGCCTCTGCCTCCTGACTGCTGGGATCACAGGTGTGTGCCACAGCTCCCAGATGGACCTGAGTTCTTAATTCAGAATTCGGCACAATGCAGTGGCCCTGGGGACACATATAACACTTCACAGACATCACCATGGTCCATGTCCAGAACCTTCCCATCGTCCCAGACAGAATTCTGTACACATCTCCCCTTCTCTCCTCCGCACCGCAGGGGCCCTTGTCCTTTTGGTCCTCTGAGCTCCCTGTTTGTACCACATGTTTGCAGACATCAGAGAAGCAGTCCAGTGAGGATGTGGGATTTGCACTTTCATTAATGTCCAACCTGTTTCCTTCGTTACACCACAAGAGCTGGACCACATGACATCAGCCCCGGGATGTAGGCAGGCATCCCTCCTTACCATCCAGTCTCCAAGAAATGCAAAGCAAATCACCTTTCTTACTGCAGCTCCTGGAGAGGTTTCGAGAACTCCCTTCACCCTTTCTGTCTTTTAGCTCGGCTTGTTCTTAATAAGCACCATTGCCCTCCAGTCAGATGATGGGGAAGCATGGCTGGCTGGGGGGGGGGGGGGGCATCTCGAGTCTGTCTTAGTAGCCCCAGGGATACTGTTCATGTTCTTTGAGTGCCCGTAAACCTGACTTCCAAAGCTAGATAGATAAGTGTTGCCTCAGTAGCTGACTCTTGGAGCAACTTGGAATCCAGTCAGTCCCTGGGAGCCAAATGTGAAGCCAGTGAGAAGATGAGGTCCAAGTTTCTACACCCTGCTGCCCCTCTATACCCCATACACATATGAGTGCACACATGGAAACACACACACATACCTATCTTGGGGACATATGTGGTGTCTCTGGCCTGAGGTAGGAGACCTGCTCGAGGCATAACTCGGGGATCTAGGTGGAGGGCATAGACATGAACAATGGGGTCACCCCTGAAACAGGAAAGGGGGATTTCCCTTAACTCCTTTGAGGACATATTGCTGCTCTGCACATAGACAGCATCCAAGGTTGGGGTGGGGCTTAGGGACAGAAAGGGCCACGTAGCCAGCTTATAAGGCAAAACACCCCATGTCCAGCAGCCAAACATTCAATTACACCAATTAAAGAGACAGGGAATGGTGAAAAGCAGAGGAGATGTGGTCAGTGCTCACTGGGAACAGGAACTAGAACAGATAAAGGGGTTGAGCGACCCTAAGTTTGTCTTTTGTAAACTGATATGAACTTCAGACTGAGATAGAGGAAGAATTGTCTGTAAAGAAGCTGAGGGCTGCTTCCTCTGGAAGAACGCAGTCTATTGGGAGAAAGGGCAGCGGAGGAGGGGCACTGCTTTATACAGACGGTAGGACAGGGCCACTGGTTGCGCTTGCAGAGGGCCCAGCCTCCGTTCCCAGCACCCACATGGCACCTCACAACTGTAACTTGCAGGCCCAGGGGGGGATCTGATGCCCCCTTCCGGCCTCCGTAGACACTGCAAGTGTGTGGTGCAGGCAAACACTCATTCACACAAAACAAAAAAACAAAAAACTCTCTCAAAATAAAGCAACTGAGGTACAGCCCCAATGGCTACTGAAGAGGAGGAGGAAGAGGGGCAGAAAAAGGAACAATATACTTGAGGGAACAGCGACACGGCCTTCTGGGAAGAGAGGCGTCCCTTTAAGCCAAAGAAGAGTTTAGTTAAGAATGAGAGTGGGTGGGTGGGGGGGAGGAGAGGACTCTCCCTGAGGAGTCTCTACATCAATCCCAGAAAGCAAAGAATTCTGACCTTTTATGACCTTTCGGTGGTGGCCAGAATTTTCACACCACGTGCTTTAGCTCAACATAGAGTACGTGACAAAGAGCACGGAGGAGCCAGGTAGTGGTTAGGACCATAAATCAGGGGCCGCTGTTGGGCCACAGCACTGCCAGCTTCCCAACTCTGATCCAGAGCGAGCTGCCAAGAGGTGGGGCCTGGCTTCTGCAGCCTGTGGGATCTGGCCTTTTAAAGTGACCACTGTCTTTTAGGGGCAAGCCTGTGTCCTAACAAGAACAGGGCAGGGCAGACTGGGTGTTGAAATTCAGCTGTTCTCACCAGGGTGTGGCCTTGCCTGGCTGTTGTCATCCATTGCCGTCCCCAGCAGACAGCAGTCTGGGTCTCGGAGGGCATAAATTGTTGTGCTTATGTAGGCTGGGCTGTCCTGCATATAGACCTTGCTGTCCCTAGAATTAAAGGGGACTGCAGGTTTAGGACAGCGTCTTGTCTGAGGACATTAGTGACAAATGTACCTTCCTGCAGAGGGAACCAGGTGATCTAGAGTACAGGAAGCAGACACAAAATGAAAGCAGGGGCGCCAGGCTTGTATCCTGGATTTAGTCACCTTGTAGAGCCAGGTATGGAGGCGATACTTTTTTAAAAAGCAAACTCTACGTGCCAGTTAAAGGTGGGGGAGGGCGCCTCAGGAAGCCTTAGAGATTGGGTACCCAAGAGTGTGAGGGGTTGGAGAAGAGCTAAGCGGCTGTAGGGGGAAGGGCAGTCTCTGCTCAGACTTGCCTGGGGAAACTCAGCTTATAGGTAGCCAGCTCCCCACTGCTTTGTGAGGAATTCACTGTGAAAGTCAATTCCATCTTGTCCTAAGGCAAAAAAATTCACTTTTATCCTGTGGCAAAGCTGAATTTTCCTCCTCAAGAATTTTCTGTCTCCTCATCCTCTTTGGTCAAGCTGCCTCTGTTGAGGTGAGCAGTGTCCTGGGCACCTGCTCTCAACTCAGGATGCGTTACTCACTGGGTTTATACTGTCAGAGTGGGGAAGTTCATTTAATCCTCTCTTTGCTTTATTGAGAGAATTAAGCAGAGAAGGCTGCATTTGTTTGTGTGTGTGAGTGAGAATATATATATATGTATGTATCTGTGTATGTATGTATGTATGTATGTATGTATGTATGTATGTGATGTAGCTCTTTGCCTTGTACCTACACACAGTAACCATATTAGTTATTTGGCTGTGACAAAACACTACAATTTACAGCTTAAGGAACAGTTTATTTGAGCTTACGGTTCCAGAGAGAGAGTCTGTAGTGTGGGGAAAACATGACAGTAGGCAGCCAGAGCAGGAAGCTGAGAGAGCAACCTGGAAGTGGGGTGAGGTTAAAACTGTCAGGCCTCTCCCCAGCAATGTACTTCCCCCAGCAAGGCTACACCACCTCTCCAAATGGAGCCGCCAATTTAGAGGGCACTCCAACAGCAGATGCCACTGTGACCCTCATCCAGCCACTGCTGTCCTGTGACCGCCATCCAGGAAGGCTTCCCTAGTGATTGGCTTCAGTTGACAGAGAAAACAGTCTTTAAGATAATGTTACACACAGGCGTGGGAGTGTCTTAGAAAACCAAGGGCTGGGACCACATGTATTTGTTCGTTCAAGAAGTCTCAGGTCATGTCGCTGTCTCCAGCAGCTCTAGGGCCTGAGGGAATGTGCAGCTTCTCAAAGATTCTGTACTCTCTTCCCCCTAATTATTACAGGCTTTCCACTCTTCAGGCCTTTGTCCTCTCTTCCATTCAGAGGGGCTTCACATTTCGCTGCAGGAAGAGCAGGGGCTGACAAGTGGGAGCCTGTCACCATCCCACTGTAGTCTGCGTTCACCATACCTTCCCTCCTCTTGTCCCTAGTTCAGAAGTGCCACCTCTTTAGTTGGATGTTAGTGTCCCCTGCCTTGGATCATCTTCTTCTCTCCCTCAGAAACCCAGGGATGTATGTATGTATGTATGTATGTATGTATGTATGTATGTATATGTTATATAATTTTCTGTTTCTCCACTGGATTTAATTTTTGTTTTGCTTTGGTTTTTTGTTTTGTTTTGTTTTTTGAGACAGAGTTTCTCTGTGTAGTCCTGACTGTCCTGGAACTCAATCTGGCCTCGAACTTACAGATATCCACCTGCCTCTGCCTCTGCCTCCTAAGTGCTGAGATTTAAGGCATGTGCCACCACCATCCGGCCACCACTGGATTTAAAAGCCCTCTCTCCCCTATTTAGAAAACACAAAAAAGCTTTGTTCTCTCTCTTTTTTTTTTTTTTTTTTTCTTTTTTGGTTTTTCGAGACAGAGTCTCTCTGTTTTAGTGTTGGCTGTCCTGGATTTGCTTTGTAGATCAGGCTGGCCTTAAATTCACAGCGATCCATCTGCCTCTGCCTCCTGAGTGCTGGGATTAAAGGCGTGGGCCACCACACCTGCCTACAAAGAAGCTTTTTTCTTCACTTCCTTTCTTGTATGTTGATTGCCCAAATCTCCAGCACACCCATCAAAGAAACAGAGTTTGAGTTGGTTAGCAGTGGAGAAGAACAGCAAAGTTTTCATGTTTTGGAGCAGGGAAGATGGGGTCATTCACTGAGAACTGAGTCTGGTTCTAGATGAGACTAAAAGCAGGGATTCAGGATTAGGGGCTGTGGCATGTGGACTCAGGATTAGGGCCTATGGCATGTGGAATCAAAGCTCGTTTCTTTGGGTACAAATTGCTGATATTTTCCACCCATGAGTTGATGGGTCTTTGGGGAGCTTCTGCAGTAAACAAATACACCATGTACTTATGGGGCTGTAAAGCCATGTGACCTGAGGCGGGGAACGGCAACGTCAGGTCCATATTGGCAGAGGTATTGCTTTTCTGTGTCCAGAATGATTGTGAGGGTTGAAGCTTTGGTTACCGCTTCCAATGTATTTTCTAGCTCCTTTCTCCTGTCCACAGCTAAACGTTCTCAAAGAGCTACAGCTCTGCTTGCAGACCTCACGTCTCAGTCTCCTGTCACTTCCCAAGTGCTCTGGGCTGAGTTCATACCCCTGAGAGTCTTTAGCCGTGTTCTTGTTGAGACACCCTTATGTCACGTGTCCAGCTCTCTCCTCCTGAGAATTGGGCCTTGTCCCAATGTCTATGAATTGTGCCACTCTCCCCACGGCCCTTTCTCCTCACTCTGCTTTTTGGCAGGTGCCTGCTCTTCTGATCTGTCATTAGATGTCACCATCCCTCAAGACATGGGCCTGGGTGTTCTCTTTACTGCCCATGCTTTCTGTGGTTGTTGGAGTCACTGGCAGGGAAAGAATTCATCCACATCTTTCTGAGTCCTTTGCCAGGGAGCAGCAGGCAGGGGGGTCAGCGGTAGCTGTTGCCTTCTGTGAGGTGGCGGGCTGTGGCTGTTTCTGTAGTGCAGCTTTCCTTTTCATGGTTTAGTCTGTACCATGGAAATGAGGGCGTTGGTCAATATGTGACTCTGGTCGGGGGCTGGGATTTTAGAGCAATGGTTTTGTGGAGTGAGGGCACGGTTAACTTTGATTGGCTGTGCCCAGTCACTCCATTCATACATTGCCCCACCAGACTACTTCCTCCTGTGGCACTGCTATGCATTAACATGGCTTCAGCCTTGCATCTCTGTCTCTAGCACAATCTGGAGCTTTGGACCCAGAGCAGCTTACATCTTAGTGTCTTCCAAGCACAGTTTGGTTGGCAGACACTAGTATTAGCATCAGAACAAACAATCCCCAAAACTAGGAGGACATAAGATTTATTTTCCATTGGTATTCCTTGTTGGGCTGCTCGTGTCACCCATGTGGCATGCTAGGTGCCAAAATTCCTCCTCCTCCTCCTACCACCACCTCCACCCTCCTCTCCTCCTCCTCCTCCTCCTCCTCCTTCTTCTTCTTCTTCTTCTTCCTCTTCTTCTTCTTCTCCTTCTACAGTGGGTGGGTTGAGAACTCACTCTGCAGACCAGGCTAGCCTTGAACTCACAGAAATCTATCTGCCTCTGCCTCTGCCTCCTGAGTGCTGGAATTAAAGGTGTATGCTACCATCACCTGACTTCCTAAAATTTCTCTTGCCTGTGAGTTTTCCTCTTCCTACATGCTCCAGTACCCAGGGAAAAGAATGATATAAAATTTCTTCCCCAGCCACCCCGATATAGCCTGCCACAGAGAGGCACACTCTCTAATGCATTGCTTCTAAAAATGTGAAATGTTATTTGTGGGCCAGGAGCCTGGCTCCTTGGGATCTTGAGCCCAACTTGAGCTCCTTGGCTTTTTAGCATACGTGAGAGGCCCATGCTGGCATCAGAATCCTTGACTGTCTTCAATGTGATTTGGTATGACACCGTGGCACCTTTATGGCTGTGGTTGTCAATCTTGGCAAGGGAAAAAGCCACCTGGGGAACATGTGAATTCCCAGACGCCACCTCCAGAAACCCTGGAATTATAAGGAGTCTCATTTCTACACTACGCCCCCCCCCATGGGGGTGGGGGCCTCATCAAATGTATCTTTATTCTCTCAGGGAGAATCTGGTCTGGAATAGTGAATTGACCTCTGGAAACTTTGTTTGCTTTTCGATTTATTTATTTTATGTATCTGAGTGTTTTGCCTGCATGCATGCGTACCCCACGTGTGCCTGGTGTGTGTAGAAGTCAGCAAAGGGCATCAGATCTCCTGTCCCTGGAGTTAGATGGTTATGAGCCACCTTGTGGATACTGGGAATAGAACCTGGGTTCTTTGCAAGAACACCAGTGTTCTTAACAGCTGAGCCTGCTCACTAGCCCCCTCTGGAAACTGCTCCTGGCCACAGTAAGAAGCATATCTCTAAGCCTGGTTCTCACGCCAGTAGGATCCTCAGATGGAATTTTCAGTGAGGAAAAGTACTGAGAACAAGTGCTCACCTCTATTCACTCTTTGCCCTCATAGACCTTTTTTTAAAGGCTTTCTGAAAAATAATATTTAGACTTTATTTGAAAACTGAAAATCATCCTCTGAGCTTCCCGGGGTGGGTGAGTTTGTACACCCTCTTAGGTGTCTCTCTGAGGCCAATCTGAGGCCGAGCTGTGGGGACCATTGAAAGCGAGTGTGTAGAGCCCAGCTGCTTACATGTCCAGAGAGCTGTGGAAATCACCTAGTCGCAGAAGACAACGGGGGAGTGTAGGGACTTCCCAACGGAGTGGCCAAAGGACCTTCTATCCAACTGAGACTGTGGATGTCATGTGTGTTCAGTGACTACGATGTGGAAACGTGTGCTAGGATCCGTAGGGAACTGGGAAAGGCGAGGGACAGACCACCCTCAGTGGAATCCCAAGACCGGCAGAAGCCAAAGTCCAGAAAGAGATCTGAGGAAGGACGTGAGATGGCACAAGAAACCCCAGACCTGAAGTGGAGATGCAAAGAGATGCAATGGAGAGGCAGGCAGGGAGGAATGGGGAAATTAGATAGAAGGTAGGCTGTGGGTTGACAGTACAGGCCAGAAAACAGCCGTGTGAGAAGCTGGCGAGCGGCATTGCCTGCCAGGATGTAACGTACAAGGCAGGACTGGACAAAGCATGCCCTTCTGGTGTACAGGGTTAGGGAAGGAGCGGAACTGCCAAGCAACCTGGAGAGAGTCACCAGGGTGGAGCCTGTCCCTGTTTGGAAGAGCTTTAAATGGATTTGAACTTGAACCTAAAAAAAGCACCTCGACTTGGTTGCGTGCACTAATCCTCATCATGAAGTTCATCTACAGCTCAGGGGTTGTGCCTGAGGCCATGTTCATACTGGATAGCAGAGTGGAAGAGCAGGAAGGCCCCAAGGGGACAGTGACCTCGAAGCCTCAGGTGGACAGGAGAGGTAGCTTCACTGGTAACCCCTGTGGCCTGCTGGGTTCCAGATGCTTCTGCTAATTGAATCAACACATCTCTTTGAGAGACATCTACCACCTTGAGGCTGTAGGGCAAGTGATGTGCAGGTGGAGTCTTCATCCCCAGAGTCCCCTCTCCGCCCTATAGAGTCCCCAAACCAACCGCTGTGCCGTGTGGGCACAGCCCCTACTCTGGCAGACGGTGACCTTCAGGAGTTACAGATGTCTAGCGGTTTCTTTTATTTCCAAATCGCTTCCATAAGCCTCAGCCTCACAGTCGGCCCTCCTCTCTCATCAGTGGGCTGTGGCAAGGGGGTCATTCCTCCCAGGACACCCTGGCTCCTCATGTGTGAGCAATGACAGGCTGGCAACATTCCCACCTGGGCTCTGACTTCAACCTCTAGAGGGGATCACTGTGTCAGGCTTGTACATGGTGTTAAATGTAGTGCCAGCTTTTAGCACCATTATGAAAAGGATTCAGGTTTGGGACTCAAGGGGGGAAACTGAGGCAGGTTGTCCACTTGGGTAAGAGATTTATTAGAAGACTTTCTAATGCCATGGGCATACAGACTTCAGACAGACAGACAGACAGACAGACAGACAGCTGCATATTGGGGGTTTCTTAAGAGAGTTTGGGCCTCAACCCCATAGACAGACATACAGTATGGTGGGGACTCTGGTGTGTGTTCAGGTCCAAAAGGCAGAAGGGAGAGTCTTCTTACAGGTCTCAGAGGCAGAGGGTGCTTTCATGTCTGCAGGCTGTCTCTGATGCCTTGACTGGGTGGCAGGGAAAATGGAGGAAGGCTTTGTGTTCTAGGAAGGACTGTGAAACTCTGAAGGTACGGGGGCATGTTTCATCTAATTGAGTTGTACCCATTATACAAATTGGGGGGTGTATCTTCTGGAACCTGGGTGCCTGGGGAATCTGTTAGTGGTTTAGAGATCCAGATAGGTTGTCTGTAGGGTCCTTCACAGGAGGAAGAGGCACTCCAGGTGAGTGTGGTGTATAGACTAGCCGCCAGGCCACTGTAGAGCCAAGAGCTGGCATGCCTCCCTCCCTGGCTCCCTGCCCTAAAATTGGGGTGCTAGGCTCAGACACCAGCGAGCTTAAAAGTCTGCCTGCCCTGCGAGGAAGGGAAGTCACCAGCAACTTTGCTGACAGGTGCCACCAACAGGCTTCTGGACTGCAGCTGTCCGGGATGTTGGCTAGGACCAGGGGTTAACCAACTTCCCTGTCAACCAAGGAGGAAGCCTCGATGCCGCAGGGCCTCTCATGACTACCCTAAGTCAGCCCCTGGAATCTTGGTTAGAGACATCAGCAAATCCAACAACATCCAATGGCATGGGGTCCTCCTAGTTGACAGGGCCATGTGCCCTGGACTTCATCTGTATCCCCTGAGCTGCAACCAACACACCTGTCAACCAAGAAACAGGAAGAAGCAAAGGATGGAGCCAGATCGTGGTCGTGCACACCTTTAATTCCAGCACTTGGGAGGCAGAGGCAGGTGGATCTCTGTGAGTTCGAGGCCAGCCTGGTCGGCAGAGTGAGTTCCAGGACAGTCAGGAAACAATAGCTACACAGTGAAACCCTGTCTTGGAAAACCAAAACCAAAATTAAAAGTATGGAATCCAAATGAGTTCAGTCATCCCCACGGATGAGTGTCACTGTCGTCCCTGTGGAGCAGGAGTGTGTCTGTGTCCATGCCAACTAAGCACAGTAGTTTCTATCTGAATCCTGACTGCCAGGCTCTAAGTTGGTCTTCCACAGAACAACTCTGATGAAAGACACTGTGACCCCTGAGCAGCCGTCGTGACTTTCTCAGACTCACATGGGCCAGGTCCTGTACTTCAGTTCTTCCCTGTGACTGTCAGAGCTTCTGTTGAAAACTGTCCCATGTGTCATCCACCCTTCCTGAACATGGCTTCCAGCTCTGCTGTGTGGCCTCGGTTTTCACCTGGAGCATCTCTTTGGTGCTGATCTGCACTGTCATGGGTTGCTATGGCCCACCATCCCACACTGGTCTTTCCATTTGGAAGCTTCCAGAACCCAGTGTGAGACACACTGAAAAAAAAAATGCCAGTTGGTTCACCCATGATGTCACCAGGTCACAGCTATACAGCTCTATTGCCCAAACTCCCCTCTGTGGAAACTCCCTGCTGCTGGTCCCTGGAGAACCTGAGGCACAGGTCTGACCCAGGCAGGGCCATGGCCAGTGCTGGCCAAGGTGATTCTGTGAGTTGCTTTCCTCCGAGTTGTGACCAGATACCCAACAAGAAGCTGCTTCACAGACGTCTGGGAAGGATACAATCTGTATGGCAGAAAGATCACGGTGATAGGAACCAGAGGCAGCTAGTCACAAGAGGTTGATGGGGAGCAGAGAGAGCAGCCAGGAAGTAAGTCAGAGCTTCATAACCCCAAGTCCCACCCCCAGTGACCTCTTACTCCAGAGAGGCTCTGGCTCCAGAAGGTTCCACAATTTTCCAGAACAGTGCTGCCAGCTACAGACCAAGTGTTGAAACACTTGAGGCTCTGGGTGACATTTCACACTTGAGTCTCAACAGGGATGGGTCCACTGTAAGGCAGCTCGGTGTGGGGGCCCTGTGTATGGCTTGGTCCAGCTTGTCCTTCTGGCCTTGTGCATCCCAACAGTGTCAGGCTGTGTCAAAGGATGCTAGGGCTGATCAGCCAGTGGCTGGCACTGCTGTTTGTTGTTTCAAAAACCACAAACGTTTATTTTCCCTCCACCTTTCTTAGCTCAGACTGATCTATACATGCTGACTGGTTCTTTCTGAGTGGTCACTTTATATTCTGCATTTATGGAGGACTGCTGTCTAGGAGCCATTAATACACAGATCTTCGTGGGGCCCCGGCTAGGACAGCAGGGCACACCACCCTCCACCCCCACAAGTGAGTCCCTGCCAACCGGCTATGTGGAGGACCATAAATCTGGCTGCTGCCGCTTTTCAGAGCCTCCCCTGTTCACAGCTGCTGACACAGCCCTGAAACTGTGAGTTTCTAGCTAACAGACTTGCCATTCGGGGAGGTGAGCCTATGTCAAAGGGGCACTACCTCCTGCCGGGGAATCAGAGCCTGTTTCTGGCTCTTGCTGTGGAGCCTCCCCATCCGGAGTGTGAAGAGCATCTCTGCTGTGCAGGCTGATTCTCATTAGAGACCCAACCATGCTGCGGCCTCTGTCTGTCCATGGTGTCATGTTAGAGACCCAACCATGTTACGGCCTCTGTCTGTCTATAGTGTTATGTTAGAGGAATTTTAACCCAGCAACATGGCTACTCTGGCTGGAATGCAGACAAGGCTTTGCTCCCAGGAGACAGAGGCATGCAGATCTCTGAGGCCAGCCTGGTATAGAGCAAGTTTCAGGTAAGGAAAAGCTTAGGTGCAGGCGTGGTGGTACATGCCTTTAATCCCAGCACCCAGGAGGCAGAGGCAGGCAGATCTCTGAGTTCTGGTCAGACATTTGGGTTGAGAGTCAGTGCAGTGGAGTTGAGTCTGTGGTAGTTCAGTTCCTGGAATTCAGAGGTAGTTTTTTTTGGGAATGATTTCACACAGACATGTTGCAGAGAGAACAAGCTAGATCCAGGTGAAGACAGAAGAGCCAGAGAATGAGAAGGAGCTAGGAGATTAGAACAGATTGTTAGTTAGAGTCCAAGCAGAGCAGTTCAGTCAGAGGCCAAGAGAGAAGCCAGACTGAACCAGTCAGCATGGAAGAGGAGTTTGAGCCAGAATCGCTGAGTTGAACCAGCCAGCCAGAGTTCAGAAAGGAACTAGGAAGGGTGAGCTTATTCAGCAATAAGTCTCAGAGGATGAAAACATTCTAGGCCTAGAACAGACTATATGGAGGCTAGAAACTTCCAGGACTAGGCCTAGGTTAGAGACAGACAGCAAGCCTCCAAGACAACAATTGCATCATGTGAATAAAAGATACTATTACAGTGTTACTCTTTCAATAAATAGCCTTTTAGGTCCCAGTGTTCTTGAACCACCGGCCCCAGCCAACACTCACCTCACCCAGCTGAATTTCTTTTTTGAAGCTGTTATCTCCAGCCTTGTACTTAAAACAGCCTTTTGTTCAAGCTGGTGTCCACCTGAAATATGTGAATGCCAATCTGTCCCCATGCTTTCCTTTCTCCTCTTGTCCTCAGCAGCTTGCCACCCCGACCCCTACCCCTGTAGCGTTGTCAACAACTGTCCCAGGGAGGGGACTGGAGGCTGCCCTGCCAGTGGGGTGCTCCCTGCAAGTCCCCTGCTTGGAAAGCCTTATTTCTTCACTAGGGGCACAACCCCTGAGCTCTCCTGTCTCCTCTGCCTATTTGGTTCTGGCAAAGGGGCAGGAAGTCTGGGTCCTGCTGAGTTATCAGCGGCATCCAGGGCCTGGAGGGCAGGGAGTTTGGCAGTTGAGCAGTTGAGCGCTGAACAGGAACTGTCAGAGAGATAAGGAATTGGCTGGTCGCGCTCTGAGCTGTTTCGTTTGCTGTTTCGGGATGGTGAGAGCTGGAAGGAGGAAGAAGAGGGAAAGGGACACAATCCTGTCTTGCTCCTCAGTCACTAAGACGGGTCATATGACACAGAGTGATCTGTGTGAAGTGACCACTCCGAGTGGAGCCTTCCGGCTGATGACAACAGGAAAAGCTCTGGTTGGGGAGTTTTTGATCAGAAAGAAAAGGCTTGAGGAAAACAAACTATATTTTCATTTGACACAGGTTTCCTGCCTTAGCTAAAGGGGAGTGACTTCCATGTGTACTGCCTGGGGCCTTCCTGAACAGGTACAGTGAGGCATGGGAACTGACCCAGTTCAAGTCTCATCTGGTCCTTTTCACACAGGGCTCACTAGAGCAGAGGTGCCCATGACTGCAGGCCAGACTGAGGTGGCCCTGTTGTCCCAGGGAGCAGGTAACTGGGCAGAGCTTTTTTAGAGACTGTCCTAGAGAAACTTCAGGGCAGTCCTCAGAGGAAGAAGGCCAAGGCTAACGGGCAAAGCCTCAGCAACTTCTAGAACCAGACTTCATGTCCTGGTGACTTTCTCACAGCACAGGCTCAGGATTCCCTCTGGACTCCTTGTCAGAGGCCAAGGCTGCAGACGAGTCTGCATGATGTATGCCCCCAACCTTCCTCATTGCCCCCCAAAAGCTGGAGTTGTGAACACAAGCTAGGAGACCTCCTGTCACAATGTCCTCACTCTCATGAAAGCACCACTTCCACCAAATGAAAACAAGACTCCCACTCCATACACTCATAGCCATAGTGCTTAAGGTAAAAGGAAACAGACTAGCGAGGTCATGAATCTATGGTCACTCAAACCCAAATCACCCCAAATACAAGCTGTGGAAACCCACTTCCTCTACCTTCTTTCTCCAGGTAATGCCAAGGGGGTCTCAGTCTGTGACCTCACCAGGACTACAAAGATCTGAGGTGGGATGGAGGCAGGGAACCTGGTTATAAAAATGGCTGAGGCTACCAAGAAGACACTTGATACCCTAGGAGCATATACAGGGGGAGGAGGCCCCCCTCAGTCACAGTCACAGGGGAGGGAGTAAGGGGAAAGTGGGAAGGAGGGAGGAATGGAAGGATACAAGGGATGGGATAACTATTGAGATGTAAAATGAATGAATTCATAAAAAAAATTTAAAAAACTACATGCTGTCTCACACACACTGTATATGTATAAAACAACAAAATATTTTAATTCTCTTCCATTGCCACAAGCTTTCTTCAGGAAGGTTACACCTGTATAACTACCAGGTGACAGCATGGTTAATGCTTCAGGACCAGAAGTCCGGGACGGTATCAGGACAAGTCACAAGTTTGCACTAACAATCAGTTCAACCACAGCTTGAAATGTAGCTTGTCCCAGCTGCAAAAGCCACAAGACACCAATCATGCGTCTTACCCCCAATACAGACTTTTATAAAACACACACATATAGGTATTTAGCACAATAAACGCGCTCAGTATGCACTCTAACATAGAGCACAGGAGTACACGCCATGGAGTGCAGCCCGCACATCTCCACAGGCCAGAGCCCGTGGTGTGGCGGCAGGAAGTTCAGAGCGCACCACTCTGCACGTGACATTCCCCACACCGAAAAATGTCACCTCTGTCCAGTGGGTGGCAGGTACAGTCCCATAAACAGTGTTATTTCCTAAGAGCAGAGATGTCAATTTGCATCTGAGTCATTGTTACCCAGAAGTCTTTACGAGTCAGCTCCCTAGAGGGTGGGGGTTGGTTTGGGGGGGTCAAGTGTAACAGTGCCCCTCAGACACTTGCACACCCACACCCCCTGCCCCAGGGAAAGTGCACTTCCGACGACAGATATAAAAATAGATTGGCACGCTCTTGACACAGGGGGAGGGAAATTGAAGTAGCTTCCCCGAATCGCGAACATTCTGTGGTAGCACATCCCGCTACAGGTCAGAACCAGTCTACAGTGAAGGCCCGCTTCAAGCTGTGGGCATGCCTAGGAGGGAGAGCCGGGCTGAGCTGAACTCTGGCTGTAGGGAGCTGGGAGGTTCTCCATCTTCCCCAGCACATGCCTCCTTAGTGCGCCTGAAAGAAGTCTCCCTCGCAAGTTCCGAGGCTCCACCGCACTCAGAGGAAGCAGTCATTGGCCCTCCTGGGGCCTGTGCTAGGAGCTCTGGATCAGGCGTCTATAGTGGGGCATGATTTCGTGCTCTGGCAGGTGAAGTGCAAATTCCAAGGCCACTAACACCGGGAACTCAAAGGCAATGAGTTCCCGTCGGTTCAGCCGGAACTTCTCTTCCAGTTTCTGCAAAGTCAACAGAACCATTTTAGTTTTGGGTTTGTTTGTTTGTTTGTTTTCCAAGAGTAACTTTTCTATCACGCTAGTGAGTGCTTATCACCAATACTTCTGCTCTCTGATGCTGTAACAGAATGCCAGAGGCTGGGTGAGTTTTAAAAGAATAGAGGTTCTAAAGGCCAGGAGGCCAACGATGGGCAGCTGTATCTGGTACAGGCTTTGTGCTGATCCGTCTCAGGAAGAAAAGCAGGACAGGTCGGTCTGTGCCGTGCAGAAAGCAGGATGGACACTCACAGCTTCCCTCCTCACCCAAAGAAAGGGCATAAGTCCTCCTCTCTTTTTACGGCCCTCCCAACAGCATTGCAATGGAAATCAAATTTCAGTGTGAGTTTTAGGATGAGAAAAACATGCCCAAACCACCTATCTACCCATTACTGGCAGGGTGCTTGCCTTAGTCCTGGTGATTAAGACAGTGAATGGTCCCCAGAGGCCAGCAGTCTAATCTGGAGATTCATGACAATGTCATTTACTCTTCTAGAATTCTCAAAGTCGATATTGCATTTGTACCCGCTTTACAGGTGATCACAACTCAAGAGGTCACAATCCCTCATCTACAGTCATGTGGATAGGAAACCGCTGCACTGCAACCTAACTGGAACTCTTTTCTTTTTCTGAGACAGGGTTTCTCCGTGGAGCCCTGGATGTCCTGGAACTTGCTTTGTAGACCAGGCTGGCTTTGCCCTCACAGAGATCCCGCCTGCCTCAACCTCCCTGAGTGCTGGGGTTAAAGGTGTGCGCCACCACTGCCCTGCTCCAATTGGGATTCTGACTGTATGTGTTATAACTGAGTCAGGCTTAGAGGTCAGATCACATTAACCAGCAAGCATCATAGGCGATCTGCATGGCACAAGATGAGGATTTGTGATTCAGCCTTTTCCTCTCACTCATGAGAACCCAAGTCCCTGTGAGGCTGTCCCACATCTAAACAGCTAGGTGGCCAATGGCTCCTTACCTGTCCACTGAACAATACAGCTTCTGGGATTGGAAACAAAAGAGAAGCAGTGGGAGACAGGAAGTCCCCCTTTTTGCTAGAGCACTCAGTCTTGGCTTAAGCTCAGCCTTTGGCTAATGAAATAGCTCGCTAGCAGAGTGGAAACTGACAGCACTGAGGTTAAACTGGGGGCATCTGCTGCCCTCAGATGACAACTGTGTAACTGTTGTGCTGTTCGGCAACTGTGTAACTGTTGTGCTGTTCTGTAACTGTGTAACTGTTGTGCTGTTCTGCAACTGTGTAACTGTTGTGCTGTTCTGCAACTGCGAAACTGTTGTGTGGTTCTGCAACTGTGTAACTGTTGTGTGGTTCTGCA
>OU015744.1:70745727-70771192 GCA_907169655.1 Acomys percivali
TTGTTGTTGTTGTTGTTGTTTATTTTTGAGACAAGGCTCTAGTCAAGACTGGCCTTGAATTCAGCATTTCTCCTACAGAGATTAGATATATGATACCATGCCAAGATACCTTTAAAAACATTTATTTACATATATGTACACATGCAAGTGATTCCTTTTGCCATGTCGCATGTGTATGTATTGGGGGGGGGTTGGTCAGAAGGTAACTCATGGGAGTTTATTCTACCCTCCTACCGTGTGAGTTCAGGAAATCAAATTCTGGTTGTCAGGCTTGGTGGCAAGCATTCTTACTTAGCCATCTCACCAGCCCTTAGCTAGCTGTCGGCTCATGTAAGTAGAATTATGTGCTTGCTTCTCCATTGCAGGTTTCCTGTAGTGTTAATGTTTCTAGGCTCAGCTGCATTGTAGCCTGTCCATGAATTTGCCTTCAGAGGCAGAATGACATTCCAGTATATGTATGTAATGGTGACTATTATTAACAGTCCCTTGTTTAAATTCTGCCGATCCCTGAAGACAGGCTCCTCTGAGCCCTTTGGAATGTTCTGGCTTTCCTTGCTTAGTGCTCTGTACATTTCACACTGAGTTAGTATTTTTCTGGGTCACACCATTTAGTCTCAGCTCATCTCAAAAGTGTATCTGCCAAGGGTCTATTGGCTGACAACAGAAGTCACTTTTAGCAGGTAACTGGCTTTCCACAGGAGCGGCTGTTACCCCTTGTGATGTGGAAGCCACCTAGCCCTAGGGATGACCCACTACCAGAAAAACACATCCAACATTCTCCTAGCAACTGTAGGTAATGTTGGTAGGTTTCTTTGAACACTTGGTTTGATGTGATTTATAATGAATATTTCGATTTTGTGGTGCTGAGAATTGAACCCAGGGCTTTGGTATTCCCAGCAAGTGCTGTGCCACTGAGCTACATCCCAGCTTACAAGACATAGAATAGGCACATAAACTGCATTTGGTGGCAGCTAAAGGCCACATATAGCTCAGTTCTAAGTGTCTTAGTGGCACTTTCCTTTCTCTGGAGTATAAACACTGAGCACAGCAATGTTAACCAAATTCTGCTAAACAAGGTCACAATTCTGTGACACTTGGGGAGATGAGAATCAGGTGAGTAACTCCAAGCCAACATCCGGTTCAAAGGAGTTAAATTTTCCAACCAGTCTGTCCAAACATTTGGGGCAATGGGAGACCCGGATGCTCCCTGCAGGAACCATTGGAGCTGACTGGAGGTGGAATGTATGAAAGTACACCCAACACTTTCTTGAAGTTTCTGAGTGCACACTAGCTCATCTGACAGGTGAGG
Source organism: Acomys percivali (assembly GCA_907169655.1). Classification (NCBI taxonomy): domain Eukaryota; kingdom Metazoa; phylum Chordata; class Mammalia; order Rodentia; family Muridae; genus Acomys; species Acomys percivali. Next base: position 70,747,037 of record OU015744.1, read on the forward strand.
AAACTGAGGCCTAGTGTGGTGGAGGAGCCTGTCCTAATCTTGACTAGCTCCAGGCAGGGCCAGTAGTGAGATCCTGGCCTCCCACTTTGGAACTTTCAGCTCTTCTTACACCCTGTCTTCTGGGCTGTTCATCCCTAATCAGACTAGAAACAGCTGAGAGTAGCTCCCCCCTCGGGAGGCTGTCACAAAGAGGTGTGGATACAGACAGGGCCAACAAGGTGGTCATGTTGAGCAAGTCCAAGCAACAAAGCCAAAGTCAATCAACCTCTGGTCTAGGACCCCAGAGACTTGCACATCAGATTATCCTTGCCAACTAACATTTGTTTCCGGTTTCCTCTATGATGCTGTGTCTGGAGGCTCATCCAGCTAAGTTCCCTACTGCACAGGTTGCTTTCCCCATGACTAACCTTCCATAAACACTCTGCTTCCTTCTGGGTAGCTTTACTCCATTATAAAGGCCGAGAAACTAGCTGTTATGTTTCCTGACTCCCCTGCAGCTAGGGTGACAAATACATTTCTGGTTCTTTCTATCAGATGCTGTGGTACAAAGAGAGAGTGACACTGGAGAAGAGGCGGCACTTCTGTTACTTCTGCTACTAAGAGTGGTTGAGCGGTTCTAGCGCACTAGCTCTGGATGACTGTTCTGTAGGTGTAGGCCACAGCAAGAGTGGCACACTCCAGAGCCAGCAGAAGATGCTACCACATCTTCCCAACTATGGAACTTGCCTGTTCTTATTCTGTGAGCGTTCTTAAACCATCCAGGGAACTTCGGGAGTCCTTCCTGTCTGTCTCTCCGCCTCCTCAGAGCTGGAATTACAAGCGTGCTACCATGCCCAGACCTCCTCATAGGGGTCCTGAGGACTGAACTCAGGCCCTCAGGCCTTCAGGCTTGGGAGGCAAGGCGAGCACTTTACCAACAGAGGCCCAGCCCCAGCAGCAGTGGATGCTGAGCTTTTGCAGTGCGCTGTAACAGAAACTCATGTACTGCAGTTTACAGGTTTCCCCATCTGTGCTTTGGGGATAAGGAGCGTGGGCATCCTTTCCTGGTAGTGAGCTGAGTGGAGGCTACTGAGTGTTGACCTGAGACCCTCAGTACTGTCCTTGGTAGATTGTTCAGACCACGTGGGTGGCAAAGCTCTTGGGCTCATAGGGATGCCGCCTGCAGGCACACGTGACACCCTGCACCTCTCCTGACTGGTGTGCTTGCTTTTAGCTGCAGGCCATGTCATCACGACTGTTCTCAGCACTGAACATAGATCTTGGTCCCAATCTGGCATTTGGCTTGATCCTCTATTTGGGCTTTGCCTGTCCTGAGTCTCAGCACGTAGCCTAGGCTAGCCCTAAACTCACAACCTTCCTGCCTTAGCCTTGAGCGCTGCCGGGATTTTAGGGATGGACCACCATGATGCTCCTTGAGTTTCCCTAAGTCAAATAATACATTCTGGGGTGTGTAGGGTCCTCTGTAAACATCACCTTTCCGTCAAAGCCCAGTAATCCACACAGCTTAGACAAGAAGCCTCAACTTTCAGGGAAGTGGTCAGTACTGCACCTCATTTGATCGGCAGTCTCTCTTCACAGCCTCAGCACCTGGCTGCCAAGTGGGTGGTGGAGAGTGATCCAAGGGCAGTGCTCCAGGGTGAGTGGCAGAGGAAGCCCTGAGACGGTGCTCCTCACAAGAAGGGTAAGCTCGGCACAGGCCAGGTGGGACCAGTGGACCCGTATCCTAGAGGGTGTCTGCTTTAGGGACTCTGAAGGTATCAGTGAACTTGGACAGCTAAAGGTTGTGACTGCCTACGTCACTGAGGCAAGTGCCCAGGGACAGTCACGCTAGCCTGTCTGCCTCAGGCTGGATTTGAGGGGCCGTGAAATGCCCCGAGGATGCGATGGAATGAAGACGGACATAAGTTGTGATGTGTGAGGCTGGCTCAGAACAGGAAGTGGCTGCTTTGGCTTCCTGGCCTGCTGCAAGAAGCTCCTACAATCTGGGAATCAGCAGGTTAGTAGGCTGTGCTCGTGGCAATAGAAAGCTTTCTCTGTCTCTAGAGCCTTCCTTGCCCCACCCCTAAGCCTGACAGATGCTTCACTCCAACCTCTGTTGTCCTTAGTCTCCTTCTCCAGACATAACCACATTAGATTAGGGCCCAACCTTGTTTCCCCACTAACCTCACTTTACCTCATTTGCATCTGCAGAGAGCCTATTGCAGGTCAAACACATAAGGTCATAGGCGGTCACAGAATCTCTCTCTGGGAGTCATAGCCCTGGCCATAGTAGCGGTTTGTACTTACAGGCGCTGCTGTGTGGCCTTGCTAGACTCTGACCCTACCTGGTCCCCTAGGAGGAGTGCTCAGCTCCCCCTGCCCAGCCTCCCAAGTGTCAGCCTGAGGGGGTGGTGGGTGTTTCCAGGCACCTTCCCTCCCGGCTGGATGTGGTAGCTCTGTGTTTGGCCTTCCTGCCTCTTGGGGGAGTCTCAGCCAGAGCTCTGGCTTTACACCCAGCTCTGCAACATAGCATCCGGGTAGCCTGGTGCACACTCTTAAGTACTTGGGCCTCAGTTCCCTCCTCCTGCATCTCTAACAGATACCTGGTTTGTGTTGATGGCCACAGGACACCTGATCTGGATGGCTGCTCCTGTATTCTGCTCACTTGGCTGCCTAGCGTGTTTTACTAGCTGAGTGGGCAGGCCCCAGGACAGCCATCTGCCTCTGAACCTTGTAGGATGCAGAAGGGCCACCCTTTGCCCTAGCAGATGTCAGAGGGACACACCTTCACTGTCTTCTGAGCTATGGGGTGGGATGGGGGTGGTGGGGTGGTGGTGAGTACTGGAGGATGAGGAGCCCTGACAACCTGACACCATCCTCTCTGCATGATGACCCTTAGGGTCTGGCCTCCCAGCCGGCCACCTGACAGCTCCACTGTTCCTGCAATGATGGCAGAAAACCAAAGAGCATCAGGGGACTCAGCAGCAGGCATGAGGGGCTTCCAGCCCCTGCCAGCCACTCTTTCTGACTTGAGGGAGAATAACTTCAACACAGCGTCAATGCTTTAAGCCTACCCACCCACCGGTCTAACACACCAGCTATAAAAACTTGCAATGCTGGATTTTACCAGGAGTGTTACTACTGTAAATCACGGTGCTAATTAAACAGGGCGTAGCTCCTTCCAGGCCTGGAAACTGTGCATTACCGCCTAATTCCAGGCCATAGGACTGGCCTGATCAAGGCTCCTCACAGCCTGTAGCTCTGCCTGATGGCAGGGCTGGGATGCAGGACAGATGGACAGCTCCGACACTCAGCACTTGCATTTCTGATCATGCACCTAACGTAAGGCTACCAGATGCACTTGCTTGCAGCTTTCTGGCTGCAGGAAGCTGTGTGTCTTCAGCTGTGTAAAGGGGACGACAGGAGGGTCAGCTGAGAGGACAGCGTGGTTTACAAAGGAGCCTGGCCAGGCCTGCCCCTCCAGAGGCAGGAAGGTGGGAGGGAAAGGGGGAGGGGAGAGAGCACGAGTGCGGAAAAGGATCCTAAAAAGATGAAATACCTCCAACTTATTTAGGTGGAAGTGTCCAGTGCTCTGTTGTAGAGGCTGGGGCACTCAGGTTTTGTTTTGGTTTTCTATCATTATTCCCTCTTTGCTCATGAAGGAGGGGCCTCCAAGGAGTTGGCCTTGGACTTCATCCAGCTCACAGCACCAGCTGTGGTGCTGTGAAGAGCAGGCCCCTTGGCATGCCGTGTCAGAGGAGAGGGCACCATCTGCCTCAGTAAGGATCCTGGACAAGTGCAGGGAACAGTGGCTCCTGTGGTTCCACTCCAGGGTCTGGCAGAGCTCTGGCCTCCGAGCATCTGCACAGCAGCTCCGAGCAGGGCATCTGCTACTGTCTCTCAGGGCAAAAATTCATGCCTACCTAGGTGGGAACATCCCAAGGAAGTGAGGCTGCCTCAGTTTCCCCACGATACCTTAAAAGGAAGGCATAGTACCAGGAGTGATCTGGGCAGCTGCTTCCAGCCTGGCAAACATCAGTGCTCAGCTCTGCCTCAGCGGCACTTGTCAGCCCACAGCATTCCAGTCCAGGGGGCAGCGGGAAAGCAGACGCTATGCTTGTTCAGGTAATTAAGCAGGGGGCTGCTAGAGACTACATCCATCCAACCATCAGCAGATGGGCATTTCAGCTGTCCCGTGCATTTAATCCTCTTTCTTAGGACACCAGGGAATGCAAAGCATGCTATGGGGATGGGTTGATGGCTTAAGCAACAGGGGTAGGGGGAGGAGATCTGCCTTTGGAGCTGTTTCTATCCTTCAGATTCTAAACACAGGCACCTTGAAGGAAGAAGCACACGGGGTTGGTCGTGCTGTGAGGTCACCATGCTTGTGAGGCCAGCTCACAGACAACAGACACCTCACATCTTGGATTTCTTCTGTCAGGTGAGCACCTAAGCCACCAAGACAATTCTTTTTTTTTTTTTTTTTTAAAGATTTATTTATTTACTATGTATACAGTGTTTCACCTGCATGTCAGAAGAGGGCATCATATCACATTATAGATGGTTGTGAGCCACCATGTGGTTGCTGGGAATTGAACTCAGGATCTTTGGAAGAACAGCCAGTGCTCTTAACCTCTGAGCCATCTCTCCAGCTCCGCCGAGACAATTCTTGACAAAAACAAGCAATGATAATAAAGTTCATCTACGGAGGCAGGGGCAGATCCAGCTCCCAAGCAGGGCAGCCAGCCTGAATGAATCTTTTTTACCAAACTCTCTACTTCCCACTGCTCAGCATTTCATAGTGCACGGGAAAACTGAATTCTAAGATGCATTTCTACAGACTGAGGCTGGCACAGGGATGCCTCATGGGCTTGCCAGAGGACTGGGATGCTGCTACCAGGTAAATGGAAGTAGAGCAATACCATCAAAGCCCCATCCGACGGGTGCTCTGTTGAGGTATGGGTATCAAGACTGTCTGTTAGCGTTGTCTCTCATGTCAGAGCAGTATGAGAAAAGGAAAATGGATCTAATGATCTATTCCTACTGGGTTAATTCTGCTGACCTTACCACCACCACTCTTTCTCACATACTCTTCTTAATTGTTTTCCACACCCATAAAGGGAGGAAAAAAACAAAGTAACAAAGAAAACCACTACCAATGCAAGCCGCCAGGTGCTAATGATAAAGAGCCCTCGCTAGTGAAACTTAATTATACACCAGGCAGCAGCCAGCACAGGAAGCTCGGGTTCTGACAGGAGGCCTCTTGTCCTCTGTGGCTGCACCTTAGCTAATGCCCTACAAGAGCCTGCATGCAGCCAGGCAGCTTGACGTGCTTTCTTTCATGGTCTGTGGTCACGTTCTATGACGTGCTTTCATAGTCTGTGGTCACCTGGAAATGTGCAGGCTGGACCACAGGAGCAGCTACGCTGGGGCCTCCACACCTGCCTCGGAGGTTTCAAGGTCAACATGTAGTGCTTGCCTTTTCGTGATGGAGGAGTGTGAGAATGGCCTGATGGCTTAACAGTCAAAAATACAAATGTAACAAGAGCCACACAGTGTCATCCCACCCTGAAAGAGAGGGACTTCACCTGTAGAAGCCTCCAATGGATGGTGGCAAGTGGCTCTTTTGACACTTCACTTAGAACAGTGGCAGTGAAAGGGCATATGCAACTGCAGCCTGGATGGGTACCACTGAGGCAGCAGGGTTCATGACAGCCGTACACCAGAGACGCCCTGAGTGGCCATCAACAAGACAATGAGTCACTTGTGTTCATCCAACCCTGCCCGGCGGTTACGTAACGTCTGTGGCTGAACCTCAGGAACACCAAGATGCGTGAAATAAATACAGACCAAAGAACAGATAGAGCCAATAGTTCCATTTATACAAACCTCCAGGATAGATGCACAACTGAATGCAGTTCCAGAGCTAAGAACAGTGGTGGCCTTAGGGATGGGGAGTTAGAAAGACACTAGACCTAGGTTGGGATCGAAGGACAGTGACAGAATTCATGAGACCATATACTTAAAATGGTTGTAACAGAGCCTAAAATTCCATGGCATCCCTCCCCCACCAAAAAAAAACTAAAGCCCTGGACTGGACAACAGTGCCACGGTCTCAGACTTGTGCTCTCCTTCGAGATGGTCCAGTCAGGACTGTGGCCTGAGGAGACAAAGCTAAAGCAGTAGGATCTGCAGGCCAAACGGTCCCTAGGACCTGCTCCCATGAGCCAGAACAGGCGGTGGCAGGAAGCACTGGGGACAACAGACAGTAGAGCCCAGTCCCATGGACCTGACACCACCTGACGGGATGGCTGTCAGGGAACCCAGCCCCACAGACCTGACACCACCTGACGGGATGGCTGTCAGACTGAAGAGAGCTCCCTTTCCTCCTGTGCCTCTACTGAAGGCCCTTCAGCCACCTGCTCAAATAACTCCAACTCTTATCGTCCCTCTTGGGAGTCACAGGCCTATTACAGTTGCAGGGTCATCACTCTAGGCCTCACCTCGCTTCCTGCACACGCCCTGGCCTTCCCACACAGAACTCACCTAGTCAACCCCATCACGTTTCCAGGATGACGTCTGTAACCTCATGACTGCAGGCATTGTCTACTTGCTTGCTGCTGAACTTTCCCACGAGAGTGGGGACTGAGACTAGTTAGTTCTCTGAAAAACGAGGAAGTAACCAGCCCAGCGCACAGTAGGGCTGCTATTAAATTTGATGGATAAGCAAATCCTAGATTTACTCCCCAGCATGCAAAAGTCAAGCAAACCCAGGAAACTAAAGAGCCCTCCACTCTCGTTCCGACGAGGCCATTGCAAAGCCCTCAGAACCTATAGGCTCCTCTGAGTTGGAGAGGCTGAACTGGAGCTGTTTGTCACACACGTTGTCAACAATTTAAGTGCTAACACAAAAGAATGGATGTTGTGTCTTTTATCAAAAGTACCAATGTCTGGGTCCAGAGCAGGAGGAGCGAAGCCTCATGACCTGGACCAGGAAATGCAGGCAAAGAGTGACGGCGTTCTGCAAAGCATGGGCTCTGAGTCGAAACACAGACTGCCCAGCCCACGGTGAGCACAGCACAATGACCCACTTGGGAGGAAGGCTAGACATACTCTCTCACTTGGAAAATCACCCAAGTGTCCAAGGGGGGCAAATTAGCTGTGTGCATGTGAGTGTGCAAAGACTGTGGCCCAGGACTTCAAAGGCCACAGTGAATTCATGTAAGGGGACATAAGGGGTCTGGGCCCTGCCAGGCTTGTCAAAGGGAGGTCAGTGTTGCCACCCGACTTAGCATTTCGACAGGGGAGTTCCCTGCAGGATCCCACCCTCAGCCACAAACATCACATCTTCATATTGTCTCAGACCTCTAGATTTCTGTTAATCTTCTGGTCAAAGACTGGTCCTCCACCCTGCCACACTGCTGACTGTACAGGGACAGGCCACTTAGAGACGGCCTGGCCAAGTCAATGAGCTGAGCCCTGAGTTAGGAGCTGGATGCTCAGCACCCCACTTCCTGCCCATCAGTTAGCAAAGTGTACGTTCATAGACGAAGCAGGACTCACACTGAACCTCTGTGTTCTTGTGGGAATGGCAGCGTAGTGGCTCTGTTAACCCAAGGGACGGGCTTTGCTTACTGAACACTTAAGTGCTGAAATCTGGGAAGATGAATGAATCTTAGTCTTGTTTCTTGGATGGAAAAAGGTCATAGAATGGGGTGAAAAGCCCCTTCCCCCCAAAAAAAGAAAAGAAAACCATCCAAACACATCAATCCCTGTGTGGCTCGAGGCATAAGTATAGAAGACTGAGCACAAGGGTCATTTTAAATCATATGTGAAAGTTCATCCTACCCAGTGTGGCTCAGCAGGACTCTGAGCCACAAATGCTGAAAGTAATCGGCAAAGGCCTCAGTGCTCACGAGGTTCTGAGCTCCAAGTGCAGACTGAGGCGACTTTTGGAGTTGCTTTGTCCTGTGGCGTCTGTAGACACGAAAGGCGTTGGGCTCAATGCTGAGAGTAGGGCTCCAGAGGCAAACAGACGGAGTGACCCGGAGGAGAAAGTGGCTGACAGTCTGCCCTGCTGTCCCATGTGATGCAGAAGGCACAGAGAGGCAGGGCATCTGCACAGAGGTTCTCTCTGCTGATGGATGCTGTATGTGACAGGCTTTCCTGCTCCCCAGCAACCAGGACAGATCCATCAAAAGAAAGGATCGTCTATCGAAACAGGAGCCCTCCACAAAAAGGAGGGCGAACAGCCAGGAAGCATATTCAAAGTTACAGAGAAGGAAACCGGGAAGAGATGTGAAACACGCGCAGCAAGGAAATCGCTCGCGTGTAACACCCATGTCCTATTTTCAATTTCCTTGGCAGCTCTCCTAGTGACAGCTGTTGGTTTGAAGCGCACGTGATAGTCACTGAGGTGACCCAAACACAGCTCAACTTGAACTTGGTGCTCCCGGGGAATGGTCAGAAGTGAGGAACTCTAAAACTGAGCTGGTAGCCTTCATGTCTCCTGGACCCTGGTTTCTTGGCCTCTCTTAACAGTGGCATTCCTAGGCCACCTTGCCAGAATCCTGTAACCCTCACTTAGAGAGTTCAATAAAATGTCCCAGGTGCAAAGTCTCGCCGGCCACTCAGGGCCATTTCGGGAGGCGATGGGCATCAGTAAGCCAGCCAGCCAGCCATCAGGTGCTACTTACCATGTAAGAAGGGAAGGTCAGAACTCGCTTATGCTTGCCACAAGGCCACTGGGGGTCATCCAAGAGATTTGGGTCATAGTCCATAAAGTCTCCCAGGTCACTTCCTGAACATCAAGGCAAGATGACAATTAGGGGCGCTGCACTCTTGAGGCTGAGGCTGCTGAGAGAATGCTAGGACGGTTATTAAGGTCCAAGTGGCTTCAGAACCTTTATCTCAGAATCACCTCAATGTCTGACTTTTGGGGGTCAATCTCTCCATGGCAATGAGGTGTAGCCACACACCTGCAAGAAGACCGGCAAATTCTTACCGTTCTGATTTCTTCTATGTTAGCAAATTATGTATTTATTTCCCTGGCCTGGCCTGGCCAAACACAAAGTTTCAAACAGCATGGGACCTGTTGGAACCCTGTAGGTCACAGAACATAGCTCTACAGTAGCCTGTTCTCTAAGCTTGCAGAGAAAATTGCTAATCTCAGTTGTGCCATGCAGGGCATGACCTGGGTAAGTGTCCGATGGGCTACAGTGTGTGTGAATCATCCCCCAAACATGGTAGCCACCAGGGACCAGAGACAGGAGTGGGCCGACCTAGGGAACGTTACCTTCACTTGTGTGTGTATGTGTGTGTGTGTGCGTGCAGGAGCACACGCTTGCACACGTGCGCATGAATTTGAATGATTGTGTGCAGGTGTGTATGTATGTATAGAGGTTGATGTCAGATGTCTTCCTCCCTTTTCTACCATATCTTCTGAGACAGGGGCTTTCACCAAATGGAGCTCACCAATACTGTCAGACTAGTGGCCAGCAAAACTCAGGCACCTGCCTGTCTGTTTCCTTAGTGCTAGGATTACACACACACAGTACACGCCTGGCCCTTTATGTGGATGCTAGGGATCTGATCTCAGGCCCTTGTGTTTTCATGGCAAGCTGTTTAGCAGCCATTTCCCCAGCCCTCACCTGGAATGTCTCTGAAAGAGCTCATATCCTTGTACCTATGTATGAGCAAACATTCAGTATGTGGATCATTCTTCTGAAAGCAACCCAAACCATACACCGTGAGCATTGCAGAGGAAATTCCCACCCAACCCTACACTTAGGGACAGAGTTATATGGGAAAAGGCAGAAGGCAGCGGCAGCAGAACCCAGGAGCCAGGAGGCTGAGGGAGTGCAAAGGTGTTGGCTTTTCCCACATAGGCAGGCCCTGGGGCTGTATCTGAGCAACTAGAGAGGTCCTCTGTGGTGTGTGTGAGAGAGACAGAGAGAAGGGGGAGCAGGGCTGTGTGGCCTGAGATCACGTTCCCCCACCCAACCTCACCTGCAGACCCTGTCCTCTAACTGACACAACTGGAGACCCCCCCACCTGCTCTGTAGGACGAGGCATCCCCTCCCATGAGCCACCAGACCCCTCTGAGCCACAGTTACCTGCATCTAGGCTCCCCTGGGTGCTGCCCGCTCGGCCCATAGAGAGGCTGCGGTGGCTCAGGCTCCGGAACTGGGAGAAGGAGGAGGCGGAGTCTATAGTATTTCTCCGGGTTCCGAAGGCATTTGTGGGTAAAAGAAACTGGGTATAAGACACTGTCTGAAGGGGAGGAACAAATACAGAGCAGTGGTTACGCCCCAAGAGGCTAGGTTTGCATTCCGGACATGCCTCGCTTTAAACAAACAAACAAACAAACAAACAAACATGCAATTCTAGAAAGTAAAGGGATTTGAAGAATGCAACTTATTTGGTCTTTACTTGTGCCAAATTTGTGCCACTTTCATACCCAACCCTCACTTGAACAGACCCCAGGCTATGTAAGGTTTAATGGATCCCACTCGGTTTAACGATTCCTAGTAGGTTGCAAAATGTCCACCTGCCAGGCAACAAGGCATAGCCTCCGAATGTGCGGGAATGTTGAGCCAGGCATGTGGTATGTGATGCCCTGCATCTTATATTCCAAAGCGGGGATTCGGGAACACGCCAGGCCTCGGGAGTCTGATAATGGCTGCCGGCTTGTATCACGCATCTCTACAGCTGCTCAACGGTACCCCAGACCTCCTCGTTCCCAGGTGAGCACGCACCCTTTAGGGTGAAGGTGGGGGTGATCATATTTCTCTTCACTTACCCGAGGAGTCACCTCGCATGCACCCCACATACAGCTTAAACCAGGGAACGTGTCTTGGGCACAGAAGTAACAGATGCCCTTTTGGGATAGTTTCCCTATGGGCTCTTTGGAGGTTTTATGGAGCCCACCTATGCCCCGTACCAGAAGGTCCAGTTCATCTCTCAGAGTTTGCTCCTTGGGCTTTCAACTTAGCAGCACATTATATTGTGGATGGAGGAGGAGCGTGAGAGTTCAGTTGCTTCATGGTCCAGTGGTCACTGTGTGGGGCTGAGGAGCTCTGGGCTGACACCTCTGATTCAGAGATGCACAAGCCATCACTCCGATGCGTGTTCTGGAGTGTGAGTATTTGCACAAGCAGCTGTGACTACTGTTAGCAAACACACTTGGGACCTCCTGCCATATTTCTATTGTTATTAATTAGCTTAGAGGCTTTCTGTCTGCACACTGGCAGGATTGGGGTAAGATGGCACAACACATGTGGGAATCACCCCAAAATGGCCCCAGCCTCTCAGGTAAGTCTAACGGTCTAGCTCTTTGCCTTGGCACCTGGGCCTTGCACTATCTGCAAAAGCTCAGCCACTGGAGCCCTTACCTTCCCATCAGCACCCAGCTCCACACCTTCCAGGCCAATGATCTCCTTCAGGCTCATGGCCCCTGCTGACTGTCTCCCCCCATCCAACTTCAGGTCCCTGGGAAGGACAAGCCAAGAGAAAATGCCTTTGTGTGTTTCCCAAAGAATGACACTTACCACATGAGACACATGGCACAGTCACACTGGTGAACTAGCACAACAGGGCAGGAGGATGGACTTGCCTCTGCTCGGGAACTTGCCAGCGGTGCTCAGGGAAGCACTCTCTCCTTTTATCACTTTCCTATAAGTAAAATCCAAACAAAGAGAGACCCGAGGGGGAGGCAGGGTGTGGAAGCCCTTGGTCACCGGTATCCCCAATGTGGCCTCTGTGTTTTTAGACACAGCCAGGGGGAGGTATTTCCTGAGTGCTGGGGACAGTGGGTCTCTTGGGAGCTAGTGCTGGCTTCTTTGTGAAGTTGCTAGGATCACCTCTCCGTGCCACTCTTCTTTATCAGATGGGACAGATCAATGTCTTCAGCAGGTGCTTGCTGGTAATGAAAGGGTCAATGCCACAGGAGTGAGGCTGACCACCTTGACACGGTGTCTCTCATCACAGGGGAACCCCAGCAACAACCGTAAGCATTCCAACAGCTGGACACAATTTCTAAAGCTTTTTGACATCATATTTTTGGTTCTTTAGTATAGAGCTATAGGCATATATTACCATTAACCCATTTACAGAGGAGGAAATGGAGGCTTGTCAAGGCCACCAAGACAGTAGGTTATGGGGAGTACTTTCATATTTCTTCCTAACACATGGCACCACCCTGGAGATGGGCACCTAGTGGTGTACGTGTGACTCCTTATTGGTGTCCATCAAAGGGTGAGTCCCCTCCAGACTCACTCAGTGCTACTCTGATGACCTGCTACAATCTGGTGTGGGATGGAGCAGGGCGCCCAGGGTGTTCTGTGGCACCCCACGGTTCTATACTGCAACCTTGTTTGGGTACTGCCTTCTACCTTCTGTCTCTGGTGCACAGTCTTTGCTGGTGAAGACCACTTTAGACCCACAGCATGCTCATGGGACATGGACGGAGAGTGCACAACCAGAGACTCAGAACCTCAGCAAGAGAAAGTACCATGGAAAGGTCAAAGGTAATCCAGGAAAGAGGAAGAGCAACAAGTGGGAAAGAAGAAGGAAGGAAGGAAGGAAGGAAGGAAGGAAGGAAGGAAGGAAGGAAGGAAGGAAGGCTGCCTCGACACAGGAAAAGCAAACATCTCCGGCTGAGTTGCACCACTGCTTTGACCTATGGGCACGCCAAGGATGCGGAGTCTGATTTGAGACAATCTTCAAAATCAACACACAGTGGCACTACATTTTTGAAGCCATTTTCCTGACAGGACATGGCTCACCAAGCTCAAAATGACATCAAAGTCGTGTAGGAAAAGAGCAAACAAGCCTCAGAACTATCAGTTTATAGGGTGCCCCTCCTTCCTCCCCACCTTCCTCTCTCCCTGTCTCCTCTTCTGTATAATGAACTTCCCAAAGATATTCCCCACTTAACTCCCAGTGTCACACTTGCCTCCCATGCTTGGGAGTGTAGTGCAGCGTGTCCCAAAACTGTAACAAGGAGGTGTAAGTCATCCAAGTGAGGGCTTCAAGAATGTTCTAAGCAAGGGAACTACTTTAATAGGTATGTAAGTCCTTCTACAATGTTCTCTCTGATGGAGGCCACCCTCCTTAAGGGCTTGGCTGTCCAGGGTTATGTGTGTTACTTTCCAAAGATGCTCTGCTGACTTTGAACCTGCTCCCGGGAAGACCCAGCATGCGAAAGAGAGAGAAAGAGAGAGAGACAGACAGACAGACACAGAGAGAGAGAGAGAGAGAGAGAGAGAGAGAGAGAGAGAGAGAGAGAGAGAGAGAGAGAACGCGAGCAGGGTTGCCCCACTGTTCTAGTGATTCTCAAAAGATTTTAGCAGCCAAAGATGGAGGCCAGTACAAAATAGCAGTAATTGGGGGCAGCATGAGCACCAAGTTGAAACTTAAAGGCCGACTTTATAGAAAGGCAGGGATCATCTTCTGGGAGCACAGCCTTGGGGGATGATGACATCCAGGCCAACCTGTCTGAGCACCTGGAGGAGGAGTTCTTTAGTTCCTGCCCCATTTGCACAGTATCTGATAGGTAAACTCAGGCATTTTCTGAGTGCTCCGGTGGTCTCATGGTGCCTCGTGGTTTGCTATCAAATCCCCTTCAGCTGTTCCTCAGACTTACCGAGTCCTCAGGAAAGCCCAGCCCCAGTCAGTTAAGTGTGCACAACACAGCTGACAGAACAAACCCAGCCATTCCTGGTATTTCCCACAGGGAAACAAAGCTGTAACAAAAAATATGCTTCATCCAGGATTGCTTCATGAGCCGAGCCATAATCCCTGTGTAGAGGATCAGAGATAACAGACCCAGAAATTGTCCAAATGCCCAGGACACTTGGGTCCATGAGAAAGAGGCAGCAGTCAGGCTAGGCTTCACCTTGCCTCCCCACAGGACTCCACCTGTGCCAATTCATGTGACCTGATAGTGTCACCATTTCCCCCTGGCTTTCTATTACGTCATTGTACCTTTTAATACAATACTCACTGTGCCTTGACCAAGCTGAATAAGTAGTAATGTAAAGATGAGAACCTTCAGCTATGCCTTGGGTCACATATGGTTCAGGATGGACCAGTGTCATCCAACAGAACTCTCTCCCCTCCACTGGAGGTGATCTCCATCTGCACTGTACCACACAGTGGTCACTGGTCACATGTGATAATGGAGCACTTGAAATACGATCTGGCTAAGAAAGCTAATTTTCCAGTTGTATGAATTGTGTGTGTGTGTGTGTCCAAATATAGCCTACATTAGCCCCTGAACGCTAGCCCTGAACATTAGCCCCCCAGAGTGTTAGGTTATTGCTATGTATCACTATGCCTTTATTAATCACATGACATTTTAATCAACTTAATGTAAATAAATAGCCATGAGTGGCTAGTGGCTACCATATTGGGCTAAAGCTTAGTGTTTTCTTGTCAGGACTGTGGCTTCAATTCATTGGTAATTTCCATGACAAAACCATACTGTCACATACAATGTGTTTAATAATATGCATCTGGTCCTCCCATTTTCTTCCCCAAAGTAGTATGGCCATTTGCTGTCTGTTGCCTCAAATGTTTACCTTTCAGGCCATAACTCACTGAGGAAACCATGCCAGGCATCCTAGATGCAGGGGGTCAATCAGCCCAACAGAGTGATCCTTGGTGGGGCAATATAAGATAGCCATGGGGTCCCCCTGTTTAGAACTCTATCAATAATCGTTGACCAAGTGGTCCCAGCTATAATCAAAATTCACAGCTTGCATATGCACAGGTCATTGGCAATCTTTTGGCCTGGAGGAATCACAAGGGTAGGGGTACTAGGCTGTGTGGGGGTACACCAGTGAGCAATGACTAGTGTGTGGTCCCCAGGACCTTGGCATTACAGGGTCCCCTTGGCCCCAATGCTGTGACCTTTCAATACAGTTACTCATATTGTGGTGATCCCCCAAGCATAAGAATATTTTGTTGCTACCTCATAACTGTAATTTTGTATCTGATCTGCAGGATATATAATACGTACCCCACAGATTGAGAACCGCTGCCCTAGGCCTTTCTTCATACAGTCCTGGAGACAGGAAAGGAAGGGTATTGAGAAATCTGAGTTTCCCAACAGCCTCATGTGGGGGTGGCAAGAGGGGACAGCAGATAGAAAGAACCGACGAATCTTTTCATCTGTACCTGGCCCAACATGGCAGCCACTCTAAACATGGGTGACTTTGTAATGGGTGGGATACACGTTTCTGAGCATTCGTTCAGGCTGTCAGTGAAACTGGACTTGGTTCTTGGTGGGAGTGAGTTAAGAGCACATACATATACACACATGTGCCTGGATAGTCATATCACAGAATCAAAGCTTATTTATGACATTTCTGATGAACACTGAATTTTTTTTTTTAAACTCTGATCTCCTATAGCCCTGTCTGGCCTTGAACTCACTATGTAGCAGAGGACAATCTTAAACTTATGGTGCTTCTGTTTCTCCCTCTCAAGTACGGAGCTTAAGGGTGTGAGCCGCCACTCCCAGTTATTTAGTACTGGGGGTTGCACCCAGACCTTCGTGCACATTAGGCAAGCAGTCTACCAACTGAGCTACATCCGCATCCCAAGTACCCACATTTCCTTTTCTGGACTTCCAGGTAGCACTAGGGTCAGGATCTAACAACACAGGGTGCTGACCATCCTCTCTGGGTTGGGCTTTTCCTGCTAAGAGCTCCGACAAATGTCACTGAAACCTGACATTAGCATGAGCTGCAGGAAATTGTCCTTTTGGAGCCATACTTGACTGACATAATAACAGTCATTTCACAAGAGACTCCCTAATATTACAGATAACTGCCTGGCTTTACATGTGAGTGCAGAGAAAGCAACAGAGCCATGGTGCTGCTGTCTGCTGTCTCAGAGACCTCAAAGGCTGGAGGTGCCCACAGAAAGGAACTAGAGAAAGGAACTAGGAGTTGGTTGCACAGACGCACCCAAAAAGAATCTTCTAAAAGAATATCCAGTGGCAAAGAATTAAGCAGACGTTCCAGGGGAGTAAGGATAAAATCTCAATGTTTTCTAAGGCCACTGTTCTAAAATCTTATAAAATGGTTATTAAAAATACCCATGAGCTCACATGCCAGCAATAAGCCTGCAGTATAGGGGACAACATGGAACAATGGCTGAAGCCATTAAAAGCAGCTCCAAGCTGGGCTTTCTTTGACATGCCTAGAGGATCCTCTTTTAATCCCAGATATATTTTGGGCTCAAATATTAATTTACTTAGACTCCACCTATTTTTAAAAATCAAAGAAGCACCAGACATGGTGGCATATGCCTTTAATCCCAGCACTTGGAGGCAGAGATAGGTTGGTCTCTATGAGTCCCAGGCCAGCTTGGCCTGCAAAGGAATCTGTCTTTTTTTTTTTTTTTTTTTAAGGCAAGTTAAATCACCCTTTGTGGTGTTCCAGAATTGCACATGTTAAGGCATAAATGTGGTACTTCGCCCAGGGACAAACATGGCTTATTAGATTGTAGGACAGCATCTTACTTTCTTTTTCTTTTCTTTTTTTAAAATTAATTTATTCATATTACATCTCAATTGTTAGACCATCCCTTGTATCCTCCCATTCCTCCCTCCCTCCTGCTTCCTCCCTACTCTCATCCTCTCTATGTCTGTGACTGAGGGGGACCTCCTCTCCCTGTATAGAGCATCTTACTTTCACAGGAGCCAGCGCTAGAGCACCCATGTGGGACCATGGGCCACTTGGACTGACTTCCCAATTCAGCTCAATTCTCAGTCTATGCAGCTTGAACGGTTTGCAAATACAGGATGAGGACCAGCTTTTGACCTAGTCAGTGAGGGAATGGGTGGGGCTAGAGAGGGGCCAGGGCAGGGCTGAAGCAAGGTGAGAGCGGATTACAATAGGGGGGTAAAAGCATGTTTGGGGGAGACAGCCAAGTAGCAGTTACATCCTTAAGAAAAGCAGGTTGGTTCATTAGGGGGCTGCAGCATCCTTCACAACAGTGTGCCACAATCCTGAGTCCTCTGAGTCCACAGTAGGAAGCCCCTGGACCCTTGACGTAGCCTCAGCTGCCACAGCATAAAGCAAACACATCATATTTTACCACTGTTGAGTCACCTGTCAACCTAGATAGCCACCTTTTCACAGGTTACCTACTCCCCGTTAACCACTGCATGGCCGACTCCCGATTCCATCTTTGTAAAAGGCTCAGCTAGTTATCATTAATGCACAGAATTGATATTGGTGGGAAAGCAGGGCTTCCTGTCAGAGAAAAGCTCAGGGTCCTTTCCCTGGTAGGAAAAAAAAATCAAGGAGCCAATATCTGCCCTAAAAAATATGATTGAGAGCCAGTGTGTAAAGGTGCTTGCTATGCAAACCAGCTAATGCCCAGAACACACAGAAAGGTTGGGGAGAATCCCCCCCAAAGTTACCTCTCCCCTCCACACTATCATGCACATAGCCCCACACAATAATACCTAAAATATATATACGATTTAATACTTACACCTGGAAAGCAGATGAGAAAATGCATGTATGAGCCAATAGGTATTTTCTGAGGCTTCCTACTCCTAAGGCGGGGCTGCCCTGGCCTCTCCCCATGGTGGTGTGCCCCAAGCTCAGGCTCACGGAACCGGCTGGGGTTCCAGTGCCCAGCAGGCACTCGCGCTTAAGAGGACAACAATGGCTCAAACACTTGGCTGCGTCAATAATTTAAGAGCTGATTAAATATTAACAGGCTCTCTAGACCCTTCAAAAAGAACAGAGACTGGGAGAAAGCAGAGCTCTGAAGACTGGATTAGGAAAGGAAGCACCATTTGCGAATGAGTCTTAATTAAGAGATCGAACACCTCAGAGCTCCAGGACTGACATGCGGTTAAGAAGCCCCGACAACGGAGGCTGCTGTAGTTTGAATCTATAATGTCCCCCAAAGGCCATGTGCTAGAGGCTTGCTCCCAACCCTGGCATACTCCTGAGAGGTGGTGGGGTCCTCTAAGAGACAGGACCCAGGGGGGAGGCCTGAGGTCAGGAAGTGGGCTCTCTGGAGGGATGTTGAGCACACACCCCGATTTTTTTGCAGCTCAGCTCCAGCATGTGGGCGATTTTCACTCACAGGTGAGTGAAACACAGATTGGAACCACCGTCTATGCAGGTGAGTGTGCATGAATGTGAGAGCACAGGGCAACTCTGAGTTCTCCCTCAGGAGTGGCCCACCTTGGTTTCTGGGACATGTCTCCCGGGCCTGGAGCTCTGCTAGTAAGCTAACCTCACTGTTGTCTCAATCTCTCTGGCCGCAGGATAACAGATCTGCCCACAGCTCCTGGCTTTTTCATGTGAGTGCCAGGATCAAACTCAGGCCTTCACGCTTCCAAGAACTAGTCCCCAATCCCAGGCGGAAACTTCTAAAACCACAAATGAAAACAGCCTTCTTATTTTCCTAAGTTCACCATTTCTCGTATTTGTCACAGTCACAGAGCTAACACACAGCTCCTTCAAGTGCAGTCTTGGGGAGGTTTCACTTGCTCGCAGGGAGGCAGCTACGCCACCAGAGTTCAAAGTCAGCGAACAAGGAAGGGCCACAGCTGGCGGGAAGAAAAGCAGAGCAATCAAAGGCAGCTTTTAGTTGAGAAATCTTGGCCCCTCAGCACTTCATGGGCAAGTCATCCCCAGAAAGGCGACTGGCAGACAATGAAGGGGGTCTTAGCGTACACCAAAATTTTTGTCTAAAGGCAGCTCTTATAACCAGACGAATAATGGCGTGCTTCACACATGAGATCATCTCAGAGTCAGTCGCTGTGTGGGAAGACGCTTGGTGTGAGGAAAGAACCACGGTGTGAGAATGTGTAATTTTCCACAACCAAAAGAGACGTTTTGGGAGAGAGTGGGTGGGGAGGAAGGGGGTGGGCCCCAGACCAGGCAGGGTGCATTTAGGCTTGAAGGCTCTCTAAGAATAGAATTTCTTCTGTGTCACAAAGTGACCAGAGATCAGGAAATGGACCCAAGCAGATGACCTCATCTGACTGCCTCATGCCAAAAGCCAAGGACACAAACACCATGTGGAAGCTGTTGGCAACGCAGGAACACTCCCCCAAAGACACCTCGCTCTCTAAGCAATCCACGCCTGCTGTGTTGGCAGAAGATGAACCAGTAGCTACCAACTAAAGACCAGCATGCAAAGGGCCTGCGCCTACCCAATGTACCATAGAAACCCCTGGACTCTTGAGCTTTTCTCCGAGGTCACCCTACTTTTAAACCATGTCTTCTGTTTTTATATCTAACCCCACAACTGTTTTTGTCACCATCGTCTAACTTCCTTGTTTTTACAAGACCCCTGAATAGCAAATTAGCCACTGGGTCACTGTTAACTTCCTTTTGGCAGAGTCACCTGCTGATGTCTGCCTGCTTCAGGAAATCAGCTCTTGGGCACAGTGCCAATTCCTTTAGGCACAGAGGCAATGTTGGGATAACCCCTTAACATACCGCCTACAGTCCCACACTCATTATTGAAGTGTACCCCAAAACTTTCCGAGCTGGCAGTCTGGAACCAGGATGCGTCTTTCTAACAGACGCAGTGTTATAAGTGGAGATTAGCCACATTATACCCTACAGACTCTATTGTGGGTGAGCCAGCCCCGAAGTAAGAGCCCAAGCAAAAGGCCAGAGGACGTAAGAGGAGAGAGATGTGGAGGAGGTTTCTTGGCTTGGCACTGACCTTAGGCAACAGTTAAAGGAAAAATTTGCATTATTCTGCCTTCCTCTCAGATGGTCTTTTCCCTTGGACTCTGAGCTTTTCTCCTACTTTTTTGTTTGTTTGTTTGTTTCTCTGTGTAATCTTGGCTGTCCTGGACTCGCTTTGTAGACCAGGCTCGCCTCGAACTCACAGCGATCCACCTGCGTCTGCCTCCCGAGTGCTGGGAATAAAGGTGTAACCATGTCTTCTGTTTCTTTATCTAAGTCCATAAATCCCTGTAGCGCCCAGATATTCCACTCCTGGTCCCATGGTTGGGGCACCAATGCTCAGGGGTGCAGGGTAGGGCCTGGAGGGTGGGGGAGAGTAGTGTCAGGTGGCAAACACAGGGCACTCTGCGTACTGAGTAGGGAAGAGTCCAGGAAGCTGCTTCTGAGTCTTTTTATATGCCGAGTCTCCAAGCCCAGCCACAGAGCCACTAGAAGGGGACGCCAAAGACTAATGTGGACAGTGGCCTTGGCAACTGCTCACTGAGGGATGAGATGGGGGCTTCAGCGTGGGACTCTTCCCGAAAATGGTACAACTTACAAGCCCCTGAGAACAGGGCTCATAGCAATAAGTAGGCTTGATGTTAAAGTCAGATAGGTAGAGATGGGCCACATCCTGTATCCTTTGTCTGATACTGTGCTCCACCAACATGTTTTGGAGAGCAGAGTCTGAAAAAAATAAGATCAAAACCACCTCCATCATGTCCTACAGGAGTGAAAGCAGTAGAGAGAAAAGACTGGAAGAAAATGGACCAACTTTAAGGGCAACTTTGTTGATGAGGTTTGGCTTGCTAATTTTGACTTTATGTTTGTGTATTTTTTAAACATGCTTTATTAACATGCATCTACCATCAAGAAGGAAAAAATAAGGAATAAGGGCTGGAGAGATGGCTCAGAGGTTAAAAGCACTGGCTGTTCTTCCAAAGGTCTTGAGTTCAGTTCCCAGCAACCACATGGTGGCTCATAACCAGCGGTAATGAGATCTGGTGCCCTCTTCTGGTGTGTAGGAACACATTCAGGCAGAACACTGAACAAATAAGAAACAAATTTTAACAACAACAAAAAAAGCTAAGTGAAATGGTGTACGCTTGTAACCCCAGCATTATGGGAGTCAGAGGCAAGTAGATCTCATGAGTTCGAGACCAGCGTAGGCTACAAAGTAAGTCCAGGACAACCAAGGCTACACAAAGAAACCCTGTCTTGAAAAGAAAAGGAAAAAGAAAAAAAAAAAAAGGAATAAAAGAAAATCTGAAGGTGAAACCATAGTATTTGTCAAGCCACACTGGTGGCTGCCACTACCGCGGATGTACTCAGGTGTCACCACAGCCTGGCAGGGGCTCTGAACCATCTCACTAAGTATTTCTCTGACAGAAGCCAGGGGACACAAATAGGCCTAGGCAAAGGTAGCAGAAGCCATGTGACCTTAGCAACAGGCCTGAATGCACCGCACTGGCCGTCCACCATAGCAGTGAGGCCAGATGTGGTTGGCCCAGGCTGTGTGTAGTGACTCATCTGGCTAGCTGGGGCTCACCAGACACAGCAGCTGGATGTAACATGGGCTCTCTGCCTCTTTAGGCTTAGCAAGTTTCTTGTTACCCTGATGAAGCAACTTGGAGAGGGCTAAGTCCCGTGGCCCAAGTCAGATCACCTTGTTAGTCCCCCCAGAGCCCTTCTTATGGCCGTCTGTACAGCTCCTCCAGTTCTCTGGATCTGCCCCCAAGGACCAAGTGCCAGGTCAAGGGCTCTGCAGTACGCCTGCTCTCACCAAAGCACACTGCCTGTCTGCAGCTGGTAGGACAGTGCTCTGCCTCGCCCCACAAAATGAGCAACTTCCTAAAGCTTAGAAACACAACCCTAAAACACTTGCCAGCCACCCATCTATTGATGAAAGCGGAGTGTTTGCTGTGCTGCGGCTAATCTGAGGACTAAGACATGGCCTGTATCCACAAGGTAAAATAAGTTAAAATACATGCTGTAAGCACTGCCAGTCTTAGCAAGCCTTGGTGAGGCATTTGGGGGTTGGGGAAGGAGCCTAAGGAAGCTGTTTAGAGGGGCTGATTTCATTCAAACTAGGCTGGGATCCAAGGGATGGAGCTGTGTTCCAGATTAAAATCCCCTAAGCAGGGAAAGCCAGACAAGGAACCTACAGGCACCTTGCTGGGTCTAAGATGCCACGGGAAGAGATGGTGCTAGATAGAAGCCTTGTCTACGTGTAGATGCTCAGGACCACAAGAGAGAAAGGAAGCAAGGACCCAGGTATTTAGTGAGAAAAAGAACAAGGTTATGACTTACACATGAATCCTTCCCTGTGTGGTGTGCTACAGTGTTGCTGTTCTGAATAGCTCCGTAAACTTTGGGTGGTGGGACCTAGGTGGAGGAAATGGGTCCCTGGGGGAATGGGGTATTTTTGGGGGAGTGTTTATATTGTGTTCTTGAGCCCAGATGAGGAGACTGCCTTTCAGAGCAGTCACACAGAGATACCATGGATTGGAGCTGGCATGAGAGAGGCCAGCATCAGTGCTAAGGGAAGGACTGAGTGAGCAGAGTGGGGGCCAGGGTTCCCTGCTACCTCAAGCCCAAGGCTATGGATGGATGGATGGATGGATGGACAAACAGACTGAGCTCAGAGCCCGGGGGACACAGCTTCCCGGAGTTTAGACCCCCTCCTTGGGTATCAGCAATTATTCTAAGGGTAACATATGGGGTTGGAGACACTTAGGGGTCCTTGTTGTCTTTGGGGACTCTTTCTGGGGTTCTTCACTGGCCTCCTCAGGTTCAGTGTGAGGCCAAGTGGAACCTTCATTGAACCACTGTGCAAAGGCCACAGGCTACATTTCCCAGACCCCAGAGGTGGCCAAGGTTCTGCTAGGGCTAAGTACTCTTGTGAAGCTGAGCAAGATGGGGGTTCTTGGCAAGTCTGGGGGACCATGGGAATGGCAGGGGGTGATGTTTCTGTCAGGGAGGCCTGGGGGTGTGGCACGTGTCCACCCTCGCTGTACTGCGCATGTGTCTACCCTCGCTGTACTGCCCCCCACTGGGCTATTCCTGGTACCTGTGCTGCTTCAGTCTTTTGCTGGAGTCTTTTTTGGTCCTGAATGCCTCCCACAGCCCTGACTATGAAAGGGATGCTGCTATTTGCAGCTGAGGACACTGAGAGTCCACCGCTACCCTAGACGACATTTTTGTTACAGAGTAGGCCATGGTGTATGGGTGCCCTGCTGTAGGCAAGACCCCACATTTCTAATGTAGAGGCCCATAAAAAAGGAGCTATCAGAAATAATAATGGATGATTTTTCTGAAATGTTTATGTAGACACCTATGTAAGTCAAACTGTGTTTTGGGAGCAGTTAAGAAAGCTTTGTGGAGAGCCAAGAGGTGGCACAACAGTTAAAAAACATGCGCCGGTCTCGCAAAGGACCTGGGTTTGATCGTTTGGTCCCAGCTTCCATGCCAAGGGCTCTGTAACTCCAGCTCCAAGGGGGGTCTGATGCCTCTGTAGGCACATGCACTCACATGCACCCCCCAATACATGATTAAAAATAAGTTTAAAAGAAAGAAAACTGTTTTTAAAAGTCCCGTCAACTATGGGGACAAGATGACAGGTCTTGTGCTGCGAACAGGAGTCCTCTCCCAGAAACCTTGGGCACCCCGAGAGAGGTGATAGTTTTACACATGAGGTTAGACTTGGGAACGGACACTTAGAAGTCCCTGAGTCCCTTTCCAATGTTAGAAGAGGAGGCAGGCAGCCAACACACGCCCTGTGGAGAAGCTGCTGAGAGGCTCAAGTGGGTAGCACTTCAGGGCAGCGCGGGGCACAGTCGCTCCTCCCTCTCCTCACAGACCTCCTCAGGAGAAAGGCAGAAAATCTCAGATGGGAAAATTCTTTTTCATTTAAGATCCATCCAGGGCAGGCGTGGTGGTACACACCTATTTCCATTACTCAGGAGCATTATGAGTTTGAGGCCAGCCTGGGCAATGTTGCAAGACCCTGCCTCAAAATAAAAATAAGTAAATAATCAAGGCTGCGGTTGAGGGTCAGTAGTAGAGAATGTGCCCACCATGCGTTAGGCCTTGGGCTCGCCTTCAGTACAGTGGGCGGGGGTGGGGTGGGGGTTGGGGGGCAGGGGGGTGGGAAAGAGTCCACCCACAGCTACCTGGAGTCACTATTGGAGAATTTAATACCACAGAGTAAACGAGCCACCCTCACAGTCTTCTGAAGTGCCCTGGGTAACAGCCAACAAGGCCGACCCTAAAGGGGTGCCTGAGAAGGGAAGCACAGCTGGGGCTAAGCACTGTGGGCTGAGGTGCCCCATCGCTGCGAACACAGGAACACATAGCCCTGCTACCCTCTGTCTTCAATCCCATCAGCTGAGCTTGCTTAGTCCCACTGTGCCTCAACCTCCTCAAGCGAAACAGTAACGTAAGTGCCTAGCTTACC
>OU015744.1:70771202-70788742 GCA_907169655.1 Acomys percivali
GGTGAGGTGAGGTGAGGTGAGGTGGGGTGGGGTGAGGTGAGGTGAGGAAAGGTGAGGTGAGGTGGGCAGGCCACAGATTTCACACAGCAAAGGATTTTGATGATGACTCAGGGGCAGTAACATGCTCTCCATCAGGGCTTCATGCACACTGGGGGTCACAAAGGACTGAATGCAAAAACAACAAAAGAATGTATGGCGAGACCTCTTCTAAGATCTATCTGTTGACATTGCTCGACTGATACCAGGCACCAAAGTAGGTGTTCACCTCAGGTGAAAAACCAAGTGCAAAGGCCATAGCAGGGGTAAGGCAGGTGAGCCAAGAGGATGGGAGGCAGGGGTGAGGCAGGTAAACCAAGAGGATGGGAGGCAGGGGTGAGGCAGGTGAGCCAAGAGGATAGGAGGCAGGGGTGAGGCAGGTGAGCCAAGAGGATGGGAGGTGGAGGTGAGAAGCTGCCGTGTTGCGATAGAAGCTAGAAAACACCCAGGAAGATAAGGCTGCCTATCTGAGAGATGCTTGACCTGCAGAGGAGCTACTGAGCTTCCTGGGTTTTGGCTTGTTTGTCTGTTTTGTTTTTTTGCGACAAGGTTTCTCTGTGTAGCTTTGGCTGTCCTGGACTCCTTTGTAGACCAGGCTGTCTTTGAACTCACAAAGATCTGCCTGCCTCTGCCTGCTGGGGTTACAGGCGTGCGCTGGCTGAGCTTCTTGATTTTAGGATCTGCTTGGGGAAGCCAGGACAATCTGGAAGAATCAGGCACACATGACCTGCTCCACTTGAGTAAGCAGAAAGGAAACATGGGCCTCAGAACACAGAGCTCAGAGTTCCAGGGCTGGCATACAAGCACATCCCACCCATGCACAACTTTGGCCACCCCGGATGCAAAAGTGGGAAGGACAGATTATTTAACCTCTGAAGGCTTCCACCCTTGAACTCCTATGATAGATGGATTAAAATATGATTAAAATAGCTAGCACTGCTTATCAATAAATACTATTGTAATATACAGACATGCATATTTTCTTAGATACATTTATTAATATAGTTTTATTATTTGAGCAGTTATTTCCCAACTACCAGTGGATAACTACAGCAAATGGGCTATTATTTATAAACAGGATGTAGGCTTACTAAACTTTCAAAAGCACAGAGCATCCCCAGCCACTCAAGTGCAGTATTTGGCATTGTGCTCAGAGTTTTTCTGGTGCTTTAGGGGAACACAGAATCTGCCACAGACAACAAACAGGCTGGTGCCCCTGGAAGGTCTTACAAACAAACTGTGTTGGTTGGCTACAGAGTCATTGTTGGGCCGCTTGGTTTCCTCAACTCTAAACCTTGAGAGGTGGTGGACTCGAATCAGCTTATGTCTAAGATGTAAAAGTTCTATTCTTGTCTCCATCCAGGGCCACAGCAGAGCAGTCAAGCCCTCAGGTGACTCTATCGGCATCAGGGACAGCAGGTGTGGGCAGATGCTGTTTCCAGCACCAGCTGCCTGCCAGCTTGCATTTCCCTGAGGTATATAGAAATGTTGAGGGCCACACAGAGCCCCGAGGGCCACATAGAGCCACGGTGAGATGGTTCGTATTATCTCCATTCACGCATTCTTGCTGGCTTTGAGAAAAGGACCCAAATCAACAAGTAACAACTGAAAAACGTAAGTCGCAAAGTTCTCCTTACTGAGGTCCTGAGCAGTGGGCTCCACTTACCTCTCAGTTTGCCAAGTGCCATGCTGGGAACCTGGTGTCCACAAACTCCTGTGAGCCTTGGGGGTCTCAGGAATGCTCCATACCCCAGAAAGATTTCCACAGATGTGGAATTCGTGTGGCATGTCTGCACGGGACGGGGAACCATGGGACGGGTGTACGGGGGAGCAGCGTACAAATGTTCCCAGCCCCTACCTTGCCACGAGACCATGCTCTCACAGGTCACATCTGTGAAATGATACAGCAGGGAGGGGTAACCTTTATGGACATTAACCCGTTGAGAACGAACCTGACTCAACACTTTAAAGATAAAATGTACAGAGAAGCCAAATTATCTTATGGAAAGGGAATGAGTCCTCAGCCAGGAAAGGCTGAGCAGTCACCTACTAGAACACTCGGCATCTGTTCAAAGCAGTGACTAGTTACGCGTGTAATCTGACGTTGTCTCCCCCTCCACAGAGTAAGTCAGGAGGGTGGGTACCAAGTCCGTCCTTCTCCCCCTGCAGCGCCAGTACCTGGTCACATGGTAAGTAGAATGCAAAGAACTGAACGAGTGGGTTGGAGCTGGGGAAAGAGTTCATCAACCGCAAAGGTCTGCAAAGGAGTCCAGGAGAGACTGTGCCTGTAAAGCCCCATAGGCTGCTGATGCACATCTTCCAGGGGCCGTAGGAGAGGCAGGCTGCTCTGGGCCTTACCACAAGTTGGTTTCCCTGGAAATGGACTGGCCTTCTGATACAGCCACAGCTGTGGCAGAGGCAGGTTAGACAAGTAGAAGAAAACCTCTCTAGGACCATCCTTCAAGCCAGACCCACGGCTACCCCTACATGGGCCGCAATCCTCCAAGCTATAAGATCTGCTGTTACTTTTTCCTAGAACAACCTACTTTGCGAGTTGTTCTAAGGATGCAGAAATAAAAAGGCACTGACACTTGGCGTGCTCTGTAAGGGACACACCTGACACAGTGGCTGCTCTTGTGGAACTCTTGCATAGTCCATGCAAGAACCAGGCGAGTTGATCAAGCCATGCATGACCTGTCTGCAGTAGACAGGAAGGACCAAGATCAGCAGGCCAGCCTGGGGACAGCTTGTAGGGACAGTCCAGGGTAGGTAAGGGGCGAAACAGGGCTAGGGCCACATTGCCCCACTCAGGACCTGTGCTTTACAGTGGTTGTTGTGACAGTGACTAGAGAGCAGCTCCAGCCCCCATGAAAAGAGGCTAGAGTGAGCAGCCAGAGATGTGCCCGACACCTGCTGCACTGTCCTACCCCAACTACCAGCAGCACCCCAAGGCAGATGCTGCAGACAATGCAGCGGGGACTAGTCTAGGCACACGGAGGAAGCCACGGAGGCTGCAGGTGGTAAGGAGGAAAAAGTGAGTTTGCAAGTCTAGACCCTTGGTTACTACTTTCTGTGCAGAGGCAGAGGTGGGGCTGGTTGATCCACAGAGAGGAACGTTTCTTTGGCCTGCCCCTAACTGTGTGCATTTGCTCCTGGTGCCATTTTCCTGTGGCAGGTTTGTCCTGTGTTGGCAGCTCCATCTCTCCTGTCAGTCTCCAAACAGAAGGCAAGACACAGGACGTAGTACAGTCACAGGATTTGGTCCTTACCTGACCTACCTTTTTCCAACAGTCACAGTGACCCAGTGGCATAAGGTGGACCTCATTATTTTTTTTGGACAAGTGACAAAAATGTACATTTAGAAAAAGGCAGATGAAGGCAGATGATGGGGAAGCGTGCACACGCACACGCACGCTCGCCCACACACACACATACACATACACACACACAAACACACACGGAACTTTTCAGGCTGAAAAGAAAGTAGAACACACCCCCAAAATCAGACACTGAATTTGTAACATCAAATCTAGGCAAATTCACGAGCAGAGAAAGGCAAGTCACATGACGCACATGGGCGCCTGAGCGTGTCACCCAGAGAACAGAAAGCATGCATGCATATACATACCCGACGTGGGTACTGTCTCGATACGGCAGCACGGAAAATATACTACAGAAGGCTCTTCTGCCACTGATAAGGACTATTCTACAAAGCAGAAACAAAAAACAAAAAAACCAAACAACTAACTAAATGCAAAGACTCCAAATTAAAAAGAAAATAAGACAAACTTAAAAGGTCTAGAGCAAATTAAGTGTTCATGGAATTCACAGCACATTTGCATACTCCCGCCACCTCCTCAGCAGATGGCATTTTGCTCTTCTTGCAAAAACACAAGCCTCAGTGCAGCAGGAGGTTGCTGCCTCTTCTCACCCAAATATTAACACGTGCAAGACCAGCCATACGTGAGAAGTGCTGCCTGGGACGTGGGCTGTGCCTGTGAGGCAGGGCAGACTGCACCGAATCTTGGGTGGCCAGTGCAGGCCTAAAGGCCAATGCCACATCAAGAATGCTGACTTCTGCCCTGCAGTGAATGATGTGAGGGCAACGGTACCCAGAACCGTGAGCTAGAAAGATGTTGCGATACCATCACCATCGTTAGCTTTTCATATTCTGGTAACATGTTAGGTTCCGAGAATAGACTGAGGGAACAATTACATAATCCGTCTTAGCCATCATTCCTGCTATAAAGAATCTACTGGGAACAGTTCTACATGATACTCTTATGCAATCAAAGCCACTTGAAAAAACATTAAAAAACAAAAACAAAACCTCTCAAAAGTACTTATCCTGCCATTTGAGAATAACTTTTGCCAAAGGGAATTGCTGGTGGGGAAAAAAAAAAAAAAAGAACAACAATGAAGAAATGAATGGAAGAAATTTAAAAAATAGTCTTTTTGGCATGAGGTCAATACCGTTCACATATGGAGCTTATTTATTTTTAAAACTTCCTTCAATATTATGGTGTCACAAGCAGGGAAAAACAGCACTACTGAGTGTATCAGGGTTTGGGGATCTTAACCTTGTTGTTTGAAGCTATGATTAAATTGCCCACAGACCCGGGATGAAGACTGAGCCCTGCATGGCAGCCCAGACCACACTATTGGCCCTGCCTCTTGAGTACCAGAGACAGTTATTTTCCCATGTGCCTCATCACGCCTCCCTGATAAGAACTTGCAGCGGTCTACCTGTTGTCTTATCCTGCGTCTTCTGCATGCAGTTTTTTCAGCCCGTGATGTCCTGCTTAGGCACATCTGGCAAAACCTAACTTGGCAGTCAGCCCTCGAGGTGGGTGGGGGCGCACTGGTGGGAATGACTTCTAGTCACTCATCGCCTCTCCTAGGAGGGCAAAGCCAAGGACTCGGCCCCGGGCTCTTCCTCGACAGATGTGCCCCCACTGTCCCCGAGACACAGTCTGGATGCAGAGAGGCACCCAAGCCCTCACCAAGGAGAGGTAGGCCTTCGGAAATCTATTGGTTCCCCCAGTGGTTTCTATTTGCAGGGACAACAGGACCAAAGCTTGTCCCCCAGTTCTGATACCAGCTCCGGCTCCTCGTCTCACTCCTCTGTGCCTTGATTTCACTATCTGAAAGGGGGTGTGGAGTTGGGCACGGAAGCATACACCTGCTTTCCAGTAAGGGCAGGGGCATCAGGCACTCAAGCCCAGCTTTGGCTGCACAACAAATGTGAGACCAATCAGGGCTATAGGGCATCCTGTCTGAAGAAACAAAAAATGAGTGAGGGAGGGACTTAATGAAAAAAGAAAAAAAGAATGAAATGGGGTAAAATTAATACTGATCTTATTGGAAAGTTGGAAGAGAAAATGAGCTCGTTCTAGAAAAACCCTTGACGCGCCGCCCAGCAGACCTGACGCATATTAAATAGGAAACATTTTTGGCTGTAGCCTGACTTCCTGGGTGGAGCTGTCTCAGAGTCCTGGTGTTCAGAACCTCTCCAGACCTCAGTGCTGCTAAAGGAACAAAAAGGCGATGTTGGGGACCGCTATGTGGCCCAAAGGATGTGACACACATGGGGATTGTTGTCGATCAGACCGAGGCCCCATCGGTGCAGCAGAGCCAAGAGTGTCACATCCTGAGACAAACACATCACGATCATACCTGCCTGGACCAAGACATGGTGTGTCTGTGTAAATCTACTTACATCTACACAGTAATGGCTGAAACAATTGATCGGATGCCAGGTCATAAATGCTGTAGCCAGTGAGGCACAAGTTAGTGAAGGTGACACATCAGCAGGTGTGGCAGCCCATGGATTTGAACCTGAGTTTGTTCTTGCCGAAAGTTCACCTCCCTGACTTACTGGAGAGATCTGCCTACAGGCGCTTATCTAAGTACCCATGGGCCTCCTGGACACCAGCAAGCCCGCTTTTACCAGCGTGTTCCACAGGAGCTTTCTAGCCCGACCTGCAGCTCACCTTGAGGGCAACGGACCAACCACCATCACCATCAGAGCTGCTGGAGCCACCAAGGCCCCATAGTCTATACTCTGCTCAGCCTGGACCCTTTCTGGATGGATGGATGGATGGAGAGTCTTCCTATCCCCACTGTCCCTGTCACCCTCACTGTCACTCTTGCTGTACCCCAAGCCACTCATCATTACTGTCCGTGAAACAGAGGAAAGAGGGGGCTGACCAGAACCGAGCGCTGGACTGTTGCAGCATCTCTCTCGCTGCCTAGCACTGATGTGTCTCCCTTTCCCACACACGGAATCTGTTTGGACGTCTTTAATAGAACAAGAAAATGAGAGGCTGCCGATGCCAAATGCAACCCAAGTCCTCTCTAACATTTCAGCCACAAAGGCGCCCGTCAGCAAATGGCAGTATTGTTCTACGAGCTGTGGGTGCACTCTGGGTGGTCCTCACTATGAGGCCTGGGAGATGTTGACACCCAGGATCTCATTCAGAAATGTGTGTTACTGTACTGAGAGCCAAGTTTAGCACCAGGAGCATGCACTGTTTCCCAACAATCCCTCTAGGGTGGTTTTCTCCTTGACCAGGGAAGGAGAGGGTAGGGAGGTGAGGCATCTTCGGCTCGTTCCCGGGTCTTTCTCCACTCAGCCTTCCCCTGGAATCTGCTCTTGATGGGCCAGAGAAAGAAGCCATGACAGAGCCCCACGCGGTGGATCCACATTGCCACTGCAGCACCTGGGAACATGCCTTCCATATTTCCTGGAGTAGACCTGGCCTCCAGCAGGGACTGCAGAGCCAGGAATGAGTTAGCAGCAGCAAGTGTAGAATGAGACGTCCTCCTGCGTGGCAACTGTGAGGTGCGTCCTGTTTAGAACCAGAGGGCTCATGGGAATTTACAGCTCTGCTCTGCTCTGCTCTAAGGAGCCATCCATCACAAGGAAGATGCCTCAGAAGAAAATCCAATTTGATTTCCTCCTGAGAGAGTTAAATTGGACACCGATGGTCACAACAGCACGATACAACCACATACCCGCTTCCAAAGGGCTCTTGAAACTGACGGCATCCGTGTCCTCGCCTCCAGCCACAAATGCCTTCTCACACAGCACACAGAAATCTCACATGGTCTTCCCCACCTGTGACATCTAAGGCTTTACTGATGCCAAGATGGACAGAAAGCTTTCCATAAAAGATGAGGACTTCCGCAGTGGCACTAACCCCAGGGAGCTAAGTCTGTGAGGAACCAAAGGTCACATTTCCATACAGACATCTGCCAGGAAAAAAAAAAAAAAAAAAAAACAACCCACAAAATAGCTGCGGAAAAAGCTCCACAGGACTGTGGGTCATGCTGCTTCTAGATACACAACATTTTCTAAAACCTTCAGGAGGCTCAGAGTGTGCCCAGCAGCTCCACAGGTCCACGCATCTTATCCACAGAGGATAGTTTCCACGCTCTTGGGAAAGTGCAGCCACTCAGGGGATCTTGCAGCTTCTAAGCACAAAGTTTCCATGTCTGTGCTTTCTCACGGACTTTGCTGTCACACCCGCAGTCCAGCGTTGGCGAACTGTGCAACACCATGCATGGTCTTCATATGTTCTGTCACTGCCAAACACTATCTGCTCGTTCCATTTCCAGCCCCTGAGGAATTTCATGCGTATTCCATAAGAGTAGGGATACCTCATAAGGATATTAAAAACGAGCAAGCAGCTTAGTGGAATAAAAAAGCCAAATAGTACATCTAAGCACGGTCCAGGGTCTGTATCAAGTAATGAGCATGTGCAGAGACACATTCTCCAAACTCTCTTTCCAAGCCTAAGAAGCCAGAGAAGACGCTGAACTCCGAAGCCGCAGCGCTCGCCTCTGTGGACACAGCCTGTGTGGAAGTGGGGGCTCTGCAGATACAACTGGGTTAACTGACATGATACAGTAAAGTGGGTCTCACGTGCAGGAAGTGGTGTCTGTACAAGGAATAAGTGCTCTATAGATACCTAGGCCCGCACTGAGGAAGAGATCAGGTGATGCTGAGACAGGGATGGGGATGCTGCAGCTGCTGCTGCTGTGAACCAGGATGCCTAGGACTGCTGCCAAGCGCTGATGATGATGAAGTGAAGGGATGGTCCTCCCTTCAGGGAGAGCACTGTCCTGCATGCCAAGCCTCCAGGAATGACAGAGACCTTCTGTGTTGTTTTAACCACCCAGCTCCAAGCACTTTGTAAGGCAGTGAATACAGCTGGCATTTGGGCGTGTTCTTTCTGCTGGATCTATGCTGCCCCTTACTCACCGGGTAGGTGCTCTGCGCATTCACTCTATGCTTGCTGTGCCCAAGGAGGCAGAGTGTTGAAGACTGGCATCCGGGAGTCAAAAGAACAGCACAGTGTCTGGAAGACCCACTCTTCCCAGCTCCGCTTGGACCGCCTTTCTCACACCAGTTCCTTCTGCCTCTCACAGAGCTTAATTAAAAGTGAGGAGGAAGAGGACCTGACCCTTTCTCTTGTGTCTGAAGCTGGCAATTACATAATGAGTGTTGAATGAAAACCGCACAACAAGAACATGTCCTTGTACGCCCTGTTTACACACTCAGGCCATTGGGGGGAGGAAGAGCTTCCTCTTTCAGCCCATCTCCCCCTCCTCCCACCTCCCCCCCCCCCACTGTTAGACGGGCAGCATCTGAATGCAGGGGCAAAGCACAAGGCTGTGGAGCTTCCAAGGACACTCTTCACAAAGCCATGTGCCCTTCCATCCAGAAATGGCAGAGGGACTGTTTCTGGGGTGGGGGGGGACTGGCCGGACGGAGGGGCCCTGGGAAAAGGTGCTGGAACCTGGCCTGTAGTTAGCCTGGTGTGCACATTCAGTACCTGGGTCAGGCTCGAACACGGGGGCTGGCAGACAGCTGGTCCAGCTTGAGTGGAATGACTCAGTGAAGATCTGTGCTAGTAGCCCATGGATACCAGCTAGTGGGGCTGTGCATCGCATCCCTCCATTTCCACAGCACCTTCTCCAGGCCATGCCCTTCGCTCCTATTGTAACTCCCGCCACAGCCCACCCTTATTGAGTTCTGGGGAGAAGAAACGTATCTCGCCATCTAGGGAGTGGCAGGAGATTGCTGAGAAACAAGCTATGTGATCTTCTGTCCTGTCCACACCCCTACCCGCCCCTCCACAGACACTTTCTAAGCGTGCCTTCGATGCCAGGTGTCGCAGTAAGCGATAGGGACCTACCCCTGCGAACTTTACAGCTGGGTGGGAGACAGGCTGACACATTGACGTAGAGGCAGGCGTTCTGTGACAGGCACGTGCTGGGGAGCATAGGAAGAGTGTCCAAACAGACCGAAGGAAGGCAGCCTGAGGAAGCCACCTAAGGTTAAGTGACCATCAGCTTACCATGGAAAGATCGGCTACTCTGGAGGGAGTGGAGATGAAAAAAGTCCTCAAGCTTAAAAAGAGGAGCTCAGAACCAACCAGAACAGTGCTACATTCTGGCCCCCACACCTGACTCCCACCTGCTGCCTGCACACTTGGCTGGGAGGCTGTTCTCCACCACCCACACTGAGCTGGACACACTAACCTCAGGTATGTATGCCCCTGAACACTCCAAGTCTGTTTCCATCAGCTGTCACTGTGGTGTCGAGTTATACTTGTCCCTTAAGGACTACGAAAATAAACTGGGTGGTGTGGTGGCACATGCCTGTAATCCCAGCACTTTGGAGGCTGGGGCTGGGGAATCATCGTGAGTTCAAAGCCAGCCTGGGTTACACAGTGAGTTTAAGGTCTACTTGGGCTACATTTACCACTGAATGTTTATACATCAGGATTTCTTTCTCAGTTCTAGAGACAGAAATCCAAGATCAATGTGTACCCCCTGAAGATGAAAAGACAAGATCTGATTCCCAGAATTGCTTCCAAACTCAGGGCTGCCTCAGACAGAAGTCCTCCCGGGACAGAATCTTGTGTTTTTAAGGACCCCATTCTTATTGGCTTATGCACTCCCATCGACCAGCTTGCTCAATTATGCATGCAATGACTCCATTTCCAAATCTGCTCACACCTTGAGGTATGGGGATGAGGATGTTAACCGACGACTTAGGGGGACCCACAGGCCCAGAATAGAGTAGCTGGGGTGGGTGAGAGCTGGACACAATGGTCTAGAAGTTAGGAGTCTCCCAGGAAGACTACACAGCTCTTCCAGGACAGCACTTGGAGCCTCAGTGAGTGTTTTTTTCTTATGAGCAGTGCCACCTCACTGGCCAGCACCAAGGCCGGGCAGTGCCATCTCACTGGCCAGTACCAAGGCCGGGCAGTGCCACCTCACTGGCCAGCACCAAGGCCGAGCAGTGCCACCTCACTGGCCAGCAGCAAGGCTGGGCAGTGCCACCTTACTGGCCAGCACCCAAGCCAGGCCTCCCTAGCTCCAGGCCATGCAGAAAAGGAGAGAACGACACTGACTCACTATCTCAGCCAGAGAATCATCTCCTGGTGTGTATCTGAATGCTGCCACTTAGGGAGCTGAGGCAGGAGGATGCTGAGTTTGGAGTCAACCTGGGCTGCTTAGACCGTCTCAACCACAAACTGGATCCCCTCAGTGAAGATCTCGTCCAGATGGAACTGGTTCCCAACCTATACTTACTTCCTATAAAGCTCTGGCTGAAAAGAGGAACAAGGAAGGACCAGCAGGCTGTGCTTTTTTTCAGCAGCAAAGACAGACAGACAGATAGACAGACAGACACCTCACACTCACACGCCACAGGGAAGGCCAGTGTCACTTCTGTGCTTTCTCTAGAGTGGCTTTGTTTTGGGATGGGTGTCCTACCATGTCACTCAAGCTGTCCTCAAGGATTCTCCTACCTCACCCTCGTAAGAGGCTGGGAGTGGAGGGAGCACCACATGTCAGCCCTTTTGTACTTGTTTGCTTGCCTAGGGACTTTAAAGTCAGGCCCTCTGAATGACGCCCTCCCAGCTTAGTCATTTGAGTGACACCATTGCAGGTATCCTGTCCTCAGCACATGCAGAGGACCTCTGTGGTTTTTTTAAAAAGCATTTTGTTTTGTCTTGTTTTGTTTTTGTAAGCCAAGTGCATGTGAAATGCCACCCACATGCCTTCCCTCCCTCCCTCCTGCTGTTCACTAGCACAGGGAAGCTGGGCAGGCAGGGAGCCTTAGTAATGCAGTTGGGGTCGAGCTAGGCTGCCATCCGCTCACTGTCCCCCACGCCCCAATGAAGATGAGTGGCAAACACGAACAGGGATGAAGATGCCTCTCACAGGCCTCCCCCTGTGGCAGTGACAGTGAGATGCAGGCTCTTGGTGAAGGGCGGAGTACAGGCAGCCATTTACCCGGCCTGGGCACTGGCTTGAAGAAGAGGGCTGTGAGGCTGCTTGTTTTTTGAAACGTCCCATTTCCTCTAACTCATTTTCCCAAACTGTACATTTCCTCTAACTCATTTTCCCAAACTGTAGTAGTCTGAAGTACTGCGGGTGAAGAGATCACAGCCGGGTCTCTGTGTCCTTCTGACCCACGCTGCCCCCCTTTCCTCCAAAATTTTCTTCCTCCAAAACTTTCTGGTCCCCAAAGGAAAAGTCACAATGTCATTTCAGCTCCTGTTCTTCCATCAGCTTGCTTTAAAAAGGTAATAAACCATGCTGAAGCTCTGCATGTCTTTTGCTTCTGCCTCGTTCACTTTAGAGAGAGGACACAGCTTCATTACGACTGCCATCTTGAATCCTAAAGCTCTCTGTGCCATCTTGAGTCTTTCTAAAGCGCTCTGTAAGCCCCTGCCACAGGATGCAGCAGCTCGCACACTCGGTCCATGCATTTAGTGGAGGGAGCACTTCTCAGCCTGTTCACTAGGAGATGATTCTCAAAGCAGTCCCAGGAGGTGACACTTTCAGGGCACGGGGCAAGTATACCAGATGCCTGGTGGGCGTTCAAAGCCAGACAGCGTAGTGCTCCAAACACACAGGTGCTTCTGAGTCTCAAGGGCTGCAGGTACCAAGAGAGAAAGTCGCACCTTTCCTAATAGGACTGCAGGTGAGAAAGGGCAGCCACCGTCTGCCTTCAGTCTCTCATGCTCAGCAGCAGGGCCTGTCACTGTGATGTCTCAGTTCTCTACCTGCCCGGCAATGAGCTCTCAAGGCAGCACCAGGCAGCTTGGTCTTTCGAGGCTCCGTGAGCACCGGTCACCGTCCCAATGTATCTATGTTTAACCTCTCGCCTCGGGACACAGCAGGCTCTCCGTTAAGTCTGGAACTGGCGGTGATTGACAGCTCCTCTTAACCATCCCATCCCAGGGTCCCAGGGTGCCCAGGTACTACAGCACAGGGCAGCTGGCCACATCTGTCTCCACAAATGGCCGTCTCTACGAAGGGCTGCCGCCTAAGTTTTTTTTTGTTTTTTTTTTTAATTTCACATCAAAATGCATTTATTTTGAAGAAACCAGTCTTTAGTTATCTTCAAAAGTTACCCTAAGGTACCCATAATGCTTTGCCCTTTACTTCCGGTTGACTCAAGCGACTGCATTCAAGGACAAGTCGGATGACATACCCCACCCCCACCTCTGCTCAGCGTGTTTCCAGCACCGCCAGCTCTGTAAGGGACAGATGCTCCCCCCCCCCCCCCCCCACCCCGGTTCCTCAGAACTTAACCCCTCTTCTCATTCCTTTCTCACTCTGTCCTACCTCCATGTCTTTCCCGCAGTTCCTTGAGCACACCCTAGATGTTCTGCCCTGGGTCTCCTGAAAGGCTCCTCCTGTGGAGTGTCACAGGGCTGGGCCCCTACCTCCTCCCTGCCTCCACTGCAGGCGTTCCCACAGGCCCACAGCAAACCTCCATGTCCCCTCACTTGCCACTCTGCTGCTACAGTTTTTCTAGCCTGTTTCTCCTGCTGTATATGAAATCCTTTATCATCCGTCTCTCTCCAGTTAGCCTCTGGGTCCTGGAGGCAGAACCATTCTTCTGTTCATGGACGCCATGGCCCTAGAACAGGCACCATCTGGAGGAGTGGGATGGACTGTACCCTTCCCCCATGACATTCCATGGAGTCACTGAGCGGCCAGCTAGCAAAGGGGGAGGTCAAATCTCAGTGCAGTCACCTGACCTTAAAACAGTCTCTATGTTGAAAGGGGTGGTGGGAGGTGAAAGGCCACACTGTATGACAGACAGCATGTCATGGTGGAGTGTGTGTGTGTGCACGCGCATGCACACACATATGAGCATGGAGCACATACGCCAAGAACAGAGGACATCAAATGTCATTAGCACCCTCATTATTCCCTTGAGACAGGGCACTTCACTGAGCCGTGTTTTGTACAGGCTGGCCAGTCACTGAGGCCTTTGCCTGGAAATACTGGGAATATAGCTAGGAGCAACTATACATGAATTTTACAAGTCCTGGGGATTCTGACTTGGGCTCTCCCACTTACTGTTCAAGCACTCTTCCATCCTTAAAAATGATCAGTCAGTGGCCAAGGATTGAGGAGAAAATGGCTTAAGTAAACATGTAAAAATGGTGTGAAGAAAACCACACCCAGAATACACTGAGGACTGTGAAAAAGAAAACAAGTTGGTACCCTACATGTGTACGTGTGACTTACCCTAGGAAGTTGACTACCACATGGGGCCATTCTACTATAAGCCTAGCATCGCGTCACTCACAATGTGACTGTTGGAACCGACTCTAACTGGGCACCAAAGCCATACATGTCTCAGGGCTAACTTTTCATCAGGGCAAGCCAAAATCAACAAGCTGTCCATCTTAATGCTAACGGCCTCTTCACGTGCTATCTCTCCTGCTCCATAGCTGATGGTTGGCCTAAGTCGCACTTATTCTTGATAAGTTTAATCTCAGTGAGCTGTGCCCGGCACTCCCAGCTGATGAAGCGAGTGTACCTCAATTTCCATCTTACCAGACACTCTCCACCCTGGTCCTCTGCAGGCTGACCATGTGTTTTGTACCCCACTCTCCCACATCTGTTCTAGAGCCCCTGCTCACCACACACTCTTCTCCTCCAGCCCCCTTGGCGGGGGGGGGGGGCGGGGGGAGGTCGGCTAGCAACCCTCAGTCAGTGCACACTCCCAGGCTCTCCCACCCCCCAGCCCTCCCTCCATTCCATCCGCTGGGTACCGTAATGAAGAACAGCCTAACATTTTGCTGAAATCAAGAAATGTAATGGCTACAGAAGTCTCCTAATTTGCTAACCTAGTTATTCCATCAATGAGGAAATGAAGCTAATTTAACAAGATTCTCCTCAGTGAACTCATGTGGATGGCGAGCAACCTCCACACCCCCGTCTACAGCACACACACCCATCTGTTCCTCTTCTCTGCCAGCAAGCAGCCTGAAGCTTGTTGGGCTGATAATTAAAATTTACCCTCTGCCGCCACCACCGGCTCCTTCTGACTTTCTTAAGGCAGCACTGGCCTGGCATTACACTCAGAACTTAAAAAAAGAAATCCTCCACAGTGTCCCAGAGATCATTTCATGTTGTTAACTCTTTTGATGCCCAGTTCAGAAGATGCAACTCATTTAAAAGGCCTCTCTGTTCACTTTGTTCAATGTGTGTGATCACCTACTGTGTGGCTGGCACAGTGCTTTGTTTCCATGCTTTCCAGTTCTGCTTGGAGAGGCTGTAAGCAGGTCAGCAGCTGACCTTGTGCCATCAACCCCACACATGTGCAATGTTCCTTCCCTTCTTCAGAAAATGGCCTTTAAAGCCTGTGCCTGTTGCCAGTGTTATACACACACACACACACACACACACACACAGACACACACACACACATATACACACGTACACACACATATACACACGTACACACACACACACACATATATATATGTACACACACACCTACACACACACATTCCAGTTTTTTAGAGTTTGTCAGTGCAACTTGGGATGGCTGAGTCCAGTCACAATGTGTGCACATCGACATTTTCAGTTTGTCCACCACCCCAAACCCTGTTCTCTTTTCCCTGTGGCCCCTGCTAACCTACCTACATTCTGTTTCTCTTGAGTCATTGCATATTTCCTATAACTGTGGTTCTACACTGTCTGACCCTTGTGTCTGGCTCAGCGCAGCTTTTCTTAAGGCAGCACTGGCTGCCAGCGCAGCGGCTCCCCACGGCTGGATGACATCCTCTGTGTACAACCACGCTTGCTTTTCTACCATTTTCTGGATGGACTCCTGGGTTCTTTCCAGTTCTTAGTTCCATGAGGGAAGCTGTACTGGTGCACAGATGCCTGCTGGGATCCCTTTCAGCTCCTCTAAGGATACACCTTGCTGGCTATTACAACTTCTTGATGTGCCGCCGGTTGAGCAACTTCTGTTTGTTTCCCATGGCAACTAGACCACTTCACAGTCCCGTGCGTAATGCGCCAGAGTTCCATTTTCCTCCTTATCTCTCTCCTGCTCCCCTTCTTGGCATGTGTGACACATGAGAGGGCCGAGGGTGTCCTCTCAGTCGCTCTCCACCTTATTTTTTGAAACAGGGTCCCTCACTGAGCCTGGAACTCGCTGAAACGGCTGGGCTGGCTGTGGCCTTTTTCTGACTCTGCTGTCACCTGCTGTGGC
Organism: Acomys percivali; assembly: GCA_907169655.1. NCBI lineage: Eukaryota > Metazoa > Chordata > Mammalia > Rodentia > Muridae > Acomys > Acomys percivali. The sequence goes on from OU015744.1 coordinate 70,786,789, forward strand.
GCAGAACAGGGACTGCCAGCTCCCACCATGAGGAGCTCCACAGTCACACACCTGGGCTGCAGTCCCACCTGCGTCTTGTCAGCACCTGCTCTGTTAATGGGGCCTAGCCAGTGTGTCCTCTTCCTAGCACACTTGGTGACTATTGGTGGCTTAAAGCACCATGGATGTATTATCACGTAATTCTAGAGGTCAGGGCACGGCAGGTCTGCAGGAGTCAGCAGAGCCCGTGTTCTCTGGAGGCCCATGGACGAACTAGTTGGTGGTCTTTTCTAATTCCTTGTGGCCATTTGCACCCCTTGACTTTCGGCCCTATTTCTACCTTCAAAGCCAATCGAGGCAAAGGAATGTCACGCCCCCTCGCCCTGCTTCCCTCTTCCACCTGGGAGGACTTTGCTTATAAAGGTCATCACCTCCAACTTGAAGGTGAGCTCATTAGCAGCCTCAGAGCCTCCTTGTGATGGAGCTGCCTGTGCTCACAGGTGTGAGGTTGTGGGGGGGGGACACCTTAGTGGTGAGACACTATTCTGCTAGTCACAAATGACAGTGGTGTCTTATGAAAGTCAGTGGGGGGAGAGGGGTGGTGGTGGTGAGGGGGGTTACTCCCCCGCTGGGGCCTCACACGTGCTGGGCAAGTGCTCTAGCACTGTGCTGCAGCCCCAGCCCTGACTGTGTTTCTGATTCTTCCCATTCCTTGAGTTCTAGTTCTGTTGACTACAACTCATTCCAAAGGCACCTGTACGCTAAAGTTCTACAAATACTGCGGGTTTCTATTTTTATCCCAGTGCTGGGCATCAACCTCTGGGCCATGTGTACATTAGGCAAAAGCCATCCCAGTAAGCCATCTCCCCAGTCCTTGGGGTTTTTTTGTTTTTGTTTTTGTTTTTCAAGTCAGGGTTTCTCTGTGTAGCCTTGGCTGTCCTGGACTCGCTTTGTAGACCAGGCTGGCCTTGAACTCACAGCGATCCGCCTGCCTCTGCTTCCCGAGTGCTGGAATTAAAGGCATGTGCCACCACGGCAGCCTTGCCCTTGGTTTTTGTGACAGAGACTCTGTACGTAGCTCAAGCTGGCCCCAAGCTTGTGACTCTCTTGCCCTTCCTCCCAAATGTTGAGATTAGGGGCATGCACTGCCACACTTGGTTAGCCTACTGAGGGCCTTGGTTTTTGAGACAAGGTCTTACTATGTTGCCCTGGCTGGCCTGGAACTCAAACTAATCCACCTGCCTCTGCCTCTGGGGTGCTAGGATTAAAGCTGTGTGTCACCATGCTGGGCTACCTGTTGAGTTTTGAGATAATAAAACAAAACATAGTCAGTGCTTTGAGCCTGGCACCCAGAAAGCACTTGTGATAGTTGCAACTTTACTAACTCTTTGGCAACATCACCCTTGCCCCAGGACTCCATCTCTTGGTCTGGGAACGTCATCCTTGCCCCAGGACTCCGTCTCTGGGGCTGGGAACCATTTTGTTTTTCTGCTATAAACCTACAATGACCCCTCAGCCTGGAGCACAAACCTGTCTCCGGTGTAAGACCTAGAGCAGCAGGTCCCCTCCTGCCTGGGATGACTGCCTGCAGGATCGCGTGAGGGCCCATGGAGTACTCCCCTCTCAGCCTGTGTGATCTGTGTCAGGGGATGGGCCTTTTTAGCTTGCTCAGTTGCAGGAGGATGCTCAGCTCTGTTTTCCTCTGAACTTCTTCCTCACACAAAAATGCCTTACAGAATTTATCAGAACTCAAATGTGAACCTGCCATGGCAACCCCATGGTGCATCTGGCTACCGTACAGGCCAGCTAGGTAGCTTTGTCTATGCCACAGAGGGATGCTGTTCCTCTGTAGGGAACCCACCTCAAGCCCAGGGATTTATTCCTCAACAGGCACTTTGATACTAGCAACTATGAGGCCACCTCAGGCTTTGTTTGGTTGGTTTTTGTGTTTGCTTTGTTTTCCGATGCTGCAATC
>OU015744.1:70788752-70808845 GCA_907169655.1 Acomys percivali
GGCTACACAGAGAGACCCTGCTCCTTAGTGCTGCTCTACAAGCTGTACACTGTATTTTCCACCCTCAGAATCACAGGCATGCTGGGCCCTAAGGAGCCTCACTGAGAGACTTCTCAGCAACTTCCCTTTGTAAGAACTGGAGTGTTAGTGAGACCACATGGTCTTCTAGAAATCACATCAAATGAAATGGGCTTGGCACCAGGCACTCGACTTTGGGGCGGCACTACAGCTAAGAGGAGCCATCCCCAAGGCTCAGATGGATGGACTCAGCCATTCGTCCCATCACAAGCACGCTCACAACAAGTCCAATCTATCTATCCTCTGGAGAGTTTTAATATCAAGGTTGTGTACTTTTCAACCGTAATTGTTATTTAATGAATGGGTGGAAAAAGCTTTCTGGGAGATGTCAGCAGGGCCAGAAACAGCCAAAGTCCGGATCTACCCTCCTAAAGAGTTGCCTGCGCCACAGCCAAAGGCAAGTTCAGGCGCAGATCTGGAGGCTTCTACTGACCAGCCCAGAGCTGGTGAACAATGAAAACAAACCAACAAAGCAGAAAAACAAAGCGAAAGCAATTGTTTCTCTGTTCAAAGTCGTCCTGCGCCCTATCAAAAATCCAGTCAGTTGCTGGTCTGAGCCTCTCAAGAGGCCCTGAGAACATGGATTCTCCAGATTCCTTTGGGTGATTCCAGCACTGGGCTGGAGATGTCTGGGGTATGTTATCTGCTATGAAATCTCAGCTGTGGTCCTTAAACAAAGCGCCCCCTCCCCCCCCACTCACCGCCCTCCCTCCCCCAGCCGGGCAACTCTGCGCGCTGGCATGGTACCTGCCGTTCCTGGTATCATGCTGTCTCATGTTCTTGATAAAATGAATTTTCTTAAAATTCTTTGGTCTAGGAGAACCTGAGAGTGTTCGACATCTGAAAAAAGAAAAACAAACAAACAAACAAAAGTCATTTAGAAACACTATCAGTTGCCCACTGGATGGCTGAGACATCCCCACACAAAGACAGGAAGGAAAGACCAAAACGGCTGGCTGGAGTCACCCTGTGGCAAGCAAGAGTGGGGGTGGGTGAGTAACACAGACAACACAGGCCGGAGCAAAGAAACTTCCAAAACCCAATGACAGACAATTTCCTTGGTAACACCGATAACATTTTATATGAGTCTCTGAAAAGCTAGCTAATGAAAACTATTGTCCTCTGTTACAATAATGTAACCTAAAAGGATTCCAAGGGCACCAGTCTTTGTTGTCAGCTTAAAAGAAAGATCCTAAATCAAAACAGGTAAAGGGAACCAAACATTGCAAATTGAAAAGATTTGGGGCTGGAGGAATGACATGCAAAATTCCTTTTAAAAACAACCCTGGATCCTTTCTCTTCTGTAGCAGGAAGTTGGCCTGAAAACCCTGGACAGCTGCCCCTACTCTGCTTGGGAAGTCACAGCTTAAATCTGAATGACAATCAGGACTTAGCTAGTTGCTGTTTCATTTTATTGCTTCTGGATACATTTTAACAAGTAAACATCTACTGAACCAAAGTGTCCTGCATTAAAAAAAAATAAAATAAAATGTGGCCCCCAAAGGGCAGACAGCATTGCTCCCCCTTGCATGACCACCGATGAAGGAAGCTGACTTGTGGACAATGACTGTTGAAATAATCTGGTAAAATTCTAATTTACAAAACCACACAGACACCACTTCTGAGGCCCAAATCCCACCACGCTGACCTGGAGTTTCGTTTGTTTTTGGCAGGGAATTATGACAGTCTTATTTAGGCCCGTTCCACGGCTCCTGCTATAGGATGCGGACGCCCATAACCTCATCCTTCCAAAATCAAGTTCTGGAAAACAACCGGGGGCTGTCCCTTCCTCGGGCTGCCATGTCAACTGCAAGTTGCAAGAGGGCCACAGGTGGCCGTGAGTGCCAGCTGGGTAAGGGGGTGAGGGCAGCATTGATTTTAACAGTGGGAGGAGCTCCAATGCCCATCGAGCAAGTCAGCCTAAGAAAAAAGCAGGACAGGTGCTGATGGCTGCTGCCACAGCCATGGCAGGCCTCAAGGGACCTAGAAAAGATGTGACCACCAGGCAGGTGGCAAACTCCTCAAAGTCCTCTCGCTGTGGGAGCTCTGGGTGTTCACAGGACACATGGATGTGGTGTGCACTCTAGGGTTAAGAATAAAAGGCACAGCTTTGGGTTCCGCCCCACGAACCTAGTCAGCAAGCTGTTTGTCAGTGCTGCCTTTTAAAAAGCACTCACCCAGAACACCAGGGAATGGAAGGCAGGCATTAGGAGCACTATTAGCAACAATTGCCAAGGAAACTGGAGTACTGGGCTCAGGTGACAGCGGGTTAGGCAAAGGACTGATTCACAACACTGGCTGCCTGCATTTAACATGTAAATACCCATTTAAAAGCAGACGCTTTGTGTGCTGCAAAATTTAATTAGGACAGAATTAAATTAAAAACGAATTCAATGAGAGATTAGCTCCTCCTTGTTAGCGCTGATTAGAGGATGCACTTAATTATGCTGAAGTTTTAATAGACACCTTGGAGGCAATTGTTCAACATGCTAACCTTCAAGCAAGCTATAGGCTCATCATAGCCTTTCACCCCGGCAGCTCCCAGAACATTACCTGGGACTTTTCCAGTCATGAGGTCAAAACAAAACAAAACAAAACAAAACAAAACACTTCAGAGATCAGTCTATCTGGGCCTCCCATTTTACAGGTCAGAGAACTGAGGTGTCCCTGAAGGCAAGTGAGTTCCTGCACCTCAACCAGCACCCTTCTCCTACGTCACTTTATTTCCTAAGAACAAGACATTTCTAAGTAAATATGCACGACTTTCTTGTTGTTGTTACCCGTGTCTGCTTGTATGTATATAAGTATGTATGTATGTACTGATTAATGAATGCAGGCAGAGGAGGGCCACACAGTAGCTGTGTAGACATCAAGGGCATTGTCCTCTTCCACTGCCGTATGGATTCCAGGGATCAAATTCGCGCCATCTCTCCTCACCGCTGCAGGAGGGGGAAGGGGGTGAAGATGGGGTGGGAGGGTACTTGGGTAAAGATGATGCTAAATCCACTTGCTGCCACCTGATAATATTGTTTCCCCTCCTCCGTGCTCAGCTAACTGGGACCAATGCCAGTTCCCTGCCTTGTATTTTAATGGCCCTCAAGTGTGGTACCTACAAGGAAATGGCTTCCCTCAGTCTGTGACACTGCCTCACAGAGAATGTCCTTCGGGGCTTCCGGGAGCTCTGTATGTTTCCAGAGACTTCAAAAGTAGACACCAGTCTGCAACCCTAGCCTTTTGGAGGATGCCAGTAGCAGATTCCACTGCCCCCTGATATCTGGGTTAGTGTAGTCCTCTGCTTCTCACAGTGGTGAGGAACCTTTCAGGATGGCATCCTGCCTTCCACAGCGGAGGCTCAAGGCTCAAGGCTCAGGGGGGAAGCTATGCCCTCGAATGTAGCCAAGCAGATGGAACACAGATGCAGGTTCAGGAAGGACTGATGCCAGTCCGCGGGAGCTCCCAGCCTCCTCCGGGTCTCCTTGTCAGCTGTCTGCCTCACAGTCCCCGGGAAGCCCAAACATCTGTCTCTTCTTGCCCTGGCTCCTTTCAAAGCACTGAACCATACACCTTTCCCTTGCCAGCCTGGAGCTGTATGGAGAACACCAAAATTCGAGTGTCTTCTCCTCCACAAGGAAAGCCTGGCCAGATCTCTGCACACATGTGGGCCAATAGAGAGGGCAGGGCTAGGGGAGAGAAACCTGCCTGTCACAGGCAATTGCTGTCATCCCAAAAATGTGTCTCGATAGCACTTTTCTAATCCCCAAGGGAAAATGGAATGGAATGCTTTCAAACCCTAGGGAGCCCTTGAACCGATCTTCACCAGGTTGCCCCAGCAACTAGCGAGGGAGTGACGTCATGGTCACCTCCTAAGGAGATCTGGTTGCCTCTCCTGCTGGGAGTAAGACCTAAGATCTTAAGCACTGTGTAACACCAGGGTTAATATGAGCTCTGTTTCCATAAACAGGCACTTTCAAGATGAGGAAGGTGGCTAGGGTTGAGACATGGCAGATGCCTTCCTGGCACCAACCACAGAGGTAGCCACAAGAAAAGGAGCCGTCAAATGTGCAGGCACACTGGCTGGTTTTAGTCTATTAGTGGGGTGTCCTAGTTTTCACATGTCTTCAAAGAGTTGGGGTTCCACACTGAGAATTCTTTGTCCTTGGGAGTCAATTTTTGTTTTGTTTTGTTTTGTTTTTTTGGTTTTTCAAGACAAGGTTTCTCTGTGTAGCCCTGGCTGTCCTAGACTCACTTTGTAGACCAGGGTGGCTTCGAACTCACAGCGATCCACCTGGCTCTGCCTCCCGAGTGCTGGGATTAAAGGCATGCGCCACGACGGCCCGGCCAGGGAGTCAAATTCTTATTTTTTAAAATTTAACTGGGAAGGCCAGGAACTGAAAGAATCTCCCATGTACTGCTAGCTGTCACAACATATGCACACAGGAAGCACGGGAAACACTCACCTCCGGAGAGGCGCGTTCTCCTCAATATCTTCCAGGGTCTCCAAAGATGATCTCTGGGAGATGAGACGACGTCTACAGAGACAAAAAACCAGAAGTTAGAAGTACACAGTAAATGTGACTAAACAACTGTGTAAATTAGTAACTATCAGAAAAAAAAAAAAAAAAAAAAAAAAACCCAAACCAGTGTCATCCCTAACTACATCCCAACCATGTGTCATTATACCCACAAAGAAGTGTAGCGCTCACCCTGCACCAAGCTAATGTAAGAGCTGGAGGAATCTGCTGTGAGATTGTGTCTCCTGAACAGGAACTGAACAAGGATAGCAACAGACACGTAACCGGGGTGGGGGCAGGGGTGAGGGGGGCAGGGGTGAGGGGGGCAGGGGTGAGGGGGCAGGGGTGAGGGGGCAGGGGTGAGGGGCAGGGGTGAGGGGGGCAGGGGTGAGGGGGGCAGGGGTGAGGGGGCAGGAGGCCTCAACCCTACCTACACAAAGAACTACAGGCAACTAAAGAGTGCTGGAGAGTGTGAGAAATACGTCTCTCACCAGAGAGAAGGACACGGATTGGTTATCCAAATACCAAGTAGCCTGCCCTTTAGACATGCAGATATACATAACACTATATAAACCAAGCAGGCCCTGTTTGTGTATTCAGGAATATGTATGTATACACAGATACATACATGCATGTAATAACAATTAATAAAAACAGAGGCCATTTATTAGAAGGAGAGCAGGGAGGGCTATATGGGAGGATTTGGAGGAAAGGACAGGAAGGGGGAAATTATGCCATTATATTATGATGACAAATAGTAAAAGAAGTTTTAAGAAGAAAGGGGTACAGGTGAGATGGCTTGGTGAGTCCTAAGACTTCCATCCCTAACAGGAGAATGGTTTCCACAAATTTGTCCTCTGACTGCCACATGTCCTTGGTGGCTTGAACACCTGCCTTACCCTCCACATAATAATAATAAATAAATTTACACACACACCCCACTTTGGAAGAGCAGCCAATGCTCTTAACCTCTGAGCCATCTCTCTAGCCTCACATCCGGTCTTTTGTAAGACAAATAGAAAAGAATTTTTTGCAACCTACTCAAAGGCTTTATTAATTTTCCAAGACCTAGCTTAATGTTTAATACTAAAACCATTTACAAATAAAACATTATTTGTGCACCCAAGTTTTCCTTTTTTTTCTTTAACTATAGGCTGTTTTAGCTTAGTTGTCTCAGATCCTCACTGCCATTCATGCTGACTGATCTCCTAACATGACTCTCACTGTCTTGGTGACAAACAGGACCCACAGCTTCGCTGTGTGGTTTAGTAACACTGAACTGCCATCCACATAATATGGCCAGGTCATCAACAGGCAGCCACAGCTGTCAGAAACGCAGCCATCTTACTTGGGAACCCAAGGTACAGAAGTGATTTTAAGAGGTAGCCAACTCACTGGGGACCAAGCAACACTGACTCCGCCAAGAGCTCAGCTTTCAGAAACCGCGGCGACAGCATCCTGCAGCTATGACTCTGAGCATCTGCACATCAGTTAAGAAGTGCAATGTCAGAATCCCAGTTAGTCTTAGGAAAGGCTGGCGAGTGAACCCCAGCCCCTCCAATGCTAACTCTGGCTGGTTTAGAGTTCAGGGCTGAGATTATGACAGCACACCCTAGCCCAATGCACCCCTCAGCAATAGATGCTCCCATCTCAACCCACAAGGCTCACAATTATGCAGAGGGGCATGCCTAGGCTTTCCAGTCTTTAATCTCTTTTCTCATCTCTAAAATTGGAAAGATTGGGCTGAAAGAGGCTCAGCAGTTAAGAGCGCATACAGAGCTTGCGGAGCTGAGTCTGGTTTCCAGCACTCACACGAGATAGTCAAGTACCTATATTCTCATCACCGGGGGCATCTGAAGTCTCTAGGTTCTGCAGGCACCTCCCCCCACAAACACATAATTAAAAATAATAAAATAAAGAGGCTGACTATATAAGCTCTGCCCCCTCTTCCCATCCCTACTAGCAGAGTTTGCCAAAATGCACTGTGCCTTAGCCTAGCAGAGATATGTGTTCCTTCCACACCGAAGTCCACCTCGTGTCATGCTTCTCTTCAGTGGGCTCCCTGGGAAGCAGAGGCACTTGCCGATAGGCTTGCCACCTATAAAGTTGGTGCTCACCCCACCTCCATGCCCTGCCTTATGGCCACGTCTTATCAGTGGAAGTGTAGCATATGCATTTCTGGTACCGTTCCAGGCCTTTAGTCTAAAAGAAAAATATTAACAGGTACAAAACTAAACTGCCACACTAGAGACAATGCAGCCACAAGCAGAAATAAATGTACGTGACAGATACTCCCCATCCATCCTGCGATGCTTTGAGCCTCCCTTTGTAGGACAGCATTTTTGGGTGAACATTGAAAAGCGCTCTGGTGAATGTGATGCAACAGCTGTGTCCCTTGACGGCTGTGCCTCTCCCTGCCCCCGCCATAGTTGCCCTTGCCAGCCCCACCCCCACCCCCACCACCCCATAGTCACCCTTGGCAGGCTCCTCAAGCTCCGGAGCCACTGCTCAGGAGCAGATGCGATCCAGACCCCAGCCAACCTCAGTATGGCCTCTGGCCTGGACTCTAAACACATGGCCCATCATGATAACCCCTGCTTTTTAGGGGCTTAAGTTGAAGCAGGTGTCCACAGGACCACAGAACTCAGCTGCAACCCCTCAGTTCTCATCTTTTGAGAGCAGCCGGATCCCACCTGAACTCAGGAGCTGCCCCGCTCCCTGGCTCTCTCTCCAGAAAGGCTAGCTGCTCCCACAAAGTGCAGATTCCAACGGCACAAGCTCCTGTGCATAAACTCAATCTAGCTGACTTCTTCCCACTCAGGGAAAGAAAGGCACATGTTTGGAACACTTAGGATGCATCTTCTTCTACACTGTTACAAGAACTTGCTTTTTTTTTTTTCTGATCAGCACATTGGGTATTTTCCTCATGAGCTGAGCAGGCACAAAGTCACGTGTGTACATTATTGTAGATTAAATGTTTTCTGCTCCACACCCCCAAGGCTCATATGAAAGCCTAACACAAGTGTGATGGTATTGAAAGTGAAGACTCAGGGAGGCAATCATGTGACAAGAGAGGAGCCCTCAGGGATGGGAATGGTGCCTTATAAAAAGGTCCCAAGAAAGCACACCAGTTCCCTTTCAGCCACATGGGGACACATGGATAAGTCAGCTGTCTGTAATCTGGAACAGGGATCTCACCAATCTAAACACAAAGCTAGTGGACTGTCTAGAGGCTGCTAGTCTCTTCCTGTGAGAAAACAATTCTCATTTACTTGCAAGCCATCTAGTCTTTGGTAGTTTGTTATAGCAGTGTAACTAAGACTGACAGACAGACAGACAAACAGGCACATATACATATACACAGACAGAAAGACAGAGACAGAGAGACAGACAGAGACAGAGAGACAGATGGGCAGACACTCTTAAAGCATCAATTCTTTAAAGAGGAAAGAGAAGCTCAAATTTGAATGTCCGCCTGTTTCTTTAAATCAGTGGGCATGCGTCCCTTGTTCATGAGGATTCTTTGAGACAGAGACACTCAATCTAGAAACAGCCACTCCTGGCCGCAACAAGAAACTGTAACATGGTGCCATGACAGACCAGCTTGACACCTTGCCCTCCCTAAGATGAGGGCCCGTTTGTTGTCAGACGGTGTGCCCCACGAGCTAGCCGTTGTATTCATCTCACACCTTACCATGATAGATCTTTTCAAGACACATAGAAACATCTTTGCCCTCACCTTCTATCCTCAGGAAGCCTGCATGGATGAGGTAGCTAAGGGCAGGCAGCCACTTTCGCCCTGCAATTTGTTTCCTCGCCTGAGCGCTTTACCGGGCCACCCTTTATCACAGGCACAGTTGACCAGCAAAGGTCTTTCCGTACCTTAATGACTGGTAAACACTTCTTAGCCTTGGACCAAAATCGCAGGCTACTTTATCAACCACACAGACATTTAGTAATAGAGCAGCAAGGTTCAAAGACAAGCATTATATGCTGAAGCCACCAAATCAAAGTGCCCAGGACTACTAGCGCATTGCTCATGCTCATTGGCCATTCTCTTGTGTAATAATTACAGCAAGGACCTACCATGCCAGACACACTGACCCCAGTGTGGTTCACACTCAATGCCCACGTGCTAGCCAGCTTCCAGAAACCCTTTCATACTCATTTCAAAACGTTATGCACTGAATGCAGGACTCTGAGACATGGTCTGTGACAGTACATCTACATAGCTGAACGTGCCTACAGGAACCAAATTACTCCACTCGTAATTACCCATGCACAGCTCATCTGTGTGCTCCCAGGGACCTGGCGATGGACAGAGTGGCCAAGTTCTAATAAATTCATTCACATATCACATACATTAAGGGAGAGCAGTGCCCAGGGCCAGCATCCTTAAAGCTTAAGCATAAAAGAGCCATTGCTCCCATTCCCAGGGGAGGAACAGCTGCTATTCATCCAAAGTAACTGTCCAACAGCCAGTGGGCTCGGTGGTTTGGCCATTCTGAAAGGCTTCCTAATGCCTACTCTGTCTTCACCCTGGCCAGCAGTGACTCTGAGGACCCTGGGAGAGTGAGTGGGGTAATAGAAGACACACCACAGCCAGAGTGTCTCTGTGGCTCTCTTAGAAAGACAAGGTGAGGTGGTGGGAACTGCCCAAGGAGTGGAAAGCCCTGACCCAACTGTTAGGACCAGGCTGTGACATACTAGAAGCTGACCCCTGCGCCTTCGTCTGTGTCCCTGTGTAAAACAAGGAAGGTACCTTAAGCCAGCTCTTTTGAGCCTAGCTGCACACTGGAACAGCCCTTGAAGAATCTGCCACTTGGGCCTGCCTCCAGAGTCTGCCTTTCTTGTCTGGGCTTGGCTGAGAGGATTGGTTTTTTTAATCCACCAGGGGATTCCAATGAACAGGACAGTTGACCCCACTAAATGAGGTCACGTCACCTCCAACATTCTGCTGTGGCCAAGGGTGAGTTGCCCTGCAGTTAATTCCCTTACCCTCCTCCATCAGCACACTCGGGATGGAAGTGATTGTAACCAGCCCCTGAGTCTCAGTCATCCTTGCATGGAGACCCTACAAAGGTCAATGAGCAAAGGAAAGCAGCCATTTAGCCTGGAGAACTGAGGCTAGGGAGGACCCGGAGAGTTCCAGACACAACCAGGAATTAAGTACACATGCATGTCTCACACACACACACACAGAGAGAGAGAGAGAGAGAGAGAGAGAGAGAGAGAGAGAGAGAGAGAGAGAGAGAGAGAGAGAGAACCAGAGAAACAAGAACCTAGGTCTGTTTTCTCTGGAACCAGAACACCAGCTTGGTGGATGGGTTGGAACCTTGGGGCACAGCTGGGCCAGATACCTGATGTTCCGTCTTCTTGAATGAAGTCTACTTACATACATTCCTGGCTATGAGTTGGTTGCTGAATGGTATAGTCATTTTTTCACAGGTGTGGGAAGTGAGGGCCAGTGACACGGCTGAGGACACAATGATCATGTAGAAAGAGTCTCTTGTGTGCTGTATGGAAGCATCACTTGTCATAAAAAGCTAATGGCTTATAGATGAGGCAGGAAACAGGATGTGGGGCATCCAGGAGAAGAAGAGATGTTGCAATAGTGCCAGGTTTGGGAGATTCTCCTGGCAAGATGTGAGGGGGACAGACACATGGCACCTGAGCCCAGGTAACCAGCCACGTGGCAGAATGTAGATTAATATAAATGGGCTATTTTTAAGTTATGAGCTTAGTCATAGAAGAGACTACCTATGTGGCCTAGATATTTGTAAAAAATATTTTAAATCTCATGAGTCATTATTCTGGGATCTTGGGGCCGGGAGGAAAACCCCACAATAACATGATCACCTCTGTTCAGACAGTTTATAACAAAAAATAAATAAAAATAAAATTTTAGTATATCCTTAAGATGATCCCAAACTTATAATTTAGTGTTCTGTCATGTGTTCCTTGACCAATCCCTCAACCCCTGATCCAAGACCAAACAAGGCTAGACAGAGGAGTTCTGTCTTACTGTTCTAGCGCTTTGATAAGATACCATGGCCAAGGCAACTTATAGAAGAGTTTATTTGGGGCTTACGGTCTCAGAGGGTGAGTCCACAACACGATGGCAGGGAGCATGGAACTGAGCAGGCGCTGAGAGATCACATAGTGACCCACAAGCACCAGGCAGAGAGCCCTAACTGGGAATGGCACGGGCTTTTGAGAATGTCAAAGCTCACCCCCACTGATGTACCTCCTCCAACAAAGCCACACCTTCTAAGTCTTCCCAAACAGTTCCACCAGCTGGGAAACAAGCATTCAAGCCTATGCACTTATGAGAGCCATTCGCATTCAAACCACCACAATTGCCTAGGGAAGGGCCACACTATCCTCTCCTGGGTACTCCTGGGAAGGAACCAGGCTCAGCAAACAGCAGATGCTCACTCAAGCCTGGCTGGCCACAGAACTCCTTCATCAGGTGGGTAGTCCCAAACGTCTCTTCTCGGAATAGCATTTGACCTTCTCCTCTCTAAATAATTAGTGAGCAATGTTTGATGTCTGAGCCTCCGTTTTGTTTCGCAAGGCCCAGAACCCATTCTTAGAAAGCTCCCCACTACTGAATGGGGAAAGGTGGGGCTTTACCTTACAAACGAGTGGAGCGTGCAACCCCAGGCTCCTTTACAGATTCAAAAACTAAAAGTCTCAGCCCCTGGGGGTGCTCAATCAAACTACGCTTGAGGCAAGCCTAATGCCTGTATCAGCAAGTCTTTGCTCTGCAGAAGATAAAAAAATAAAGGTTGCAGTGACCTAAAACACAGGACATGTATCTGCCATTTGTTGCTGTTTTACTATGGAACCCTGCTACTAAGGAGCCTGTAAGTACAGAGCTGTATAGAAACCTGCACCTGACGTTACTCGGGCACGCCTTCTGAAAATGATGCTCTGCAAACACGAGGCTCTCAGAGCAGAATCAAACCCCTAACATTCCACTGCTGCCTCCTTCTTTTTCCGAGGGTTTTAAACCTCTGAGGGCCACAGTCTTCTGAGCCTGTGCTGCATTCAGCAAGGATGTTAAGCTAATAATATTGGTCACGTGCTGCAAACTTTAAAACCGAGATCCCAGAGGGCCTTATAGCAGAAGCCGAGTCACTTCCCTGAGATAGGATTAAGTTGTAAAGCAAAATGGCCATCACGGCATTCACAAATGCAGGCTTTGTCCTCTTGCTACAGATATTAGGCTTCACCGGAAGTGCTGCTGGGATGAGGACACCCCTAAAGCTCACCCGGCAACTGGGGTGGCTGTGGGATCTGACAGGACAGCGAGACAGTGCCTGCACTGGGTCAGCAGTCTCAGTGCCGGTCACGCCGACGCCCTCCTGCCCGTCCTCTGGGCGAGGGGCTCCCAGCTGCCTTGCTCTATATACCAACCTCCTTCCTAGATTTCACTAGCTCTCCTGAAGTTAGAGCCAATGCCAGAAAGCATAGGGCAGTGATTAGAAACCCCAGGGACTACTGGGGTTCTCCTCATAAAGGAAGGGAAGCAGGTTTGACTTTATAAAAAGGAGGTTTCCCCAGGGAAAAGTACGCAATTGGTTATCCGATGCCAAACCGCCAGCCTGAAAACAGACAGACAGGTAACATCATACAGATTGAGCAGGTTATATTCAGAAACACACACACACACACACACACACACACATATATATACATATATATATATATACATATGCACATATAATTACAATGAAAAATTGGCCATTCATTCGGAGAAGAGAGGGGAGAGGGGAGGGGTATATGGGAAGGCTTGGAGGGAAAAAGGGGAAGGGAGACTGTTGTAATTATAACTTTAAATTTTAAAAAAGACAAAATGTCATGATTTTTATTTTTATTTTAAACCTTTTTGATAACTTGTAAGTCTTATATCATGCACTCCATCATTTCCCCATCCCTCATATCCATCTTTCACCCTTGCAACCTCCCTACCCAAAAGACACACACACACACACACACGCACACGCACACATACACACACACACACGCTCACACACACACACACACACACACACACACACGCGCACACACACACACACACACGCGCACACACACACACACACACACACGCACCCAATAGGAACCATCTTGTTGTGGAAGCTGTAGTATGTCAGTGTGTCCCACAGTCCCACAGTCCCTCTGTCCACCTAGCTTCACTTACAAATGTTCATTACAATGAGACATTGGTCCTGTTCAAGATCTCCGGCTTCTGTGACACCATCAATACTGTATCTGCACTGGGACTCCTCCTGGTTATCCTGTTGTCACCCTGTGTCATGGCGATCCTGCAGCTTTGGCTCAGCAGGACTGGCCCTTTCTCACACCCCAACTGTTCAGAGATGATATAGATTTTGGGCTTGGCCAACTCAGACCCCTGGATCTGGGCCTGGGTGGCAGCTGAGCTGGTCAGTACCCTGACTCTCCCTTCTCAGTTCTCTAGCACTGCTCTGGCTAGGCCACCAAATGCTGCCATTGGCGGGAGGCAGGGCCAACTCACCTGCTCTCGTGCCCTCATGCTGGCTTACCTACACCTACACCTCCAGAGCTAGAGCCACTGTGTTACCCAGACAAGGTGGGGGACCTCTCTCTCAATTGCTCCAACCTTTGAGGGGCTGGGCCAGCTCTCCCACTCTCCTCCCCTCAGGGCTGGCTCACCTGCACCCCAGCCCTGCACCCGCTCCAACAGGGCTACCCAGGCAAGGTGCAGGGCCTGCTCTTCCAAGTGCTGCAGCTGGCAAAGGACAGGACCAGCTCACCTGCTATCATGACCTCCAGGCCAGTTCTCCCAACTGCCACAAGTGACGAGGCGTGGGAGCAGTGAATCACCCCCGAATCCATGCCACCTCACAGCAGGTAAGTGTTGCCATCATGGCTGGCTCACCTGCACCCCCTCAACCAGGACCAGCCCAGGTGAGGGTCAGGGCCAACTTAATCCCTCTCATGACCCTGTGGGTCTGTCAAAGGTGGCAAGAAATTGGGGGTAGGGGTATCTCCTCTATGGCCATGCCAACCCATAGCAAAAGAAGCGGGGTGTCAGCTCCCTCACACTCACACCTTAGGGCCAGCTTACCCACATCCCTGCCACCATGGCCAGCTCCACTGTAGTGCAGCTCCTCAGTGCTGCCACTAGTGAGAGATGGGGCCAGCTCTTCAGAGGGCCACAGCCAGTGAGGGGCGGGGCCAGTTCTGCACATCCATGTGGTCCCCAGTAGATGCCCAGGAACGTACTCATGTTCTCTAGTGGTAACATGAGCCAATGACAACATGGACACTGACCCCTGCCATCACAGACCCTGACATGGCCCTCAGTGGCAACTCGCACTAGGACCTCACCATGGGCCCATGTGGCAATTACAACAGGCTACCCCTCTCTACCCTCAAGCGTCCATCTCTCTTCATAACACACAAGCTGTGTGTTCTCTTTCCGACCCATCTGTCCACCACACACTTGCACACTGTGGTGGCTCCCGCTGCAAGCTGGCCATGTGGCTGGGGGCGGGGCCTGGGTGGCATCCTTTGTGCTGCTTGTCTGATGGCAATGGGGTGTCTATAGCCCACCGGTGCCATGTGCTGGAAAGCAGGTCAATGGGTGGCGTGGCAGTCTGCAGGTCTCTGTCTTCTTCCTCCTGCACTGCAATGCGTGGTCTACCTTTGCCATGGGATGGAGGGGAGGTCTGTAGGTGTCTCTTCTTACCTGCATCATGTGGGCATAGTGGAATGCCTCTGTCTGTCTTCTTCCTCCTGTGCTGCGCTGCCTGGATGTGATTTGATTTGATTTCTATGTGTCCTGGGTATAAAAGAGCTTTGGCCATCGAGCCAGGCGTCAAACTAGGATAAACAAAGGACTGCCACCTGCCCTTCCCCTGACTGATATAAGAACGCCACCAGCAACAAAGTGTCTCTTTGCCCATTGCCAGAAGCTGGGTTTTTTGCTTGTTTGTTTTACTATGACTACAAGCCGCAAAACTGATTTTAAACCCCACCCCCCCTTTTTTTTAAGCCTCCAGCTGATAAATCAGACAAAGAAATCAAATTGAAATTAAAACACCAAGAGCTGTCTGTCAACCAGCTTGTTCAAATAAGGCCTGTTTCTCCATTGTTCTCGGTGGGTAAAAAAGACTCTTGAGATGTTAGCAGAGAACACACAAATGTGTGTGGCTGGTTTATTCTTGCTTTAACGGTTCTCAGCAAACTTGCCAAATGCTGGAAAATCAAGTGTAAGCTCATCGAAGTAAGTACTTATAGCTTTTTGGGCAGACAAGCTGTGGGCAGTGTTACTACCTGGCCAGGCATTCGTTGTTGGTCCTGCAGGCCACCCTGTGCACACAGGCTGTGCAAATGGGACACCACAGGTCTTTTGTGTCATACCAGTGGGAGCCCATAGTAATCCAACAGCTCTGAGGGGGGCTGGCGGGAGAGCTGAGAAACAGGTAGACTGTGTCACTTTGGAGGTATCTGTCCAGTCTCCTGGCTTTTCTTTTTAGGGTTGTTTTGTTGTTTGGTTCTTTGTTTTGAGACAGGTTTCACCATATAGCTCTGGCTGGCCTGGAGCTCACAGCTGTCAGCACGCCTTTGCCTCCTCAGTACTGGATACACAGCATGCACCCGATGCCCTGGGGCCTTTTGAGTTATCAGGAAATCCAGAGGCTGGCCCAGGGTAACAGCCGGCTCAGACCTGGGACCTGTCCGGGAGGGAAGGCTTCTGCCTGCAGTTGGAGGACACATTCATCAAATGTCTGGAAGAGCAAAACCAGGAAAAGCAAACCTGTTGGCGTTCAAAGTCAGGACGCAGACATGCTTTATAGAGCCAATGAGATCAACGGCTCTACTCTCCCCATGGAACATACTGGATTCCCCTTTGGTGACAGAGGTGACAAGTGGGAGCCAAGACAAGTCAGTGTAAGGTCAGGGGAAACACAAGAAGAGGAAAAAGCTCTCAAAACCTGGATTAGAGTCACCCTATGAGGGTAAGAGGCCTGCAGACTGACTGCAAGCCCAAGTCGCTGGGGGTCAGTCAGGTCAGGGGGTTCTGAGAGGGTGTAGATTCCAGGAATCCAGCTCTGTCTTCTCCAAGCCAGGCAGGAAGGCACTGGGAATCCTGTACCCCCAACAGGTCAGAACAGTCCGGGTATGGAGGAGGTTGGCTTACAGGATAGGCAAAATGTAGGCATGAGGAGAGGCCTGGACTGTGGTGGTGGGGTTCTGAGGAGGCAGCACCCAGGTGAGCATGAGGTGTGGAATCCCTTGGAAGAAAGTGTAGTCTCAGGAAGGAGACCAACAGGAGGCCAGGGCTGGCTAGGCTTCCAGCTGGAGGGCTAGGGCAGCTCTGGGTGGAATCGGGACATACAGGGGCCACAGAAAATGCCACAGGCCAACCTGACCTAGGGGACCCCCCAGTTGAGACACCCTTCACAGGCTTCCAGGTTGTGGCAAGTTGACATGTAAAACTGGTCTTCACAATATGCATATGTTACATACAGAAGCTCATATAAATTATACCCTAGCGTATAAAGCAGCCAGTTCATTTAATCAACCGTTCCATTGCTTGATATGATGGATCCTAGAGAAATACAAACACGTCAACATAAAAATTCACCATGAACACCTGAATGTTCAGAACAGCACTATGCATACAAGTCCGTGTCCCCATCAACTGATGAATGCCCAAATAAAATGCAATTTTAATCAGCTTTAAGACGAAATAAAGTGCTGAGATGTGCTACCACATGAACCTTGAGAACATTCCGCTGAGACAGAGGAGCCAGGAAGCCATTTAGATGAAATGTCCAGGAAAGCAAATCCACCGATCGGAAGTAGATTAGCAGGTTGGCAGGGAATGGGGACCCCCAAAGACTATGGGGTTTCCTTTGGGAGTGATGAAAGTTTTCTACAGTCAGATAGGAATGCCGGTTACGAAACTCCGTGGATGTAGAGGAGGTGCAGTGTTCACTGGCTTTTTGTAAACAGATGGCATGTGAAGTTTATTACAACAGAGCTGTTAAAATATTTATGCACGATACATGAAACCTATGTATGTACAAAAACATGGGGCGGGGGGAAACACATATTGAAAATGAATCAACCATTTGTGGACCCTTGGAATGCCACTTTGGAAACTGTGGGTGGGATTCAGTTTCTTCTTACTGGAGCTGTGGAGGCTGGGAGGTCGAGTGGCTTGCTCAGCCAGACGAGGCAGTAGGAGGACAAGGCCTGGGGGCCACTGTGACATTTGTGGTTCCTCTGAGTCCTGTCTGCGGCCAACAGCAGCAGGCACCAGGTTAGAACCGAAAGCTACAGTTGTGGGCATGGTGGAAGGTCCAGCCACTACTTACATGGACTCTACAGCATCTCCCCCAGGCAGCTCAGACACAGGGCCATCACCCAGCACTCCATCTGCCCCCACTCAGCACCCTGACAGAGCAAGTCAGAAGGCTCCTTGCCACTTCTGTTTCTCTCCCCTCTCCCCCCCTCCCCCTGGCCTCTGAGGGCAGACTCCTTTGCACACCACAGCCCTTCTTTCAGGCTTGCTCTGGTCTTCGGAAAGGGGACCGTGAATACCCCCAACCATGTAGGGAGAAGACAGTTCGCCACTCAGGCTGCTCTATCCGTGTCATTTTTGAACAGCTCACTCTGAGCCTTTTGAGGATGTGTTAGGGCAACTGCCTCACTGTATACACAATCAGCAGCAGCAGTCCTAATTACTAGGCTGCTGAGAGAAAGTTTCCAAAGTCACCCTGCAGCAAGAGAGCTGTCCCTCATGCCACATGAAGTTTCTCAGATGCAATGCGGATTCAATAGCCTATGCCAGAGGTCTGAAAGGTCTCTTCCTGTCAAGGCTTTGGTGGGATGCCAGACAGCCGCTGTGGAAAAGGACATATATGCATATGTTTGTGTATGTGTGTGTGTGTGTGTGTGTGTTTACACATAGTGTATGTGTATGTTCACTACTCTCTTCTCAGTTCTCAAAGACCAAATGATCCCAGAAAAGATGAGCAACTATTGCTATAATGCTAACAGGGCACTCACTGGGGTAGCAGTAGGGCTCAGAAGGGCAGGGCTCTCGACGGAACTGACTCTACTGTGTGACCAAGCAAGCTGTGTTCGCACCTTCACCACAACGTACTAATAATGTCCACTGTTCCCAGTGATGGAGACATGAAGAGATACAGGAATGTAAGATTTGGGTCCTTACACAATGGGTAAGACTCTGGTCGATACCCAGAAGCTGGGGCTTCAAATGCAGGTGAGCATTATAGGAGTATAAGGCCGATGACGTCACAGGGAGCTCAGGGTCTAAAGGGGGTGCAGGCAGCAGATGGGTGTCACATGCCTATAGAAACTTTTGCGTATGTTCTGTGGGGCCAGGGCCAGGCTCCAGCTCAGTGGTTCCCAACCTTCCTAATGCTGTGACCCCCTTAACAGTTCCTCATGTTGTGGTGACCCCCCAATCCTAACTGTGATTTTGCTGCTGTGATGAGTCATGATGTACATATCTGATGTGCAGGACGTCTGATATGCTACCCCTGTGAAGGGGTCACTGGACCCCCAGCGGGGTGACCTACAGTATGAGAACCACTTCTCTAGAGCCTCAGTAAGTGACAGAAAGCTGACAGGCAATGGGGGAGATAAGTCCGCCTCTGGAAAACGGATAGATTCCTAAGGAGAAATACCATTTAGACATACTCAAACAAAAATGGAGTTAGCAAAATGGGCTTTAAGGAATGTCACCAAGCAGGGTGCAGTGATGCACACCTGTGATCCCAGCAGTCAGGGAGGCAGAGGCAGGCAGATTTCTGAGTTCAAGGCCAGCCTGGTCTACAAAACAATTGACAGGACAGCCAAGGCTACACAGAGAAACCCTGTCTCAAACAAACAAACAAAGAAGTGACACTAAGAAATTGGGATGTCTAAAAACAGGCAAGGCTGACAAGAATAGCACACGTCAACAAAAGAGCCAAGGGTCATAACCACTCACTCCATCAAGCCTCATTCTACTCTAGGGGGGAAATAGTACCTTAGTTAAACTTTCATTTGCTCACCAGTCACTTGCCCTTCATTGACTAAGCACTCACTGCAAGGTGCCAGGGACACATGGCTGTTGAATGATCTGACTGGCAGACACAGTAAGAGCTAATTACAAGGAATGCTGTGCCTTGGGTGACAGGCAGGAGAGACCCCAGCCCAGCCCAGAGTAAGACATGGAGGAAATTAAAGACTTTCCTGGAGTTGGTGTGGGGATGAACACGAGGTCACCAGCCTGGGTGGGAAAGTCACCCCCAGGCAACCCCTCCTTTGTGCCCTAGCCCCTGCTGTGTGCATTAGCTAATCTCTTGGGGACTGCAAGTGCTCTGGTCTCAGCCTTTCCTCTACCAAGCGCAGCGGCCCCTCTTGCTGGTTCTTGCCTCAAGCTGAGTCTGAATTTTCACAAAGTCCTTTGAAACTCAGGCTGTGGAGCGCTGAGACATGGCAGGGCCATCCTGATGCTGAGCTGTGCCTATTAAATCAGGTGTGAGATTTACGGCCTCATAATCATCAAGATCCCATTTTCCTGGGTTCATAAAACCCCAAAGGTTGGGCTTCCGCTATTAGTTCAGCGAAAAACATGTGATTATAGATGTGTATGAAATGTTGCAAGTCACCTATGGGAGGGACATGGAATTCCACATGGGGACAACGGTTCAGAAGCCTGTGCAGCGAGCCCTCCAGTAGACAGGTGGCATAGTCCTTAACACAGCAGTGAGGTCTTAGGAAGGACATCAGAACAGATCCTGTGTTGGTTCCTCGGGGTAGGAGATGGCTGCACCATGCCCTCTGCTTTATGGATGGTGCATTGTTAACGTCTCAGAACACTTCAGTATGGGTGCCCTTGACTTCCATTTTGTAGATAGAGAGCATGAAGCTTCCATGGGGCATGGACCTTGCCCAAGGCCTCAGAGCCAGGAGACAAGGGGATGCATCTGGGGTCCTGTTCTCTAAAGGAGCACATGCTTGTCCTCTGAGGCAGCAGTGCAGTGCATCCAGGAAAGCAGGATGAGGGGAGCTGGCAGGGACAGAGGCTGTCTGACCATCCTGTCCCCTCACAGAGGCTTGCTGCTCCTTCTGATGCTGGCTCTTTGCTGTGTGCCTGTGCTTGGCCAGTCTGAAGGGCTCGTAATCTCATCCAGGCACCACTCACTTACCTGCAGCTAGCTGTCTGTATGACCCACAGAGGAGCAGGCCCTGACAGTCATGGGTCCAGTGAAGTGTCCCGCCCCTCCCTCCCTCCCTCCCTCCCCTCCCTCCCTCTCTCCTTCCTTCCCTCTCTCTGTCTCTGTCTCTGCGTGTGTGTCTCTCTCTGTCTCTGTCTGTCTGTCTCTCTCTCTCTCTCTGTCTCTCTGTCTCTCTGTCTCTCTCTCTCTCTCTCTCTCTCATACACACACACACACACACACACACACACACACACACACACACACACAC
>OU015744.1:70808855-70824297 GCA_907169655.1 Acomys percivali
CACACACACACACACACACACACACACACACACACACACACACACACCTTCGTATTTATAGGGTACCAGTGCCTCGGTTTGATGGGTATCAAGTCACGTAATTAGCATGTCTACCTCTGTAAACATTTGGCTTCTCAAAGTGTCTGAGAGCCTCTGAGCATCACAGCACTTCAAACCCCTCCGCACCGACTCCAGGGACGAGGCATGGGTCTCCCTCCTGTTCCTTTTAAGTTCTCACCGTTCCTCCTCAAGTTGGCTTCAAAAGCAGTGAAACCCTTGCCTGCTGCCTGTGCCGTGAGCAAGCTCTTTAACCTTCAGCTTCAAAGCTTATTTCCAAGGGGAAGTGACTTTGCCAAAGGCGGAAACGATCTAAGCTTTACCCAGGAGGGAGGAAATAACTGAAGGTTGTAAGAGGTAACCCTAAGGACCCGGGACTGGGCTTAGCTGGGTGTGGCTTCACGCCTGGGGTTCTGGGGTGCCATGAGCAGAGAGGCAGTTGTCCTAGAAACAGGTGGGAGAGGACACATGTTGCACCGTGTGATTACGTCTTTAGGCAACTGCAGCCCAGTAGAGACTGTACCATGGGTACCTAAAATGATTCTGCCAGGAGCGCTGGTATAGGTCACCAGATGATCCAGGCAAGGTATTCAACACACCCATGAGGAGCGGAGAGCTGTTTTCCTGCAGGCTCTACCACAGCCTGAGCCACAGTTGCGCTGTCCATCCAGACTTCTTATGGTGACATCTAAGTGTACTGCTTACTGACATACTACTGTGTGCATTTATCTCCTATCTCATCACCCCAGACCCTCTGTACCCACAAAACACTGGTTTCCCATCTCCCCCTCTAGGCCCTGGCAGCTCCCTTACACTTTCCATCACTTCATCTGACCGTGCTAGGTGACTCAGAGAGGTGGAATCATAGCATCTGCCCTTCTGAGGTGATACCCCGTTGCACGCATGGACATCACCATGCCTGTGCCTGCCACTCTCTGTGAATAACTGGGCCGCGTCCACAATGCTGCGGGAAACACAGGGGACAATAGTTATACTCTCTCCTCCCACTTTCTCAGGACACACTGACATCAGTCCCACCCACTGCCTCAGGGTGCGTCCTGAGGGGACACCAAGAAGCCTCCAGAGTGAAAGGAACAGAGAAAGCCTCGGGAGGTATGCTGTCTTCTTACCCAGTGACCGGTGGCATCCTGGGAGCCACTAGCTACCTTCTCTATCACGTTATGGGTGTAGTAAGTGTAGAAACTGACCAAGAGCTTGTTGGTCAGGATCTATCCCATCCCATCCTTAGGCCATATCCCCAAACAAATGTCCCCTTGCCTTCAAGAAGGCTGGGCCACATGAAGACATCTCTAAGGGACTGAATGCAAGTCCAGGTTAGAACGGCCTTCCTCCCAGCCCTGCCCCTCCCCTGCAGGTGGAGCCCTCATGTCCTCTCCTCTGCAGCCCTGCACGGGTAGACAGTCCGGTCTGGCTCTCCTGGGAACTTAGAGCTCCCAGGCACATAACAATTGCCTGCACAATGACTGTACATACAAATACTCTACACACACACACACACACACATACATGCACACACACACGCACACGCACACTCCCGGTCACTAAATAATTAGCACCAAATTACCACTCACAGATTCTCATCAATAGAATCTAACCAATATGATTCCCCTGTGAATGATAC
The DNA here is from genome assembly GCA_907169655.1 of Acomys percivali. Classification (NCBI taxonomy): domain Eukaryota; kingdom Metazoa; phylum Chordata; class Mammalia; order Rodentia; family Muridae; genus Acomys; species Acomys percivali. The sequence continues at coordinate 70,810,555 of OU015744.1, forward strand.
CTGCTTAGCTCTTTGAAGTGTATTTTGAAGCCACTAATAGACAGCAAAGCCCAGAGTAAGAGAGACAGAGGCTGAGTTTCCAGGCAGCTGGGCTCTCCAGGGGTGGTGAGGACGGTGAGAGGCCAGCTCTGTCAGCACAGCTCAGTCCTCTTCACAATGTGGCTACACGTTTTTGTCACACATGAGTAAAGACCCATGAAGTCACTGGAAGTAGCCTGGAAAGGTTTTATTTTTATTTAATTAAAAAAGGGCAGAATCAAAATTATCATTAAGCAAGCATAAAAATGTTAAAGCATGCTCCCAGGAGAGTAAGGGAAATAATTTCCGCTGATAACAATCTTGAGGCGAGTGAGTTCTATCAAGTGAGTCAGGCATAGGCACAAGAGCGAACAGTTTCTATTTCCAGCTTTCTGCCTCCCGGTGACATCATTCAGAGCTGGTTCCCAGTCCTAAGTTCACTTTGTTATAAAGTGGGGAGAAGAGGCCACCTCTCCATTCCATAGACACTCAGCAGAAAGGTCATACACAGCACAGACTGCAGGGAACCACGGCTTTGGCCAAGGAGTCGCTGGGGGCAATATACTCTTAAGAACTCAGCCACTCCCAGCCACAGAGTATGGGACACAGAATGAGAAAAAACGCATGCGGTCTGGCCTCTAATTTTAAAAACAATTGACTATATATGAGCATAATATAACTGACAGCACCTGATGCATCCATGTGTGCACATGGCTCTCGGTGGTATCAGACACTTCAGGAGAAAGATCCTGAAGCAATTCCGCTTCCTTCCAGGAGTTTCAGTGTGTCTAACTGCCTTCCTCAGTCTCCAAGAGATGTTTGCATAGATGGTTCTCACTCACATGCCAAGCTCAGCCCTCTCCCTGCTCCTGGCGAAACCAGCTCCCTCAGACCACTCCACCTCAGGAGAGCTACTCATCTCCAAGAAGCAGGTCATAAACTCAGCAGTCACTTCTGAATCCCTGCCCCCAACAAAGCCATCTTGGTTCACGACCACAGCCTTGTGTGTTTCTGAGCTAGACCTTGAAGCAGCCACAGTCCTGTCCACACCTACCTGACCAGTCACTGACCCTCCTGCTCAGCCTCCTGAACAGCCAGCATGAGCTGAGCTTCAAGCCACGACTCTCTCACTGCAGTCAAAAAACACTGCAGGGGTTGGGGCTGTAGCTCAGGTGAGAAAGCATCATCTAAAACCAGATGTGGTGCACGCATGCAACCTCAGCACTAAAGCGCTGCAGGCTTAAGACCGTCCTCGGCTACATACTGAGTTTGAGGCCAGCGTGAGCTACATGAGACCTAACATCCACGGGGCATGAACAGCCTTGTCACTTCGACCTGATGCAGTTCCCCTGCTACAAGGCTCCTTCATCCCTCACCCACTGGAGGAACTGACTGTTCTACACGGTCTCCCTGACTCCTCCACCTGAACCAATGTCGCCTCTGGGCATCATTCCTGGTGCAGCCTTTTCTTCCAGGCACCTAATGTGGCTCATACTTATCATTGTTTATTTATTCCTTTGCCCCCATCCAGGAAAGCAAACTCTCTGAGGATAAGAACAAAGGATATTTTGTTCAATACCCTCCGCCCGGCCTTTGGCACACATGTGTAGACTCTGTACGCACGCCCCATAAGCAATGAATGAAGAAAGCTGCCAGTGTGTGTAGAAGGACTTGGGATTTAGTCACCTAATGTCTGTCTCACCTTCACTTCTTATCTGCCAGTGTGTGTGTGAGCAAGCAGCCGGCGGCTCCCACTGCCACAGCTGGAGCCACGCCTCCCCCACCATGGTGAGGCCCCGAAACTGTGCCAACATAAATCCCCTCAATTATTTCTGTCAGGTGTTCTGTCACTATGAGGTGAGGGTAAGCAGGGCGGGGCCTGGTGCTCACTCTGAGATCCTCTGTTGGTACAATTCCTTCTGAATGAACTCGGCCTGTAATAGCAATAGTGTTCATACTGTTGCCTCAGCTACTTGGGAGGCTAAGGGAAGACAAATCCCTTTGAGGCCAGGAGTTTAGGGCAGCTGGGCGCCCCACCCCTTACCACCTGCAGCAGATGGTAGAGCTGGTCCTGGCATCCTCCTAGGGGAAGAGCTAGCCCTGCCACTTGCCTGCTGCAGCACTCAGGAAAGCGGGCCCTGCACCTCGCCTATGCAACACAGTGGCCCTAGCCCTGATGGTGAAGGCACAGGTGAGCCAGCCCTCGGGATGTGAGAGAGATGGCCCATCTCCTCGCAGGCTGCAGCACTCGGGAGAGTGGACCCTGCACCGTGACTGGGCAGCACAGTGGAGCTGGCTCTGGAGGCAAGGGTGCAGGTGAGTCGATCCCCACCCCAAACACAAGAGCAGGAGAGCTGACCCTGCCTCCTGCCAATGGCAGCATTGGGAGGCCCAGCCAGAGCAGTACTGGAGAAATGGTCCTGGTGGTGCTGATACGGGAGAGCCAGCAGGCTGACCAGCTCAGCTACCACCCACCCCATTGAGTTGGCCAACCCCCAAATCTGTAAACCATTGGGGTGAGTGAAAGGGCCAGTCTGGCTGATCCAAAGCTTCAAGATCTCCATGACACAGGGCCACAACATGAGAGGGTCCAAAATTGATAGTGTCACAAAGCGAGAGATCTTGAACCGGACCGATGACTCACTGCAATGAACACTTGCAAGTGAAGATGTGTGGACAGAGAGACACACTGTGGTTGATACACAGCTTCCAGATGAGATGCTTGTCTGTGCTTTGTTTTGTTTTGTTGTTATTGTTTATGTGTGCTTCCTTTTGTGGGGGAGGCTGCAAGGGCAAAGGGCAGCTATGAGGGGAGGGAGAGATGAGTGGGACTGAGGTGCATGATGTGAAACTGACAAAGAATAAAAAGTTTAAAAAAAAAAAAAAAAGGAAGAGTACGTGCGACTTTAGCTGGCATGCCTTGTCCGTTTGCCCTAAAACCCCTGACTGTGCTTTGTGTGGGCGCTGGGCTCCAGATAAGTAACAGAGGGGGACAGGCATCAGGGCTAGGTGGCACCCCTTAAGACTTGCCCCTGAGTTGTGAGGAAAAAAACCCATGAAGTTGGGTAGGTAGGGAAGAGAGTAGGGGAGGGGAGAACAGACTCTGATAAAAACACACTGTATAAAATTCCCAAACAAATAAATAAAGGCTCACCCCTATATCTCTCAGTTCCAGGATCTAAAGGCTCCATAACCTCCCAACATAGCCCTACCTGCCAAGTGTTCAAACACATGAGCCTGCGTGGGACATTCCGCATCCAACCCATAGTAGTCCCTTCACAGCACATCTTGAGCATGTTCCTGACACCTGACCTTGCTGATTTCAGTGGTGTATTCAATGACCCTCCAAGCAGAGCCCCTGGAACACCTGGCAAGCCACACGGGTGCTGGGACATCACACAGTCATGCACAGCATGCCCCTGGCTTTCTACACATGCTCTGCCCAGCCCTCATAGACAGTCTTATGAAAAACTGCTCTGCCTGTATCTTTGAAATGGTGTGTGTGTGTATGTGTTTGTGTGTGTGTGCACATGTATGCATGCATGTGTGTGTGTATGTGTTGTGCTACACGTTTCATGTGTGCTTGGGAGCATTCATGCAGAGTGTGGCCATGGGTGGTCACATGTGTGGGGGCTGTGGAGAAGTCCGAGACATGGCAACAGCCTCTGAGGTTGGTATACAGCGACAAACTCCCTGTCTTGGTGGGGCTCTTTCTTTGCCTGATCTGGGGAACCCCAGATTTTGTAAGGAGCATCACCCAGAGAAGATTACAGGCCTGACTCTTTTCTGATAGACCCTATTTAGCAAGCACCTGGAATTCCTAGAAACACCCCACCCTCTGCTGAGGAGATCTAGGCTTCAGCACAAAGTGATGACCTTTAATCATGCCTGGAAGGTTTCCCTCACCCAACAGGAACTAAGCACTCTGTTCTGCCTCTTGTAATGGGACCCTATGCTACCACATGTAAATGAGGCAGTACAGCACGGCATGTAAATCACATGTCCCTAGCACCATAACCCAGGGAAGCAGATACATCCACCCTCAAACCCCTCCCCGCCGCCCAAGGTTTATAAACCCCTGAATCACAGAAATTAAGGTGGGCTGCCGTGCCCTCTCACTCCATGCCTCCACGATGACCTCAACATTCATTCTGGGGAAGAACTGCTGCTGGACACCAAGGGCTTGACTGCGGCTAAGGCAGTCAAGGAAGCGATGGCAGAGCTGCCATGGCAGGCGCAGAAGCCGGCTCCACCGCCGCTAGCTCAGTGCTGACCATCAGAGATGAGTCCATCAGGCTGCATCTCACCCAACCTGCCTTCCCCGGGGTCTGCCTGCTTCCTCTGCCATGCTTAGCACAGCAGCTTGACAAAGGGCTGTCATACTTTGGTAGCAGCACGAGCTTTTGGAACTCTGGATACCAGAAATCTCATTCTAGAAGAGCTAACCTTAACAAGACTCCCTGGAAAACTTTCCACACCCTGGCCTAGCTCACGGCCTCACCCTAAGGTGCTCTAGCCATTCCCAGGGAGAAATGGGACCTTTGACCTGGAGGTCTGTTCTGGTCAAGCAACACCTGGCCTGACCCACCCACCTCAGAACCCAGGCTACCCACCAGTCCCTGAACAGTCACTCACATGTGGAGGTCAGAAGACAAGTCCAGATGTTGGTTGCTGCCTTCCAGGTCATCTGAGGCAGGCCCTTTGTTGTTTATAGGTGCCAAAGCCAGACTAGCTGGCCTGAAAGCTTCTGAGGACTCTCCTCTGTATGCCCACAACACTCGCTCTATGAGCACTAGGACCGCAGACGCACATCACTGCCCTGGCTTTTTTACATGGGTTCTGGGGATTTGAACTCAAGTCCTCAAGCTTGTGCAGCAAGCGCTTTACTCAATTAGGCCATTTCTCCAGCCTCCTCTTTGCCATGTCTAAAGAGAAGCTTTTAGTAACCTATGATCTACCAAAACCCCTATTTGAAAATATTTGATGCTATCATCAAAACTTTACTTGGGCTGATTTTCTCTTAGATAAAATTTCCAAGTAGCAATAGATGAGAGTTGCTGCTGAGTCTCCGAGAGAGAGGAAGAGAATCCAGGCCCTGGAAGGATGGCACAAGTGGGCGAGTGGATAATGAATGCGTCTTTTAAAGGGAGCAGAAGAATCAAACCTTAATTTTCCTTAAATTTTTATCTTTAGATAAAATGAAAGGGATTCTCTTGAGAGAAACACAAAGCTCTCTGCACCGGCAGAGAGACCTTAATTTCGCTGGGGGCAACAACGTTCTGTGTGGGTGCCTGTGTTAATTATTTATTTTTAAACTTAAGCAGATGTCTTTTACAAGCTCACAGTTGGAATCATCTGACTGGATTTTGGTTAGCTGAACATCTCGCACCATTGCCCCAGGCAGGAATCAACAGACAGGAATAAAGAATCTCTTGTTTGCTGATAGAAAGCGTATGTATACCGCAGAAAAGTCCGCATCCAGTGCAGGTCTACTTTAAAAAGGGCACAAAATGCATGTGAATTGGAGCGGTGGCCTTTCTTCTCAGGGAGAGGGGAGTTTCTACAAACAGTGCTCCTGTGAGTGTCACCAAGCATCAAGTCATTTAGTCAGATAACAGGACAAATGTCAACCCAGGAAAAGCTTCCCCTTGGCCTCTTAAGGAGACCCTTGGTGGATTTCCTAGGCTGCTCCAATGGCAGAAAGGCCTACTGACTGGCCCAAGTATGGCTCTTGCAGAAGTGTTACCCGAAGCGTTCATTTGTGCCACCGAGCTATGAGGACAGGGTCAAAGGAGGGGGAAACTGTGCAAGTGAGTTCCCAGAGAAAAGGAGAGGTCAGCAATTTCCTAAATTACTATCATAGTACTTCCTTCAGCGCTGCATATACTAACTTACTACCATAATTAGACAGGTGCAGAAATTACCACATCTTTACACTCGGGACAGACGCCCTCCACACAACAGGGCTGTCTCCTTCCCAAGCTTACAGGGCATGAAGCTGCTGTAGCGCTGCTGGGGGGTGGGGGGCGGGGAAAGGCGCGGGGCGGGGGGGGGGGACTGGGGGATTGGTTAAACATACACAAATAGCTGTAAAGAGCAGCACAGAAACGAACAGTGATCTCTTCAGTGATCTCATCTTCCATTGATTACACTGTCCCAGGACCCAGGTGGGAACCCAGTAGGGGCCCGCGGATGTCTGCTCATCTGACTAGCTTGACTGCTCATCTGACTAGCTTGCCCATTCATTAAAAAAAAAAAAAAAAAAAAAAAAAAAGAGTGACATAACGTCATCCGGTTTAACTGTTAACAGTCAAAACTGAATACATAAAACTCGAAACAGACTTCCCAGCTCACCGGTAACCCACGTGGGCCAAAGGGACCGAAAATTGTCAAAATCCTCCTTGGCTTGGACCGTGGAACCACACAGCACACTGCGCCACTCTGGTCATTAACTCAGGGCCGCAGGTGAGGAGGAGCCAGGCTCAGCTCTTGAGTACTTAGCATACTCCATGCATTCCTGGGCCAAAAGGCAGGGCATCTGTGGGTGCCAGGCACAGTGCTGAGCACCAAACTGAATCCATTCACTTGAGTCACATTAACCCTATTGGTTGTGTTTATTGCTGTCTCTATTTTGTGAATAAGAAACCAAGAATCAGAAAGGCTGTTTCTCTCTCTCTCTCTCTCTCTCTCTCTCTCTGTGTGTGTGTGTGTGTGTGTGTGTGTGTGTGTGTGTGTGTGTGTTTGTGTATGTAGAGGCTACAAACTGATATCCGGTAGCTTTTTCAATCACTTTCCACTTTAAAAAAGAAATAGGGTCTCTCACTGGTCCGTGGGGCTGGCTAGCCAGGTCCTGAGCTTAGGGCTGTCCTGTCTACACTGCCCCACACAGGGATCACAGGCTACGTGTGCTGCTGTGCAGCTGTTCACATAGGTGCTGCAGATTTAAACTCAGGCCCTCCTGCTCTCACACGAATGCGCGTGTCCTGGCCTGGCTCAAGCCCCAAAGGGAAGGTCCACAGTGCAAGATTCAAGCCAAGGAAATGGTATCAAGATATGAGCCAGCTGGTACCTTCTTCTACCTAATGCATTTCCTGTCTTGGATCTCCCTTGCTAGCTCAGCATCACAGGGTGAAAACAGACTGAAGCCAGGAGGTCTTTTTTTTTTTTCTGTCATGATCCTCAGCCATGTGAATGCTCTCATTCCTGGCTGTAAGGTGAAATAAACCCTTTCCTCCCAAGTTAATTTTAGTTGTAGTGTGTTTTAAAAACAAATTAAAATATTAAATTTTAATTTATGTGCATTGGTGTGAGGGTATCAGATCTTTTGGAACCCAAGTTATAGACAGTTGTGAGATACCATGTGGGTGCTGGGAATTGAACCAAGGTCCTACTGGAAGAGTAGACTGTGCTCTTAACCACTGAGTCATCTCCCCAGCCCCAAGTCGTGGTGTTTTAAAACAGCAGTAGAAACCCTGACTGAGACCATAACAAATACGCTAGCTGAGTGGCCAGCTTGCATCCTTAGCCACATCCTCACGTGCACTTCACCTCTCCAGACTGAGCCTCAGGTCCTGTGTCAGCCAGCATCCATTCCAGCACCGGAGCCGGAGCAGACTACTCTCCCACACATCCAGGTGACCCTTGACAACCACTGAGAAGGTGTTCTGGGCATAAGGAGGCATCACACATCCAACCTTATCTTTTAAGGCATTTACATCCAGCAAGAAAAACTGCCCAAAGTATAACACTGTGAGACTAAACCCAGGCCTCAAATGAAAAGCCAGTGTTTTAGGGAAAATCCACTCAACTGTGCCATGACCCTGGGATTCTGCCAAAAGTAGCCTGCACGAGGCCCTGAAGTCCCAACAGAAGCACTCTGTTGCTCCTGTGCTCTGAGGTTGAAGGAAACTGGAAATGGACCAGCCAGGGCTGGACACGCCCACACCAGGCTGAACTAATTCCCAGTGTGAACGGGACAAGCCAATGCTAACCAAATGCCACCTCAATCACTTCTGCCAAGGTTATTAAAAGAAACTGGAGACTTCCTCCCTGGGGCATCGTCTGTTAATTACCATTCACAAAAGTGCAGTTTTAGATGGCTGTAGTTTCCCTTTGAAAATAACAACAACAAAAAACTTCCCCAAAATACCAAACAGCATTCCAAATGGCAAAGCGATTTGCTGTCCAACTCAAGAGTCTCAGATCAGCTTGGGATCCTGTCTGAAAGAAGGCAGGCATCTGGTACCATTTTGTGACAATATAAAAATCAATGCTCAACTCTCATGTAAATATTTCCTCCTATGCCAGATCCCACCAGCCCATCCGCATCTTATTCATTTCTGTGTGTTTCAGTCCGGACTTTTCTTTCCTTGGCTCCCAAGAGCTAACTTTAAACATGTTGACTGTTGCACCTTTTCACTGCTGTATCTGTTACATTCTCTCTCTCTCTCTCTCTCTCTCTCTCTCTCTCTCTCTCTCTCTCTTTCTCTCTCTCTCTCTCTGTAAAGGGCGGCCTTCAGGACGCCTGCAGTGAGATGGGTCATTCCTCATGCTCCCAATCCGTGCAGCCTCCATGAGACACTTGTGAAGAAAAGACATGAACTTGTAAAATGGGGCCTCCTTACTTGGCGTGCAAGGCAGCAGGCCACAACACAAGCTTCATTGAACACCAAGTTGTGGAGTGACAAGTGTATATTCTCAAGACAGTGTTAGGAATGTGCTGGGCGCCTAGGTCCTAGAGCTGAGCCAAAAAACTCATTTAGAGAAAACGTCACCCATGTCAAATGGCAACAGTACAGAGGAGAAAGGCATAGCCTTTGGAGTCAGGTGAGGTCCCAGCCCTGCTGGCTCTAAGGACCTGGAGAGAAAAGCTAACACGTTCAATTCTCTCAGTGATTTGATGGCACCTGCCCCATAAAGTCTGCAGAACATCAAAAGAGTATTTGGTCTCTAATAACCACTTCAGACTCTCAGTGAGATTTATAGTCCATGTGCCTCACAGAGATCATCATCACTGGATTTGGGCTTCAAACTGGCCACCCATTAAATGGCAGCCCCCTCCCCCACTCCAAGCTGGTATACGGCAGTACTTCCACTGATTTGTGCTAGAATGCAGGCCTCATACAAGTGCTCATAATTAGAGCACCAAGCTCTGGCCATGAGGTCTCCAAGGTCTTAGCAGGCAGCAGAGGGATGACCCTCAGGAGTTAAGAAAGCCTTTTGGCTCAGCACGACTCAGAAGCTGATATTGGTTCAAACTTTGGGAGTCTGACCCTGAGTGCTTTATTGTGGGCCTATTTAAGCAGAGATTTGGTGAAAATTCTTCTGGTAATAACTAACTCGATCTCACATGTGCAACAGAGCATACACAGATCTCCTTGAAGACCAAATAAGCCATATACATATCAGGAGTGACTCTGTAACGTCCATAAAGATGGGTGCTATAAACTGACTAAGAAAAACACAGTTCTGATGGGGGAGGGAGCAGAAATACAGTGCTGGAAAAGTCCTTAGCCACACAGAGAGGGCAAAGGTCACAGGGAGTAAGCATGTCCACTCCCAGCCTTCTGGGTGGACAATGGGTATTTCATCCCTCCCCTTGAAGGAACAGCCCCGAGTGCCTAACACCCCAGGCTCCCCTGGTGCTTATGTGTGAGGACAGGAGACCTACAAAAAGGCCTCTAATCCCAGGGACCCAGTCACCTAACACTCCAGGCTCCCCTGGTGCCCATGTGTGAGCCCTGGTTACTGAACAGCCTTCAGGTCATTTGGAACCCAAAGGTCCCATATTTGGATCTAAGGTGACTGGGTCATCCTTTTTTAAAAATATTTTATTAATTTATTCATATTACATTTCAATTGTTAGCCCATGCCTTGTATCCTCCCGTTCCTCCCTCCCTCCTGCTTTCCCCCTACTCCCCTCCCCTATGTGACTGAGGGGGACCTCCTCCCCATGTATATACTCATCGGGTATCAAGTCTCTTCTTGGTAACTTGCTATCCTTCCTTTGAGTGCTGCCAGGCCTCCCCATCCAGGGGACGTGGTCAAATATGGGGCACCAGAGTTCGTGTGAAAGTCAGTCCCCACTCTGCACTCAACTGTGGAGAATGTCCTGTGACTGGGTCACCGTTTGGCATCCAGTCTCTCCTCTTGTTTCTCTCAGCATCCCTCACTCCCTACATGGTACAGAGTATGGTTGGCATACCCTGCCCTCTACCCCGAGCTCTGCGGCACAGGGGCTGGGTTGCGCTTCCCTGTATAATCCAGCCATTTTGGTTACCTGGCTCAAAGATCATCTCCAGGTCTGCCACTGACTTCCACTTCAGGTGGCCCCTGACTTCTGCTACCCAGAGCCCAGCAGCCTCAGCACGGCGTCCCTTCCTGGCTCAGACACCTGAGCAGAGCTCATACTGAAACTGTGGCTGTCCCAGTGCCAAATAGGTTATAGCTGGGAGCCTTGAACAAAGTTCTCAGTGTTTGGCTGGGGTGCAAAGGGGAAAGGTTGGGGACCGATGAGGAGGAACTTACAACAGCAACCAGCCAGGTCACTGAGCAGCAGTGAACTTGACTCCGTGTGTCAACGCCACACTGACCTGTCCATCCACCAAGGAGTCCTCCCACTGGAGAGGGTATGCCGCTTAGACCCTGGACTGTAAGAACTCTACTTTTGCAAAGGGAATGAGGAAAGTGTATCTCCCTAGCTGGTCTTGAGGGTGCCCAGTGGGGGGCAAAGATCTTCCTGGTGGGCTGTCCCCTGACAGCCCTTGACAGTAACAAGTAAGATGGTGTGTGCCACTTCACCTCATCTTTCCCCCGTGCTGGGTTAGCAATGACAAACAGTGGCATTTGGCCTTGCTGTTATTTGGGATGGGGATGAAGTGGGATCAGCACCCACAGGAGGGTGTGGTGACTTAGCCATCTCGGTGCCATACCCTCAGATCTGCACCACCTTGCCAGGCCTGACTGGTGCTTCCTGGTGGAAAGCACAGGTGTGGTTAGCAGGGTGCACTGACTCTGAAGGCAGACAGAGGCTTCAGCTCTGCAGCCCAAGCGCCCCAGTTCTGATCTGCTAACAGGGTCCACTTAACGGAAACACACCGGTGTGTCTAGTGTGTCTATTTGGGGGCTTCCTGCAGAGGCTAACTAAGAAGCTGAGACCCACCCTGCCTCAGGGATGAGGGGGAAAAGGCAGGCAACTAAGTACCAGCATTCATTTCCCTTTCTGATTCCTCACACAAAACCACTTGACCAGCCACTGTGCCATCCCTGCCATGAGGAACCGCTCCTCTTCTGCACTGTTGTCTGAAACAATCCATCTTCAAGACCTTGTCAGATAGCCATTTCACAAGGCAGAAATCGTCCCCAATCCACGGATGGCAACAATGGGGCTGGTGAGGTTTGCTAAGTGGCAGAGCCATGGAACTTTATGGCTGGTCCTTCTCAGTCCATTCACCCACTGTGAGGACAAAGGGGCTGAAAGGCAGGGGAGAAGCCACAGGTGCCAGTGCCCATCCCCCACGGAGGGTGGGGGAAGGCTACCCTTCTTGGGTTCTTGGGAAATTTTTCCACCACTCCTTCCAACCTAGGGTCCTGCTGGCTGCCCAGGAGGTTACCACGTTCCAAGCAGCACGCCTGATGGGCAGGCTGCAGTCCCAAACCCTGGCAGAGCTTTCCTCTGCCCTTTACCACAATGACTGTGACCGACTCCTGTAGTCTTATGATCTCAGTTCTTTCTGAGGTTAACAAATACAAGCGGGGACTTGAGACAGGAAGTGAGGGACATTATACAGTATGTAATAGAAGCCTTTGCTTTTGTTAAGTGATGTGACTCTAGGGGGAGGGTGTGGATTTTATTTTATTTTATTTATTTATTTATTTTTTGGTGTTTTGTTTTGTTCTGTTTCTCTTGCAGTCCTGGCTGTCCTAGACTTGCTTTGTAGACCAGGCTGGCCTCAACATCACAGAGATTCACCTGCCTCTGCCTCCTGAGGGATTAAAGGCGTGTGCCACCACACCCAGCTTTTGGATGTTTTTAAAACTCCCAGAATTGGAAAACACAGATGTTGACACCATAGTGTTAGCACTCTTGGTGACTTTCTAACCTGTAGCACCCTGCCGACTCTCTGAATGCCCCGATGAGAAAACACCTATGGAAGTCCCTTGTGAGCATCAAGCTCCAAACAAGTCACAGAGCGAATGCCACAACCACCGCACACATCTGTTGCCTCCAATATTTCACTGCACATCCCTCTAAGGCAAACTATACTCAATTTGGGAGAGCCAGCTTGGCATGGGATCAATGTCTAGCAGGCCCTACGCAGAGAGCATCCTACACTTTTCCAGTCTATTCTTCACCTAGCAATACAAAGCCGACATCTTGGTCTATTAATAATTGGGTCAATGAGGAAAGTGTTTTAAAATAAAAATCAATCTCCTAGACACACAGATCTTTGGCCCTTGCAAATACTCTATTATATTATTGTTGTTTTCTTTTGTTTTACTCTGTCATGCACTAGGCACATGGAGGGAATCTTTCATGTCAAGGGAAGGACCAATCAATCCCTCCATACAATCTTACAACACTGCTAAGTCTAGACTAACACTGAAGACTAGTGTGTAGGTGTTCACCTCTGTGGCTAACCATGCAGCGATATGCCCCAGGCCACACCAACATGACAACCTCATTCAAGATGAGCTGGTGTGCAATTACCCAGCTCCCCACACAAACAGAGAAGGGATGGGAAACCCTCATCAATCGCATGTTCCTGGAAGCCTCAGGAAATCAAGCAAAAACAAACCACAGCATTGTAGTTTGTAACGAAAAATTACCGACATGTGTATGATCGCCACACAGTGCCGAGGGCTGCGAAAGGGATTCCAGCTTCCGTATCTGAAAAGATTTTTTAATTAAAAAACAAAAAACAAACAAACAAACAAAAACTTAAAATGTTTAAGCTAGCTGACTGCATAGATGGGGCGGTGCAGGTACCCAAAGAGGCACCATGAGGGTGTGAGACCCTTGGGCCTGAGGTTCCAGGCAGTCCGGCTGGGTACTGGAGGCCAACCTGGGCCTCTGCAAGAGTGGTGCAGCCTCCTCACCTTAAGCCAACTCTCCAGCCCTGAAAGTTTTGCTTTAAAATTTACCAGAGACCAAACTCACATAATGGATTTGTCATTTGCTTCCTTTTGAGGTGCTGGGGACTCACACTTAGGGCTTCCTGTATGTTGGGCAGATACACTGCAAATTGACCTACGCCACAGCCCTTGTATTTGGAAGCAGGAAACAGACAGCGATCCTGGGGGACACTGACATCATCTTCTGTGGCAGATTCCTTTTTGCCCCTTAAGCATTTTGAGGCCGGGTCATACCATGTAGCCCAACCTGGTCTTGAACCCACGCTGGTCCTCCCGCCTCCATGTGAAGCTGGGGCTGCAGGCATGAGCCACCACACTCAGCTACCCAGCAGATTTTTCAGAAACTGATTTTCCATTTGTTTCCTTTGATGTGACATTGAGGCAACCTCCAGAGGGATGAATGGACCAGGAACATGTATGTAATCATGGGCAGCCCCCAAGGCACACCAGTTCTCAGGAAGCCAGGAAGGGCCCTCACAGGCAGTCTGGATTCCTAGGGTGGGAACAGGCCTATCCTGATAGCTCAGTTTTCTACTCAGAGCTCACCATCAGACTACCAGCTCAGAGCTCACCATCAGACTACCCAGCTCA
>OU015744.1:70824307-70871076 GCA_907169655.1 Acomys percivali
CATCAGACTACCAGCTCAGAGCTTACCATCAGACTACCCAGCTCAGACTCACCATCAGACTGCCAGCTCAGACTCACCATCAGACTACCCAGCTCAAAGCTTACCATCAGACTACCCAGCTCAGACTCACCATCAGACTACCAGCTCACTGTCATGGCTAAGGGGTTTTAGTCAAGTCTCCTTAAGTCACCCAGCCTCAGGCTCCTCATCTCTAAAGCAGGCAGAACCTGCATTGCACAGGGATATGGAACAGATAAAGCTCAAACACACAGCAATGAAGGGGAGTGAGGGCTCTGTCTCGGTTTCTCACCTGCTGGAGGGAGAGGAAGAGGGCAGGCCAGACGGTGCAGGCCACACTGGCAACCTCAACTTTCTCCAGGACGTAGGCTGTGGTTGGGGTGGGCCCGTCAGGCTGCAGGACAGAGGAGAGGGTGGGTAAGTACTCTGCCTCACCAAATGAGCTGGAACAGGAGTGACAGCTAAGAAAAATAAATAAAAGGCCTGGGAAGCTGAGGGAAGCAGTGATGCAGAAAGATGTCCTTCAAGGAAAGGGTGGGATTGGGCTTTGGAGAGGTTTGATGTGTGCCAGGCTGAGGATGTACCTCCTAATGGTACATGTGGTAGAGCCAGACCTTGGGTTTGACAGCAACCCTGCAACTGTCCACACCAAAACCAAACCTTCCTCCTGCTAGGGTCAGGTGGCCAGGGAACTGGGTTTTGTTTTGATTCTGTGGTCACTCTGCAGAAAAGGAAGTCCATTTTGGCGAGACCTGGCCCCCAAAAGCTCTACCTAAGGGGGTCCTGACAGCATGAAAACCAGAGAGGTCAGTGGAAGGGGTGTGTGTCATACATATGGAAAAGTCATCACAATCCTGTGGACAATGCTGGGGACTCCTCCCAGGGAGAAGTCTACATACACAGTGGTGATGGAGGCCTCAGGAGATATATATATATATATATATATATATATATATATATATATATATATATATATATAAAGAATTTAAGTCTGGTAGGATCAATGTAGGTCTTAGAAAGGTCTCCCTATCCAGGGAGAAAAAAGGGTGCGTCCAAAAGGAGAACGGGGTCCTCTTGGAGAATACCACATCATCTAGGACAGAGCCCAGGGTGGACAGAAAGGGGCCTAGACACCTGCACACCTTCTGGGCACGGAACACCCATCAGGCCACAGGTGCCGTGAGTTTCCAGGGCAAGCCAAGGAACAAATAGCTGAGATCTTTGGTTGGTCACTCAGTCTCTGCCAGTACCCCTCAATTCTGTCGTCCTAGCATATGACAAAGGCCTTCAGAATCTGCTGGTGAGGTCACCAGCTCTGTTACAGTATCCTTCATTGACTTCACCTCTTAGGCTGACCTGGAGACTTCAAAGGTCACCGCCCATATTTAGATTCCTACCTTTGCATCATCTAAGAAGGAGAGCAGAAGACAACACAGACGTGTGGGTGTGTGGCTATTTCCAAGAAATCAATACATAAAAGGCCAGTGGGCCACACCTTGCTGACCCCTGACTGCGGACCAGCATGACGGGGTGAAGAGATAGAGTGTTCACACAAAGGACAAAGGCCTGAGGGAGGAGGCAGTGTGATCAGGCTAGGGAGGACAGCAGGATGAAAAGCAGACCTGGTCCCACCCACCAGGCTGCGACAACAGGGCAGGGTCAGTATCAGAGGAGTAAGGGTCAGCGAAGGAGGCCTCAGGTAATTCCCCGATGGGATTTCACTACTGTGGTCACAGAAAGCCCTGCTTCCCTGACCCACAGAGGTCCTTCTTAGGCGATGCAAAGGTAGGAAGAAACCATAGATTGTGATCTTTGAGGTCCACAAGCCGGCTTCTGAGGGCTGACAAGCAACAGAGCCAGGGAGGCACCAGTAGTTACCAGCAGATTGCGAAGGCCTTAAAACTCTGTCCTGTATGAGGGCTGAGGGACCTCAGGTAAGGCATTTAACCTCTCTACACCTTAAAACAGGACTGATACGCTGTCTCAGGATTGTCAGAAATAGGACTCACTGAAGCCTCATAAAGTGCTGCCTGTCTGCTAAGTTGTAATAGTGTCCAAGGTCCCATCCCAGGAGTGACACAGGAGGGTGGAAAGTGCCCCTGCCCTGTGGGAGCTCACCTACCACTCATTACTGGGCTAAGTCACGTGTTCGTGTTTGCTTGTGCCACTCAGCCCAGCAAGTGACCCGATTCTGACTATGCATCCTGTGATCGGCACAGTGGAGCCTTGTAATTGAAACCCATTGTAGTCAGCTTTTACTGAATGAACACACACCACACAGGATGTCAAGACCCATCCCTGGAGTTTCTTCTACGCACCTGGCAGATAAGCAAAGTAGCCAAGGTCAGTCTCGGCCTGTTGTGTGACCTTGGAGTCCTGCTCTGCTCTTGGCTAGGGCCGCAGTCCCCATGCATCTACAAAAGCCCTTTATAAATGGGTCCCCTGGCAGTCAAGGTTACCACAGCCAAGTTTCTTGATGAGGGAGGAGTGCTGGCTGCGAATGGCCACCTTCAGGCAGCCCAAAGCTTCCTGCTTTGATGGCCTCCTGAAGTCTGAAGGCCAGAGTGACCCTCCTGTTTCTCAGGTGGCCCAGCTGAAGATGGTCCTATCCATAATCCCAGCACTAAGCCACAGGAGTTGGGAAGGACAGAAACTCAAGGCCATTCTCGGTTGCCGCGTTTGAAGCTAGTGTGGGCTGCTGAGACCTCACTCAAACAGTAAATAAAAGTGTCCCCTTCACTGAGCTCAGCCATCTACTCACTAGCCAACTCACTCATTCATGCCTGTTTTCCAAGCAGGCCCGTAAACAAATTCAATGCTTTGCATCTAATTCTACAGTTAAATTAGCCTATGACCCCAAGCCAGACACACCCTAGCCCTTCCCAGCAGGCCCTGAACACTGGCAGGCTCATTTATCCTAAGCCTTTAATACCACAAGGAAACTGAGGCGGAGAGGCCAGAATTCTCAGAGCTGGTCCTGGATCAGGTCAGCAGCTCATACTGTTCCTCTTATTCTGCTTGTAAGTGTCATGGTCATTAACCACTTCTCTGTACCTAACTCCCCCCAGAGGTGACAGACTATACAGCTTCTGGGATGGCTGCTGGGTGGGCAAAGCAAAGCCCAGAGTGGCTTCCGAGCCATCTCACGACAGGGTTCCCATTTATTCAGCCTCCCCAGCACACACATGCTGCTGCAGACTTTGTTACCACAGGAACGCTACCATCAGCCTCAATGGCTACCCCATCTTCTGAAAGGAGCCTATCTGGAGTCTGGCTCTCTCCAAGACCACAGCTTTGGATTCTGAAACTTCTGTTGCTGGAAACATGGCTCAGAGGTAACCCCGGCTGGCTGACTGCTGAGGAAATCCGTCACAAAGCAAGGAGGTGACAAAGCTAGGAAAAAAATGACCGTCTCCTTCCCGGGCTCTGGCTCTCAACTCCTGGATGGTCTGCATTTTTTCTTCTTTCCAGTGAAATCTCAGAGATAAGGGTTTATAGCGGCATGAACCAAGTTTTCATGCTGATGTCAGAGCAGCCCAGGGGGCAGGAGGCAGAAGGCCCTGTGTGTCCAGGAGAAGCCACCGAGAGCCTGGGCTCAGCCATAAAGGGCCAGGTGATCCTGGCCAAACGACTTAACACACCTCTGAGCTCAGCCCTCAGACTCACCCCGGGGAGTCAACATGCTGGTACAGTTCCTCCTACCACAGCGCCTTCCTCAATTATCCCAGGGCTAGTTATTTGCTTTTGGCTTTGGCAATTCATAGCCTAGGCTGGCCTCGATCCTTCTGCTGTTGGGGGTCACAGGCAAAACCCCTGGCTGGACCATCTGCTTTTAAAGTACAGATCCCCAGGGAACATTAACTACACCCACACCCGGCAGCCCTGACTCCTAGAGCGCACATTCAGCATTCAGTTAATCTTAGCATTCAGAAAGTGAGCTACAGGCAAGGTATTTGCAAGGGCCTAGGAGACCGGCCAAAGAAGAGCTCAGGAAGAGAGTGACTCTGAAGGGTCCATTCACCTGCCCAGGGTCACACAGCTATTGTGGTGGCACCAGCACTCCAGCCCAGGACATGGGTCCATCCTATGGCCTCCTCCGCCACGGACCTCACTCTACATGGGACACTGTACTAACTCAGGTGTGCTATTTTTAAACAGTGCTCGGTCACCGTGCAGCCCTCTGGCTGGCGATCCCACCTGAGCTCCAGCCTGCACTGCTGGGTGGCTGCCTGCCAGTCAGAAGGGCCTGGAAGCAGAACAAGGATTTCTGCCAGCTCCGGCCTAAGATGATGTTTTTAAAGTAAAAGAAGCCTTAAAATACATTTTCAAAATCTGCCCCCTTCTGCCTATTAACACCTTGCCCATGAGCGGGGGTGGGGGGGTGGGGGATGGGAGGCGGCTCAGAGCCCCAGCAGAGGGGAAGCAAGGCAGAGTGTGGGTTCACTGGCAGCTGGTGGCTTCCATTTCAGGAATCCCATGGAAGAGACGGACATGGAGCCCCTATCACAGAGGCTGGCAGGATTCTGGGAGCCCTGGGAATTCCAAGTGAATGGAGCCTAGGAAGTGGTTACAAAGTTGGAGGATCAAACAGAAGAAGGATTCAAGAGACCACCAGAAAGGGGCTACAGAATCACATGGAGTAACTGGCTCACTGTGGTACAGACACTGTTAGCGTCAGCAGCTCCAAAGTTAACAGTGGGCCTACTGTGGGCAAGGGGGGATAAGGCTACTCGACAGAAGGGAAGGACAAAGACCCAGGTCCCTCCCAAGTCCCAAGCTGGGTCTGTGGCGGCAAGGGTGGCGAGGGTGCCTCTCAGTCGTGGGGGCCAGTCTGAGATGGCACTTTTCAGTTCCTCGGAACCCTGTAGTCTCCTATCTGTGGAAGAATCCACACACAGGGCAGCTGTGAGGGTCAGACGCCTGTGATGTTCAGTTTCCATGTACAGAGATGCTAACCTCTCCTTGGATTCACGGTTGCTGAGCATGTACCATATGGCCTGGTCACAGAAACAAACGCTCCTCCCTGCTGTAGTTCAAACACAGCAAAATTCATTCTAACTGCTTTTTATAAGAGTCCAGGTTATAGCTGCGTGGTGGAGGGCTTCGCGGCACGGGCAAGGGTCTGGGTTCCATGCCAAGAGTGCAGGAGTCCAGAGAAAAGTTACCAGGAAGAGTTTTAAGAGTCCAGACCTTAAAGTTGTGATTTTTAAGAAATATCCATAACAAACTCAGTACAGGAAAGAGAGGATTTGAGAGTCACTAGGGCAGCACTTGTGAATCCTCTGCACACACAAGTCAGAGTGGAAACAGAGGCACTCTCCATGAGGCTAACGGTCGAGAGCCACAGTCAGATGCAACAAGGCTCCACAGAGTTTCTTACAAAGCTGGGAAAAGAATCCATAGAAAGTCTAATTTAATTGGCAGCTCACATCCCAGGCACATTTTCAAAAGCAGCATATGGAGGGTGAGAGCCTCACTGGTCACTGGGCTTCAGAAGCCAACACACCAGAGAGCAAGGCAGAGTGAGAGTGAGGGCTGGCCCAGCCTGGGCTTGAGGGAGTGTAGACACATAAAACACTCTTCGGGAATCATAAAAGTAGCCCGACTCAGACAAAGGGCTTCTTGGCCACACCAACCTTCTTCAAGTCACTTTAACCTTTGCCCTGCCCCCTCCCTCAAGAGCTGTCTCAGAAAACAAAACCAAAGAACTGACAAAAAGCCAGCCGCCGTGGTGGCACACACCTTTAATCCCAGCACTCAGGAGGCAGAGGCCCATCTCTGAGTTCGAGGACAGCCCGGTCTACAGAATGAGTTCCAGGATAGCCTGGGCTATGCAGAGAAACCCTGTCAGGAAGAAGAAAAAACTGCCAAAAAAAAAAAAAAAAAAAAAAGCGTACCTATAGGGCTGCCAAATACAGGCTATTCAGAAATAGTTTGGACAATATGACTATCTGGCAAGGATGCATCTTTGAGACTAGCAAAACCTGAGGTGTGTTTAGACAGAAGAATCAATAAGCTATCCTAAAGGTTCTCAGAGCTAGGATTAGCAAGCAAGTGCCAACGTACTTTGACACGGAACTGCTAGACTCTCCGCACCTCCTGAGTGAGTTTCCTGAAGGAAGAGTGGGGGGCAGTGCCACTTCCAGCGTGCACATCTGCCCTCCAGGCGACACAGCTTAGCACCGCTTATTACAACACTTATTACAACGCTTGTCACAATGCTTGTCCCTGTCTGAGCCCTCTGCTAGGCTTAGGCTCAGACTCTAGAGACACTAAGTTCTGCTGACGTAGGGCTGCCCATCCACTGGAGAGCTGCATGCTGACAAGAAATGCCAAAGCAGGATTCTGGTTTGTGTCCTATATCACCCATCCATCAGAGCGGCCGAACAGGAGGAAGCTGCCTCCCCGGGCTCCACACCCTGCCTAAGATCCCATGTGGATCTGGAATACTCTGCCTCACCGGTCTGACTTCCTACACTGGGAAGCCAGCAACCTTCTGGGTAAACCCAGCAGGTTCTTCTCTCATTTCCAACCTGCCACCTTCTTCTTCTTTTTTTTTTTTTTTTAGCCCAAATCAGGCGTGAACCCTCAGGCAAGCATCACAGGAAAGCAAGGGGAAGGAGGGTCTCCCTGCCCACGTAGATTCCCACAGAATGCTGGCCAGGGCCTATCCCCTTAGAAGACACAGAGACTTTGGTTCTCTATGTTAACGCTATGCAACTAAGGTAGTCAATGCCATAATTTCTTAGGAGGCTTTATTTACCAGTGAGGAAGTACTCACACCACAGGCCTGCGGAGCCCCGCCTACTTGCCAACCTGTAGCCTCACAGTTCCACACAGAATCAGGCCACTGCCCAAGCATATGGCAGTGAATTCCAGCTATTTCTCCAATAAGCAAGTCTCACGTTTTTGTTAAGATGTCACAAACCCGCAGATAACTCGCATACAATAAGCTTCTAACTCACGCCCGTTTTCTCGGAATGGAAAAGTCTCAGGCCACATTTCCTCTGATCCCCACATCCTAGGCCTGGGCCAAGGAAATGCCAGAAAAAGTTTCCATTTCTTAGAAAAACAAAAGGAAAATACGATTTCCCGGGCTCCACAAACTTTCCAGAGGGGTTCCCACGTGTCTGTTACTAGTTGGGGCTCTGAAGCGCCGCCCGGCCCCACCCACTGCACCCGGCAGCGGACGCGCCTCCGAGTCTGGACGGGTTTTCAGGAAGCTAGTGATCTCCTTGTACCGCTTTTTAATTGCTTCTTTCAACTCCCAACTCCCTGGGCCAAAGCAGGAGCACAATAGTGCCCGCTCTGCTAGTGTCGGGTTCGTGCACACGTGTGACCAAATACTCCCAGGGCCTCTTCCCCTTTCACATGCCCTAGTGGTTTGGGATTCCGGCCAGGAGCCCCGGATCAAGTCAGGCGCAGGAAGGCGGGCGCGACCCCGGTGTGGTTCCTGTCCTCGGGACACCGCAGAGCTGGGCGCGCGTGGCGTCCAGGATACTCACCTGGACCTCTGCAGCTGCTCCAAGGCGCTGGTGCTGCCGACCTGGCCTGACTGCTCCAAGGCGCAGTAGTTCTGCGAGTTCTGCCTGGAGAAGGCGATGGGCAGGATTCCCTGAGTGAACGAGTTGAGGCGGCCCCGACTGCCGCTCACACTCACGGGGGTCCCGGAGCCCAAGAAGCTGGCCGGCGGCACCTGCACGTTGGTAAAGGCATCGTCTTCCTCCAGCTCCTCCTGTCCCCCGACTCCCCGCTCGTCTGGCAGCTGCAGCTGAGCACCGGTGACGGCTGGGGCTGAACGGGGCGGCTGCGATGGCTCCCCTGACGCCCGGGGGACTAGGGACGGCGGTAGCGGGCAAGGGCAGGAACCAGAGCCAGCAGTCCACGGCGCGGCCACGGTGCTCGGTGCCGAAAACGCGTTGCAGCCAGCGGCCAGCAGGCTGAGGCGAGCCCTCGCTCCCGGCTTGGTCGCGCCGCCCTCCTCGCCGCCGCCCCACTCGTCGTCCTGCAGCGGTGGCCGTCCGTCCAGCGAAATGTTGGTGAGGAAGGACAGGGCAGCCTGGCGGCGCCGCGGGTCCATGCGCGGCTTACGGAGAGGCTCTGGGGGTGCGGTGGCCGGAGGCGGAGGCGGCTGTACCCCGCTGGTGGTCACGGTGTCCGTGCCGCCTCCGCGGCTGCTGCTGCTGCTGCAGGCGGCCGAACCCGCGGTGGCTGTCGCCGCCGCCATTGTGTCCGTCTGCGGCGTCAGTTCCGCGGTGCCCGAGAAGCGAGTGGCGGGTGCCGAGTGCTAAGCGGCGGCCGCGAGCCCAGGCGACCCGGGATGGGCAGGGCGCGGGGCGCAGGCGGTGTGCGAGGCGGCCCTGCCCTCCTGCGGGCGGGCCATGCTCGGCCCTGGGCGCTCGGGCGCCGCTGGGACCCACGCGCTCTTGGTTCGCCCTCCGCGCCCGGGACCCAAGCGCGCCTGGTGTCCGCTCCGCTCCGCGCGATCACGGGCTCCCGGGCCCCGCGGTCAGTATTTATAAGTGCGCGCACCCTGCGCTCGGGCTCAGAGCGCTCTTTGCAATAACACAGTATCACGTGTGGGGAATGAGACCTAGGAGGAAAACAAAGCCGCAGGCGGAGGCCGCCGCGCCGGGAGGCGAGCGCGCAGGAGGAGGTGGAAGAGGAGAAGGAGGAGGAGGAAGGCAGCGCCTAGCGCGTGGCAGGGCGGGGGCTCACCGGGCCAGTCCCTACGGTCCCAGCTGTTCCTGGGGCGCGCGGAAGCCAGGTGCTGGAGGCGAGCACGTCACCCCGTACGCTCGGGCGGGGAATCGCGGGTGTCTGTAGAGCCAGATGAACCACAGCCCAGGCTTGTGCTCCTGAAGAGTTATGGGGCGTTCACCTGGAGCCTTCCTACCGCAAGTTAATAATCGAATCTGGCATTACCCATGAGCCTGGACATACCCGTTCTTGTTAACAGTTTCGAGGGAGGGTACACCTCCCTACGTGGACATCCCCACCGAAAGAATCGCTAATCACTGCGTTGTGCCCCCATTCTTTCGCAGACCCAGGGGGCTGCTGCCAAGATAAAGGATAAAAGCACAGACCTAGCTGCCTAGGTGTGCTGGCACTTTCTGTGTGGCCCAGCTGAGTTACACACACACACACCCTTGGTCCTCTTGGCAAAGGACAGCCGGGATTTTCATTTGGTCCCTGAAAATGTATTGCATTTTCTGTGACGATCTGGGCGAACTGAAATAATCCTGCGCTCACGTTGCTGCCCTTACCTTGCAAATGTCTTGCATTCCTCTATAACCTGGGACTGATATTCCCATTTGTTTCATAGACATCTGTTTGACTCCTGGTCCCAGAAAGATGGGTTCCTGCCTAAGGACACAGTGACTCTGGGGTCTAGAAAGAGTCAGCCTCACCCCCCAACAAGTGGTGTTAGGATGAGCAACTACGGGAGCTACCCAGCCGCTTCCCAGGACCTCCAAGTTCTCTGGCCTGTGTGGGTGACTTATTAAATGCTGTATGGAACAATTGTCACCTTGAATTAGGCTCTGCAACACCTAAGAAGCCTTGCTACACTTCTCTGCGGGAGAAAGTAAAGCATTTAAGATGAATGGATTAATTTAATTAGAGGTTTAAATTTAGCCTTGAAGCTAATGGCTAAGTAACTCTACATTGAAATTCCACTCCTTTTCAAGTTCAGCAGAGTAAATTAAGTAGCGGAGAGCAGGCATGAGGCCTTAGCAAAGCGCAGCCAACCCCGAGGCAGCGATAGGTGAGGTTTGGGTTACATGTACTGAGGACAAACAAGTCTCATGGCCATTTGCACCAACAATTGTTCATGTTTAATTCGGGGCCCATATTCAGGACTTACGAAAAAGTGGAGGCCTGTCTACTGCCGACTCTGAATTCCATCTGGTTTTAATTAGTACTCTAAAACCTTGAAACTTCAAGTCACTTTATTACAGTTGACTTACTTTACCTGATCACTAGCCTAACTGTTCTGGAAAGTAATATTAAATGAGACTCCAATTCTGCCCCTGTGAAAGAAAAAGAAAACATACTATTTCACACACACACACACACACACACACACACACACACAAAGATAAGTTTTAAATAATCAGGAGGGGAAGTCACTAATAATCTCAACGTATGTGGTAATATTTTTATTTCCATCATGAAATATCAAGAAAACAACAGTGGAAATATTTCAGACTTTCTACTATGAAATATTATATATATGTATATGTATAAACATATGTATTGGGGGACAGTATTGGGGACTTGAGGTTGTATGTATCCTATGTTGTAAATATCCTAGGCAAATACTCCACCTCTGAGCTGCATTCCCAGCTATTTTCTTGTTTTTAAATTTTGAGACAGGGTCTCTGTAGTCTAGGGTAGCCTTGAACTCCCTTTGTAGTATAAGCAGGCTTAGAATTTATGAGTCTAGCCTCATTTCCCAGACAACTAAGATTACAGGCTTATCATACACTATCCCAGGCTACCATACAATATTAACATGTTCAGCTTAAATTGTTTCCGAGGTGGATGGCATACCCTGTTTTAAGACCATCTGACCAGAGAAAACTAATCTGCCTCCTAAAATTCTTGCTAGGTACTTAAATCTTTTCAACAAATTCATTTATTTGACCACTTTATATAACCCTACTTATTTTAAGTCTCTAGTAGGCAAATTGGTTCAAATGTTTATTATTTGATTGTTTCAATTCAAGTATTTATTAAAGCCCCAAAGAGTTACCAATGTCTAACTACTCCTGTGTCTCTGTGATCTCCTGGTAGGGGTCCTGAGGGATGGCTCATTGTTCCTTCCTCCACTGCGTGTCAGCCACAGCTGACTTGACCACCCTGTGGTAGTGCTGGAAGGGTATTGTCCTTAATATTTTAACATTTTTGGTACAGAAAATTGAAAAAAGTCCTCTAGCTCCCAGTGGCTGGGTCCAGGGCCTGTGCATGTTCCTGCGCCCTCTCCTGGTAAGGCTATTTATAGCAGGGTCTGTCTCCATGTTCCATCCCATACTCATGCTCATGCTGGGGGGTGGGGGTGGGGGCCCTCCGACTAGAATAGAAATACTACAGACTGTGGGGTAAGAAATCTGGGTTAAACTGGGCGTGGTGGTGCACACCTGTAATCCCAGCACTCAGGGAGGCAGAGGCAGGCGGATCTCTGTGCATTCGAGGCCAGCCTGGTCTACACAGTGAGTCCAGGACAATGAAGGCTACACAGAGAGACCCTGTCTCAAGAAACAGAGAGAGAGAAAGGGAGATCTGGTTCCTAGAGAAGCTCACTTAGCCTCTCTGAACTCTGGTTTTCAGAGAACCTGTACACTCTTTAAAGTGCCAGGTGTCATTCACACCCCTCAAATCTACCTAGGTCCTGAATTAGTCCAAATTCATTGATCTTTAATTAGTCATTAGGTCACTTGTTATTGAGCAACGCCTATGTATACAGTGCCTGTGTGGGACAAAGCAATAAAAGAACTGTGGCCTGTATCCACTTGTATGTACCCTTGATAGTTAAGACAGTAGAAAACAAAAGCTTAGGGATACATTGAAAGGAAAGTTGTAAGCCAGCTGAGTAAGTGTCAAATGAGCAATGAGTTGTTGTAATGGAAAGGGGCTTTTAATTTGAAGTGAGACCTTTGTGGATTTTGCTCAGCAACACCAGAATTTGAGCTGACCTAGGAAGTTGTTGTAATCCGGATTCCCCAGTATCCATGGGCTGTTCCTCAAAAAGGCTTGATTTGGAGGCGGGGGAAGGTTGTTAGAAGGTGAACACTGCAGAGAGGAAGTTAGGTCCTTGAGTGTGTGCCCCTAAAGACTGTGGGATTCTGGAGCCCTCTGTTGTTAGTTTTAGCATCCCAGTCTTGAGGGATGCCTTTTCATACCTCACACACCCCAAAATGTGCTGCTTCATCGTGGGTCTGAAAGCTTTTGGGCCAATCAGTTATGACGGAAAGCTCCAAACAATGAGCTAAAATAAACCTTTCTCTTTAAATTTTTTTGGTGTTGTTTGTTTGTTTGTTTTTGGATACAGACCAGGCTGGCCTTGAGCTCACAGAGGTCTGCCTGCCTCTAACTCCCAAGTGCTGGGATTAAAGGCGTGCGCCAGCACGCCCAGCTTTATTTTTAAATGTGTGTGTGTGTGTGTGTGTGTGTGTGTGTGTGTGTGTGTGTGAGATAGCACATGTATGGAAGTCAAAAGTTGTTTTTCTCCTTCTACCATGTGGTCCTGGGCATTAAATTCCAATTATCAGGCTTGGCAGATGGATCCTTTATCTGCTGAGCCAACCTCTCTCAAACCTTTTTCTATAAGTTGATTAGCTCAAGCGTTTGTTAGAGAAACAGGTAGGCAACTACACAATTTTGCATTTAAATTCTTTGTGCATTGTGGCCATATGGGACTAGAAAATGAAACGCAACTCACCACACAGCCCACCCGCATTCTCACCTTTGTGTTTCAGCTCAGAGGGAGAGAGCAAATGCCACAAGGTCACACTGCACAGCAGACCTCACACAAGAGCTTTGTTGGGAAGTACACAGGGGGCGCCACCTCTGCTGGGGTGAGGAGCAGCTGGGAGCTGAGCAGGAGGCAGGCTTGTGGGGGTTCCTTGCGGGGAGGAGTTTTCCAGAGTGGGATTGGTGGGATTTCCAGTTCCATGTCTTGGCATTCTGGTGTGTCAGGTGTGGTTGGGGGTATTTTACCAGGCACGGTTGTGAGCATTGCTGGTGATGTAAGTTATGTAGCTGGCAGAAGACTTCTGGCACTCACGGATAGCTATTTTTAGAAAAACGCAAAATTTAGGAGCCAAACAGAAGGTGCAGTCTGCTTTGGGTCTCGGTTGTTTATGGTTTCTCTCATGCCGGTAGGACCGGAAGAAAGCCTAGCCATGAGCTTTAGCTCAGACCAAATTATGTTACTGTGTGTTCTGCCAGAGTGAAGGCTGCCTCCTGCTGCTGGCACACACACCAGGCTAGTGGGTCTAAAACAGTGGCCTGGTGCTCAAAGCCCATGTTCCTGTATGCAGTGAACGTAAGAGTTTCTAAGGCAAGAGGAGGAACTACCCAGGAGGTGGTCCCAAGGCTCCAGTGCTTCTAGAAGCTGACTTGCTCGAACGTGTCATCTCTGTTGACTTGGGAGATGAGCACAGAGAGGGGAGATAGGGTCATGACCTCTGGTTCCCCCCTAACATGTGTCATGAACATCTTCATTGATTTTCTTGGGACTTCAGGATACAACATTCTAATAAAATCAGAAGCTGAGGGATATTAGATGAAAAAGTAAGCTCACTAAGTGTTGTATAGTCCCATAAAACAGCTTATAAAATGCGGCTTGTAGCTCTTGTCCCCACAGTTCGTAAATGTCAGTCCCATGCCAGGATCTCTGGTAGGTTCTGTGACCTCCAGGGCAGGTAAGAAGTGGACCTATTCAAGAGCTTCAAGCAGAGAAAGTGATGGTGGTGTTTATGCTACAATACAGTCAGTATATTGAAGATAGGAAGAAAAGCACAGGAAAGGAAAAGCCATGGCCAGCCCCCAGCAGAGGAAAAGCACTGGAAAGGAAAAGCCGTGGCCAGCCCCAGCTTACCTACTAGATTGAATGGTTTCCTTACCCTGTTACCAAGGTCACTCTTTGGAAGAAAAAAAAACTTTATTGTCTATGTCTATTCTATTCTTTTTAAAATTATATTTCTTTTTTAACATTTCTATTATAACACATAAATAAAATAAACTACATACAGCAGGAAGAATCATAAAACAATCAGGAATTATATAACTGTTACATTTATAGTGATTTGGCTATTCGTATTTGGCAAACTTGAAGTAAACATTTTTCCTATCTTGTTAAGTCTAAAATTCTGAATGAAAATCCATATCCATTATATCTCATCTCTATTAACTTAAAATATCTATCTAGACCTAAAACATCTTAACCCCTGAACAACTAAGACTAATTGTAAGACTAAACTATCTGGTCTTCAACCCCATCAGAGACTTGAGAAGGAATAAAACTTAATTACCTGAGTGAACCGGAAGTGCAGGTTAGCAGCTTCCAAAATGAAAAATGACAGAGATGATTTGCTGCCTGAACAGTCACCCCAAACTCTCAATTAATGTTGGAGCATCATCTTCAGCCTTCTGGCCCAATATATCTGACAGACATATTTGTGAGGCAGGGACTGTTGAGGACTTGCTTATCCTGTCTTGGCAGAGTTTGGCCTTCTACTCTGCCTGTATCCAAGCTTGCCCATTTTTTAGGCAGAATTCTGTCTGTGGCAGGAGTGATAGTTTGCCCAGTGGATGGTTTGCCACATTTAAAGCCATCTCCATAAGGAGGTTCTCTAAGGTCACTCTTTAGGACAGAGATTCTTCCTTCCTTCCTTCCTTCCTTCCTTCCTTCCTTCCTTCTTTCTTTCTGGTAGGTTGTTTGCTTTTGTTTTTGTTTTCCGAGCCAGGGTTTCTCTGTGTAGCCTTGGGTGTCCTGGACTTGCTTTGTAGATCAGGCTGGCCTCCCACTCACAGTAATCCATCTACCTCTGTCTCCCTGAGTGCTGGGATTACAGGCATGCACCACTACTGCCCCATAGGAGGGCTTCTCAAACTTTTTCCACTCACACCTGTTGTAGTAAATATAAAAATATCTAATACTGTTTATTACTAAATCCTATAATTATTATGGCAGGATACTCCAACCCACTATCACAATCAATAAAGACACAACACCTCTTGCATTTTAAAATAGCTTCAATTTACCTGGGACTGGGCAGATATTAACCCTCTAAGCTATCCTCATCACTTCCAGCTCCCACCCCAGGCTTTCTGCTTTAATCATCCCTATCTGGGCTACTTCCTGTCTGCAATCCTAAAATACTTGCTAATGTTCTCCATCTGGGCTGCTTGCCTCCATGCACACCGATGCAGCCATGTGCCTCTCTCCACACTAACCCATCCAAGTGGCTGTGCTTGCTCCCTCCTTCCCAGTACCCCCCTCCTTCTGCACCTGTCTTCTACCCAGATCCTCGTCTCCAAACCCTCTGCCCCTTCCTTCTGCCCTGCCCAGGCTTCGGTAGTTTTTAACTAACCAATCAACTGTGAGTAGGTAGGGCAAGGTTTACAACAAGCACAGGTGTGCATGAGAAAACGCTCCTCTGGGCGGCAACCAGATCTTGGGGTCCAGAGATTAGCATAAGAATACACGGCACCAGGCCAACCCCCAACACTTATCTCCTCTGTCTGAAGACATTTTTATGTAACCATAGTGTGTAGGTATAGAGACTATGTACATAAAACATTTACTGGTAATAAGCCATAAAATGTATTTAGAACAATTTTATACTTATATAAACATGCCATTTATTAAAGATGAATTAAAACTTGTACACTAACGATGTATTTAAAGTTGAGCCTTGTGTGATATTTAATAGTTCAGGATTTGAAGCATCCTCCTTATTGTGATATGTCAGTGCTGAGAACACCACTTCACATAAATACGTAGCACAAAATAACACAAGTGGGGGCCGAGTGTAGTTTTAAAGAAAGAAAACCCCAATCGTTCCATTTTACCAATAAAGACTCAGGAGCCAGACGCTGGGGTGAACACCTGTTAGCTCAGGGAGGCAGAGGAAGCACCCGGCTGCCCTTCCTACTCAACCTAATTCTCCTTCTCCGCAATGTCTTAAACACCCTTCACTCAGTGTCCCTGTCAGCTGTTACTTGCTGCATGTAGGGTTAACTTTGTTTAATCCTGTTTACAGAAAGCTCTTGGATTAAAGGTGTATGCCAGGGCTGAGCCACTCTACAACTACTTGTTTATAATAAACAGTTCTAGGATCAAAGACTGAGCCACACCACAATTAGAAACAGGTCTTTATAGTTCATAATCTCAGGGTTCATAAGGAGATCAAACGTTCTGCAAGAGCAGTAAAGAGCGCTTGTTGCTCTTACAAAGACCTGGGTTTGGTTCCTAACAACCAGTTGGTGGCTCACAACCCTCTGTAATGCCAGTTCCAGGAAACCCAATGCCTTCATCTAACCTCCTTGGGCACCAGGCATGCGCATGGTGCACATACAAACATGCAGGTAAAATACTCATAAGATAAATAAATCCTTTTAAAAAATGTAATGGCAGAAGTATCTTCAGGGCCATTTCAGAAACTTGAAAATTGTTTCAAAATCCCCACCTAAAATTCATTTAATGATAGTAGTAGTTAGTCACAATTAGCTTGACTCACCTAGGAGACGCCCTGTGGACAGACCTGTGTTTCCCAAGAGATTTAACTGAAGAAAAAAGACTACCCTGACTGTGGGCAGCACTGTCCTTGGGCTGGATCCTGAATACAACCCAAAGTGAGCAGAGCCCTGGTTCATCACTCCCTGTTCCCTACTGCAGATGTGGGTGACCAGTCCCTGCTGCCTTCCGTGATGCCCTGTGTGCATGCAAGTCCTTTCCTTAAGGTGATTTTTATCAGGTATTCTATGAACAAAATGACAAAGTAAGTAATGTGATTTTTTTATTTTTATGAAGCCTCCGCCAGCAACTCAAACAGCAACTTTTAAAACCAAGCGAACTAACAGAACAATCTAAAGATACACTAACTTGACGCTGTTGTGCTGAGCTACGCTGGTAGGAAAAGGCTTTGCTTTCCATAATTTAAACATTATATTTCTAGAAGAGAAAACTTGGGATGTTCAGTAAAACCACTGTAATGCACCTGGGATTGTAGGCACACACTGCACCGTTCCCCCTCCCCCAGGAGTCTAGATGCAGAGGCAGAGCTGGAAGCCAGCCTGGTCTATATAGAGAGAACCCTGTCTCAAACGAAAAGAAAAAGAAAACCCACTGTAATGCATGAGAGACAGTGATCTTAACCCTTTAAACCTGAGCTATTTCAGGTTGTAATCAGTAGTGTTGCTGGTGAGAGCACGCATGGTGAAAAGTGTGCGTGTTGTACGTTCAGAAACCAGGCCTCGGTGAAGGCACGTGGCAACACAGCTGAGCACTAACTCTGCCAGAAATACCTGTGATCAGATAGGACTTGGATTTTTGTAAATTCTTTGGTCACTGGTGATTCAGAAATCTTTTACTACTGATGATGTTTGGGTTTTGTTTTGTTTTGTTTTTCTCTGTTTTGTTTTGTTTTTCTGTTTCTGTTTTTGTTTTGCAATTGAAATATTCACTGAGATGACTCATTTGGGGTTTCAACCCACAGTTAAGAAGCAAGGGTCTAGGACACCTTTAGTACATCTCTACTTCCTCCCATGGTTTTGACCTCCAAGTCTCTACTTCCGGCCTGCTTGCAGCAACCTCCAACACTGTTCACCCACAGGTTCAATCAAACAGGACCACTGTTGTCTTTAGACACCTTGACGCCTGCAATGCAGCTGTAATGTGGATAGAGGAAAACAGTGTTTTACTGCACTCCCTGCCAAGGTCTGTAAAGAACCTTCTAGGGTTTATGGCTTATATGCAAAGCGTAGAAAAATATGCAATGGGTCTGTTCATTTGAAGGAACAGTTCCATGACCGTGTGTGACTGGTTTGTCAAGAGCCATTATTTTGTGCCAAGAATGGGGCTCAGTGCCTCATCCACCTGGGCGCAGTTTCGTTAAAGGACAGTGACAACGGCACAGGAGAATTTAGTCTTCAATTGTCCTTAGATTCTTCCCCAGGTGGAGCTCAAACAGTCGTGGAAGGAGGAGGGGCAGATTTCAGGAAAGAGGCGGCCCATTCTGTGAGTTCTGTGAGCACATGTTCCTGGAAACAGGAAGGCACCGGCATCAGTCTGCAGATCGCCCAGGAGTCACTCCAAGGCCCTAGAGTTTCAGTTTCGGGAGCTTCAGACTGGAACCTGTCTGCCTTGTTCCCTCCCTGTGCAGAGTGGAAAAGAGCCATGTGTAAAACACCTGGATGAAGTGTCTGGCCCCGCAGTGGGCGCTTGTGAGCAGGCACAGTTGTGACAGCCCAGAGAGGAACGTGGCTGAGCAGCGGCGCAGCCCCACCGTTTGATGATCAGAGTGGAAAGTCTCCATTTCCTCCGCCTATACTGACTCTTCTGGCACCAGATCCGATAGGCAGGCTTCTCCACACTGGCCAGTTCTCCAACCTTGTGGACACCGACGGAGCCAACTCAATTCAATCTTGGCATTCTCCACCGGGGACAACAGCTCAATCCCAAGCGACTGCCCCTACTTCGGTCAGCAGTTGACTTCCCCTCCTGGGTCCGCCCCTTACTTAGCCCAAGGCCCATTGCGTCTCCTCAGTGTGCTGTGCTGTTCCCAGAACTCAGAGACATGCTCCTGCCTGCCAGCTTAGTAAACAGGATGCTACAGAGGGTCCCCTTTGAAAAGCCAAATGAGGAGGCACACTGACAGAAAGGGCCTTCGTGCAGGTGCGGCAATGCCACCCTACCACGGCATGCAGCACAGAGTCTCCAACCTGGAAGACTACTCCAGCAGCTTCTAAGGTGGCTTTGTCACACAGGCATGGTGGGTTATTAACTCTTTCCTCTCTGCCGAGGTGGAAAGTTCCAAGCTTCTAATCATGACTTTATATTTCCGGTGACCAGCTCCCTTCTTGAAGCTCTCCAGGAGCCAGGGTCATCTTGACAATACAAAGTGTCCTCCTACCACCCACGCCATATTCTAGAAGATATGCGCTCTGAGTCAAGGACTGGGCTTGAAGATAAATATTAGGACAAAATATGCTTCCAGGCACCCATCTACCAGGGAATTATGGGGTTTGGGGTCTCTGTGCCAGGAACCAGGAAAAGAGACCAAATGTTTATTTCTTTGCACTGACCACCATAGAAGAAACTCAGCAGGGAAGCCATTAGGAAGTGTGCTTTAGATGTTCCCAATAAGGTGGCGTTTATCCCCGACTCCCTGTGTGACCCAGCTCCAGAGTTTAAATAGTATTTTGATTGGCATAGGTGGTAAACTCACAAATTCCCTTTCTTCTATTATCTTCACACTTAAAACATGGCAAAGGAAAACCAGTTGTCTTTTCTTTGAAGTTATTCTGAAACCCACAAAAAGATTATAGACAATAAAGAAACCGCTTTCCTGGAATTACAGCTTGGAAACACAAGACCTCTGAATGGCCTGTGTACGCATGGGCCTCCGGACTCGCACACAGCAAAGCAAGAATCACGGTTGCCTCAAGGTCTCCGTGTCCTCCAGCACAGCTCTTCTGTCGTTGCATTTCCTTGGGTCATTTACATGTTCCAGTGGGGCTGAGGTGGCCCCATCCTGTGGGAGATGTCACCAGCTTGCTTGCTACAAACTTCCTCTCTCTCACTGTGCTCTGCTCACTCGATGGTGGTCCGTAAGAGCCCTTTGCCGTTGGGTGCACAACTTCCCTGGAGAGGCAACTCACAAAAGTGGGAAGCAGACGGCTGCCAGTCATCACGTGGAGGAAGGAGGCCGAATAGTAGAAAGCCGTATTCCTGCTGAAGTGTAGATTGCAGCAGCTTCTCTGAGGACTGCTTTGGCCATTGTGCCAGGAGCCTAAACTGTTGTGAACTGGAACCTCAGCTCTTCTGTTTGCCTAGTTGTTTTCTCTTGTTTTTCAAGACAGGGTTTCTCTGTATAATATCCCTGGCTGGCCTGGACTCACTTTTGTAGAGTAGGCTGGCCTCCAACTCACAGAGATCTGCCTGCCTCTGCCTCCTGAGTGCTGGGATTACAAGGCTTGTGCCACTATGCCCAGCGAAATCTCAGCCCTTATAGGCTTAGGTAGGAGAACTATTAGTTGGTTCAAGGTCAGCCTGGCTATCTGAGGGGGGTGGAGGGGGTGGAGATGATGTTTAAGACTCAACAGGTGTGTTTTGGTAGAAATACGGTTAATGTCCAACCTTGCTATGATGTGACTATGACTTGACCTCTCTGAAATTCATGCTGGAGTTTAATATGCCTTATGAGGTACTGAGATGGTAGAACTTACCTTGGCTATAGTGTTTAAAGATGAAGCCTTGGGGCAGGAAAATTGTTTCAACAGCTAAGAGCACTGGCTATTCTTCCAGAGGACCTAGCTTCAGTTCTCAGCATCCACACAGAGGCTCACAAGGGACTGTAACTTGTTTCCAGGGGATCTAACATTCCCCTTTGGCTTTAGTAGGCAAATGGTGCACAAACATTCATGTAGGCAAAACACCATGCACGTACATGAAAATATATTTTTTAAAAAATGGAACCTTTGGATCCTTGCCCACCACCACGCAGCTCCAGTAAGCAGGTGGAGCATGCCCAGAGGCCTGGGTCCCGCTAAGATGAGCAAGTGTGGAGATGTTGTAGAGAAAGAAATGCAGAATGATGTGTACACAATGCTGAAAGGACGAGCTGGGTAGCAATATGAGCAGCCTGTGCTGCCACCTGAGGCCGTGGCGAGGTCCTGGCCTATGCTGCAGGGGTTTCGTGTTGATGTCAGTGGCCTATGTTACCACCAAAGGCCATGCAGACATCCCTAGTCTGGGCTGCCACCTGAGGCCATGCTGATGTCTGAGGACTGTGCAGAGCTGGCCCTGTCCCTCGCCTGGCAGTATGGGAGAGCTGCCCTCCCCCCCCCCCATTCCCTCACCTGGGCAGTGTGGGAGAGCTGCCCCACCCTCTCTGGGATAGTGCTGGAGAGCTGGCCCTGGTGGTGTGGGTGAGGGAGAGCTGCATGGCTGACCAGCTCAGCCACCACCCAGGCCCAGATGCAGGACTTTGAGTTGGCCCAGCCCAACATCTACCCCATCCACGAACTGCTGGAGCATGTGAAGGGGCGGGTCCTGCAGATCCAAAGCTGCAGGATCTTCATGACACAGGGCAACAACAGGACAGCTGAGAGGAGTCCCAGTGAGGTTCTAGTATTAACAGACTAGCAGAAGCCAGAGGCCTCAAACCAGACCAGTGACTCATTGCAATAAACATTTGTAAGAAAAGCTGTTTGGGCAAAAGGGTACACTGGGATACTCCATAGCTTCCACAGAGAGATGTTTTATTTTTATTATTTGGTTTTCTTGGGAGGGAGGGAGGTTGCAAGGGCAAAGAGTGCATATGGAGGGGTGAGGAGATGAGTGGGATTGGGACACAAGATGTGAAATTCAGAAAGACGCAATAAAAAGTTAACAAACAGAAAAGATGGAATCTTTGAAAGGTAGGTAATTAGGTTTAAATAATGTCATCGGGGTGCCCCCCCCACACCCCGAGAATAAATCCTGGTGGCTTTTTGAAAAGAGGACAGCAAGAAGAGGCTCGTGCCTGTTCCTTGTCTCTCGTGGTGTGATTCCCTGTGCTGCTCCAAAGCTGCCCGCGGTACGGCCTTCAGCAGATGTGGTCCCTGACCTTGGACTGTAGCCAGGAGCCGAAACAGTTGACTGACTCTGTGGCCCGCCCAGGCTGCGGTGGGACACTGTGAGCAACAGCAAATAGACTCAGGCAGCCTCTCTCGTGTTTTGAGTATATTGAGCACATTGCTCTGCTCTCGTGCCTCATTCCTGTCATCTGTCGGGGGAGAAAAATGATAAAATCTCTCTCAAATCACTGCTGTGAAGGTTCAGGGCATCAGCCGAGAAAGTTTGGACGCTTTGCTGAGTGGGTGTTGGAGAGATGTCATTAGTGCCATCGTTCCCAAGTGTGCAGAGAAAAGGGTCACACAAGCATCCCTGTTAGCACTGCCTAAATAAGTAAACTTGAAAGGGACTGTGTGTGGAATGCAAGACAAGGGAAAGGTGGTTTACTTACACAATGAGCTACTATGCTTCCACTGAAAAGGCTGCACTGATATTTCTGACTATTATGAACATGGCTTTGAAATCATGCTAAACAAACAAGACAGAGTATAAACTAGGTCAACTATAATACCTGGACTTTGTTTAAACTGAATGAGATTGTTTAAGCTCTAAGATGCATCTAAAGAATATGGAGCAATAGGGTCAAACCACTAACCAGTGGGGATTTGGCATCTTGTTTCTTTTTGCTTATACAAATTGAAATTAATACATGGTTATATGGTATTTTAAATAAGAAGTGACATGTTTGCTGAAAACTAAATTGGAAGAGCATCAATTTGGCACCATGCAGAAGGGATTGAGGAGAAGCTGCAGGGACAAGGAAGTATGCATTCATCCTTCCTTCAGTGTTGGCCCTGACCCCACTGGGCACAAAGGGCCCGCACTGAGGAATCCACAGCCTTGTGAGACAGTCAGGAAAGCACTCAGAGAAAGCAGGGGCAGGCTAGCCCCCGTGTGCCAGGAGGTGATGGCCATTTCCACACACACAGTTTCTTTCAGTCAACCACAGCCCTGATCCCCACCCTCTGTGAGACGAAGCCAGGCTCTACAAAGCTGAGGGTGGTGATGGCCCTCAGGTCACACAGCTGACACCTGCAAAGGCAGCCTGTGTTGTTTTATGGGAAGTTTTTGTCAGGGACTGTGGGCCACGACTCCTAGGAGCCAAAGAGGCCCACGGGAAGAGCCACATCTGAACGTAGACTCTGGTTTACATGTGAGACAAGGACGCTTCAGCCACACAGAGTCACGAGGGCAATAACATGAGAAGTACTGCCACAGCTCAGGCCGAAGGCAATAAAGTGTAGACTTGGCAGTGAGAATGGAAAAGAAGGGTCAAGGGTCAGACGCATTGTCAAGAAAAGCTGGCTTTAAAGTCTGCATGCATCCTGGGGAGCAGCAATAATTCCTCAAAGAACAAAGAGTACCCAGGGAAGGAAGGACAGACTCGAAGGCCTGTCACTGCCAGGTTGGGCATGAATAAACTTTCTGCCTTCACAGAAGGGACAATAAAGGGGCTGAGGCAATATTACTTTGTAAGCCATAATTGTACTCACCTTCAACCTCTCGATGGAGGAGTAGGCCTTGGGTGCGTACCAGCTTGGCCACACATGTCCGCAGACCATGCAGACACTGAGGACACATGAGCACACACAAGGACACACCAGGACACTGAGGACTTCTGGAGACTGCTACCCCAGCAAGACCTCACATAGTTCCTTTTCCGAGTCTGCTGTTCCCACTGCTGTATGACTTCTGATCAACTGTGATCCAAAATATCAAAGTTTGCCTTGATTCTTTTGAGATAGAGCAATTATGTTCACGTAACCCTTATGGTCAAATATTGCTGCAACTGTTCAACTTTATTATTAGTTTTTATCTCTTACTGTGCTGAGTTTATAAGCTAATATTATCATGGGGATGTGTGTATAAAAAACCCACTAGCTGGGTGTGGTGGCACACACTTGTAATCCCACACTTGAGGAGGCACAGGCAGGTGGATCTCTGTGAGTTCAAGGCCAACCTGGTCTACAAAGTGAGTCCAGGACAGCCAAGGTTACATAGAGAAACCCTATCTGGAAAACAAACAAACAAAACAACACCCTGATCTGTACAGGGTTTAATGCCTATTTCAGGAACTCACTACAGGTCTAGGGTGCCCCCCCTTTGGGTAATAGGGGTTCATTGTTTTCCATTTGCTTTGTCAAACACAAAGCAGAGTCAGCGCCCTGAAGCTCCCCACAAACCTTTTCGCAATGCTGGAGACCAAACCCAGGACCCGGTAGGCCTCTAGCCAACCACTGAGCTACAGTGCCAGGCCTTTTAGAAACATTTATTCTGAGGAGGCTAGGGAGGGAGTTCTGTTGGTCAAATTCTTAGCATGCAAGCGTGAAGACCTGGGTTCATTCCCCAGAATCCGTGTTAAAATAACAACAAAGCCAGGCGTGGTGAAGAAGACAGATCGTGGGGCTGAATGGCCAGCAAAATTAATTTACTTGGCAAGCTCCAGGCAAGTAGGAAGCCTTGTTTTAAAAAAACCTAGAGTGGAGCCAGGGGTGTGGTGGCTCATGCTTTTAAGCCAGCATCCAGAGGCAGAGGCAGAGGCAGAGGCAGAGGCAGGAGGCAGAGGCAGGAGGTAGAGGCAGAGGCAGGAGGCAGAGGCAGGAGGCAGAGGCAGAGGCAGAGGCAGGAGGCAGAGGCAGGAGGCAGAAGCAG
Organism: Acomys percivali; assembly: GCA_907169655.1. Lineage (NCBI taxonomy): Eukaryota > Metazoa > Chordata > Mammalia > Rodentia > Muridae > Acomys > Acomys percivali. Next base: position 70,848,324 of record OU015744.1, read on the forward strand.
AGGCAGGAGGCAGAGGCAGAGGCAGGAGGCAGAGGCAGGAGGCAGGAGGCAGAGGCAGAGGCAGAGGCAGGAGGCAGGAGGCAGGAGGCAGGAGGCAGGAGGCAGAGGCAGGAGGCAGAGGCAGGAGGCAGGAGGCAGAGGCAGGAGGCAGAGGCAGGAGGCAGGAGGCAGAGGCAGGAGGCAGGAGGCAGGAGGCAGAGGCAGGAGGCAGGAGGCAGAGGCAGGAGGCAGGAGGCAGAGGCAGAGGCAGGAGGCAGAGGCAGGAGGCAGGAGGCAGGAGGCAGGAGGCAGGAGACAGGAGGCAGGAGGCAGAGGCAGGAGGCAGAGGCAGAGGCAGAGGCAGAGGCAGAGGCAGAGGCAGAGGCAGAGACAGAGGCCAGCCTGGAAGATACAGAGAATTCTGGGCCAAGCAGTGAGACTCTGCTTGGCAAACCAAACCAAACCAAAACACAGAAACAAAAAATTAGGCACCAAAGACACCTTCCTCTGGTACACACACACACACACACACACACACACACACACACACACACACACACACACACACACTTTATTTTGATGCAAGGTCTTGCTCACAGCTGAGGTTGGCCTTGAACTTTTGATTCTTCTGCTTTGCTCCCTGAGCAGCAGGGATTATGTCATCTGTCCTGTCTCACCCTGTCCCATCCCCTCCCCATCTCCATGGCATGCCCATGAGAAGTTTTTGAAAACATTCCAAGGATGCAGGAAGGGTAGAAGAGCACAGAGTGCAATGTGGCCACTCCTCGTGTACTGGAGCACAGCGGGTGTGAGCACAGCAGGAGGAGGCTGTCCTGTGTCCCCGGCTCTCCCTCTGTGCACCTCATCCCTCTCCGGTCGGTGAGGCAAGAAGTGTGGCCCCTGACAAACTTCAGCTTTTACGATTTATAATGAGTGGCCACTCCAAGTTCCCAATGCAAATGTATGAAGAAAGACTATGGCTGACAGGGTTGTGAGAGTGGCCAGTTGAGGAGATTCTCGGCTCGCAGGGAAGTAGGCGGATGGTGCTGTAGGAGAGCTGACTCCAGGCAGAGAGATGCAGATACGGAGCGTACACATCAACAGGGGTCCTCCACCAAGACTGTATGTGAGTCTTCTTTAGACCCAGTTTTCTCACCTGAAAAACGAAGATAAGCATCTGCATCGCTGAGAATTACTGTGATATTACAGAGCACAGATCTGGACTGCTGGTTCCTCTTAGAGAGAACCTGGGTTCAGGCCCCAGCACCCACATCAGCCATTTCACAGGCACCTGTAACACCAGTTCCAGGGCATCCAAGGTCCTCTTCTGACCTCTGTGGGTTTGCTTTTATTCATGTGCGTGTGTTCAGGTGCCTTTGGGGGCCGGAGGTGTCAGACCCCCTGGAGCTGTGAGGGACTGATGTGAGTGCTGGGAAGTGAACTTGGGTCCCCTGAAAAGGCAGCAAGTTTTCTTAACCACTGAGCCATCAGTCTCAATAAAATTTTGTTTTGTTTTGTTTTTTGAGAGAGGGTTTCTCTGTGTAGCCTTAGCTGTCCTGGACTCGCTTTGTAGACTAGGATGGCCTCGAACTCAGAGAGATCCACCTGCCTCCACCTCCTGAGTGCTGGGATTAAAGACACGTGCCACATTGTCTGGCACCCAATAAAATATTTTTAAAGTGCACAAAATTTATTAGGAATTCTCAGGTTTTCCATCCAGTCTTCTGAGGCCAGAACAGAATGTGCTAATAGCAGACAGTTATGCCCATGAATTGTGAAGAGAGACATTTTCTTGGATTTTTTTCTTTAAAAAAAAAAAAAAAGAAGAATGAGCTTTGAGACTTGAGGACGTGGTCAAATTGACATCACCAATGGGTGAAGAAAATATAGAACTGGACATGGCAGGACATGTCTGTAAGCAGCACTGTGGGCGTGGAAGCAGGAGGGTCACAGACTGGAGGCCTGTCCACACCTCGGTAAGTTCAAGATCTGCCTGCCTGGGCTACATGGTGAGAGACTGGGGTGGGAGGAGCTCTTTGGTCAGCAGTGTTGGGACAACTAGACTGAAGTTTGATGAGGGATCCCTTATAGTTCAGAGCAAATTTCTCTCAATGGGGGAGGGAGATTTAGATCTAAGAATAAAAATCTTTTGTGTTGGAAAAGTGCTGGAGAAGAGACCTCAGTTCTAGAAAGACACTCAGGACTCCATTCAGCTCTGCAGCCCCCACACCTCCAATACCTCTTGGCACGGACTCAGAGCCTAGTAAACTTTTGATGGAGTGAGTATAATGCCAGAGTATTTTTAATTGCCTCAAATATGGGAGCAGCATCTCTAAGTATGACATTAAAACCCAGTACATGAAAGCAAAAGGTAATTCAGCTACCAAATAGTATTACAAATGACAATTTGGAGGGAAATTCAAAAGACAAACACTAAGGGGAAATATTTGTTATTAATATCACAAAAGGTATATTTCTTTTCATTTTCTTCTATGTGAAGGAGTTGGCCTATAGCTTCATGCACGGCAGAGAAGAACTTTACTACTGAACTACGCCTCTAGCCCCCTTGTCTTGTTTTATGTTAACATTTATTAAAATTCCCCTTTTCTTAATATTACTACTAAGGGAAATCCAAAATATTGATAAGGAAAGAAGACAACAAATGAAAAGGTCTCTTTACCACCAAAAGAGGCACACAGCTTCTGATAACATGCGCAGAGAAACCCTCATGAGCAACAGGTGTTTGAACACTCAGGCCGTCAGCAAGCGTGCGAACACACTACCATCCATAGTGCATCCATAGTGGGGTGAGCAGGGCAGAGCTTAGCCCCTGACTGGAACACAGCATGGACAGTCTATTCAGTGAGTGGACAGCACGGTCTGTCTTGTGACTGGTTTTAGGACCGTAGCTGCAGAGACACCAGCAGCATGGGTGGAGATGAAAGACACAGAGGGCTGCAGTCCTGGGCTCTTGTTTTAAGTATTAGACCCAGAAAGCTATGCGTTAGTATTGGGCCATGATAGGGCTAGCTAAAATTTGTCACATCCATGTCATGAGAGAGTTTAACTGCTAAGCTAGTGAAGGACTTAAAGATGAATAAGACTTGTCAATAAATCAGCAGAGAAAGGTTAAAAAAAAAAAAAAAGGGTCACCGTGAGAGCTGTTCTTCTGAACTTGACCTCATCTGGGGTCAGCTAAAACCCAAATGGCTGGAGACACCGGGGAGGCATTCTTTCTTAGTTAAATCATTAGAAGTAAGAAGACCCACTTTTAATCCAGATCTTTGAGGTGGGTAGATCCACCTTTAATCTGGACCACGCCTTCTGCTGGCAGCCTACATGAAGGACACGGAAGGAAGTGCGCCCTCTTCATCTGCTTGTTTCCACTCTCAACAGCAAGCCCGTTCCTTCACGGGTAGCAGAGCCCACCTTTTTGGGATTCTGGTGTGTACTGAAGACCCGCTGAGCCATCCAGCCTTGTGTGCGGACGAGTACTGGATTCTTAGACCTTCTGTTGGCAGATGGCCATTGTTGGAAGAGTGGGCCATAGCTTGTGAGCCGTCAGAACATCAGTCTGTTTCTCTAGAGAATCCTGACTAGGACCGTCACCAAGCAGAGTGCACAGGAAGTAAACTTAAACTTAAAACTTCCAGCTTGAGTTGAAAAGGCCAGGGGTGATGGGGCTGGAGAGACAGCTCAGCGGTTAAGAGCACAGATTGCTCTTCCAAAGGACCAGGGTTCAATTCCCGGCACCCACGTGGCAGCTCACAATTGTCTGTAACTCCAAGATCTGACACCCTCACATAGACATACATGCAGGCAAAACACCAATGCACATACAATAAAAATAAATAAATTATTTAAAAAGGAAAGAAAAGAAAAGGCCAGGGGGAACCAGGCAGAAGCTGGCCCAGTGCCAGAGCTGGAGGTCACTGCATGGCTGAGACAGTGAGCTCAGGACAGGGCTTGCAGTGACAACCAGGGGCAGAGCCGTGTCCTTCAGAGCCGATGTGCTCAGCAAGAGAGAACAATTTAGAGTGTATGAACATACCAAGAGGTGCTGGGATAGACGGCTTGTGGGGATTAGCCTAAACAAGGCATCCCTCTCCTGTGGGACAGGGTGGATGAGGTGGCCATTTCACATGGAAGGGACAGTTTACTTTTGAGACAGGAATGGGGGAGGACCAGCAATGCTGGACTCCCAGAGCTTTCCACACCCATCTTAATGGGACATCTGAACAGGCATTAGGGTATGACATAATTCTTTCTGTGACTCTCTCACTTTTTAAAGGTCACTCTCCTTACAGGCTAAATATAGTGAAAAAAAAAAAAAACCAATGCCAATACTCCTCACACATCTACAAACCCTATTATGAGCACCCCGGGTCTAGAACACCCCTGGCTTCACTCCTACTGGGTAGCAAGAAGATTGTAAGACCCAGAACATGAGCTGAGAACACCCCAACAGACATGGCTCAGGCGTGTGGTCTAGCATCAAGTCCAGCAGCCGTTGGTTTGCTTTGGGTTCTGGGGATCAAATGCGGGGAGTCAAACAAAGTGAGCAGGTGCTTGACCACGTAAGTGCTTGACCACGTAGCTATACCTCCAGCCCTAGGAGCAGCAGATGGTGTGGTCTGGGTTCTGGGAATTGACTCAGAACCTCAAGCCAACTGAGCAGACTCCTACCACTGAGCTACACCACCAGCCCTAGACTGAGCAGTCTGTATATGTTTCCCAAGGACATGTTTTCTTCAGAATCCAAGATTCAGGAACTTGGATGGAGCCCTGAGATTTCTCCTCAGGTTTGCCAGCGTGGAAGCTTGGAGTCTCCAGTTATCAACCCGAGTGAGGTCTGGGGTCTTGAGCACTGTTTTCCCTGGCGGGCCAGCAGAGTGGCCTCTAGAGGAGGCAGCGAAGCAGTGAGCTCCTCTTCAGAAGCCCTTCCTCAGGGCTCAGTGAAGCTGAGGGGCAAGGGGGTGACAAATTAAATACAGCAGCAGTGTACACAATAGCTGGAAGATGGAGCTGCTCACATGCCCATCCTCCAACAAATAAACAAAGCCTGGGACGCACACAGAGGAATACAATCCAACCCCGAAAGGGCTGGCTTCCTGATGTGTGTATGAAACTTGAATGAAATGCAGGCATGATGAAGTGAATGGGTAATAAATGATACGTAACATCTGATTCTGCTACACGGGGCACCCAGAACTGTTAAAGACAGTGACTAAAGGACAACAGTGGTTGCCATGGGTGTCGGGGGTGGGGGGGAAGATGGGAAGACCGAGTGGGAAGAGTTTGAGTGAGCACTAGTGGGGGAGGGTGGAGGGGGTGGAGGGGGTGTTGCACAATAACATGACTTAACACCACAGAAACATTTTTTTTTACAGTGATAAGATCCACACGGACCAGTGCTGGCGGGATGGCTCAGTGTTTAAGGGCACTGGCTGCTGCTCTTGCAGAGGACGTGACATGTCATAACCCTCTATAATTCCAGTCCCAGGGAATCCAGGACCACTTCTGGCCTTTGGCCACTGCATGCATGTGGTGCACATACATACACCAAGGAAAACACACGTGTTCATAAAATAAAAATAAAGGAACCTTTTCTTAACAGGAACACATACCTTACAGAAAATAGTGAGAAGCACACATTTCCTGGTTTGTATGTTTCCCTGTCTCTCTCTCTCTTTTTTTTTGCATTATAATATTTTTTATTAATTCATTCATATTACATCTCAATTGTTATCCCATCCCTTGTATCATCCCATTCCTCCCTCCATCCCACTTTCACCCTATTCCCCCCCTAACCCTAACTCTAACCCAGGGCTCTCTGGCTCTTTGCAAGAGTGCAAAGGGAAGCAGTCTCCAAGGCTGTTTATACAAATGGAAACACCTCTCTGCACTCAAACCCTCCACCATCCCCACATTCCCAGACTCCCAGGGAGACCTGGTCATTACTGTCGACAGCAATAACAGTTCATTTTCTTTTATTTGGATTAAACAATAATTTGATTGGAAAATACTTCCCAGTGCAGCAATTAAGGACTAACTGGAGGTAGAGCCAAGAGCACTTACCCCAGCTAGTCATTAGCTCCCAGGAAACGTTAGCCCTACGGGTGCTCACTGCTAGTGTAAACTCTAATATAGTGGAAAGAAAAACTGAAGCAATTTTCTCTTCTTTTCTAAGCAATGAAAAGTTTAAAAATGGAGCAGAGTGTTGCCATAGACAACAGAGCTCTGGGTGGTTCAGGTTTCTCCTGTGTCTGCACGCAGGGGACATAGCAATTGGACAGTTTTTAGCACCCACAGATGTGCGTCCCGACTACCTGAAATGAATACCTCTAGGCTCCCACAGAAATCCTCAAGCCTTTACTTGTCACCATAATTGTCTTGGGAAGTGCTTCTAATTACATAGCTCTTGTGCCTGCTCCAGGCTGAGTCTTGTATACAGTACACAAATCCCATAAAACCACAAAGCCGGGGGCAGACTCTGAAGTGGTCCAAATTACCCTGCAGTTGTTTTTAACTTAGGAGTTAAGCATTAGTGGGTGTTGAGGGCATCATTTGAGTGAGCAAAAACAGCACTAAGGGAACAGCATGGACCTGCTTCTCCATAATTCTCTGTAGAGGTCTGTGCCCCTCTGTGCAAGACCAATATAAGTCCTGTTTGCTTTAACCAAGTTACCTCAGGCTTAAAAGAGACTTAATTATTTTGTTACCTGAGAATCGCTGCTGCTGGTGGTGGTTTAGTTCTTGGAGGTGGAAACATCATTACTTAGGATTCCTGTGCCTGAAGACATTTTCCAAGACACAAGGCAACGCTCATGTACCGTTCTGAGAACAGCCTGAAGTCAAGTGCAGCCCACGCACAAGTATTACTGTTTGGGTGTTGGATTTTTTGTTTGTTTGTTTGTTGAGCACCAAATGGTTTTCTAGATGGGTTTGGGCAGGACGGCACCAGTTCTGAGCCTGTAGTTTTGCATTTGGGAAGATGGAGAGGACTGAAAGCTGGCAGGACTGACAGGAAGTAAAGCCAAGAGCATTGCTCCAGCTAGTCAATTGCTCCAAGAAGTGTTAGCAACTGGGAGGTCATCACTGTTCACTATTGGTGTCAACTCTAAAACTGGTCCTTGACAACTGAGCTACAACTCCATGCTGAGACTGATCAGTCGGCTTGGTTTTGTTTTATTTTATTATTATTTTTTATACTTTTATCACGCATGTATAAAACAAACTCCATACAGCAGGGAGGACCATGTGACAATCCTGAGAATACTGAGTACTATACATGTTACATTCATAGTGACTTGGCCATCTGCACTCGTCTCCTTTGAAGTAAGTGTCTTTCCTGTCCTGCTGGGTCTAGATCTCCAAATGAGATTCAATATCTATCTTATCTCAACTCTAATAGCTTAACTTCTTTATCTTGATCTAAAACAATCTCGTCCCCTAACCAGCTAAACTTGGTTATAGAACTATATTATCTTGTCTTCAATGCCCCTCAGAGACTTGAGAAGGAATAAAACTTAAATTCCTGAGTGAATCAGAAGTATGGGTTAGCAGTTTCCAAAATGTACAAATTGACTTAAGACAGTTTACCTCCTGACCAGTTACCCAAAACACTTTATAATGTTGGAGCCTCATCTTCAGCTTTCTCGCCTAATATTTCTTCCAGACTTGTTTGCAGGGCAGGAACTATTGAGGACTTGCTTACCCTGACTTGGCAGGTTTGGTTTTATAATGCCCAAAATTAACCTGTAAGCCCCACTGCCTGGGAATCAGGTAACCTCCTGGAGTGCTGGGAATTGTAGTTCTCAATAAATAACAAAGCCTTATGGGAAAGCACGGTGGCCTATAAGTCTATCCTTATAAGCCTCATGCCACTTGACTTGGGGCCATTCCAGCTGGGAGATTTCAGGGAATGGTACTGACCAAAGTCCATCTCTTGGTTAGTATTTAATATTTAATAATTGCTTGCTTTAAATTTGTCCCCAAGTGGTGGAGTTGCATTTCCTGATAAGTCTCAGGATTAACAGTTTGAGTGGTGGGGATCCAAGCCAAAATTTCAAGTGTATTGAGAAGGTTCTCTACTACTGAGCTATACCTGTGGTTCTGAGTCTCAAAGACATTTATTTTCTTCAGAACCTAGGACTCAGGAACATGGGTTGAGGCCTGCATCACCAAGGGAGGCTTGTGGCTGATGTTCCTGACATAAGGACCTGTGCTATGTGAAATAAATCAGGCCATATAAGTCAAGTAGGGAACAATTTTGCTTATGTGAAACTCAAAACTATAGAGGTAAAGTAGGATGGTTACTCGGGATGGGGGCACGGTGTTTAAAACAGGCTGGAGTGTTATGGAGATTGATGTACGTGTGATATGATGGCTGTATTGAAGTCCATTGAAGAATATTCTTTAAAATGACTGAAATGGTTAAGTCTTATGGGAGCTGGGTCATGGGGGCACACATCTTTAATCTCAACACTTGGGAAGCAGAGGCAGGTGCATCTCTGGATTCGAGGCCAGCCTGGTCTACATAGCATAGTGAGTTCCAGGACAGGGCTACACAGAGAAACCTTCTCTCCAAAAATCAAAAAGAAAAATTGATAAACATTTTTTTAATTATGGGAAGTAGGAGTTAGGGGAGCGGAACTTATTCTGGTACCACTTCCTAAGAAACTTCAGTCAGAAGTGTATAGTGGCAGCCAGGACAGGAAGTGGCACTTGCTCCAGGCTTCCCTCTGACCATAGGTTCCTTTGAGTCAGTCTAGGACTTCTCTCTTGCTTCCTAAGTGCTTGGTGTCAGGCAGCGGTTTCCAGAGAGGGCCACAATGGTGCTTCCTGTTACCTGCTCATCAGAGGATAAAGTGAATAGTCCATCAAGAGGGGGGTGTGCAGTGTTGGTTCTGAAATGAACCCCCGATGGCCACATGTTAAAGACTTGTTCCTCCTCTTGGTGCTATTGGAAGATGGTAGAAAATTTTGAGAGGGTTTGTAATGGGAGGTTTGGGGTTATCAGAGGTGTGACCTCAAATGTGATTGTGAGACTCTGGTCTCTGTCTCTCTCCCTTTCACATCCACACCATGAAGTAAGCCATTTCACCATGTGCCTCCACGAGGATATGCCAATTTACCACAGTCCCAAAGCAGTGGTCACGTGCTGAAAGGACATGTTTGTGTGACAGTCTTGGGAAAACAGAATCTCCTGCATCACCCCCGATCACTTAGCTTCTAAGAAAACAAGCTCCCTGCACAGCCAAAAATACCACTGGCAAAACACAAGTGCCATAGAAAAGTCAGAAGATCATGACTTCTCTCTTAGCTGCTCTTTGAAGCCTGCTCTGAGCACTGAGGGTCAGGAACAAGCATATTTGGCTGGCAACATTTTTGGTATAATCCTATAGGGAGAAACTGGGTCTGTCATGTGCATTCCTAGTCTCCCTGAGAACAGGAAGGGGACAGCATCGCCTCCCTTGTTGTACTGGTAATGCTTGCTTCAGAGGGTCCTTGACGTTCACCCTGACTGACGCAGTGAACAGGTGCTCAAGCCTTGTGTCTATTTTTATTTTTTGGTGTTTTGAGACAGGATTTCTCTGTGTAGCCTAAAGGCTAGGCTCACAACCATAAATATAAGCCTTGTGTCTTTAATTCCCACCTTTCTTACATCCCCAAGAATGTGGAGCTGTGTACCATTAGCACAGTTTTCCTGTCAATGAATGATATCTCAGCGAGCAGTTTGAGGGCCTGTGAGATGATTCGGCCAGTGTTGGTACTTGGTACATCAACCCGATGGCCTGAGTGCAATGTCCGGTTCTGCAGCACTTTTTTTTTTTTAATCCTAGGATGTTTATTACAAAGGTAACCCTGATCCTTGAGATGGGCTTATCGGTAGGGGTACCGAGCACGGGCCCCAGGACCTCCAAACTTTTTGGACTCGCAGCGACGGGGGTCAGCTACACGCAAGGTCCGATCATACTGGATGAGGATGTCTTTGATCTCCCTCTTAGAGGCGTCATCCACATACTTCTGGTAATAAGCCACCAGGGCTTTGGAGATGGACTGTCGGACAGCATCAGTTTGGGCCATGTGATCACCACCCTTCACGCGGACACGGATATCCACACCAGCAAACCGCTCCTTGCCCACAAGCAGAAGGGGCTCCAATAGCCTGTACTGCAGCGTGCGCGGCTCGATCATCTGCAGAGGACGCCCGTTCACCTTGATGAGCCCATTTTCCCCGTTTGCAGTGCGCGATGGCGGTGGCTGTCTTCTTACATCCGAAGACCTGCGCGGACTGCAGCGGACCCTTGGACAGCATATCTACGAGGAACAAACAACGAGGTCCTCACCGCGCGGTGCCGTCACCGGAAAAGGGAAGCACGGGGCCACTGGGTCCCACTCTTTTTTTTTTTTTAACCTCTACTTTACTTGGAGTGTTTAGGCCTCAACCTCCCAACTCAACGTAGGAGAGAGAGGGTTAGTGGGGAGAGGGGCCCCCTTTCCGTCTCCTGGCTGTTTAAGGGTGAAGGGTCTTTGGGTCTGTCTATACCAATCTCTGTCAACAGCAGACACAGCCAAGAGTCTCCTCCAAGCTGCTGCAGCCGGAAAGCGTTGTCAAGCATTGTCTGCTCTCTGTCTGCTCCAAACCACCATACCGTCTGTCTCTGGTCTCTTCAAACTGCTACATGCCACACGTCAACACGGGACCACGTGCCAACACGGCATGCCATGCCACAGTCTCTTTGATCTCTCCCTTATAGCCTCAGAGCCCTAGACCACGCCCCTCTCTTTGCCACACAAGGCAGGCCTTACCAGCTGGCAAAAGCCACGCCCCTCACAAGACAGTTATCCGCTGTGGACAAACTAAAGCTCAAACTGAAATCCCATACTTGGAATTAAAACAAAACATATTTGCATAACACAACTGAATTTACCAAGAAACCAAAACTCTCGTTACATGGTTCCCACAGTGGAAGGCAGGGAATGCACTGACTCCTAAAAGTTATTCTCTAACCCTCATGTGAATGGCTACACTCACACACACACCACATACACACAGATTGGTGATGACGGTGGTGGTGGTGGTGGCGGTGGTGGTGGCGGTGGTGGTGGTGGCGGTGGTGGTGGTGGCGGTGGTGGCAGTGATGGGTCTGGAGAGATGACGCAGTAGCTAGGAAAGTATATTGATTTTTCAGAGGACCTGAGTTCTGGTCCCAACATCTATGCCAGGCAGCTCACAACCACCTGTAACTATGGCTCCAAGGAATCTGACACCTCTGCCCTCCAAGGACACTTACATGCGCGCGTGCGCACACACACACTTAAAAATAAATCTTAAAAATATTTTTAGAAAGTAAATTGAACTCTGAACTTCTTAGTGAACACACATTTGGCTCCTCGCTATCCCTTCTTGCCTGGTTTCCTTCCACGCGTCACCTATTCACTACGTTCTGGTGAGCGTCACCAAGAAGCAAGTACATGCCAGTGTGCACCTAACAGAGGGTAACCTCGGGAGATGCTCAGCTAGAACCTGCTTCTAATGCGTGGATCACCACAACTAAACCCAGAACACTTGAGGTAGGCAGAGAATCCTTCCCTGCTTTTGCTCCCTAGCCTCCTAGCGCCATAAAGGAGCTTTTAAAGGTGACCAAGATGATGCTTTGCTGACACGCTCTGAAGACAAAGTCAGAAACAACATTTTCACTCTTTATAATAACAAAAGACTGCCAGGTGTGGTGGTGCACACCTTTAATCCCGAGACTCAGGAGGTAGAGGCAGGTGGATTTCTGAGTTTGAGGCCAGCCTGGTCCAGGACAGCCAGGCCTAAACAGAGAAACCAATATTAATGATGATGGAGGAAGAGGAGGAGGAGGAGGAGACTGTGTACATCTAGAACCACCATGAAGCCAGGTGTGGCAGCATGCATCAGAAATCCCGGCACTTAGCAGGCTGAGGCAGGAGGATTATAAATTCAAGGCCAGCGTGGGTGGCTTAGTAGATCTTACTTCCAATAACAATGATAATACACTTAGCTAAAATGAAGACAAACAGCAGATCAGGAAGAATTTGCCGTCATCCTCAACTGGATTTATATTCAAAGAGAGCCTAAAGGTTAGCAAGAAAAAGACAAAAAGCTTTTTTTTTTTTTTTAAATGTGGAGAACAAGCGGGGCGTGATGCTGCATACCTTTAAGGCCAGCACTCGGGAGGCAGAGGCAGGCAGATCGCTGTGAGTTCAAGGCCAGCCTGGTCTACAAAGTGAGTTCAGGACAGCCAAAGCTACACAGAAAAACCCTGTCACAAAAAACCAAAACAAAACAAACAAACAAACAAAAAAACGGAGAACATAGTCAAAGTTAAAAAAAAAAATGTTAATGGCCTATTAAAACAAACCCCTAAAGCTCATAAGTAACCATATAGATCCATACTAAAACTGAACCAAAATGGCTCAGTATGTGGTGTGAGATGGACCCCAGGATTTTTCTTTTATCAAATTGGCAGGGTAGGATAACATGCCATGTTGGCAAGACTGGGGAAACTGGAAACTAATGTTAAAGCTGCATGCCAAAACCCTTTAAAGTGGGTATGCTTTATGACCTGGCATTCCAACAGATCCAGATTTGTGCCAAAGAATTTATTGCTGTTATCTGCCAAGATCTGTATGCAAAGACTCCTCAGGAGGCATTGTTTTTAATAGCAAAAGATTCGAATTAATGTGTAACCAGGTGGATTTGGCTAACTAAATCCCAGCAGAACTCAGTAAAGAGACAATACATAGCCATTTCAAATGCTGCTATCAGAGACTATTAAATGAAATGGGAACATTTCACATTTGATATTCAACAAATCTAACAAGTAATTTTATTTTCATCATCCATGTATCTAACCCACAACATAATGTACACATAAGAAGCTATAATGAGTTGGGAGGCATAGGTGATAGATCCTGGAGGAGTTAGAGATGAAAATGATTAAAATACATTGTATAGATTTTCTTACAACTTAATAAAAAATATTATATTAGGAAACATAGTTAAAACCAGGTGATGGTAGGGCATGCCCTTGGGAGGCAGAGGCCTCTGTGAGTTCGAGGCCAACCTGCTCTATAGAGCAAGTTTCAGGACAGCCGAGGCGACACAAAGAAACCCTTCCACCCTTCCTTGAAAACAAAAACAAACAAACAGAAACCAAGTCTGGTAACACAATACCTTTAATCATAGGCCTTGGGGGGCAGAGACAGTGAATCTCTGAGTTTGAGGCCAGCCTGTTTCACAAAGAGAGTTCCAGGGCAGTCAGGGCTGTTACTCAGAGAAACCTTGTCTTAAAACAAACAAACAAACAAACAAACAAACAACAACAAAAGAAAGATGAAAAGAAGCTAGAGTGGTTTTTCACTAAAATTTTATTTAATTTCTTTTCTGTATGCTAGAGTGGTTTTTCACTAAAATTTTATTTAATTTCTTTTCTGTATTTTTAAGTGTTCAACACAAAGATATACTTTTCTATTTAGGAAAAAACATAACTACCATGATTCTTTCTTAGGGTGTGGAAATTACCTTTTAAATAAAGATGGGGATGATGGCAAGGCTGTTCCTTTTGCAAACATCCCCCAGTCCTCCCAGGAGTGCATTTCAGCAGCCCACTCTCCTGAGAACAGACAGCAGCTGGGAACTGAGGTGCACAGACTTGCAGTTTATCCCTGCAGCAAATCTTCAAGACTGTGGGAATAGGTGGAAAGACCTGCCAAGGAAGTGAGGGCTTCCCCCCAGATGCTACTCCAACCCCCTTGGGGCATCTCTGTGCCATAGGCAGGAGGGCCTATGGATTTCCACCATTTCTCTCCTTAGAAATAAAGCAATGTCACCATTTGTTCCCTGCTCTGTACGAGGGGGCAGTGCAGTGACTGAAGGTATCCTACAGGGGAAGCAGGATGGGACAGCTCAGGCACAGAATGGGGAAAGGGAACAGTTAACACACTTTGCCTTTAGTTAGTTCTCTTTAATTAACTTTTTTTTTATGAGAGAACAGGAAAAAAAATGCACCAAGGCCTGATGGGAACTGTCTCCCAAAATAAAAAATAAAATAAAGCATTCATTTGACCTTCGTGATTTCTTCTATGTCTAAATAAGATTCCTACATAAAACTTCTGTACTGCCCGTTGAGGCTCATTAAAACAAATGGAATCACACGGAAAGGAAAAAGTTTAAAAAACCCATCTTCAAGCCAGGCAGAGGTGGGTCCACTGATGCCAGCACTCAAGAGGCAGATGCAGGCTGATCTCTGAGTTCAAGGCCAGCTTGGTCTACAAGGGGAGTTTCATGATAGCCAGGGCTACACAGAGAAAGCCTGTCTCAAAAAAACAAAAAAACCAAAAAAACCAAAAACCAAAAACCAAAAACCAAAAACCCTCAAACCAATGTGTTCAGATGCCTGTGTTCCATGTTAAAACTTGTCAGCCCATGTTGCCAAAGGACTGCCTGCTGCGACACAACCAAACACATTTCCAAGGTGTTTTGTTTTGTTTTGTTTTTGGTTTATTATTTGCTGGTGTCAAAGGGTCAAGAAGTGTTCTCAGCTGCACATGTGTTAACTGACGCAGTATGAGGCTTTCTTTGATTCAGGGATACGAACGCACTCTGATAGCTGCTCCCGGGGACTGTACGTATGCTCACCTTAGATGTTCCAAAGATGTCGCACACCTCATCGTGCCCAGGACAGGTGACAATAAAGTCAAAGAGGCTTGTCCTTCTATCACAGCCTTCTTTAGACTTGAAATCTGAAGGCATAGAAAATGCTACATACAACGACACGCGCTTGGCCCCTTGCCTGGGCCAGCAGCACATCTTTGAGCTCTCAGGGTCTTAGTGGTGTCAGCAGCTGAGCCAGAGACTGGAGTAAGAAACCAGAGAAACACAATAGCCTTCCGGGTATTTCCACTCTTGCATCGAGTTTGGACAAGTAAAGGAAAATGCTTTCAAAAAACCTATTTGATAAATTATTTTCTTATTTAACCAAATAGCCCTTTAAAAATGCTAGAAGGAGCTACAGTAATCCACAAGGTCCCCAGCTCTCTCACTCTGTACTCTCCATATCCCACAGTGCCCCAGTCCTCTCGTTCTGTACTCCATATCCCACAGCGCTCCTGTCCGCTCTTTCTGTAGTCTCCATATCCCTCGGTGCCCCGTCCTCTCGTTGTGTAGTCTCCACATCAGATAGTGCCGCCGTCCTCTCGTTTTGTAGTCGCCATATCCCATAGTGCCCCAACCTTCTCGTTCTGTTGTCTCCATAGCCCATAGTGTCCCAGCACTCTGGTTCTGTAGTCTTCATATCCCATAATACTCTAGCCATCTCAGTTCTGTCCAGTCTCCAGATTGCTCTCACCGCAGCCTCTATAGGCTCTTGTCTGTTTCTGTCTTCTCGCTCTGATCCAACATGTTCCTTCCTTCCTGTACCTCACTGCTTTTTCCTCTGCGTGTCCAATCATGCCAACCCAGCCTTTCCCAAATCCTAACCTCCCACCAGCGCTACACAAAAAGGGTTCAGAGTTCACCAAAACAACTAGAGTTCTTATTAGCTGTGATACTCCACAGGGTTACAAACAGTCAACTGTCCCCCGCAACCATGAAATCCCAGACTTTGTGTAAACCACTTGCTTGAGGTGAAATGGCCGCGAGTCGCAGGAGCAGACTCCACACTGTGGCTCCCCACACTTGGGCTCTTTTTCATCGCATATGGAGCACCCTGCCTCTGGGGGGCACTTCGGGGTTGCTTTGGGTGCATGAGGAGCAGAGCTGTAATGTAGTTACTAATCACCACCTACATTCAGATTCCGAGTGAATCTGCTTTTGTGTTCAGAACAGGAACTATACCTTCTCCCAGAAAGTAATACATCCAGTGATGCCTACAATTGACACCTCTTCTTGCCCCTGGCCTCCCTGTGACCTTCCAGGTTCATAGTGGTGTCTGTAGCTGGGGTGAGAATAGAGAGAGCCCAGCATGCAATGCTTCCCGTGCGTAACACCAGAGGCATATGTGAGCTTTTGGGTCCTGGCCACATGTTCCTTCCTCCTCCAGGTGCCGTGAGGGAGATTTGAGTGGGAGAACTGGGATATCTACCTGGGAATGTTTCCCAGCTCTGCCGAAGTTCAAGGCTTACATCTGTTCCAGAGTCTTTAGCCTCAGAGCAGCCCCGCCCCTCAGCACATGCTGGTGTGAGAGCAGACAGCTCCGGAAGTTGGAAATATTTCAACAGCTCTGAGGAAAGGGCAGCTCCAAATGCATATGTAAATAGGTGGCCATGCTCGACCAGAAGTCACTGCTGTGTAAAACTCGACCATGACCACTCCTGGGTGAGTCTGAGAGACTTCTTGGCATTGTGAAAGGCCCCCCGGCATCCTTCCATAGGTCTACCTGATTTCATTGGTCTTTCAAGACTCACAGTTCACATGGCTGAAGAGTTGCTGTGCTTTTCCAGCCCAGTCCCCGGCAGCTGGTGGCTGTGACCAGCTGCAGGAGGAGGAAGGCTGAGGAAGCCTTCTCCAGTGAGCCACCTGACAGCTGCGGCTGCAGCTTAGGGGGGATGCTTGCCCAGAGTGAGCAGAGGCCTGGGTTTGGCCTCTGGTTGTCAAGACCAGGAGTCCTGGAGCAAAAATAAGGGAGAGTAGGGTCTCGTGTTCTCAATCAACGCAAATAGAAGACTTGGGGCCGGGCGTAGTGGCGCACGCCTTTAATCCCAGCATTTGGGAGGCAGAGGCAGGTGGATCGCTGTGAGTTCGAGGCCAGCCTGGTCTACAAAGTGAGTCTAGGACAGCCAAGACTACACAGAGAAACCCTGTCTCGGAAAAACCAAAAAAAAAAAAAAAAAAAGAAGAAGAAGACTTGGGATAGAGAAATAACAAGGTGGTTAAGGTGCCTGAGAGGTTTGTGTGAAAACTGGAGTTGGGAGACTAAAATGCCTGGTGGGCGTGGCAGCTTGCCTGCCATTCAAGGCTCAGAAGGCAGATAAACGGATCCCCAGAGCAAACCGGTTGGCCAGACCATCCATATTGGCAAGTCCTGTGCTTGGTTTAGGAGACTCTGCCCCATTCAGTAAGATGGAGGAACGACTTGAGGACAAGTCCTGACACTCTTGGGCTTCCCTCAATGTGTACTCACACATGCATGGGAGCACTCCTGTGTGTGCCCACAGCATACATCCATATACACATGCATAGCACATACATGTGCATGCACACACACACACACACACACACACTGAAAATGGAAGAATAGAAGAGCAAAACAAACAGCAAACCTTGTTTTAAGTGTGTTTTGAGGACTGAAGAATTCTGAAACTGAGAAAATTAGCCAGCCTGGAAACATACAGATGAATGCAGATGGCACCTGGGGCAGCCTTCTGGCTAGCTTTGCTCTTACTCCCTTGTGGTAAACAGATTAGGGACAATGGTTTTAAGGAATCTATTTGATAAAATGACTTGTTTACTTGAACTTTTATTTTATTTTATTTTATTTTTTAGTTACATGAGAACTGACAAATAGTGACACAGGGCTATCATTGGAGTGTCCTGTCAAGCTCTGTGAGCAGTGAGAAAGACCTGTTGTTCTGGGACCCAGATATGAGCTGCTGGCAGAGTTGGTGTGAATAGACAAACAGCCAGGCTGTAGACAACACATTTAGGAAGATTTTTTTTTTTTTTTCCTAATCTGGCTCAGGGGCGTGTCCTCAGTGTGTAGGCTTGTTTTCAAAGCCACCATAGAAGCCACTTCCAGAAAGGAATGACGCTAAAAGCAAATATATGCACAGACATAGCAGAAGTTATTCACATTTGTTTGGTTTTTGGACTGGAGTCCAGTGCAAGCTAAACAAGAATGCTGACACTAAGCTACAGCCAGGCCTTGACTCTTTGATATATAGTCTCACTGTGTTGCTCAGGAAAGCCTAGAACTCACAGATCCCCTGCCTCTGCCTCCTCAGTGCTGGGTTCATGCTGTACCACCACACCATGATAGTCATGTTTCTTACGCTCTCAAATTTAACAGTATATTTATAATTTATGTTTTTTAGAACCGATATGTATACCCTGCAGAGCTGGCAACACATTCCCTAAATGTAGCTGAGGAATTTTAAGAAACTAAAAAAAAGAAATTCGGAAAGAAGCACATTTGCTTTAAATGAGGCTCTGTGTACTTGAAATTAAAATAAGTCTAAACTTCACAATTCATTTTAAGTTATCTTTGAACTGCTGTTAGTATAACAGTTCGTCACCAGACATGTGTGACACTTGAAGAACCATTGATGTGGAGATATCGCTGCTTGAGTCCAGCCAGGGCTCTGTGGGGGAAAAAAACCTATCTTTCCTAGTTTGGTGCACAGAAAATCTCTTCATCAATTTATGTTGGTATAGCAGCTCAGAGTCCTTTAAAATATGGACCAGAATAAGACTGAAGCCTCAGAATAAAGAGCTGAGTTCAATCTTAGTAAAAACTCAACCATTAACACACAGAAACTATGGACCCAGACTGTGACCTTCCTAAACACGGCCTTGAAACCAGTCTCCATAGAACTGCTCAATTACACACACACACATACACACACACACACACATACACACACACAAACACACACATACACACACACACCCCTCCACAGCTGTTTCACATAGAATAAACAAAATTTAAATAGCATCAACTGTTTTATGTCTCTAGTTGCTTTTCCCAAAGAAAACCTGCCATTATTATTAAGTGTTTGTATGTTGTGAAAATTTTAAAGCCTTTCAAGAGCTCTTCTTTATGAGAAATGTGAGCTAATAAGTGCGAGAACACACACACACACACACACACACATTCAGAGTGTTCATGGCTGTGTCAACAGGAATGCAGATAAGTACAAATCCGAGAATCCAGACACTGTTGCCAGAGCAATGAAGAAAGGGAAAGCAGGATGCTCTCCTTTCTCCCTCATCACCTCGGTGTGCACTCTACTCATATTATATATACACATATACAACTATATGCATATAAATAGTATTCAACTACTACCATAATAATCTGGGCATTTCTGTAGGAAATAATTTCTAATTTTGACGATGAAGAAGTGTCCTTAATCACTGGACTGTAGCTGGCAGTTACTTAAGGATAATCGATCTGTGACAGAAAGTCTTAAAAAAAAAAAAAAACTTTGGAATGAGCATAATGACTCGTTCCTTCAATTACAATGAAAAGCGCTGGCCCCTGCACACAGACGATTATTTGGTAGGTTGATTTTGATCCTGGCTTGTTATTGGCTTTTGGTAGAACTGATGCATTAATGCTTTTACATTTTTTAAATTTATTATTGTGTGTGCACATGATGCATGTTTGTGGGTGTGTGTCCCAAGCATGAGCCTGGAGCCCACTTCTTAAAAGACACCCCCCTCCCCCGCCCAGTTCCAAGCCACAGCTATATGCTTCCTTGCTTTGACTTAAGCCGTTTATTGCCTGCAACACTCATTTATGATTTAATCTTGTGCTACCTTTCGGCACACTTGGAGGTGTTTCAGTGTGCCTTCATTTCCCCCAAACACATTGTGAGCTTCTTAAGGTTAGGACCAAGAGTAACGGGAAGCCACACAGAATGGTATTTGCAAAGGTCACACCTGCTCACCTGTGGTGGAGCCAGTGCTCTGTGGCTTATTACACCTGCCAGCTAAAAATATACATGAAGAATGTTTGCTCAGACCTGGAGGAGAGGTGACAGGGACCGCTCAGAACCTGCTTTTCCCTGATCTCTCGGGTAGAGAATCCAAGAAAATTACTAAGCATGAACACCCTTGGGATTTTTGAAGTCATTTTTTTAAAAAGGAAAAGGAAATGTTTTAGGTAGTGCCTCCAAAATCCACATGGACACTTGGGGAAGAGATTGAGAGAGGCTCTGTTGCACAGGCTGAACTCCGTCTCACTGCCTCAGCATCTCAGTAACACCATGCGCCCCAGTGAGTTTTTAGATGTCCCTGAATGCGGGCAGTTTTGGTTGCTGAGTCTGAGGTTGGTATTGAGTTTTTCAGGGCTAACTGGTCCTAGCCTGTCCTTACTGGGGATATGACCTTACGTTCCCCATGGTGACTTTTGAATATACACTCTTCCATTTTTTCTCTTTTAACTACTCTAGTGCAATCATTCCTGGATTATGAGACGTGTCCTCTTTCTCAAACCTGCAAATATTTTCTCTATGACATATTGCTTCTTCAGTCTTGACAAGCCTCTGGTCAGGCGGGGATTTCAGAGCCTTTGTGGGCTTGGTCCTTCCAGGTCTGGGTGGCTCTGTGGCATTAGTTCTTTCCTGTGCCACGTCCACATGTGGACCTCATGCTCTCTAGAGCAGGGCAGTAGAAAAGCTCACCTAGTGGCTCTGTGGCATGTTGGTTTTCTCAGAACTGCACTGTTCAGTTGGGACATTGCTGACAGATGGAGAATTATATGTCTTTGGTGGAAAGGACTTTTTATATTCCTGACCCCACTACCCACCCACAGGAACCAGTATGGCTGCCAGTAAGTAGATGCAAAAATGTCCCCTACAAGCTTCCAAATATCACCTTCTTTGAGCCATGGCCAGGTAAGTCCGCTGCCTTAGATGCTGCCTCTACCTTTGTACCCACACGGGTACCCATCTCCCACAAGGAAGATGATTAGTGTAATTGCTGATAGTTTCCTTTTTAAACACTTGCCGTTTTCTTCTGTGTCATTCTTTCAGAGTTTATCTTTCTTTCTTTTTTTTTTTTTTTCTTAATTTAAACTTTTTTTTCGAGACAGGGTCTCTCTGTCTTGGCTGTCCTGGACTCACTTTGTAGACCAGGCTGGCCTTGAACTCACAGCGATCTGCCTGCCTCTGCCTCCCAAGTGCTGGAATTAAAGGCATGCGCCACCACCGCCCGGCTGAGTTTATCTTTCTTTAGAGTGAACCATTAGCTTGTTTTGTCCTGGCTTCCTCGTTATGAGAAATGTCAATCACTAACAGAGGCCTGTGGATCCCTTCATTTCATTCCAACCATTATCAACCTGCAGATGATGCTCCTCTGCCTATGCTCAGACATAACCACCTCCCACCCTTCCATGCCACAGGGAACTGTGAACACAGCACAGATGTCATTCACAGTGTGTACCTTTGGGTGTGCAGATAAATGTGTGTGCGCGTGTGTGAAATGTACATGCACATGTATATGTACACACACAAGCCAGCAGTGCCAAAACTACACATGAGGTGGGTCACCGAATCAGCCAGCATTCCTCTTGGCTGGCCAGATGTTGATTGATACAATCTCGTAGCTACTGACTCTCCTTGCTCTGTCTTTTGGGATAGAAGAGTGTAGACCAGTCAAGAATTCATAAGAGGTTCCTTTTTTGATTTTTAGCAGAAGAACCCTTTCAACAGTGCTCTTTGGACTCTGTGTGGCTTGTTACTAGTCTGGCTCAGCTGTACTAGTTCAGTGATCTGCACGGTACAGCTGGTGTCCATCTCTTCAGTCTCAGGTGGAATAAAATTGAGTTTACCAGCATCCAAATATTCTGTATCAGATTACAGAGTAGTGGTTCTCAACCTTCCTAACCCTGTGACCCTTTAATACAGTTCCTCCTGTTATTGATGATTCATTAATAATTAATCATATGATTATTTAATAACCATAAAATCATTTCATTGCTACTACTACATAACTGTGGGTTTCTTACCATTATGAATCATAATGCAAATATGTGATATGCAGGATATCTGTTTGTGGTCCTCAGAGGGGTCAGGACCCACAGGCTGGGAGCTGCTGCTGCAGATAATCCCTGCAAATCCCCACCAGGCCTGGAGCACTGGGTCATGTTTTACTCCTGCTGCTGCTGGTTTGGAAGTGATGGGCGCTGATGGGAAAGGCTGTAACCACCTTAGTACTTGGTGAATTGTTGCTTTTCAGTTTTGTCTACAGAATTACCAGAAAATGAGGTGCCATGAGTGCATTGGGCCAGTCAAAGGCGGATGTAACACTCCACAGAAGATGGAAGCTGCTCTGCCATGCTTCTTCTTAAATGCATATGACAGTTGAGTGATGCTTTCTTCTTTCCTCCTCCCACCTTGGGATATCCTGCTGGACTTTAGCTGGTTAAACTTGATTAACACTGCTGACTTTGGACAACTCTTTAACAATGAATGGACAAACCACACAGATGCTAAGCTTGACCTTGAACCCCTGGACTATTAGTTTATGCTGGGACTCACGACCCTCATCAGTATGTAACCTCTTCCCCTGGTGATGGTGATAGACGCCAGAGCCTCATGGGTACCAGGGCAGCAGCGAGTGTGGCTGCTAATCCACTTCTTGCACTGACTCACAGCTCTCTCCTTTAGTTCCTCCCAAACAGTTCTTGTCTCGTTCAGTTCTTCCTTGATATGGGTACTTAGACAGAGTGTGGGTCTGTGTTAGGAAGAACCTAGCTAGTTCTTGTACACCGGAGCTACAAAGGGCTCCAGTGCCAAGATATGAATAAATGAGTAAAGAAAATGTGGACCACATACAAAATGGAGTTTTATTCAACGGTAAAGAAAAATAAAATTGATATTTGCAAGAAAGTGCATCAAACTGGAGATAAGCATGTTAAGAGGCTTAAGCCAAACCCAGAAAGGCAAATATTGTGTGTTTTATTTTATATATGGAATCTGGATTTAAATTTATATATACATACACAAATCATAGTATAATTTAATGTACAGAGATATGTGAATATATCTAATGCATAGTTATGCATATGATAGCAAA
>OU015744.1:70895555-70951951 GCA_907169655.1 Acomys percivali
CTGTGGGTGGTTCACCAGGGGTCAGCACTGAGCTTGGCCAGCAGTCAAGCCCTGGATGTCCAGCAGCGGTTCTTCCCCAAGAAAAAATGGAATCTCAGATGGTCATGGTGAAGGAATGGTGGGAACACCAGAGCGCAAGCCAGTCAGCCTTGATTTATAAACCTTGGGCAGTGGGGAGGGCTTTGTGGGTGAATGTGTCTAATTTGCTGGGGTTAGGGGTGCCAGGATGCTTAATCTACATGCAGCAGTGCAGTACCTCATTTACATGCAGTAACACGGGGTCCTATAATAAAAAGGAAAACACAGTACTTAATTATTCTATGGGTGGCGGAAGAACTTCTAGATATGATTAAAGGTCATTTCCTTAAGGCTAGGATCTCCTTAGCATAGGGTAGGGTCTTCCAGGAATCTTCATGTGCTTGTTTGAATTGGTTTCTTCTCAGGAAAGAATTGGGCCTGTAGTCTTCCCTGCTGGCATGTGGCACTTCTTAGAGTTTCTAGGGTTCAGAAAGGGAACCCTGCTGAGAAGGGGAGTTTATTATAATAGACCAAGCTCAGCTGGCTATCCAGATATGCCAGAAATAGAAGAAAGAAAAAAAATACCACAAACTGAGCGAATCCTGGAGATGGAACACCTAGGGAAGAGAACAGGAACTACAGACACAAGCAGCACCAACAGAATATAAGAGATGGAGGAGAGAATCTCAGGCGTGAAAAGCCGGGCAGTGGTGGCGCACGCCTTTAATCCCAGCACTTGGGAGACAGAGGCAGGCGGATCGCTGTGAGTTTGAGGCCAGCCTGGTCTACAAAGCGAGTCCAGGACAGTCAAGGCTACATCAAGAGAGACCCTGTCTCGGGGAAAAAAAGAAAAGAAAAAGAAAATGAAAAAATTGATACACCAGTCAAAAAAAATATGTTAAATCTAAAAAGTTCCTGACACAAAACATCCAAGAAATCTGGGACACTATGAAAACACTAAACATTTAAGGGACTGGATATTGATAAAAGGCCCATGACTAGAGCCATGTAGCCTCAATGAACGCCGGTTTGCCTCCACAGGCACTGGCCAATCCCAGTTAGAGTCATGTATCCATATATACGATTCCCACAGAGGCCTTTAAAAGAGTCAGTAAGCTCCTTGTTGGGGTTAGTGCCATTTTACAGTGATGGTTGACCCCACATACAGTCTGTTTCTATAGAATAAACACTCTTTGTTTTCACATACTTTTTGAGTCCGGGGCCTTCCTTCAGTTATTTTTGGACCCTTGTAACATAGGAATAATAGGAATAGACAAAGGAGAAGACTCTCAGCTCCAAGACTGAGAAAATAATTTTTTTTAAATCACAAAAGAAAACTTCCCCAACCTAAAGAAAGAGATGCCTATAAAAATACAATAAGCTTACAGAACACCAAATAGATTGGACTAGAAAAGAAAATCCTCTCTACAAAAATCGAAACACTAAATGTACAAAACAAAGAAAGAATATTAAAAACAGCAAGGGAAAAAGGCCAAATGACATATAAAGACAAACCTATTAGACTTATACCAACTTCTCAACCCAGAAGGGCCTGGGCAGATATCTTGCAAGCCCTAAGAGACCACAGATGCCAATTCAGACTATTATACCGAGCAAAACTTTTAATCGCCATAGAAGGAGAAAACAAGATATTCCCTGACAAAATCAAATTTAAAGAATATCTATTCACAAATCAAGGCCTACAAAAGATACTAGAAGGAAAACTCCAACTCAAGTAGGTTAACTACACTCAAGAACACAAGAAATAAATAACTCCACACTAGCAAAACCAAAAAAAGAAGAGTGCACACACAGGTACACATGCACACTACCAGCACCAACATCAAAATAACAAGAATTAACAGTCATTGGTCATTAATATCTTTCAATATCAATGGAATCGACTCCCCAATAAAAAGACACAGACTAATAGAATGGATATGAAAACAGGACCCATCATTCTGCTGCATATAAGAAACTTACCTCAGCAACAAAGATACATTACCTCAGAGTAAAGGGCTGGAAAAGGTTTTTTCCAAGAAAACAATCCCAAGAAGCAAGCTAGAGTAGCTATTCTAATATCTAACAAAATAGTGTTCAATCAAAATTAATCAAAAGAGATAGGGAAGGACACTTTACATTCATCAGTGGAAAAATCCACCAAGATGGCATTTCAGTTCTGAACATATATGCCCCAAATGCAAATGCATCCACATTTGTAAAAGAAACATTACTAATACAGCTTAAATCACACATTGAATGCCTCACATTAATAGAGGGAGACTTGAACATCCCACTGTTACCAGTGACAGGTAATCCAAACAGAAACTCAACAGAGAACTAATGAAAATAACCAACATTATGAATCAAATGAACCTAACAGATATCTATAAAACATTCCATCTAAACACAAAAAAAAAGAATATATACTCTTCTCAGCACCTCATAGAATCTTCTCCATAACTGACCACATAGTAGGTCACAAAGCAAGCCTAAACAGATTCAAGAAAATTGAAATAACTCCTTGTATCTTATCAGACCACCATGGATTAAAGCTGGCCTTCAACAACAATGGAAACAAACAAACAAAATCCTACAAACTCAGAAACTAAACAACTCTCTACTCAATGACCACTGGGCCAGGGAAGTAATAAAGAAAGAAATGAAAGATTTTTTAGAATTCAGTGAAAAGAGTACTAAGAGGAAAGTCCATAGCACCCAGTACCTTCTTTTGTTTGTTTATTGTTTTTTATTTGTTTTTTGAGACAGGGTTTCTCTATGTTATCTTGGCTGTCCTGGACTCGCTTTGTAGATGAGGTGGCCTCAAACTCACAGCAATACATCTGCTTCTTCCTCCGGAGTGCTGGGATGAAAGGCGTGTGCCACCACGCCCTGCTACTAAGTGACTTCTTAATGAAATTGGAGAGATTTTATACTAGCAATTTAATAGCACATCTGAAAGCTCTAAAACAAAAAGAAGCAAACACACCCAGGAGGAGTAGATGACAGAAAATAAACAAACTCAGGGCTGAAATTAATAATTTAGAAACAAAGAGGATAGTACAAACAATCAACCAAACCAAGAGCTGGTTCTTTGAGAAAATCAGCAAGATAGACAAACTCTTAGCCAAACTAACTAAAAGGCAGAGAGACAGTATCCAAATTAACATAATCAGAAGCTAAAAGGTGACATAATAACAGAGACTAAGGGAATCCAAAGACTGACTAGGTCTTAATTCAAAAGCCTGTATGTCACAAAACTGGAAAATCAAAACAAAATAGATGATTTTCTAAATAGATGCCACTTACCAGTGCTAAATCAAGATCAGGTAAGCAAGATATTTTGTTTTTGTCTTTTTTGGGGTTTTTTGCTTTTTTTGTTTTTTGTTTTTTGCTGTTGTTGTTGTTGCTGTTGTTGTTTGGTTGTTTGGTTGTTTTTGGTTTTTCCAGGCAAGGTTTCTCTGTGTAGCCCTGGCTGTCCTGGAACTCACTCTGTCGACCAGGCTGGCCTTGAACTCAGAGATTTGCCTGCTTCTGCCTCCCGAGTGCCTCAGGTAAACAATTTAAATAGACCTATAACCCCCAAGGAAAAAGAAGCAATTATTAAAAGTCTCTCAACCAAAAAAAAAAAAAGAAGAAGAAGAAGAAGCCCTGGGCCAGATGGTTTTAGCACAGAATTCTACCAGACTTTCAAAAAAGAGCTAACACTAATACCCCTCAAACTATTCTGCAAAGTGGAAAACAGAAGAAGCATTTCCAGATTCATCCTATGAGAAGGCTACAGTTCCCTGATACCTAAACCACACAAAGACTCAACCAAGAAAGAGAACTTCAGACCAGTGTCCCTTATGAACATCATACAAAAATACTCAATAAAATACTTGCAAACTGATTCCAAGAGCACACCAAAAACATCATCCAGCATGATCAAGTAGGCTTCGTTCCAGGATGCAGGGATGGTTCAACACATGAAAATTCAACAATGTAACTCACATATAAACAAACTGAAATTTAAAAATCGCATGATCATTTCATTAGATACTAAAAAAGCCATTGACAAAATCCAACATTCCTTCAAGTTAAAAAAAATCTTGAAGAGATGAGGGGTACAAGGCCTATACTAAACACAATAAAGACAATATACCGCAAGCCCATAGCCAACATCAAGTTAAATGGAGAGAAATTTAAAACAATTCTACTAAAAGCAGGGACAAGACAAGGCTACCCACTCTCTCCATATCTATCCAATATATTACTTGAAGTTCTAGCTAGAGCAATAAGACAACTAAAGGAGATCAAGGGGATGCAGATAGGAAAGGAAGAAGTCAAAGTATTGCTATTCACAGATGATATGATAGCGTACATAAATGACTCCCAAAATGCTACTAGAGAACTCGTACAGCTGATAAGCACCTCAGCAAAGTAGCTAGATACAAAATTAACTAAAAAAAAAAAAAAAATCAGTAACTTCCCTTTATACAAACAATAAAGGGGCTGAGAAAGAAATTAGGGAAATAACACCCTTCACCATAGCCACAAATATTATAAAATATCTTGGTGTAATTGTAACCAAGTAAGTGAAAAACCTCTGTGACAAGAACTTCAATCTTTGAAGAAAGAAACTGAAGAAGATATCAGAAGATAGAAAGATATCCCCTGCTCCCATAGATTGGTAAGATTAACATAGTAAAAATGGTCATCTTACCAAAAGCAATCTACAGATTCAACGCAATTCCCATCAAAATTCCAACCCATTTCTTTACATACTTTGAAAGAGCAATCCTAAACTTCATGTGGAAAAAATTTTAAATCCAGAATAGCTAAAACAACCCTGAATAACAAAAGAACTGGAGGTGTCACCATGCCTGATTTCAGTACTACAGAGCAATAGTAATAAAAATCACATGGTATTGGTATAAAAATAGACAGGTTGAGCAATGGAATAAAATTGAAGATCCAGAAATAAACCCATACACCTAAGGACATTTGATTTTTGACAAAGAAGCCAAAATCAGACAATGGGAAAAAGAAAGCATCTTCAACAAATGGTGCTGGTCTTACTGAATGTAGAAGAACGCAAATAGATCCATATTTATCACCCTGCACAAAACTCAAGTCCACATGGATCAAAGACCTCAACATAAAGCTGGATATACAGATATATTAAATAGGATAGAATAAAAGTGGGGAACAGCCTTGAATGCATTGATACAGGAGACAACATCCTGAACAGAACACCAATAGCTCATGCACTAAGATCAATAACTAATAAATGGGACCTCATGAAACTGAATAACTTCTGCAAGGCAAAAGACACTGTCAACAGAACAAACAAAACAAAAAACAATACAAAAAACAAAAAAACAACCTATAGACTGGAAAAAGATCTTCACCAACCCTACATCTGACAAAATATATAAAGAACTCAAGAAATTAAATACCACCAAACCAAATAACCCAATTGAGAAATGGGGCTCAGAACTAAACAGAATTCTCAACAGAGGAACATTGAATGGCTGAGAAACACTTAAAGAAATGCTCAATGACTTTAGTCATCAGGGAAATGAAAACTAGAATAACTCTGAGATGAAAACTCAAGCAACAGCTCATGCTGGCAAAGGTGTGGAGCAAGGGGAACACTCCTCCATTGCTGGTAGGAGTGCAAACTTGTACAGCCACTTTGGAAATCAATCTGGCCATTTCTTTTAGAAATTGGTAATAGTTCTACCTCAAGACCTAGCTATACCACTCCTGGGCATATACTAAAAGATGCTCCAACATACAACAAGGGCACTTGCTCAACTGTTTGTAGCAGCTTTATTCATAATAGCCAGAATCTGGAAACAACCTAAATGTCCCTTAACTGAAGAATGGATGAAGAAAGTGAACATTTATATAATGGAATACCACTCAGCTATTAGAAACAAGGAAATCATGCAATTTGCAGGCAAAATGTTGGAACTGGAAAAGATCACCAGGCTCAGAAAGACACATGTGGTATGTAATCACTTATAAGTGGCTAGTAGCTATAAAATACAAGATAACCAAGGCTATAGTCCACAGACAAAAAGAAGTTAAGTAACAAGGAGGAACCAAGGGAGGATGTTTGAATCTCACTCAGAAGGAGGGAAAAAAAAACATCAAAAGTAGATGGAGGGAAGGAACTGAGTGGAAGGGGATATGGGGTAGGTAGCAGAAGTGTGGATCAGTTGAGGGAAGAGTGGGGATGGGTGGGTAACAGGGTGTGGATCAGGTGTGGGGAGAGTGGGGGTGGGTGGGTAACAGGGTGTGGATCAGGTGTGGGGAGAGTGGGGGTGGGTGGGTAACGGTGTGGATCAGGTGTGGGGAGGGGGGGGAGTACTGGGAGAAAGAAAGGAAATTGATAGCAGAAGCATCTCTGGGATAGAGGTGGCTCTTGGGAGTTTATGGGGTTGACTCCAGCTGAGACTCTTAGCAGCAAGGGATATGAAGCCTGAAGTTACCACTTCCTGTAGTCAGGTGTGACTTCCAGCCCAGGGAGGTGAACACCAACCCACCTATAAAACCTTCGTTTCATAATTTGTCCTGCCTATAAGAAATGTAGGGATGAAGATGGCGTAGAGATTGAGGGAATGACCAAGCAATGACTGGTCCAACTTGAGTGTCACCCCACGGGAGAGAGCGAAACTCTGACGCTATTAATGACACTCTGCTATGCTTGCAGACAGGAGCCTAGCATAATTATATTCTGAGAGGCTTCATCCAGCAGGTGATGGAAACAAATGCAGAGACCTGCAGCTAAACAATAGGCCAAACTTGGGGAGTCTTGTGGAAGAGCGCAGGAAGGATTGAGGGAGCTGGAGGGGTCAAGGACAGCACAAGGAGACCTACCGAGTCAGCTAACCTGGGCCCATGGGGCTCACAGAGACCTGTACACATATGCAGCAGATGTGCAGCTTGGTCATCATGTGGGTCTCCCAACAATGGGCACAGAGGGTGTCTCTAACTCGTGGCCAGACTTTGGATCCCTTTCTCCTGGCTGGGCTGCCTTGTCAGGCCCCAGTGTGTAAGGATGTGCCTTGACCTGGTATGAATTAATGTGCCAGGGTGGGTGGGTACCCTTGGTGGGCCTCCACTTCTCTGACGAAAAGGGGAAGGAGAACGGGGAGAGGGGGGCACAATTGTGAGTCTGGGAGGAGAGGGTAGAGGTTATAAAGTGATTATACAAATAAATTAATGGAGAGGAAAAAAAGAATTTCCATCTGAAGCTCAAGAACTATGAAAAAAATAATGGAGACTATTAAAATCTAGTTCATAACTGAAAATAAAAACAAAAACAAAGAAGACATAAATGTTAGTTGGGTTTTTGTTTTTGTTTTTGGTTTTTTGTTTTTGTTTTTTGTTTTTTTTTTATCAACTTGATTCAAATTAGGGTATTTGGAAGAGAGAACCCTAATTAAGAAAATACTCCTGTCAGATTGGCCTGGAGCAAAGCCTGTGATTGATGGAGAAGGGTCCAACTCTCTATGGGTGATGTCATCTCTTGTTGGGGACGGGCTACATGGCCAATGTTCAGTCATCGTGTCAGAACCTAGGTTTTTATTTCTCCAGAAGTCTGCCATTCACCAGAAACTAGCTGACCTTGTTGTAGGTCAGCAGTTAGACACCTGTTGTGGTTTATTGTGGGGGCTGGTCATTCCAGACCCCCAAGCTACTCCTTTTCCGGTGGGACTACTGATAAGATCAGATTAAAGGCCAGCTGCCTGTGAGCAGCAGTTCCGGGAGCTTTTTCCTGACTAACCAGATCCTTCACGACTTTCCTAGAATTTCTCTCCTGCAATTAGCAGCTGTAAAGGTAGATACCTACCTGCTGGAGCATTCCAGAGTTAGGTACCCATAGCAACCCTTGCTTACGCAAATACCCATGCTTCTGTGCCTATATAAACTCTGTGAAAAATTTCAATAAACGGGGTTTGATCAGAATGCAGACTTACCCCCTTCTTCGTGTCTTGTGTTCTGTCCCTATACAGGAAAATTTTCCTCCTGAGCGTTAGTCTGTGGGTAGAAGATTCTGAGTGTAATAAGAAAGCAAACAGAGCAAAGCCAGTAAATGGAGTCCTCCATGGCCTGTGCACTGATTCCTGCCTCTGGATATCTGTCTTGATCCAAACCCTTGTTTTTCTTCATGATAGACTGTAAACTATAAGTTGAAACAAACCCTTTCCTCCCCAAATCGCCTTTAGTTATGATGCTTATCACAGCCATAGAAGCAAATACAACATGTGTATAACTGCGTATTTCTTCCTAAGCCTGCCTCCAGTGGGTCCACACTGATTGGCTGGAATCAGCTGTGTGGGAGTATTTCGCACGTAGATCAGCGAATGATATAAATCGAGGCTTAAACTACTTTGTCAATTGTCTAAATGTGGCAGCACGGTGATGGAAGTCTTCATAGTGCGGTTTTTAATTGAGCCTATACCTGCTGCACCGTGCATAGTCCAAGAACCAAGGAACACGTCCTTCTGTTATTCAAAAGGAAGTATTAATACACCAAAAGATCACTCACATCATTGCAGAAGAGCTATGTCTTAGCAGACGTCTTTGGTGTTTCATGGTTTCTCTCTCGTTTTCGAAAAATATTAACTGAATTCATGTCAGAACTACGCTTTTCCATCAGTTACTGTGATGGCTAATCTTGATTGTCAACTTGATTACAAGTAGAGTTAACTAAAATCCAAAAGTGGAGGGCATGTCAGTGAGAGACTTTTGCTTAATCTGAAGTCAGAAGATCCACTTCTATCCAGATCTTTGAGGTCGGAAGCCTGTACAAAGACATGGACGAAGGAAGCCTTTGCTCTTCGCCTGCTTGCTCTTGCCTTGCTAACTCGTCTCCCCTTCGGAGGCGCTAGAGCCCACTTCTGTGGGATTCCATCGTCTGCTGATGACCAGCCGAGATATGGAGCCTGTGGACCGAGCTTTCACTGGATTCTTAGACTTTCCATTCACAGCCAACCATTTTTGCATAAGTTGAGCCACAGCTTCTGTGCCCCGCTCCCTCACTCGCCCCGCCCCCCCTACGGGGGCAACAGTCAGGGCTACACAGACAAACACTGCCTCAAAAGAAAACAAAAAAGAAAAGACTAGAAAAGCATTAACAGGTAATGGGTTAAGTTCCTAGCAACCACCTGGCTGCTCACAACCATCTGTGACTCACCCCAGGGGATCTGACACCCTGTTCTTTCTCTTCAGGCACTGCGTTTACATCCAGGCAGCACATCTGTACACATTTTTTAAAAAATGGGAAAAAATTACAAACATTATGGTAAAATGTACTTAACATAAAGTTTATTATTCCATCCACTAAAACGCATTCTGGCATTAGCAACGTTCATGTTTCTGTGCAGCAGGATTGCCGTCGGGCGGTCCAGCATCTCTTCCGGAAGCTGTGTGTCCGGTCTACAGAAAGCCCCTGCAGATTCCCTAAGCACCTGGCAAACCTCTTGCTTTGTTCTGGTTTTTATCTCTCTCAATTTCCATATTCTAAGCATCTCATTTGAATGAAAACGTGTCTATGACTGGTTTATTTCACTTAGCCTGATGCCTCAAGGTTTATCTACTTTATATCGTGTCAAAATCCCATTCTGTTTGTTGTTGTTGTTGTTGTTGTTTTTGGTTTTTTTTTTTTCTTTTTTTTGGTTTTTCGAGACAGGGTCTCTCTGTGTAGCCTTGGCTGTCCTAGACTCACTTTGTAGACCAGGCTGGCCTCGAACTCACAGCGATCCACCTGCCTCTGCCTCCTGAGTGCTGGGATTAAAGGCGTGCACCCCCACGCCCAGCTCCCATTCTGTTTTTAAAGTTGGATAATACTCCCTTGGCAGGGTCTGTCCACATTTGGTTCATCCATCTGTGCTCCTATGGACATTTAGGCTGCTTCTCCCTGTTTGCTACTGTGAATAATGTTTCCTAACTAAGAGTTCTTTTCTCCTTCTGTAGAACAAACAAGAGCAAGATGGACTAAAATGGGACCCTGCTGTTGAGTGAAAGCCCAAATTGTTGACTTCACTAAACAAGCAACCTTTGTTTCTCCTCTTCCCTGCCCCCTCCGGCCCCCTCCTCCCCTCCTCCTCCTCCCCTCCCCTCCTCCCCTCCTCCTGCCCTCCCCTTCTCTTCTCCTTCCCTCCTCCTCTCTTCCCCCCATCTTTTGTTTGCTTTTCCAAGACAGGGTTTCTCTGCATAGCCCTGGCTGTTCTAGAACTCACTCTGTAGAGCAGGCTGGCCTTGAACTCAGAGATCTGCTTGCTGGATTAAAGGTGTGCTCCATCACCGCCTGATTTCTCTTTGTTCTTAAACAAGAGGATGTGTGTTGTGGGAATAGGACCCAGGACCCAAACTTGGCTGTTGAGATATGACACTGAATGCTGTTTTGCTGATAAAGCATCTTCCGGACACCGTACCACAAGCTACAATAGCCTCCTGTGCTGGGGTGATAGGTACCGTGGGAGCAGGGTCTAGTAAGCCAAGTGTCTCTGACACTGGGAGACAGTGGTCTCAGAGGATGAAGGACACAACCAAGGGTTTAGCCTTCAGCACAGGAAATACCTAACTGAGAGGCTACAGTGATATAGGTCTGAATAAGCTTTTTTTTTTTTTTTTTTTTTTTTAATGCTGGAAATAAATTATCTTGATTTGTGCCTAGCTGCTGAGAAAGCGATTAGTCTTTCCCAGACGGAAAAACTATTTGCTATTAAAAATTTATTTTTAAATAACAGGCCTATCACTATGTTTCTTTGTCAGTTTTTTTTAATCTCCTAAAACAGCTAAAAATAAAATAGATCATGAGAAAAGTTGTGAGGGAGGCACAGCTTCTTAAGGAGAAAAATAGATAATTTTGGCTCTTTTGAACAAATGGTAGAGCTGTGTTCACCAGGGCAAGGTCGCTGTAGCAAATGATTTTAGGTGATATCAAAGCTTGAAATGGAATCAAATGCCCTGAGATGAAGAACACTTTTATAATTACTTTTAAATCTTTCCTCAAGGCTTAGGAAAGTTTCCTGGGTTGCAGAGGGCTGGCCTCTGCTGATACGGTAAGGACAGGGAGCTGAAATGTTAAGATTGCCAGGGCTGCAGCCACCTCTGCACTGCCCTTCGTCATGTCTACTTACCACGACTTCCGTTCATAGACACTCAAAATTCTGCCACTTAATTCCTTCCTATACCTCCTAGCCACGGGGCCTCCTAGGAGATCCGAAATCTGAGTATACTCTGGACACAGCCACCACCTGTTATAGAGTGTGTAATAATCCCTGAGGGACACTCACTCTCAGTTGTGCCCAGCTGATTTCTAAGTCTGTCGCTACAAAACACAAACTTCTCTGGGCAGAAACTGTCCAGCTCAGTCCGTATCTTCCCATGGTGCAGCTCCTGCCTGTAACTGACACCTTTGATGAGTGACACGGATATGAACCAACAAGGCCTCAGAGTGTTAGGCCCCAAAGAAGAGGGAAAGGAAAACCATCTCTCCACTTACAAATATTCAGGTTTTCGATACCACACAAGTCTACAGTTCTCTATAGATACCAACTGGTGTCTATAACTTACTTCAATTTTGATAGAACCTGGAGTTGCAGGAGTTTGAACAGTTTAGAGCTCAGCCTATGCCCTGCTCCGTATTGTATAAAACAGTGGCTTTCTTGCCCTAGGAGACTTGACTTTACAAGCAGCTTTTCACTCTATTTTGAGGGAGAAGGGTGACTGCAGCCCCCACATGGGCTGAGAAACTGCACCACCTGTCGATCACCCACTCAGCACAGAATGGTCAATGACTTAGTCCTCCTGGAAATAGAGAGGGAGCCACCCTGTAAGTTTATTGAGGTGAATTTAAATTGTGGGGTATACGGACATATTAAAATCAAGGACCTCAGGCCCAAGAGTTAAGTGGACATGTCAGACTTCATCTGACACCCACAAAGAGATGGGCACCTAACAGTCTATGGCCCCACCTCATCTGTCACCTGAAACCTGGTGTTTGCACAAGGACTGAGCACTCTCAACATGGCTCTGAGTTTTCCACCCTTGCCCCAGCTCCAGAAATAATGACTCTGAGACCCTGTTATCTATGAATAAGTGTCAGGGCCACAGGCTTTGGCTCGGTCTCTTTTATTCTATTCTATGTGTGCCTCTCCTCACTTTTATGCGTCTGTCCTCCTCAGAGTCCAGGGTGAATCTCCCTCTGACTCTATCCCAGAGTTCATCTCTCTTGCTGAACTCCCACCTCTGATTTCCTGCCTCAGCTAAGAGGCTTTTTATTGACAGGTAAACAAGAGACTCTCTCTACAGCTCATGCCCTGTGTCAACGCAGCCTGCTCATTTGCTATCTGGATCTAGTCCTGCCTCTTACCGTCCAGCTGAACTCTGAAGTTTCCCTCTCACCACAGAGGGCGGCGGTGGCGGTGGCGCAGCGGAGGCAGCAGCAGAGATTCTCCATCCCTCACTGCCGCCCCCACCCATCCCTCACCCCCGCCCGTCTGCTCCATTAGCTCACCAGTGCAGACTCAGTCCACATCCGAAACCTCCTGAGCTCTGCAGCAGCCTCCTTAAGTTGCTTTCATTCTGTAGCCCACATGTGTGCATAGTGATGATATAGTGTGTCTACTGTGTACGTGTGTGATATGAGAGTCAATATGAGTAAGTAAAGGGCAGAATAAACATTCCAGGCTGCCAAGGTTGGTGGACTTTATTACGAAATGCTGTCATTAAAGCTGCTCACTAAATTCTGACACCATGTAAAGACACAACCTGCTCGTGGATGTGCCTGGTGAACTGCGCCCTTGACTCACCCCGCACTGCTCCTTGCTCGGCCGAGGGCCGGCTCAGGAGACTCAAACATCTACTTGACTAAAATAATCAGGTGTTTACAAATTTCCCAGATTTCGCCATTTTCTCTAAAAGTTCATCGAGCACAGGGACACATTTTACTTATTTTTATCAGTTTATTATGAGAGATGTTAAAGGACACAAATAAGTGGCCAGTGGCCTGGCGTGTGGGTGAGATCCAGAAGTTCCGTGAGCATGGGCTTCTGTCCCTGTGGATTTGGGGTCCCGGAATGTGCTCACCAGCGCCCAAACCCTCAGAACTCTGTTTTTAAGACTTCCGTTGAGGGATTATTAGGTAGGCATGATCAATTAAAGCATTGACCATTGATAATTAATCAAATCTCCAACTACTCTCATCAGAATTGGGGTTTGGGTGGCGTATGAGGCTGACAGCTCCAAGCCCTCAATGATGTCTTGTTCTTTCTGGTCACTAGATGTTCGTATATCTATTGTCCCAAATTGCACAGGTGAAGGAGCAGTTGTAATAGATGTACACACACACACACACACCACAGACACACACACACACACACACACACACACACACACACACACACACGAGAGGAGTGGGGGAGGGGAGATCTCACCAGGTGACTATACACAGCTGTTACCACCTCTGAAGTCGCTGTGGAATAGGGCTGACTTTATTCCATAGCAATTCCAAGAATAACATTTGCAGGAATGCGGAGAAGCTTCTTAGTGATAAAAGTGAGCAGATTTTCACGTAAATATAAGATAATATTCAACGAGTACAGTTTTTATGAAGGCTAGTTGGAATGTGGAATCTTAAAGTATAACAAAGTTTTTTAAAAGATTTTTAAAAAATGTATGTGTGCTGGGCATGGTGGCACATACCTTTAATCCCAGCACTTGGGAGGCAGAGGCAGGCGGATCGCTATGAGTTCGAGGCCAGCCTGGTCTACGAAGTGAGTCCAGGACAGCGAAGGCTACACAGAGAAACCCTGTCTCGCAAAACAAAACAAAACAAGGGGCTAGAGAGATGGCTCAGAGGTTAAGAGCACTGTCTGGTCTTCCATAGGTCCTGAGTTCAATTCCCGGCAACCACATGGGTGGCTCACAACCATCTGTAATGTGATCTAATGCCCTCTTCTGGCTTGCACGTATACATGCAGATAGAGCACTCATAATACAATAAATAAATAAATAAATAAATAAAATCTTTAAAAAAAAAAAAAAACAAACAAGTATGTGTATAAGTGCCTGACTCTGTATTTGCACCATGCAGGCCCACCCAGGAGGAAGTTGAGAGAATATGACAAGGTAGCTGTCATTTCTCCTCGAAGTGGAGTCCACACGGTTGTGAGCTGCCATGTGGGTACTGGGAACTGAACTAGGTCCTCTTTCTTCAAGAGCAATAAGTACTCAACTACTGAGCCCGTTCTCCGGCCTAAATGTAACTATTTAACGTCTTGCCTTGATCATCTGGGGAAACCAGGCCTTTACCACTATAAAACATTATGAACAAAACAGCAAAAATGTAATTACTCATATGTCATCATTTCCTGCTAATGCCCAGAATTGCTACATCTCATCAGCTTCCTCTAGTCTAGGATAACTTTGGTAACCATGTTCTTAAGAAGAAAAAAACAAAACAAAACAAAACAAACAAAAACAAAACAAAACAAAAATAAAACCGGCCTTGCCCATCGTGGCAGTGTTTAGTAACAGGAATGCAACGGCCACTAATTTTGATTTAGGCACAAGAACTACCCAGCATTGCTTCTGTGCCATCGGCAGACGTGTTAGCACAGTGGAAAAGAGCATGTTAGTAACTACACATTGCCCACAAGACCGTCTGAAAAGGCACACGGGCTTCCGGGAGCCAGAGGGACACTCCGTAAACTCTCGGCACAGCAGCTCCTCTGAGGTTCTGCTCTACAGCGTCAGCCCTGTTAGACCCTGTGCAACATTGCCGCCTTCCCTGTGAGGGGCACAACTTCAGGAAGGGGCAGAGCCAGGACTGTCCGCGCCGTGGCACCTCCCTGGGAAGCTTCTTCCCACCCACGCCAGGAGCCCAGCGCTTCCGGCTGCCTGGGGTCACGTAGT
This sequence comes from Acomys percivali, assembly GCA_907169655.1. Classification (NCBI taxonomy): domain Eukaryota; kingdom Metazoa; phylum Chordata; class Mammalia; order Rodentia; family Muridae; genus Acomys; species Acomys percivali. The sequence goes on from OU015744.1 coordinate 70,910,493, forward strand.
AGAGAACCCAGTTGTGCAGAGCAGCTGTCCGGCTTTCAGGATGACCCTGTAAGCACTAGTGCTGTGGTTTAGAGGAGGTTAAAGAGCAAACTGGGTGCCCCCAGGCTGTGCTGCTGCCTGTCCTGCAAAGCTCGGGACTCGGATGTCAGACATTTTCTTCTTCTCTCCAACACTGCACCCTCAAGAAAACCTTTTCTTGAGACTCTGCTCTCCATGGTTACCAATTACCTGAGAAATGGATCCACCACCAAGATAAGTGCCTGTTGACTGTGAGATGACTGATCTGGTAAAGGGGCGTATTACAAAGCCTGGCCCACTCCAGCTCAGTGCCTAGGACCCACATGGTAGGAGAGAGCCGCGTCTCCTCACATTGTCCTCTGAGCTATACACGCGCACACACACGCATGCGTACACACACACACCACATATCACACACACATACCACATACACACACAGCCCACACATACCATATACACATGACATATCACACATACACACACACCACATATCTCACACATACACACACACCAGGCCACACACACACCATATATCTCACACACACCACACACACACATAGCCCACACATACCACACACATATCTCACACATACACACCACATCCCACACAACACACACACACACCACATCCCACACAACACACGCACATACCACATCCCACACAACACACACACACACATGAACATGCATTAGGATGTAAAAAAAAAATTGTGTTATATGGGAGTGTTCATGTTTCAATAAGAGACTCTTAAGGTAAAATGAATTAAAAAGAAAACAGTCTGAGGCTTAGAGGCAAATGGGGTGACTCTGGAGCCCCTGAAATTGCATCAGGTGCTTACTCAGTCACGGCCAAGTCCAAGGAACTGAATGATCTGAGGAAAGAGATAAAAATGTATGTGTCCGTAATCTATCTCCTTGTGAGATGAAAGTTGTGGGTTTTTACATTTTTCATGAGTGAAAAAATACATTGTCAAAGGACAACTAGAAACATAATAGCTGTCTCAGTTTATACAGCTGATGTCATAGATGGTATTTTTAACATGTCCATATTATTCTTCCTTGCGACATCTCATCATATTTAGGGTATGTTTTAACATTTGAGGGACACGTCTACTGGGCTGTTCTTCTGATGAGGAAGGTTTCCCCATGTGCCGAGTCAGGGCAGAGGAGGCTTGCACCAGGGAACATCTTTAGATAATTCAGCAGCTCTGTCATTTGACCCGGCGTCCCCTCCACCCTGTGTGGAACAAATGGGTGCACAGAAAGGAACATTTGGGGAACAGGTGGTTCTGCCCAGGGGACACCTTGTACCTGAAATGCACACCTGCCCACTAGCAGGGCTCCCAGGGCCCTGAGCGTGTGCAGAGGGTCAGTCGGGCTCTGCTTTCAGGCCCTGAATTATGAAGCAGGGCTCTGCACGCTGGAACATTCTCACCGCAGGTGCCTTTCTAATTGCTTTGCTTTGTCTGTTGGTAGACAGTTTTGTTTTGCCTCACAGCTCTGGAACTGAAGGGTCTAGGAAGCATCCCTGAAGGTGGCTCTCTCCTTGGCAGGGTCCTGAGTGGCACAGGGTATCAGACACCAAGAGACACGGAACAGGCCTGTGCTTGTGGGTAGGTATTTTTCTGAAATTGTGAGTCTGGCCTTTCAGTTTTCAAACAGATACAAGAAGATTTCAACACCTGCCTCTAGTCGGCTGACCTCGTCGTGAGCAAGTAAGAAGTGGTCAGTTAATGTGGAATAAAATCTGCTCTTCAGAAACGACAGCATTTAGCATCACCCTGCCGTAGGAAGGCAAACGCTCTACATCCTGCCCCTGGAGTGACCATCCAGAAAGCAGGAGGGGACGCAGGCCTTAGAAAGGTCTTGATGGGACAGTGGCTTTGTGTAACGTAAAGCTGTGTTTACCTCTGCATGTGTGACCTAAGGATATGTGGTCACCCTGCTGGGTTCTCCTGCTCAGAGAGCTGTGTTCCTACAGCCCCCACCACAACCTACGACACCCCTCCTGGGGCCCTCTGGCCTCTGCTCCTGTGACCCCTTACCATGTATGACACATCTTCCTAACCACCCCAAATTTCATCTGGTCATCAAGGTCCATCTGCTGCTATTCAGACTCCGAGTCTTTCTGACTCAGCACCCACATCTCTGCAATAGTGACAATGATTTGAGAACAAACAACCTAACCGCTGAAGTTATTATGTTCCAGGCACCGTATCGAGAACCTGTATCTCCTCATTAACTCCTCACAATGGCCTTACTGCGTGTAAGCTTGACACGCTCACAGATTGCAAGTGCACCGGTCATAGCACGCTTTGGTGTTGGAACTGGAGCTCTAGTCTTGTTAACCACTTCTGAGTCTTCTTCCACAGAGGTGCTGCTATGTAAATGCGGGGTGCTGGAGATGCTGGACAGGACCACAGGCCAGAGCATCCCATCTCTAAGATTGCCTAAAGGAACAAAACAACCTTGTCCAAAGTAACATGGGAAAGCGTCCTTCTGGCTCTCATCCAACAAGATATGCTATGTCCCGATACAGTCAAGCACTCTGCTGGCCTGCCAACGCCTCCTCTACGAGTTCTTTTTAGTTTAAAATGTATCATAAACACGAGTAAAATTCTTTAATTTGGATATCACACAATTAGATTGTGCTGCCCAGTTGACTCGGATTTTGTGGCAACTCATGCAAAGGCCTTCCCAACTATACCAGGGTAAATTCGCATTACTGTGAAATGACTCAGAAAGATCTTATCTTTGCATAAATTTGTGGGCTTTTGTCTGTTCCTTTTTTGAAATAGGGTCTCAGTATGCAATCCTGTCTGGCCTGGAGCTTGTTAATCAAACTCACAGCCAGCGACCTGCCAGTCTCTGCCTTGCCAGCTCATCTGGATAGTATGAGATGAAATTTAGTCTACCCATGTCTATTTGTAGAGCTGTGCACCTAATACACTATATATACTTAGTATAGTTAGTGAAATAGCAACCAAAACCCAATTGCATTTGCTATCACCAAGATGCATATTAGTCAAGATTAATGGGTATACTTGGAGGCTTGAGCTACTTACATGATACTGCACATGGCAAATGATTCAACTTGGTCTTGAAATTGTTCTTGCTTTTCTTCAAGATTTTGAGGTAAGTTTTTAGAAAAGGATTTTGTGATGCAATATAGACTAAGCAAACAAACAACCCTTTCACTGGCAAGAACCTGCCCATATGAATCAAGGTACTTGATGCTAAGCAACCAACATATTGAAACAGCTACTGAAGGTGACGTGACTCTGAGGCTGTCATTTGTAACTGCACATTTCTAATTTAAGAGAGTACACAAAAGAAAAGACAATCATTCCTGCACTCCCAAACTGTTTATTTATTATGTATTACATTAGTTCTAGCATTAAAAAAATGTAATCTTTGATACTGTGAATCTGCCAATCAAATGCACGCTAGGAGGCTATTTTTGTAGCTCCTGATAGCTTCCTGTTTGTGACTTCCTTGAGCATAATACTAACTAATTTTTATAAAATCCATTCAGTAAAATTTCTGACAATAATATTTACTGTCTCCAGTGCTCTTGTTTTTTCTTTTGTAACTCTGCATTTTTGTTTGGAATAATTTTATCTTATTTTTATTAGCTTCTATTAATTGTAAAAAAAATTAATGGCTTTCATTATGACATTTTTTACCTATTAAGAAATTACAAAAGTATTAAAGTACAAGTATACTGTTGCTGAATTAGCACTTTTTATTAAGTTTGTTTATTTTAAACTTATTCACTTTACATCCCAACTGTAGCCCCTCCTATCTCCTCCCAGTCCCACCCTCCCTTCCTCTTCCCCCTCCCCACTTCCCCTAGTCCTCAGAAAGGGAGCCCTCCCCCCACCATCTGACCCAGCCTATCAAGTCTCATCAGGACTGCCTGCATCCTCTTCCTCTGTGGACTGACATGGCTATCCCACCAGGGGGAAACTATCAATGAGTGGGCAACAGGGTCCTTTTCAGAGGCAGCCCCTACTCCCTATATTGTGGGACTCACAGGAAGACCGAGCTGCCTATCAACCACATCTGAACAGGGGGTTCTAGGTCCTCTCCATGCATGGTCCTTGGTTGGTGCATCAGTCTCTGCAGGTGCCCTTGGGCCCAGATGTTTTGGCTCTGCTGTTCTCCTTATGGAGCTACTGTCCTCTGCAAGTTCTTCTATCCTCCAACTCTTCGCTAACTCACCCTGTGCTCTGCCCCAAAGTTTGGCTGCGAGTCTCAGTATCTGCTTCTACGCCCTGCCAGATGATGTCTTTCAGAGGATCTCTTTGGTAGGCTCCTGTTCTGTTCAAGCATGTCTGGTGTCTATTCTAATTGCCCTTCTCTGAATGAGATTTAAGCATCCTCCCCAAGGTCTCCTTATTATTTAGCTTCTTTAGGTCTGTGTATTGTACTGTGGTTATCCTGTATTATTTGGTGAATATCTGCTTATAAGTGAGTTATATACCATGCTTGTCTTTCCGGGTCTGGGCTACCTCACTCAGGATGATCTTTTCTAGTTCCTTCCATTTGCTTACAAATTTCAAGATCTCTTTGTTTTTAATAGCTGAGTAGTATTCCATTGTGTAGAAGTACCAGTTTCTTTATCCATTCTTCAGTTGAGGGACATCTAGGTTGTTTCCAGATTCTGGCTATTATAAATAAGGCTGCTATGAACATAGTCGAGCAAATGTTCTTGTTTTGTGGTGGAGCATCTTTCAGGTGTATGCTGAGGAGTGTTATAGCTGGGTCTTGAGGTAAAACTATTCCCAATTTTCTGAGAAAGTGCCAGATTGATTTCCAAAGTGGTTGTACAAGTTTACATTCCCACCAACAATGGAGGAGTGTTCCCCTTTCTCCACATCCTTACCAGCCTGTACTGTCACTTGAGTTTTTAATCTTAGCCATTCTGACAGTTTTAAGATGGAATCTCAGAATTGTTTTGGTTTGCATTTCCCAAATGACTATGGGAGTTGAGCATTTCTTTAGGTGTTTCTCAGCCATTTGATATTCTTCTGTTGAGAATTCTCTTTTTAGCTCTGTACCCCATATTTTAATTGGATTGTTTGGTTTGTATATATTTTGGATACTAACCTTCTGTCTGCTGTAGGGTTGGTGAAGATCTTTTTCCAGCCTGTGGGCTGTCGCTTTGCTCTGTTGACAGTGTCCTTTACCTTACAGTCTCATGAGGTCCCATTTATTAGTTGTTGATCTTAGGACCTAGGCTGTTGGGGTTCTGTTCAGGAAGTTGTCTCTAGTGCCAATAAATTCAAGACTTTTCCTTGCTTTCTCTTCTAACAGATTTAGTGTGTCTGGCTTTATGTTAAGTTTTTTTTTTTTTACTTATTATGTATACAATGTTCTGCCTGCATGTATGCCTCCCTAGCAGAAGAGGGCACCAGATCTCATTATAGTTGCTTGTGAGCCACCATGTGGTTGCTGCGAATTGAACCCAGGACCTCTAGAAGAGCAAACAGTGCTCTTAACCATTGAGTCATCTCTCCAGCCCTTATGTTGAGGTCTTTAATCCACTTGGACTTGAGTTTTGTGCAGGGTGATAAATATGGATCCATTTGCATTCTTCTACATGTAAAGATCTAGTTAGACCAGCACTATTTGTTGAAGATGCTGTCTTTTTTCCATTGTATGGTTTTGGCTTCTTTGTCAAAGATCAAGTGTCCGTAGCTATGTGGGTTTATTTCTGGGTCTTCAATTTGATTCCATTGATCCACCAGTCTTTTTCTATGACAGTACCAAGCAGTTTTTATTGCTGTTGCTCTATAGTACAGACTGTGGATGGAGATACCTCCAGAGGATCTCATATTGTACAAGATTGTTTTAGCTATCCAGCATTTTTTGTTTTCCATATGAAGTTGAGAACTGCTCTTTCAAGGTCTGTAAAGAATTGTGTTGGCATTTTGATGGGAATTGCATTGAATCTATAGATTGCTTTTAGTAAGATGTCTATTTTTACTATTTTTATCCTCCTGAGACACAAGCACTGGAGATCTTCCCATCTTCTGACATTTTCTTCAATTCCTTTCTTCAGAGACTTGAAAATTTTTTCATACAAGCCTTTCACTTTCTTAGTTAGAGTTACACCAAGATATTTCATGTTTTGTGGGTATTGTGAAGGGTGTTGTTCCCCAAATTTCTTTCTCAGTCCATTTGTCTTTTGTATACAGAAGGGCTACTGATTTTTTTTTTAGTTAATTTTGTATCCAGCCACTTTGCTAAAGGTGTTTATCAGCTGTATGAGTTCCCTGGTAGAATGTTTGGGGTGACATATGTATACTCCCATATCATCTTCAAATAGTGATACTTCTTTCTTTCCAATGTCTATCCCCTTGATCTCCTTTAGTTGTCTTATTGCTCTAGCTAGGACTTCAAGTACTGTATTGAAGAGATACAGAGAGAGTGGACAGCTTTGTCTTGACCCTGATTTCAGTAGAATTGATTTAACTTTCTCTCTGTTAGTTTGGTATTGGCTACAGGCTTGAGTATACTGCTTCACTATGTTTAGTTATGTGCCTGATCTCTCCAAGACTTTTACATGAATGAGTGTTGGATTTTGTCAAACACGTTTTCAGCATCTAAGGAGATGATCATGTGGATTTTTTCCTTTCAGTTTGTTTATATGATGGATTACATTGATGGATTTCCATATATTGAACCACCCCTGCATGCCTGGGTTGATGCCTATTTGGTCAAGGAGAATGATATTTTTGATATGTTCTTGGATTTAGTTTGCAAGTGTTTTATTGAGTATTTTTGCATCAATGTTCATAAGGGGAAAAGGGCTAAAATCCTTTTTCTTTGTTGGGTCTTTGTGTGTTTTATGTATCAAGGTGATTGTAGTTTCATAGAGTTGGTTTGGTAATGATCCTTCTGTTTTTATTTTGTGGAATAGTTTGAGGAGTATTGGTAGTATCTCTTTTTTGAAATCCAGTAGAATTCTGTCCTGAAACCATCTGGCCCTGGGCTTTTTTTTTGGCTGGGATACTTTTGATGACTGCTTTTATTTCTGTAGGAGAAATAGGACTATTTAATTTGTTTACCTGATCTTGATTCAACTTTGGTCAGTGGAATTTATCAAGAAAATTGTCCATATCATTTAGATTTTCACATTTTGAGGTAGATAGGCTTTTGAAGTAATACCTAACCATTCTTTGGATTTTCTCAGCGTCTGTCATCATGTTTTCATTTCTTATTTTGCTGATTTGGGTACTCTTCCTTTGCCTTTTAGTTCATTTGGCTAAGGGTTTGCCTATCTTGTTGATTTTCTCAAACAACCAGCTCTTGGTTTCATTGAATCTTTGAATTGTTTTCTTTGTTTCAAATTTATTGATTTCAGCCTTGAGATTGATTATTTCTACCTGTCTACTCCTCCTGGGTGTATCTGCTTCTTTTCTTTCTAGGGCTTTTCAGGTGTGCTGTTAAGTTGCTTGTATGAGATCTCTCCAGTTTCTTTATGAGGGCACTTAGTGCTATGAACTTTCCTATTAGCCCTGCTTTCATTGTGGCCCATAGGTTTGGGTATGTTTGTCCCGACCCGCAGGACTGTCAACGAAGATGCTGGAAGAGGGAGTGGGAATGGACAGAGATAAGAGATACAAGAAATGAAGACAAGACGGCCGTCCGATCAAGTCTCTGGTTATTGAGCATATCGGGCCAGCTTATATAGGGAGGAAGCCAAGTTCTGGGTAAAACTGCAAAAACAGGATGTTTAGCCAGCTGCAGGGTATTTTCAAGCTATTCTAGGCCAAGATAGGAGAGGAAGTTGGGTATACATTAGAAAAACAGCAATTCTGGTCCCACAGTGGGAAATTGCAGATGCTTGCTGTAGCCAAGTCTATGTGGCACCTTGAGGCAGTTGTGCTATCAGTGAGAAGGTCATATGTCATGGCTTCTCACATATGTTGTGTCTTAGTTTTCATTGAATTCTAAAAAGTGTTTAATTTCTTTCTTTCTTTTGTCCCTGAGCAGTTGTTGTTGAGTAGAGAATTGTTCAGTTTCTATGTGTATGTAGGCTTTTTGTTATTTCTATTGTTGTTGAAGTTCAGCTTTAGTCCATGGGTCTGATAAGATACAAAGGATTATTTCAGTTTTTTCATATCTGTTGAGGCTTGCATTGTGGCTGACTATATGATCAGTTATGGAGAAGGTTCTGTGAGGTGCTGAGTGTTTGGGTGATAAGTTCTGCAGATGTCTGTTAGGTCCATTTGATTCATGACATCTGTTAGTTTCATTGTTTTTTCATTTAGTTTCTGTCTTGATGATCTGTCGACTGGTGAGAGTAGGGTGTTGAAGTCTCCCACTATTAATGTGTGGGGTTCGATGTGTGATTTAAGCTTTAGTGATGTTTCTTTTACAAATGTGGATGCTCTTGTATTTGGGGCATAGATGTTCAGAATTGAGATGTCATCTTGGTGGATTTTTCCTTTGGTGAGTATGAAGTGTCCTTCTTCATCTCTTTTGATTATTTTTAGTTGAGATTCTATTTTATTAGATATTAGAATGACTACTCCAGCTTGCCTCTTAGGTTAGTTTGCTTGGAAAACCTTTTTTAAGCCCTTTACTCTCAGGTAATGTCTATCTTTATGGCTGAGGTGTGTTTCTTATATGCAGCAGAATGATGGGTCCTGTTTACACATCCATTCTGTTAACCTGTGTTGTTTTATTGAAGAGCTGAGACCATTGATGTTGAGAGACAGTAATGACTCAGTGACTATTGGACCCTTTTATCTTAGTGTTTGTGTGTTTGTCTGCTTTTGCTTTTGCTGTAGTAAAGTTATTTACATCCCGTGTTTTTTAGAGTGTAGTTAACCTCTTCTGGTAGGAGTTTTCCTTATCTTCTGTAGTGCTGGGTTTGAACATACATATTGTTTAAATTTGGGAATTAGCTTTTCTTTGAAAATATTTTTATTTCAATTTGTAAGATCCTTTGTGTATAGAACTCTATATTGTTAATTATTTTATTTCCAAGTGATTTTTTGCATGTGTATGGTATGTGTGTATATATGTGCACACACATTTATGTGCATATAGACGCCAGAGGTTGATGTCATATGTCCTTCCTTTATCTCACTCCCTTTATTTTTTTGAGACAGGGCTTCTGACTGAAACTAGAGCCTGACTTCCCTTCCCCAGTGCTGGTGTTACAGACACTTACTGACTCATGTGCCCCATTTTTATGTGACTGCTGTTGATCTAAACTCAGGTCTTCATGTGTGCATAGGAAGCACTTTCTTTACCTGGCCGGGCGGTATTGGTGGCACACACCTTTAACTTCCGCCCTTGGGAGGCAGAGACAGACAGATCTCTCTGAGTTCGAGGCCAGCCTGGTCTACAGAGCGAACTCCAAGACAGACAAGGCTACAGAGAGAAAGCCTATCTTGAAAAACCAGAAAGATAGACCCATGATCTATCTGTCTTTCAGTAACTTAAAGGTATCATTACATTGTTACCTGTACTCTAAGAAACCAACTATCTTAATGTTATTAATAATTATTTGAGGATAATTGTTTTCTAGTTGATGTAAGAGAATTATTTACTTATTAGTATAATTGTACATAATAATGAATTTCATTATATCAATTTATTTTCAAGTGTACCATGTGCTTTGGCCACATCACCCTGCATGCTTTCCTCTTTCTGTCCTGTCTCTACTCTGCTAGTCTCCCTGCTTTCCCCGAGCTACCCTTTCTTTTCATACCATATGTGTCTATATAAAATCTTATTTCCACAAAGAAAACATGGTATTTCCCTTTTTGAGTTTGCCTTATTTTGCTTAATGATCATCTCACATTGCATTCATTTTTCAGCAAACAACATAATTTCATCCTTTGTTATGGCAGGTTGATTCTGTAACTTGGCTGTAGTGACTAGTGCTGCAATATAAGTGACTGCGCGAGCAGCTCTGTGGGATGTTGACTGAACCTATGCACCAGAAGTGGTGTAACTATGTTATGTGTTTATTTTATTTTCAGTATTTTTTTTTTTTAGAAATCTCCAAATTGATTTCTATAGTGGCCAGACTGATTTGCACTCCAGCCAACAGTGTCTAAGGGTTTATATTTTCCCTATGTCCTTGGAAGTTTTATTTGTTTTCTTCATGATAACCATTCTGACTGGGGACAGATGGAATTTCACAGTAGTGTATATGTGTTGCACACACATGTAGAGGCCAGAGTTTGATACTGACGTTGAGTGTCTTTGCTTTCTACCTTATTTTTTGAGATAGGTTCTTTCACTGAGCCTAGCAGTGACTTATTTGGGTAGGCTAGCTGGCCAAAGATCTTCCTGTCTCTGCCTCTCCAGTACACGCTGCAGGACCTGACGTTTTGTGTGGTTGCTGTAGATCCTGGTGCCTGCGGAGGTCAGAAGAGGGTGTTGGATGTTCTGGAACTGGAATTACAGATGGTTAAGAGATACCTAATGTGGGTGCTGGGAACCGAACCTGGGTCCTCTGCAAGAGAAGAAAATGCACTTAAGCACCCAGCTATCTTTTTTTTAATGCAGTTTTAATTTACATTCCACTCATGAACTGCTAAGGCCATTAAATGTTTTTCCATGCTTATTGGCAATTTGTTCTTCATTTTTGGCAATTGTCCATTTCATTGGCCCATTTATTGACTATTTTGATAGGCTTTTTTGTTAGTTCCCTGTTTATATTATATATTAGTTCTTTGCTAGATGTATGTAGCTACTAAGAATTCTTCCATTCTGTAGGCTGTAGCTTCACTAAACGTTTTCCTTTGCTGTGCAACAGATTTTGAATTTTATGAAATTTCATTTGTCAATTCTTGGTGTTATTTCCTGAGATATTGTTGCATTTCAGAGAGTCTGCCTATTATTTTGAGGTGTTTCCCTTTAACAGTTTCAGGGTTTTGAATATTACATTAAGGTACTTGATCCATTTTCAATTGATTTTTGCCCAGGATGAGAGATAGGGATCTAGTTTTGTTCTTCTACATGTAGGCGCAGCAGTCTGGGTTGGCAGACGCTGCCCTTCAGAGACTAAAATACGCTGCTTCACTTTCTTGTTAAGATATTTTCACCATCTTAGAGTTAAGTGTCTAGACTGATCTGTTTTTCATTTCTGCTGATTGGGGTTTGATGTGCCTCTTGAATTTTCAGGTTGATATATTTTGTTTTGAAATTTTTTTCATATAGCCTTCCAATATTGCTTATCTCCATTTTCTTTTAAAGATTTATTTATTTACTATTTATACAGTATTTGGCCTACATGTGCATGTATGCCTGCACCCCAGAAGAGAGCACCAGATCTCATTGTAGATGGTTGTGAGCCACCATGTGGTTGCTGGGAATTGAACTCAGGACCTCTGGAAGAACAGACAGTGCTCTTAACCTCTGAGCCATCTCTCCAGCCCATCTGTCCATTTTTTAAGACCCCAATTTTACAAAGTAAACTTTTCCATTGTCTTATGTATTTCCTATTCCCTTTCTCCAAACTCTTAGCTTCATTCTAGGTATTTTCTATTGTTTTAATTCACTAATTTTATCTTTCATGTAAGTAATCAGTTGTTAAAGCTTCCATTCTGGACCCCCTAGCAGGCTTCCATCTTTGCTTAGGTCTCTTATTCCAGAAGATATTTATTTTTCTGTCATTCCCTCTTGTCGTAGAAATATTTCTCAGCTTGCTTCACACAAATGATTTGGGGATTTATTAAAAACTATAAAATGCTTGCTGGGTGGTGGTGGAGCATGCCTTTATCCCAGCACTCAGAAGGCAGAGGCAGGTGGATCTCTGAGTTCCAGACCAGTCTGGCTATAGATTGAGTTCCAGGACAGCCAGGGCTACACAGAGAAACCCTATCTTGAAAACAAAACAAAACAAAACAAAACAAAACAAAAAACTCATATACACCCTAATATATAGACACATACAAATATATGTGTATATACATGTGTATATGCGCACACACACACACACACACACACACACACACACACACACACTGGATATACCAGAATCAGAATCCTTTGGGAGGGGCCTGAGAAGCTATACCTGGGTGATTTTTATAATTTGACTTGTGGCCTTCATATTAGCAGCATCAGCATCAGCATCAGCTGGAAATGTAAATAATATAATGTTAGGGCTCAAACCCGGACTAATGTAATCAGAAACTTTGAGGTGGGGGCATGCAATGTTAGGTGATTCTAGGCTAACGGTCCAATGCCACTGTGCTAGTAACAGTGTCCTTTCCTCTGTGTCTCCAGAATAACTAACAAGATACAGTCTGAATTCTAATTATTTTTTTTCAATTTCTTAGGCACTCAGTGTGAATTGCTTTGAACTCTTAGGTGTCTGTCTTTTCTCACACTGGGTTTTTAGACCTCTTGTATTTCTTTTATATCTCTAAATACCAAACATATATGTTTGATGACATAGTTTCCTCTCAAGACCATAAATTCATAATTTTCTCGTTTGTTTTATTATAATAGTAGCTATACTGAAATCTCTTTTGGCTCAATAAGTTTTCATTACTGTATCAAACACACCGATTCTGTTTACCCTAGACATTTCCTTTTGCGGTTGCCCATCTCATTTCCAACTTATTTCTCTAGAAACAGCTCTCTTCCGACCTCTGCTGGTATGACAGCAGACAACCATTTCATGAATTCTGTTAAATTTAAATTCTTCATATAAAAAATGTACTCGGGAATTTCTACTGAGATAGCAAAAGATGCGGAGTGTTTTAAATTGGTAGGCATTCGAAAAGAGATAACTGAAGCTGCGCATGGTGGCTCACGCCTTTAATCCCAGTACTCCAGAGGCAGAGGTAGGTAGATCTCTATGAGTTTCAAGGCCAGCCTGCTCTACAAAGTAACTTCCAGGTCAGCCAGAGCTGTTACAGAGAAACCCCTCTAGAGACCAAATCAACACAATTTTTTGTTCAGGGCCTGAGCACCTGAACCCTACCCCCTCCCCCGATTCCCCACCCACCGACCTGGAGGTTCCAGGGAGAGCCACAAACACACAGGGAGCAACCGTTCCTAGGAGCTTGCACAGGGGGAGGGGGGCAACCAATCAGAGCTACAAGTCACAGTGACCAGAACAAACGGAAAAAGCTCCTCCTGCGGTATGGCCCTGGTCCCCTAGTTTAGCCCTGGTCACGCAGCCAATCAGCTTAAAGTCACCCTGTTAGCCAATCAAGTTTCTACTAATCGCTGCTTCTGTAAAGGGTATAAAAACCCACAGCCCTTGCTGCTCTGGGTCTCCTCCTTCCCGAAGGCAGGTAGACCCCATTGTGACAGATCAATAAAAGCCTCTTGCGTTGGCATCGATCTTGTACTCTGTCTCTCATTGGGGCTTCCAGGAAAAGACTCACCCGACACGAGTCTTACACCGCATTTTGGGAAAACAGAAACATAACAACCACAAAAAAGATTTTGGGTTGGAGAGATGGCTAGGCCGTGAAAAGCACTGACTGCTCTTCCAGAGAACCCAGGCAGGGTTCAATTCCCAGCACCCACACAGCAGCTCACAACTGTCTGTAACTCCAGGAACCAACACCCGAACACAGACATACATGCCAGCAAAACACTAATGCACATGAAATTAGAATAAATTATGTATACACATACATGCATACATCAGACATATATACACATATACAACTGGAGATCAAGATGTAGCACTCTCAACTCCTCCATCACCATGTCTGCCTACGAGCGCCCATCCTTCCCGCCATGATGATAATGGTATAAACTTCCGACACTGTAAACCATCTTCAATTAAATGTTTGCCTTTGTAAGAACTGCCGTGGTTCCCAGGCGTGGTGGCGCACGCCTTTAAACCCAGCACTCGGGAGGCAGAGGCAGGCGATCGTTGTGCAGTCTGGTCTACACAGTGAGTCCAGAACAGCCAAGGCTACACAAAGAACCACGTCTCGAAAAACGAACAAACAAACAAACAAAAGAGTTGTCGTGGTGATGTCTCTTCACAGCAATAAAACCCTTAGTTGGTACCAAGGAGGGGGTGTTGTTGTGATAGGCCTGACCATGTTTTGGAGGGATGTGGATTTTGGGACTTTGGATTAGGAAAGCCCTGGAATGCTTTAAGTGGGCCATCTAGTAGAAACATGGCAGACAGTGGTATCGAATGAGATTTGAACTGTGGGGCCCTGGCTCAAGAGGTTTCAGAGGAGGAGAATTTTAGTATGGTTCCTACAGAATTGTTCTCGTGTTATTTTGGTGAAAATGTGGGCTTTTGTCCTTGTCTGAAGAGTCTGCCTAAGACTAAGGTGAAAAGATTTAGATTAATTGCACTGGCAAAAGAAAATCTCAAAAAAGGCTAGTATAGACTTTGTCCTGTGGTCCACTCTTATGAGGAGCATTTTGATCAAACATAGCAAGCTGAGTAAGGAAAAAACCAAAATGTGTGATTCAAGGGTTAAAGGGGCTCCAGAAAGTGAAATGGAGCTAAATCCTGTGTTCACAGAGATAAAGAGACTAAAGACATTAAATGGAATTAACGGAGTGGCGACCTTGGGCAAGATCCCACCCAGCTAAGCTTTCACCTTGTGAAAGGGATGTTGAAAGAGGAAAATTTCCCCCATTCTAAATGTACTGCATTTGCAGTTATATGAGGGATAGGTATATCATGATAGGACTTATTATGACTGGTTGTTGTTTTCATTTGGACATAAGGAAATATAACTGTGTGTCAAGTGGGCAAGGAGTGAATTCTGGTGGCTGTTCTCAGTTGTCAACTTGACTGTATCTGGAATGAACTACAATCCAGAAATGAGGGCACACCTGTGGTCCAGATCTTGAGGCACATGGGGATGGCACATGCTTTTGATGTGGATGAACCTTTACTCCAGATTGTGAGGCATAGTGGCCTTGCTTACAAAGATCTATAATGAAAAGGAATGAAAGAAAAGCTTAGGTCCAGGCATGGTGGTACACAACTTTAACCTCAGCACTCCGGATAAAGACGCAGGCAGATCTCTGAGTTCAAATTCAGACTGGTCTACAGAGCAAGTTCCAGAATAACCAAGCTTAGGCAGTGAAGGAAACCATGGAAAACAGAAAGCTGGCGAAGATGTAATGGGACAGGGGGACCATGTTCCAGGCCTAGCTTGGCAGCTTTGGCCATGTTGTTCTGGCTTTAGATTAAGGATGGAATTTCCCTCTGAAATTCCACTGAAGCCACTGAAGGCAGGAATATGCAGGGCTGGGTGTTCCTGCATGGAGGCCCAGAAAGACCAGTGTGTGAAGTGGCCGAGGTTGTGCCCTGTGCTGGCAGTTGGACTTGGTAGAGTCCCCTGGGTGGTACTAGTTTTGAAGGCGTGGAGTCATGGGGAGCAGCTGAGACTTGGCACTGTGAGAGGCCAAGAAAGGCGAAGGCGCAGCCAGCCCTAGTGACAGCTGAAGGCCCAGGACTGATGGGGCCACGGGAAGAAGCTCAGGCTTGGCGCCATGAAGAGAGCCTAGGAGAGGCTACAGGTTTTGAAAGTGCAGCCCAGTTGCAGCAGAGCACCAAGAGCAGCAGCAGCAGCAGCTGTGAAGGTGAAGCCTGGGTTGTCCTTGAGGCCCCATGATGTTATAGATGTCAGGCCTATGGGCTTCCTGCTGAGAAAAGCTGCTAACAGGGAGTGGAACCAGCCCAAGAGAAAGAACTGACACCAACTGTAGTGGGACTTTAATCCAGCAACATGGCTACTCTGGATGGAATACAGACATGCCTTTAGCACACACCTTTAACCCCAAACAATGAAAATTAGGTTAGTTTGTAGAAGGAAGCATCCATGCTTGAAAGTGATGACTAAGTGAGAGGCAGACAAAGTGACAAATTAGAGAAAGAGTTGACTAAATAGGAGACACCTAACTCTCAGGAGACAGGAGAAAGGCAAGTTAGGAGGGAGCAGTGCAGGGAAGAGGAGGGAGAGAGTGACAGACAGACAGAGGGAGAGGGAGGGAGAGGAGAGGAGAGGGAGAGAGAGGAGAAGGAAGAAGAGAAAGAGGAGGGAGCGAGAGATGGCGGAGAAGGGGGGAGAGAGAGAGAGGGAGGGGGAGGGAGGGAGGGAGAGAGAGAGAGAGAGCACAGTTTTAGGTTGAAGAGAGAGAGAGAAAAAAAAGCTAATCACAAGTGAAGACAGAAGAGCCAGAGAGTGAGGAGCCAGAAGGTCAGAACAGATTGCTAGAGTTAGTCTGATGTCAAGCAGAGCAATTCAGTCAGAATCTAAGAGAAGCCAGATTTAATCAGTGAGCGTGGAGGGGAGCCTTTCTGAACTCTTAGCTGTTCTAAGGCTGAGAACATTCTAGGCCTAGATTACATTGTATGGAGGCTAGAAGCCTCCAGGACTAGGCCTAGGTTAGCAGACAGAGAAAGCAGTCTCTGAGACAATTACACTACGTAAATAAAACATACTTTAACAGTCAACAAAGAGAAAAGGAGTTGGAGATCTGAAGGGCACTTTGACATCAGACATGGAGATGCACAGTTTGGAGTTTACCCGGCTGGTTTTCGGTCTTGCTTTGGTTCAACTTTTGAAGTTGGACAAAATGCATCTTGTATTATGTTATGGCTACAAACCTGTGGGGGCCAGGGAGTGGAATGTGGTGGTTTGAATAGGTTTGGCCCCATAGACTTATGTGTTTGAATGCTTGGCTCTTTGTGGGGGTGGCACTATTAGGTTTTGCCTTTTGTTGGAGGAAGTGTGTCACTGTGGAGGCGGGCTTTGAGGTCTTATGCCCGGTGGGTGTTCCAGTTTCTTCCTGCTGCCTTCAGATCAAGATGCAGAATTCTCTGCCTGGACATTGCCATGATGATAATGGATGGCCCCTCTCAAACTGTAAGCCAGCCCCAATTAAATGTTGTCTTTTGTAAGAAAAAGAAAAGAACACAGCTGAATGTAAAATATGTTATAATTCACATGTTTAGTTTACAAGTGACTTTTTTCCAAATTAAATTCATGCTTGTTAAGGTGCTAGGAACAATGAAATAGAATATTTAGACACGTTTCTTTTCTGTTTTTGGAGACAGGGTCTCTCTGTGTAGTAGACACATTTCTTAAAACCTTGCTTTTTTGAAAGAAAAAAGAAAGCTTTGTATTTTTGTTGTTGTTTGGTTGTTTTTCTGAGACAGGGTTTCTCTATTGTAGCCCTGGTTGTCCTGAAATTCATTCTATAGATCAGACTGGGCTGGAAGCCAAGAGATCCACCTGCCTCTGCTTCCTGGATGTCCTTCAGTGCCCATCAAGGCTCCGGGTCTCACTGGGGGAGGTGGAAAATCCCTGGGTGTTACAGTTTAGCTCTTTTAGAATGAGACTGCTGCTACCTGACAGCAATGGAGACTGAGGAGCTCCACATGCCAGTGGCAATACCAAAAGTGTCACAGTTCTTTGTGCCGTGCTGAGCAGAAGGCTGAGACCAGTCAGAAGGCAGGTCTGCTGAGACCCAGGCCCGATGGCGTTTCCCCAGCAATCAGCACATAACTGGGGGTGACAGAGCAGGTTCTGGCCATCGCTGGAGCCACGGCAGCTCTGCCATCGCTTCCTTTACTGCCTTGACCAGCAGTCAAGTCCTGGGTGTTTAGTGTCAATTCTTTCCCAGAATAACTGAGGTTCAGATGGCCATGGTAGAGGAGTGGTGGGAGCACATAAGAGCAAGCCAGCAAGCCTTTACTTACAAACCTTAGGCAGTGGGGAGGGGTTTGAGGGTGACTGTCTGATTCACTGGGGCTAGAGGTGCCAGGATACTTAGTCTACATGCAGTGTGGTACAGTACCTCATTTACATGCAGTACCACAGGGTCCTATCACAAGAAGAACACAGTACTTAATTATCCTATGGGTGAGGGAAGAACTGCTAGGTACAGTTAAAAGCCATTTGCTGAAGGCTAGGATCTCCTTAGCATAGGGTGGGGTACTTCCAGGAATTCCCTGGTGCTTGCTGAACAGGTTCTATCAGGAGAGCCTGTCACCTCCCTGTGGGCTATGTGATGCTCCTTACAAGATCTGGGGCTCCTCCTATCAGGGTAAGAGAGAACTCTGGAGAAAGGGAAGCTACTACTACAGACTGGGCTCAGAGACTATCTGGAAATGTCAGACTTCAACTTTCCCAGCAGGGTTTCACACCTGGGTGCTGGGATTAAAGGCATATGCCACTAAGCCTGGCTGTTTTTTGACACTGCATTTAATACTATGTTGGGTAAGGATAAAGCCCTTGATAAATACTTGTCAAAAGAATGAAGTGGTATCATTTGGTTTATGTAACATTTTTCTTTCTATAACTGATTTTTTTTCTGCCTTAGATGAATTTTTAAAAGATTTGTTTATTATGTATACAGTGTGCCTGCCTGCCAGAAGGGGACATCAGATCTCATTGTAGATGGTTATGAGCCACCATGTGGTTGCTGGGAATTGAACTTAGGACTTTTGGAAGAGCAGCCAGTGCTCTTAACCTCTGAGCCGTCTCTCCAGCTCCCCCCATAACCGATTATTTTTAAAAGTTATTATTATTTTTGAGTTTCACATCATGTACCCCGGCCCTACTCATCCCCCCATTGCCTCATTTCTGCCCTTCATCCCTGCAACCTCCCTTCCAAAACACACACACACACCACAGAACAAAATAAAACCCAAAGCATAGAAAATATCTCATCATGGAAACTTAGATGTCACAGTGTGTCCCACAGTATGTCCCTCTGTCCGCACATCCTCACTTGCAAATGGTCATTGCAGTGAGTCACTGGTCTGGTTTGAGATGATTGGCACCATCAATATTGGATCTTCATTGGGACTCCTTCTGGTTATCCTGTGTCATGGAGAGCCTGAAGCTCTGGATCAGCAATACAGGCCCTTTCACACATCCCAACTGTCCACAGACACAGATTTTGGGGTGAGCCAACTCAGGGCTCTGGGTCTAGGCCTGGGTGGAAGCTGAGCTGGTCAGTACACTGGCTCTCCCTTATCCGCACCACCAGAGTAAGTTCTCCAGCAATGCTGACTAGATAGACCACCCCATGCTGCCATTAGCAGGAGGCAGGGTCAGCTAGCTCTCTTGGCTCTCATGCTGTTAGGACCAGCTCACCTGCACCCTTGCCTCTAGAGCCAGGGTCACTGTGCTGCCCAGCCAAGGTGCTCCAGCCTGGGTAAGGTTTGGGTCAGCTCTCTTGCCACTCACCCTTGGGGTTGGCTCTCAGCTGCTTTTGCCAGTTCCACCAGTTGCACAGGTGAGATGCTGGGCTCTTTCCCCCAAGCGCTACAGCCAATGAAGGGGCAGGACTAGCTCTCCTGCCTACTACAGATAGCAAGGCGGTGTGGAGAGCACCACTCTGTACCAATGTCACCTTGTGGTAGATGACTGGTAGGGACAACTCCTGTGCTCTTGCCCTTGGGGATGACTTACCCCCTCTCCTGAATGCTGCAGCCATTGACAGGAGCAGCTCACCCTCTCTCATGACCCCAGGGCCAGCTCTCCCAACTGCTACAGGTGGTGAGGGGCAAGGGTGGGGAAGGACATCACCCCCACCACCTAACAGCAGAAGAGTAGCGAGGCCAGCTCTACCACTTGCGGCTGGCTCACCTGCACACACACACCCCATCCCAGTGTCAGCTCTGCTGTGCTGTCCAGGTGAGATGCAGGGTCTAGTCTCCCCAGTGCTACAGCTGTTGAGGACAGGGCTAGCTCTTCGACTGCTGGAGGTGGGGTAGGGGCATCACCTCCGTGCCCATGCCACCCTATGGCAGTTGAATGGTGGGGTCAGCTCTCCTCTCACTCTCAGTCTGAGGCTGGCTCATCCACATGATTGCCACCATGGCCAGCTCCACTGGGCTGTCTGGTTGAGGCACAGGGCCAGCTCTCCAGAGCATCACAGCTAGTGAGGGGCGGGGCCAGTTCTGCACATCCCCTGGACCTCCTGGCAGTTGCCCTCATAGGACATCAACACCAACCCCTGCTGCTGCATAGCCATGGGCCCAGATATGGTCCTCAGCAGCAGCTCAGGTGGAACCTCAAGGTCCGGGCTGAGTGGGCTGGCTACACGCAATAGCTCCACACCCTCAAGTCCCCAGTTCCATCTCTCCTCATAATACTCAAGTTGCTCCACTTCTCTTTCTCTCCCATCTGTCCACCACACACTTGTGCACTACGGTGGCTCCTGCTGCAGGCTGGTCACACAGCTGGCAGGCCACTGGGTAACACTCTCTGTCCCTGCTGTGTGGCTTGGTGGCAAGTGGTTGTCTATGGCCCACTGTGCCATGTGCACAGGAAGGCAAGTCTGTGAGTGGCATGGTGGTCTGCAGGTCTGCACTTTCCCTCCTGCATTGCTTGCATTTAATTTCTATGAGTTCTAGATATAAAGCAGCTTTGGTCACCATGCCAGGCATCAAGCTAGGATGAACAAAGGACTGCCACCTGCTCTGACTCTGAATGAGCAACACTATCAACAAGGTGTCTCTCTGTGCACTGCTGGGGAAGGATGGGGATGTATAACTCAATTTTCTGTGAATGCTTCATGTGCTAACTACGCAACCAAGTTTAGAACTCTCAAGCAGCAACCTGTGTAGACGGTGGTTGAAGAACAAGTTTTCTTTTTAACTGCTCAAGTAGTTTTAAAAATTATTTCTGTTTTACACACCGCCCCATCACTGTAATATTATCTTCTACATATATTTAGGTACTACTGATTAACTCATTTAAATAGTTGCTATAGAAAATCTTAAGTTTCAAGGGGTTTAACCAGAATATGTTTATCAAAGGCAGAAGTTACTCAAGTGTTAAGTGCTCATAAATACGTTCTGCATATTTACAGCATCCGAAGCAGAGTCCTTCAACTTTAAAAAGCTTCTAGGCAACCTGAAGTTACCTATAACTACATAGAGTCAGTGAGTGACGAACATATTTATATAGAAATACCACCTAGCACCTGACAGACATTTACAAATATATAAAGCCCAATTTTATTTTTAAAAAATGTGCCTGGTGCCCATGGAGGCCAGGAGGATTCAGATGCCCTGGGACTGGAGTTACAGATGGTTCTGGACTGCCATGTGGGTGCCGGGAACTGAACCAGGTCTTCTGGAAGAGCAGGCAGTGTTCTTAACTGCTGGGATTGAAGGCGTGCGTCACCATGCCCAGCTCACATTATCTTTCAAAAGCCTGAGAGAGTACTGTGTCATGAATTTCCACTTGCACTTAATAAGTGTCTTTTAGCTCAAGTGGTTTTGGAAAAAGTGTTTACTTGATAACTTCAAGATAGGGCTGGTTGATAATAGATAAAAGGAATAGTGACATCTGTTTCCCTAACCTTACACAGGGTGAGCCGACAAAATTCAAAGAAGTTAACTGCTAATGGGTTAGACAGCTGTCACACTGTTATCATACAGATAACCTTCCTCTGCTAAGGCTGATTTTTAAAAAGAAAAGTCTACTGGAGGCAGATACTACACTTCTGTTGCACCCTGTTTATATCCAAAGATCACTCAAACTCCTAGTCTGTGGATGTCTCAGCTTCTGGAAGAAGGCAGCCATGGAGTCTCATGTACAAGTGACAGTTCTGCCCACTGACAAACAATAGGGCTTTCTGTAAAATTTTTTTGTTTTTAGTATTTACTTATTTGTGGTTGAGATAAGGTCTCGTTAGGTAGTCCTGGCTGTTCTGGAACTCACTATATAGGCTAGAATGGCCTCCCCCTGCCTCTGTCTCTCTTCTGGGATTAAAGGCACGGGTAACTTACAAAACTTTAAAGAATTATTTATTTATTATGTATATCGTGTTCTGCTTGCACGTATGCCTGCAGGTCAGAAGAGGGCACCAGATCTCACTATAGATGGTTGTGGTTGCTGGGAAGTGAACTCAGAGCCTCTTGAAGAGCAGGCAGTGCTCTTAACCACTGAGCCATCTCTCCAGCCCTTTATAAAACTTTTTAAAGGGGAGAAAAACAAATAGTCTATACTTTTTTCTTTTCTTTTTTGCACAGAACACAAACAAGATCCTAGATACCATAGAGCTATTTAACAGCCACAAGGACAAAATAGAAAACCATAAGAGATCTGAGTCTCCAGGGTGCTTTAGAACTTTAAGCAGCCTGACTGACGCCTTCTCAACATTTATTCATTTATTTGCTTATCTATTTATGTATTTATTTTGTTTTGTTTTTTTTGCGACAGGGTTTCTCTGTGTAGTCCTGGCTGTCCTGGCCTCACTTTGTAGACCAGGCTGTCCTGGAACTCACAGAGATCCACCTGCCTCTGTCTCTTGGGTGCTGGGACTAAAGATGTGCGCCACCACTGCCTGCAGTTGTATCATGACTAGAAGGGACCGTGGTCACACTCACCTTGGAGAGTGAGCAGTTACATGAGGAGATGTGTGTAGCGTGTAGCTGGCTGCCCTCTCAGAGCAATGACTGCATCAACAGTAGCACCTCTTCATATTAACCAGACTTAATCTTTATGGGACTTTGGGATCATTCCGTTCTTGACTCCAAATTGTTCAGTATTTTAAGATCAACAGTTTGAAGCAGGGTTTTATCAGTTTTGAAGATGACTCAAAATTGAGAAAAATAATTTGGCTAACAGGCTCAGGAGTCATAAAGGACCATGCCTTCTTTAGACATTGTTTTAAAAGTGAGAGACAAAAGCTAGTCATTTGTTTAATCTGCTGTCTGGGGATCTACTTATCATAGTATAACATTATTATTAAATTCACAGGTTATTTAAGAATGAAAAGAGAAGCTAGCGAGGTGACACCTTTAATCCCAGCACTTTGGGAGACAGAGACAGTGGATCTCTAAGGTTGAGGCCAGCCTGGTCTACAGAGTGAATTCTAGGATAGCCAGGGCTACAAAGAAAAACCCTGTCTTGAAAAACCAACCAACCAACCAAAACCAGAAACAAACAATCAAACATAATTAAAAAAAGAAAATCTCAAAAAAAAAAAAAAAAAAACCTCATGCAAAGAGCATAGGTCCTAGAATATATCAACCAAAAAGATGGTTAACTGTTAATACAGGAAAAAAGGCAAACACAGGACAGAGTTGTTGAAGAAGTGATGAACAGGAGCCACCGTAGTGATGTAAAAATGTGAGAGCCAAACAATGAGTTAACAGTCCTAGACTAAGCAAGAAGATTTTCACAACTCTGAGAAGAGTTTATGTCCAAGGTTACCTAGCTCTTACCACGGCATTCTCTTTAGTCTTTTGTATTCTGGTTTACAAAAATACCAGCAAGATATTGTTACAGTAATGTAGAAAAAGACACAGGTAAAGTAGCTGCCACTAGAATAGGTGTCACAGAACGTAGCCAGTTAACGCAAGACACCACTAGACCTACAGGAACATAAAGCTACAAAAAACTCTGAGGCCAAACTGTTGTTCCTTTACAACATTAGTCAGTCCAGCAAGGTCAGACAGTGCATTTGAGGCATCAGGCAAAGAGGCACCCAACCAATTTAGCCTGAAGAACTAATAGAAAAAATACTGTGAAAAGAACAAGTGACAAGCTAGACTCACTTGCTGGACAAGTGTTATGATTAGGCCAGACGATACGCTTACTTACAGCTATTGATACTTGTGATAATCTTGAAAGGAATTTACAGCTGGGCGTGGTGGCGCACGCCTTTAATCCCAGCACTTGGGAGGCAGAGGCAGGTGGATCGCTGTGAGTTCAAGGCCAGCCTGGTCTACAAAGTGAGTCCAGGACAGCCAAGGCTACACAGAGAGCCACTGTCTCGAAAAAAACCAAAAAGAAGAAAGGAATTTACTACAGAGTGGCACCTCGCTTCAGTTCAACAGAAGATGTTGACAGCTAGAAGGACTACTGAAAATTAGCTCCCACGCTTTTAAAACAAGAAACACTTCAAGCTGGGAGCAGTAGTGCACGCCTGTAATCCCAGCACTCTCCGAGGCAGAGGCAGGTGGATCTGTGTAAGTTCAAGGCCAGCCTGGTCTACAAACTGAGTCTAAGACAGCCAAGGCTACACAGAGAGACACCGTTTCAAAAAACCAAAACAACAACAATAACCAAAACCAAAAACAAAAAAACACCAAACCTACTTGAATGTCAAAAACTGGTATGATCTACTGCAGGTTAATGGACAACTGAAAACCCATAAAGAATCCCAGGAGGGCACGCCGCAGGTACACACCAAAGGAGACAGGATAAGGAGACCCATAAAGAACAAATTATAGGCTAGCATATCCATATCTCAAAAGCAATTACCAAATAAAGTAAATAACCCTTAAGTTAGAGTGCAAAATGAAATGCCTTATTGCTTAAAGGTGCTAAAGAAAAACAAACAAACAAACAATCCCAAAACAACACATCCTCATATTAAATAGTTACTTTATGGTAGGTAAATGCCATTTAAAACATTTTTAATAGAAAACTCATTTATAAATCAATTTATAAATCAAAAAAAATCAAAGATCAATACTTATTACAACTTTAACTATAAATAACTAAAATGAAAAATAGAAAAGACGGTCTTCTGTCATGCTTTTACTCCAACATCTAGGTCCTCTGTTCCTTGCCTTTCGGAGAAAACACTGCGTTGTAAGGCTGCCGTCTTTTGGGACGAGGGCAAAGATCAAACTCTTCTTTGATGTATCCTGAAAAACAAATTATGACTTTAGAACAGTACATTATCAACATGCATTTCTTTCAGCACAGATGAGCATGGTGGCACATGTCTGTAATCCTATCACTTGAGAAGTGTAGGCAGGAGGATTAGAAATTCAAAACCAGCCTGGGCTTCATGAGACCCTATCTTAAAACACCAAACAACAAAAAACAACATTTCTTTCAGCATATATCCATTACATAATTAACTTGGGTTTTTTGCTGGTTGGTTTGCTTTTTGGTTTTTGAGACAGGGTTCTCTGTGTACTTCTGGCTGTCCTGGACTCACTCTGTAGACCAGGCTGGCCTTGAACTCACAGAGATCCACCTGTGTCTACTTCCCAAGGGCTGGGATTACAGGTGTGTGTCACAGTGCCTGGCTGATTTTGTGCTTTTCTTACAGTTAAATATTTGCAGCTTTTTGAAAATCGAGGGTGACCTTCAGGTGCGAGTCACAAGTAAATCTTTAGTAAGTTTGAAAACAATGTAACAGGGTGAAGCTGAACTCAAAGTCTAGTGGTCATTTTATCATTTGATACGTGTTCACTGTTATATCTTTCTCTGGGTAAAGGTTTTAGATATATGTAACTTAAAATATTGGCCTAAGACCAAAAGTCTACAAATAAATTAAATGTCATAGACATCATAGTCAAATTATAATCTGAACATTATTATACTTGCCAGTCATATTTTGGGAAAATACATCCCTTTTCATAAAACCTCAGTATAGCCATTTATTTTTAACACAGTGACACTGGTGACAGTGAGGAGCAAAAATCACTGCTCCAAAAATGAGCTTTGATGATGCATATTAAATGTAAGTGCCAAACTGAAGGAACTGGCTGCATGTCCACATTCTAACCTCGGGATGAAACCACTTTTGAAATCTGATGACAAACCAAGCCAAGTCTCAGCAAAGTGGTTATTAGCAGTGTCAATGCTAAGTAAATGAACAGAGCAGGGGAAAGACCCTCTTTCCTAGTCAGGAGTTCACCTGCAAGCTGCAGAAGCAGCTCCTAACATACAGCTCAAGACAAAGAGAGTTATAGGTTTATATTCAAAGTTAGGTCTGTACAACATTTCTTTTTTTAAAAATCTAAAATACTGAAATCTATATTCCTACCCCTTTCCAGACACGTCTGAGTAGAAGGAAAACCAACTTCCCAGAAATGTTCTGGTGTGTTGGGTGGAATGTAGCGAAATCGGTGTCTTGAGCAGGAAGCCAACTTCTTTTCTCTCTCCTCTGCTGGCAAATCTGCATAATACTAACAATAAAAACAGGTAAAAATTTCCACTTAGAAATAACAGAGTGCTTGTTTACTTACTATAGACTAGAAGCTAAGAAAGTATTTAAGTTAAAGATCCTAAGGAAATAATGCTTACTAATGGTATTTTAGTAACTGATAACAACAACAATAATAATAAAACATTCCATGCTGATAATGTGAAATGCTTGCTTGATTCATAAGTGAGACGCAGTTTGTATCCTAATCCTGACTAACAGTCACCATCCCTTGCTGGCACAGCAACAGGAAACTGCCCTCGGCCTGGGTTCTATGTAGCTGAGAAGACAGTCAAAGGTACTGGCAGACTACTGGCCCAATTTAACTTTTATTCTAAAAGTAGGAAAAAATGGACGAGACCGTCACTGTATTTAGGAGTGTATATAGGAGATTAAAAAAAAAGAACAGAACAGAAGGGGAAATACGGAGGTGAGCGTATGAGGACTGTCTTCTTGCTCACGTTCTGACAGGCTCTGAAAGGTGAAGGGAATGAAGGAAGGCAGAGCGTGCTTCAGCAGACCAGGCTGGGACGGGTCTGCATGTTTGGAGAGAAGCAAATGACTATGACGGGCAATGTTCTGAAGGTAAACCAGTGGGATTTGCTGAAAGATAAGTTACTGATATGTGCAAAGAGCATAGAGAGCAACTAAAATCTTTTCTTAAAAACAAAGCAAAACCAGGGGCTGGAGACATGGCTCAGAGGTTAAGGACACTGACTGTTCTTTCAAAGGTCCTGAGTTCAATTCCCAGCAACCACATGGTGGCTCACAACCATCTACAATGAGATCTGATGCTCTCTTCTGGCGGGCAGTCACACATGCAGGCAGAATATGTATTAAATAATAAATAAATAAGTCTTAAAAAAACAAAAAACAAAAACAAAGCAAACCCAACCCAGACATGTAAGAGACTGTGTCCTCAAGCATAAGAACTGAATGTAGAAAACACATTTGTTTTTATACATGTGGTATGTGTGGTC
Organism: Acomys percivali; assembly: GCA_907169655.1. Lineage (NCBI taxonomy): Eukaryota > Metazoa > Chordata > Mammalia > Rodentia > Muridae > Acomys > Acomys percivali. The sequence goes on from OU015744.1 coordinate 70,937,384, forward strand.
ACTACCCTGCACTTTTAATAATACACTTTGAATAGACATTGGGATACATTTACAAACAGCAAATACAGATTACATTTAAGTACATAATATCTGTACCTTGATTAATTTATTTTTACCATTTAAAAAACTCTTTTACAGTAAATAACTAGCAGAACTACATAAAATGAAAGAAACAATCATTTTCAATGGCTGAACAGCAAGAAAGGAAGTGATTATTGAGAAGGAAAGCAGATTAACAATCTGCTTTGTGCTTTGAAATTTCAAGATATAAGTACAAGATTTGTACTGATGAGCTGGTTGTTTTATTAACTTGATGCAAGCTAATATACATGGAAGAGGAGCGTCAACTGAGGAAATGTGCCCATCAGGCTGCCTGCGGGCAACCGCTTGGGGCACTTTCTCAATTAGTGATCCACGGGAGAGGGGCTATCCCAGGGCGTGTGGTCCTGGGTGCTATCAGAAAGCAGATGGAGCAAGGCAGTGAGCAGCACTCCTCCATGGCCTCCAGGCTCCTGCCTGTGTGAGTTCCTGTCCTGATTTCCTTCTGTGAAGGAACTGTGGTGTTCAAGTGTGAACCAAACACCCCCTTTCCTCCCCAGCTGCTTTTCATCATGATTCATCACAGCTACAGAAAGTAACTACAACAACTGCCAAATTGTTTTTCAAAACAGGGTCCCAGTCTATACTCCTGCTGTGAGTAAGAGCACGTTTTCACCAAGTCCTTACTGTAACCAATGCATGCTATTTTAATGTGCTTTGATTATAGTTAATAGGAAAATATAGATGAGAAACTTAGATGTTGAAGGAGGCGTCTGACAGTTGATAGTGAGACAAAAAATAAAAACAGCGCATTTTAAGATTAAAAAAACTGTCTGAGACAATATATTAATAGGATAATTAGTATTGACTTTTTCAGCATAAGACAGCCAGTGTAAAAAAGGAAAAAATATGTGTTCTAAGGATGAAGGAAAGCTTATTTTTACTATTTTTGAGATAAAAAGTAACTCAGAGGAAAACAGGGCTTATAGTTGTACTGATTCTTTAAAGTCATGGGCACACCTTATTTCCTGACAGTGAAAAGAACGTTAGTTTGCTGCACAAGGATCAATTTCTCTAAATGGTACAGGTACGTCAGCATTTGCACGTAACTGTAGAAAAGGAAAGTGGCACATAATGTCTTGAGACAGTCATAAGAATTAGTGTTTAGGGTCTCTGCAGGATGGCTCAGCAAGTTATTGTTGCCTACCATGCCCAAGGGCCTGAGCTCAGTCCCCAGGACCCACATGATGGGAAGAGAAAGCCAGCTCCCACAGGTGAGCTCTGACCACTGTGGTCCATGTGCCCCACTCCACACTACCTAAGTAAATACAACTTTAAAAAGAATTAGGTTAGGCCTCAGTTGGGGGCACTCACTTTCAGTTATTTCTATATAACTAATATATGCTGGTCCTAGCTATATCAAACAAGGTTTCTGAATATAAATAAGATCTGTATCTGTGATTTTTAAGTCATGCACTTGTAATCTATAAAATCATACTTCAAAAGAAGCACCTCCATTAACACTTACAACTTCACACTCCTTACACGTGTGTCCAAGCAATTTCCTTCTCTCTTCTTTTTTCCGAACTACCTCAATATGAGGGAAATTCTGTATGCTAGTGTCTCTGGAGGAAAAAAAAGGAAATGAAAGTTAACCTACTTGTTACTAGAAGGATTTTTGGTTTAAAATATGAATTAAAACTGTAAAAACTCAGAAGAGAAATAACCCCCCCAAAACACTCATTTTACTTGAGATGTCCTTCTATCTATTAGTTAAACAAATGATTCCTTTCAAGTATTTATTAAATGCCTACTATATTCCAAGAACTTTTAGACTAGTACCAGGTCAGCACACAGAGTAACAGGTTCGTGGTGCCATCTTGTGCACGCTCTCATTCGCCCCCTTCCTCTAGTGCTCCTCCAGCCTCACTTCCCCGTGCTTGCTGGGCCGTCTTCTCTGTCAGGTGCCCCCATCCACTATGCTGTCACAGGTGCTTCACCCTACTTCCCTACTCCTGCCCTTAAGAATCTCCTCTTAATGGTTCCCTTCTTAGTTTAGTGCTTCGTATACATACATACACATTTAAATCTAAGTTCCCAGAAGACAACTACATGATGAGTTATAAATACTCAGAAACATAAAAGATGACTTTTGAAATGATTTTTCTTGGAGATACACCTACTCTTCGGAATATTTGATTATTAAGTCCCTTTACTTGGAAAGCATTTTTCTTCAAAACATACTGTAATTACACTATTTCCAACTACGCTGAGCTATAGGTGCCGTGTGTGGTTTAACTTTTAAGAACCCCCCAACTCTAGGGTGATGTGTGAATTCAAGAAGGGAGCGCCTGAGAGGATGGGCAAACACACTGCTACACAGCTATTCTTTCAAAGACTTCATGAAATCTAGGTTTACGGAGAGCCCATTTTTGCCATATCCTTTCCTCTGACTATAATATAGGCAGAAGGAATTCTCTAGAAGACTAGAAGCAAGGCATTACTTAAAAGCTTAGTAAGCCCTGTCCCTGGACAGCACAAGGCAAGGCACCAGGTTTGATGTATAATTCTGTCAACTTGACAGAGGCTAGACTCACTCAAAAGTCTCCAGGCACGTCTCTGAGGGACTAAGTCAGCATAGCCTCTGTGTGCCTCGGAGTACTGAGTAGCTGTGGGTGATGCCGTCCATGGGGCCCAGACAGTGTAGAGGGAAAGAGAGCTGAGCACTAGCATCCATCACGCTCTGCAGCTGCCTCCGCTCCTGCTGCTCTGACACCCCACCATGACCTGCATGTTAGAACTGTGAGCCAAAACAAACCCTGTCTTTTTCCATGTTACTCTTAGGTATCTTGTCACAGCAACGAGACAAGTAACTAGTCCACCAGGAGGAGGAGGAGGTGGAGGAGGAGGAGCAATCAAGATAACTGAGACCTTTACCATCCTTCTACCCGAATGCACTTAGGGTAGCCAGGAACTTCAGAGATGAAACAACTCATATTTGAAAAATTAGTGAATGTCTAGAAACAACTAAAATGAAGCTCCTACTTTGTAACCTCACATTAAGCTAGAGGTCTCAAAGATGAAGAGCCAAGGTGCTCACTGATGACAGTGTTTACTGCTAGAGAACAAGTCACAGTACAGTCACCTAACACAGCTAAAAACCCCACAAACCTATCATTATTTACAAGTCAACTAATTTCTAGGATATGCAATTAAAAAAAATTTGGTAAAGTAGAAAAAGGCTTATATAACATGTATCACTTGCCGAAGAGTACCCACACACACAGGTGTGTTTTGCTGTGCCTCTCCCAGGCCACTACAGGGGGGTGGATCCCCTGGAGCTATAGTTACAGTCAACTGTGAGCTATCTGATGTGGCTGCTGGGAATCAAACTCAGGTCCGGTGGAGAAATGCTCTTCTCCTTAGCCCTAGGTATTTCTTTTTTTCTTTCTTTCTTTTTTTTTTAATACATTTTATTTAAATTTTAGTTTAGGTGCCTTGGTGTAGGGGTGTCAGATCTTGGAGTTACAGACAGTTGTGAGCTGCCATGTGGGTTCTGGGAATTGAACCTGGGTCCTTTGGAAGAGTAGTCAGTGCTCTTAACCACTGAGCCATCTCTCCAGCCCAGCCCCAGGCATTTCTATCAGACACAAGGAAGTTGTAAAAAAATATCTAGGGAACTGTTTGTCCCAGGAGGCTTATAACAAGTGAAGATGTGAGAATTTGTCGAGCCTCTTTGTTTACAAGTAAAAGGCAATGTGCATGCACGGACTTGCCCATAAGAGCACATGTGGAGGTGCTAGGTGGACATCAGCATGCCTTCAAACAAACTTTTTATTGTTCTGTGAAAACTTCGCAGTGTATTTTGATCATATCTAAGTGCCCCTCTTTCCTATCATCCAACAGTGTCCTCGGCTTTCTCCAGCAGGGTCTCTAACTGAACCTCAGCTAGTTCCCTGGCTGCCCAGCAAGCCCCCAGGCCCACCTTCGTACTGACGGGGGCTGGCCTTTCATGAGGGTGCTGAGGATCTGAACTCAGGCCCTCATGCCTGCTAGGCAAGCTCGTTACTTGTTTTGTTTAAACAAAACAAAACAAAGACTGTATGGCCAGCGTGGTCTCAAATGTGCAATTGTTCTGCCTTAGTCTCCCAGGGCTGGTATTAGTGATGTGAGTCTGGCTCTAAATGATTCATTCTTCCTCCTCCTGCTCCTTTTTTGTTTTTTATTTTTGAGACAGGGTTTCTCTGTGTAGCCTTGGCTGTCCTGGACTCACTCTGTAGACCAGGTGGCTTAGAACTCTCAGAGATCCATCTGCCTCTGCCTCCATTACAAGCATGCATGACCATGGGCTGGTTTCTCTCTCTTTTTTTTTTTTTTTTTTTTGAGACAGGATTTTTGTTTTGTTTTGTTTTTTGAACTATATAGTTTTTGATGGTCTCAGTCGCCTTATAAATTATTTATTTTAATAAAAGCAACAATTAAATAGCTTACAGACTGACAAAGACAGCTCTACTGTATTTCCAATCACAATGGTAATTTAAGTAAGACCACTTACCTCTCTTTATCTTTAAAATATGGCTCCACAAATGCTTTCTGCTTGGCTCTATCATGTTTATCACCATGTACTATAAACAAGAGAATTTCACACATATAGAACTTGGTGAAAAATAATCAGTTTGCTTGGAAAGCACTATAACACATACCAAAATTTCCCTTTTCACTGATCTTCACACTTGAGTCCTGGTGGGCAATTCATTTAAATTTTCTATTTGCATCTACATAAAGGTAGTAGTGATTTACCTCAAAGTTACTAAACTAAAAATTACATTTCAGGAAATATTTAATTAATTTATTTGCTTTGAGACAGGGCCTCACTATGTGGCCTACTACTTGGCTGGCTGCAAGGGGTAGAGATCCACCTACCCCTCCCCCCAGTGCTGGGAGTAAAGGCATGTGTGCCCCCACACCCGGCACATGAAGGTACTTCAGATTAACAGAGCTATCCAGATGTCTGCTATCATTTGGCAGGAGGTATCAGTAGACATCTTTTAGTATATCTCACTTATTTGTCCTATTAATTTGTGGAATACATCTTTAAGATAGGTCATGATTTAAAATAAAGAGAAATAATTTTATCAGAAAATTGACAAATGTTAAAAATTTCCATTATTTCTGACTTTCTTATTACTCTTTTGTTTCTTATATATATATATATATATAGCAGTGTTCTCCTTCCACCTCTTCCTCAACACTAATTTGATTTCTTTCACCAAATAGCTTCTTTTACAATTACATACTAAATAAATAAAAAAATTACAATTAAAAATCATTTTTATTTTCCCATCTTAGCAAGTTGGAGGTTTATCTACGTTGTTTTGATGTATTAGCTTGCTGATGGCTATGCAGGCTTTTTCGGTTTTAAGTCACTACAAATTGTACTGTTATAAATATTTTTTCATTGCTACAATCCTAACCCTATGAACAATCATAAGCATAGTGTTTTCACTTTTCTTAGAATATATCTATATCTATCTATCTATCTATCTATCTATCTATCTATCTATCTATCTATCTATCTATATGAGTTAAATGCTGTGATAGACATATACTTAATTCTGTACAAAACTGATGATGAGCCTCTGAATTTTTAAAATTCTTGTCACCAATATATAGGACCCTAATATTTGTTTGCCAGTGTTTTTAATCACCCCAGGAAATGTGAATTCAATACCTGATACCCAATAATAATGAACATTTTCTTCATGTGCTTATTGGTTATTCAAATAGCTTTTCACTGAAAAATTTCTAGCTGAAAACATAAAATAATCCAATTTATATTTAAAATAAGGCCATCCTAGTATTCTGTGGAAAATTTAGAACAGGTGAAATAGCAGGGCTATAGAACAGGGACAGAGAGAAACAGTAATGTACAGTATGCTCTGGACAGGACCTCTCGGGCATTGGACTGGGCATGAAAATAAGGTAAAAAATAAAGTCAAGCCGAGTGTGGTGGCGTATACCTTCAATCCCAGCACTCAGGAGGCAGAGGCAGGTGGATTGCTGTGAGTTGAGGCCAGCCTGGTCTACAAAGTAAGTCTAGGACAGCCAAGGCTACACAGAGAAACCCTGTCTGGAAAAACAAAAAAAAAGTCAAATATGACCCCCACTTCTCACTCCAACCTCTGGTTCTTGGGCTAAATCTCACCCCAATACCACCTTTATTTGTCCTTCTAGGTAAGGGAGAATCTTTACAGACTTTTTCCACATGGTAGGCAAGCCACCACTACCACAGCAAATAATTCCAGTTTTCATTAAGGTTTTAACTTTTGTACTTCGGTGATTTATGTTGAATTTGACTTTCATTGGCTTTTATTATTATCACAAAACAATGATAATATCTATAAATAATATATGATATTTAATTTTGATTGGTAATAAAAATGAACTATGTAAAAACTGATTCTCCATTTCTAATTTTAGCCACTGGGTAGATGGGCACTGTGTGGGGATAATGAAACCTAGAGAGTCAGGAGGACATGGACCCTCAGAGTAGAAAAGCAAAAATCTACTGGGTGGCAGTGCATGCCTTTAGCTCCAGCACTGGGGAGGAAGAGGCCGGCAGATCTCTGAGCTCAAGGCCAGCCTGGTCTACAGAGTAAGTTCTAGGACAGACAGCTACACAGAGAAACCCTGTCTTCAGAACCAAAACCAACCAACCAAACAACCAAACAAAAAACAAAACAAAACAAAAAAAAACAAAAAAAAGAAAAATAATAAAAAATTGTAAGTGGACTGTTTCAGGGTCTAGCTGGTCGTAACGATACCACGGAGGGGTCTAGTGCAGTGCTCTGAGGAGACGAGTGCCATGAGTTCACAAATTGTCTTCCCTTGGTTTCCAGAACAACTATTTCCTTTCTACCTCATGTCCAGAACACCATGTTAATTTCCTTTGCTGCTTCTGTTAATCTGTGCATGTTTTTCTCTCTCCTCCTGTATTTTTAAATTGTATTTATTCACTTAATGTGCATGTACATGTTTGTGGTGCCATATGACTGTGGAGATCAGAGAACAAATCTGGGAGTTGGCCCCCTCCTTCCACAGCATGTAGATCGCAGGACTGAGTCAGCGGTCAGGAACGGCCGCAGTGCCTCTCCCCACTGCCCCCGCCAGCTCAACTCTGCTGGCTTTATGCTGCTCTATGCCAATTAGAGCCTGAGTGCTTTTCTGCTCCTTCAACACCTTGGTGAGCCTCCTCAGTGCCATGGCCTACTTCCTGTTAACTCCTTGTCCTCAAATTATATTCTTACTCTGGATTTCATTCCTTTTTTTCTTTCTTTCTTTCTTTCTTTCTTTCTTTCTTTCTTTTTTTTTTTTTTTTTTTCCTGTGACAGAGTTATTGTATATTAGTCCTGGCTGGTCTGGAACTCAGAGCAATCCTCCTACCTCTGCCTCCCCAGTGCTGGGATCAAAGGCGTGTGCCACCACACCCAGGCTCTTGCTCTGAATTTCTTGCTCAAACACTGACTGCTTACTAACAGAACCATTCAATTGTCTAGTAAATAAAAATCTATCAGAATGAGCTTTTGATATTGTTTCCCAAACCTACTTTTTTCTATGAAGAAAAATCAGTAAGCACTTTGGTATGGGAGTTGAGAAAATGAAAAGTTAAACCTTAAAATTTATGCTTGTGGTTGAAAAAATAAGAAGTTCCGTGGTAGGAACTACATGGAACTCAGCTCAGACATTTATAGCTTAAACTTCTGAGACACAAAAGTATTTAACAATTATCCACAAAGACTGGGATTCATTACATGCTAAACCTAGAAATACACCTTTGCACTAATTTTCAGTAGTGACTATAAAAGCTGTGAGCAAATGTGCTATGTGAGGGGGGCAGAAAGTCTTAAGAATATTCTGAGAAATAGAAGTTCTAGAAACCAAAAATGTAAAAAGTTAATGAGAAGAAATTTTGAGATGGACAGTGTTAAATGTAACATGAGATACTTAGCAAGAATTTTAACTTGCAATTATCTTCTTAGGAGTTCTAAGTGGACGGAGGACCCTTTCCTGTCACACTACTTACACAATACTAGATAAGTAGATAGATAAAGTACTCTACGGCCACACTTCCTGTAGGACACTAGCTAAGTAATTTCTTTAATAACTGAAAAAAATTAGTTAAGCAATAGGTAACTTTTGAAATGTTTCTAATCAATCCTCTATTAATTAGCTTGATGACTTAGTGAACTCAGTGTCATAGAAAATGTACAATAAAGAGAAAACAGACTTACTTGTTAGTGGTTGTTTTAAAATTGTGTATTGCAGTTTCTTTCTTAACCCAGCTAGCACCCAAATAATTGAAACCAAACTATTATACTTGTTTAACAAGCTTTCCATCACAAGACTGAGCAGCATTAATCTAGTCTTAATCCTCTAAGATAATCGGACTTCTTCCCAGCATGTATCGCTGAGATACTTGTACTTATGGATACTCTGCTCCACCGCTCTCTCCTTGTATCTCCTGGACATCTCCTGCTGTGGCTGAATCACCACTTCCTCCACCTCTTGTCTCCTCCCCTGGCTGGCAGGAAGTCCAGCCCTCTTCTCTCTCCTGCAAAGTTAAGCTGTTAAACTGCTTTACTGACACGACATATTGGACAGCTGGGGAGGGAGCAAAGTTTAGACAGCAGATTTCCAAGAACAAGGACTGCAACTAGACATAGGGCACAGAAATCAGCGTCTGAACCTTCAACAGTGCACAGTAACATTAGGCCTATACGTACTGCTTGGTTTCTTTGTGGAAGCAGACAGTTCTTCCTCATCTGGTACCTGGGGCGAGCTATCTGCCAAACAGGATTCATACTCTTCATGTGTTGTCCGATCAAACATATCTTCCAAGCTGTCATTCATTTTTATGTCTCCATCTATACAAAAAAAGCACAGGATTAGCAGTAAGTAAGCTTTGGCTTTCTATACAGTCCAATGTGAACCACAGATTAACAGTAACCACCACAAAGTAATGTAATACAATCTGTGAGAGCATTTATTTTAGAGAAGATTCTTACATGTGGGTTGTAGGCTGTAACTTCAAGAGTGTTCTTTTAGATAGATGGATATATGAAGTGCTCATAGATATATGTGTGAAAAATGATTTTAAGACCATCAGTTTTATGACACCTTCTCAAAGACAGTGTTAAGTGGGAAAAAACTTTAGTACATGGAGTATTTAAAGATACTTAAAACAAAACACAACTATAATATAGACTTTAGGTCTAGTTGTAAAGAGTGTTTTATTGAATATAGAGTGAGTTAAGGGCATTCATGGACATGCTGAAAATATTATTCTAGAATACTACTTGTAAGCTGTAATGTTAAAAGAGTAGAAATCAGTGAGTAAAACTGGGTATGTATGTATGTGTACACACACACACACACACACACACACACACACACACACACACACACACACACACACATTTTTTCCTCCCAAAGTACTTTTAGGCCAACATTATTTCAGTGTGGCTTAATTCTCACAAGGGCAAATGAGGTAGGAATGAACTCCTAAGTCTTAGTTGTTAGTTACTGCTCATTTATAGAAGTTTAAGTGGTGACTTCAAGTGCTGTCCTACAATGACAAAGCTAGTTTTTGTTACTGTCACATAGCCGGATCTCTTACAAATACTGAAGACTTTCCCCTTCTATCAACTCATGTATAATTCACAAAGTTCAAAAGAATTCTTATTAAGGAAACTGAGAACTAGAAAATCACCGTAATATATGATGAAAAATGCTAAATATAAACAAGTGTCATTAAACTTACTTCCTTATTTTTCTAATGAAACAGCAATAAAAATCACTGTTAGCACTTGGTAATTAAAAATGGATAGAAACAATGAATTCACACTCTACTGCATCAAAGTGCTGAATTCATCTTCACAGATTTAACTACATGACCCATTATACAGTCAATTTAAAAAGTACCAATTTAAGAAAACCAGACACAGATTCAGTGCCTATTACAGTGACCACAGAGCTCAGGTGCTGACTTACTGTTTGGCTGGCCTAACTTACGAGTGTGAAATACTTGTACACTTTCTGTTATTTCTATCACAGCACCTGATAGGTCTAATGTAGTAGGGATACTAAGATATTAGCAGTAGTTGAGAATTTTATTGGTGTACATCATTTCTGCATTAAGGAGGCTTACTTTAATGAGGCCGAGTCCTTTTCTTCAAATATGGCTTCAACAGATACAGTGTATCACACATTGTTCTAGCAGGGTGATGTGACAGCACCTGCTTGGCCACACAACTTGCTATTCACTACTAAAGAGCAACGACTTAAGAAAGGGACTCCTAAGTTTTCTCACCACATTTAAAGCACTAAGTGAGTATTTGATTCAAAGTTAGACATGTAAGACATGTAAGACTAGGTGCCTCAGGGATTAGAGAGATGGTTCAGTGGGTAAGACCAAGGCTTGTTTCCCAGCACCCACATGGTAGTTCAAACCATTTCTAACTCTCCTTTCAGGGGATCTAACACCATATCCTTATCTCCATAGGCACCAAACACACACACACACACACTCAGATAAAACACACATAAAAATAAAATAAACTTAATTTTTAAAAAACCTGCACATTTCAATTTTCTTAGCTTAAGGAGGTAGACTGTAGACAATTACGCAGACTGACCACACAGACGCAATGCCCTCACAGTTTCTAACAGAAGATCACTGAGCAGTCACTTTGATTTCAGTACTTGATCTTCATGAGTGGGCCCTGACTCTTCTATATAATATACCTGTTTGCTGACACTTCACGCTGTGTGCCTCTTCAGGTAGAGATGCTTGATTAGTGCCCACCAGGCCTAGTTGCCTCCTTGTCTTTTGGAAAACTTTTAGCAAAGAGTTAACAAATTTTTCTTACTACAAAAAAGGTAGATGCCTCTGATTTGATTAAGTCCTCTTCCTGGTAAAGGCAGAATATGGCAGATTAACTCATTATCTACACTTCCTTTTCTTAGTAGTAATTTGTACATCTATGCCAATATGTTTCTGCAGATTCCCTCTTCTTATCAAACTGCTTCAGAAAATAACTGTAATTCTAAAAAGGCTCTTAAGATTCACCTGTACTATATACTTAAAGTTGTCTACACCAGAGTTAAGCAAAGACTGTTTACAAATTGACTTTGCTGACTTTACAAATCAGACCTTGCTGACCCCGGAAAACAAAGTGAATTTCTGAAATAAAATTGTTATGGCTAAAGGATTTTTTTTCTGAAATAACCAAGAACATAACATAAACAGCGTTGGAATTGGGCATGGTGATCAAGCTTGTAATGTCCGAATTCGGGAGGGTGAGACAGAAAGACTGCAAGTTCAAGACCAGTCTGAGCTATGTAACAAGACCCCTGTCGCAAAGACTAAAAACCAAACCACTCCTAACATTACCAAAAAGGGAAAAAAACAAACACACCAATTAAAAAATAAGTGGAGAATGAAAACTGGTACAATTAGACAATGGAATATTATTCAGCTATTTTAAAAAATTAAATTATGGAGCCAGGCTTGGTGGTGTACACCTTTAATCCCAGCACTTGGGAGGTGGAGGCAGAGGCAGAACTCTGAGTTCAAGGCCAGCCTGGTCTACAGACTGAGTTCTAGGATAGCCAGGACCTGTTACACAGAGAAACCCTGTCTCAACAAACAAACAAAAAACCAACTTAAATTATGAAATGTGAAGGTAAATGGATGGAGCTAGAAAATCATCTTTTCAAGCAGTGGTGCCAGCCCTCCTAACGCCGAAACCCTTTAATGCAGTTCCTTGTGTTGTGCTGAGTCTAGCCATAAAATTATTTCCTTGCTACTTCATAGCTGTAATTTTGCTACTGTTATGAATCATAATGCAAATATCTGATATGTAGGATTATCGGATATGTGACCTCATAGGGGTTGTGACCCACAGGTTGAGAACCACTGCTCTAGAATAAGGAAGTTCAGACCTTCCCCCCCAACCCCCTGCCGACAAATATTTTATTTTTTCTTTTGTGTAGATGTTAGCGTTTGCCTTCCATATGCATGCAACATCCAGATAATCAGAGGTCAGGTACAAAGTAAGGGATTATTAGCAAGGCCAGGATCTTCCAGGGAAAGGGAAACAGATTGTTATGGAAAGACAGAGCTGGGGGCACACAAGGGGAACTGCAGTGAGGGGACTAAGTGGGGAGGAGAGTGGACTGTGAGGAGAACAGTGTGGGCCATTCGGAAACTTGTTACTGTAAAGGCTTTTAAAATATATATGAAAAAAATCTAAATGGAGTCACCAAATAGTGGGGGAGACAATACCCAAGCAGACATGTATACCACCAAGTGAACCCCAGTGCCAAGAATGGAGCACAGCTGAGCTGTTAGACACAGAGTGCCATGGAACCCGACATCTCAGGCTGCCGGCCAGGCTGCAGGTGGCTCTCCACAGGCTGATGGAAGGCCTTATTGCTGAACGCGGATAAGGAAACCACTCATGTACCTCACAGGACATGAAGACATCAAGCTGGTACCTAAAGCACACAGCTACAGATCCTGTGACCTACAGTGCTGACCTGCCTTCAAGATATGCTGCCCTAAACACTGGAGGTGGAACCATCCATGAGAGGGAAGCCATGCCTGACACTGCTAGGGTGCCTAAGAGACTGGATACCATGGACCTGGGGAAAAACTAAATACTATTGTTTTGTTAAAGGAAAGAACAATAGATGATGCTTTACTGCATTTTGCTAAACTCATGTCAGTGCCTTGCTGACTCATCATCACATCAGTTTCCTCTTGCAGGAAATGGGAACTAAAATACCGACCAACAATGTGCAGAGTGGGAGACTTTGGAGCACTCAGCGCTACACGAGATGTCTTCACCAAACACCTCCCCTCAGGGATCAGAGAGCTGTGTGGAGAGGAGGTGAAAGAGTGCAGAAGCCAGAGGCGAAGAGACTGCAAGGAGGGGTTGTCTTTCAGACACTAAGGGGCGGACGCACACATGAACCTGCAGAGACGTCGCAGCACTGAAAGGATGAGTGGACAAAGGCTCCCACATCTAATCAAGAAGCCATTTGCAATTGACAATCACTAGCAAAGGAAAAATTGGTTTTCTTTAACAGAGTTTCATTGGGTATATTAACCACATTTCAGGGTAGGCCCCATGCCCAGCGATAGTCAGCCAACATAAACAGAACTCAATGGTATTTTTGTAGACTTTTTTGTCTCATATAACTTTGGGCAATTTTTGTCTTACTGGTTTTTTGCTTGTATATTTTGGTTTCTGTTTTTGTGGTTTCTTTCCTTTTTTTTTTTTTTTTAAAGAGAAAAAAAAAAAGGTTTGGAATGGGGTGGGTAGGGAGGATCTTGGAGGAGTTGGGGAGAGGAAAAGTGTGGTTAGAATATATGTATGAAAAAAAATTCTTAAAAAAAAAAAAGTCCCAAAATCTAGTTTACAAAGTTATTGCACGTATCACTATGATATAACTAAACATTTCATTCTACATTTCATTAAAGTAACCAAAATCAAGACAAGTCTTACTTGGGCTGTTTTCTTTTTGCTCTTGTTTCTTCATTTTTAAAAGCACGGTTTCACTGACCAATGTACAGTCCATGTCCACTGTTTCTCCTCCTAATCGTGAGTGACTGCTATCCTAAATATATTAAAAACCCAGAAGTTTAGCAATTATTCCTTCATAATCTTACATCATCTTCTGAACACAAAAAGGATTTAAAGCATTCAATAAAATCTTACTATTTTATTTATTTTTATAAAATATTTTATTTTTATTTTATATTTAGACAGGGTTTCTCTGTTTAGCCCTGGATATCTTGGACTCTGTAGACCAGACTGGCCTTGAATTCAGAGATATGCTTGCCTTCTAAGTGCTGGGATTAAAGGTGTGAGCCATCACTGCCCAGCAAATTTTACAGTTTTACAGCATTAAGTTATATTTACCTTTATATCTCAGAAACAAAGATTTAGGTTTTCTTGCCTGTAGAACATTTTAGCCTCAATACATAAACACTTCATGTCAATCTGAGGAAAAGGAGAACTGTGGCCAAGACTTATTTACCACTAAAGTCCTTTGTGCTTTACCTACCTTCTCCAATCTGCATTGCAGGAAAAAACTTTTATACACATGAAAAGCAAGTTTAATAATCAAATGTGATTTCTTTTATAGACAGATGTTACTTTAATAAATTAGATAATTTCCTAATGTGCCATTATGTAGGAAAATTTTAGTAACTATATGGAGCCTGAACACAGAGCAAAAAACACATTACCAGTTCAAATGACAAACAAACAACAAACCCCTAAAACACAGCTGGGTGTAGTGACACACATCTTTAAGTCCAGCCATCAGGAGGCAGAGGCAGGCCAGTCTCTGTGAGTTCAAGGCCAGCCTGGAATACATGCAAGTTCCAGGACATAGTGAGACCTTGTCTCAAACACACACACACACACACACACACACACACACACACACACACACACA
>OU015744.1:70951961-70979280 GCA_907169655.1 Acomys percivali
CACACACACACACACACACACACACACACACACACACACACACACACCAAATTATGTTTAAAAGTCAACTGGAAAAAAAACAATGTCTTAACATTTTTCTTCTTCCTTTCTTTTTTTTTTTAAAGGCTAATCAAGAAGGCTGGAGAGATGGCTTGTTAGTCTAAAGTACTGGGTGCTTTTGCAGAGGACCAGGTTCAATTCCCATCACTCATATGGTGACTCACAACCATTTGTAACTCCAATTCCAAGGACTCTGACACCATGTTCTGACCTTCTGAGGTATCATCAGGCAAAACTAATACAGATAATAAATAAAAACAATCTTAAAAAAAAATAAAGCTAATCAAGACATATGATGGAATTGTTAGCATAGTGGGACACACCTACAGTTCCAGCACTTGTGGGGTTGATACAGGAGGAGGGTCAGTTTGAGGCCAGTCTGGGCTGTACAGTGAGATCCTATCTAAAAAACTAAGGGCATACGATGGATGAGTTATGATAAAGGTAAAATCACTTGGAATATGCAACTATAATTTTTATCATTTAAAAATACTAATGTTATGTATCAAAGGCCTTTAAAACATCAGAAAGTATTATTAACCTTTCAAAATTAGCATTGCTTAGAAGGAAGGGGAGAGAACACATGCAAGTGTTAAGAAGTTGCTATCCTGGGCTGACAAGATGACTCAGTGGGTAAGTGCACCTGTCGACAAGCCTGACAACCTGGGTTTGAGTCCCTAGGACTTATAAGAGAGGAGGAAAGAAACAAATCCTGAGGGCTGTGCTCTGACATCTACATGTATGAAATAACATGCAAATGGTGTGCACTAACGTGTACATGCACATATACACAATAAATGGCATGTGTAAGAAAGTATTTCAAGAGGACTGATAATTCACTACAACAAGAAACAAGCAGGCCTTAGTTCTACTTTCCAAACCTACCTTTGTGTCTATTACAGTGACATCCATCTTATACTGAGAAAGGTCTGCTCCTGGATCCACACTCCACTGGATATTCTCAAAGGATTCATCTTGAAAACAGGGGTGGGGTTGGGGAAGAAGTACAAGTTAGAAACCCATTTTAACTTTAAAATGTTACGGGACCCACAGAATAGAAAACGTTCTGCAAATCACCTAGGATATATAAAGAATACCATAGCACATACTAAAAATAAATATCCCGAGCCAGGCGTGGCAGCATACCCCTTCAATCTCAGCACTTGGGAGGCAGAGGCAGGCAGATTTCTGTGAGTTCGAGGCCAATTTGGTCTACAAAGTGAGTCTAGGACAGCCAATGCTACAAAACAAAAACAAAAACAAAACAAAATAAAACAAAACCAAAGTCTGTCTCAAAAAACCAATAAACAAAATAAATATCCCCAGGAGCTGAAGAAATGGCTTGACCATTAAAAGCACTAACTTTTCTTGCAGACGGCTTAAGTTTGGTTCCTAGCTCTTAACTGTCTATCCCTCTAGGTTCAGAAGATCTGATTCCCTTCTGACCTCTGCAGGCACAAGGAATACACAAGATGCAAATATGCATATAGGCAAAATACACATAAAAATTTAAAATCTTAAAAAATAAAAAAATAAATATCCCAATTCAGAGTGGGCAAAGATTCTTACCAAAGAGTTCAAATGGCCAATAATCATTATGAAAAAAGTGCTCAATATGACTAGCTATCAGAAAAATGCAAGACAAAAATGAGATTGTCCATGCCCACTAAACTTGAAACTTTCACACAATCACAGTGTTAATGAGAAATGGCATAGCTGCTTTGGGAAATAGGTAGATACTTATAAGGTCAAACTAAGAGCTAATATGTGGTTCAGCAATTTTAGTCCCAGGTAAATTGTGGGTGAGGGCGGGGCAGAGAGAAAACATCCATTTCAGAAAAATCTGTATGCAAATGCTCATAGCAGTATTATTCTTAAAGGTAACAATGACAGCAAACTTGTATTAACTGATGAAAATATGATGGCATATAATAAATTTTACTCAGCAATAAATAGGGATGGAATATTGATATATACTACAATATGATTAGGAATTGAAAACACAATGCCAGTGCTGGAGAGATAGCTCAGAGGGCAAAGGTGCTTGCCAGGCGAGCATGGTGACCTGAGTGTGGACCTGGGGACCTGTGTGAAAGCACAGAGAGAACGCACAAAGTTGTGCCCTGGCCTACACATATTGTGCCACTACACACTCACAGAAACACATCACACGTGCAATAGTAACAGTAAAATAAAGATAAAAGAAATCACTGTTAAAAAAAAAGAAGTTACTGTGCTAAGGGAAAGAAGTCAGATTTCACATTTAATAGGTCTATTCATATAAAACTTCTACAACATTTCAATCTACAGTGATAACTAGAATTGGAAAGGAAGAAAACGTATAGCAGATGATAAGCTGAGGTTGTACAGAGAGCAGTACAACTCGGTAAGTACACCCAAACCACGGGGCTGAACACGGGACATTTTCATGGTCGGTGATCTGTATTTCAATAAAGTAACTGTTTAAAAGTTAAAATTGTTTGGATTTTAATGTAGTATTATATGTAAATAACACACGACAACTACAAAACTGTAGTTTAAGACATTGAAGAAAAATGTTACTAATTGCAAATAGGCTGCAAAGGTAATAGGTATAGTATGATCCCTAAGGAACAGTGAAGAAAACAAAGCCAAACAAAGAGATAAGAAAATAAGAACAGTGGGGAAAACAACAACAAAGAAACCACCCCCAAACCGAACATTTTCACTTAGCGACCGAAACCTGTCTAAGAGGAACAACTAAATGATGTGCTTCAGGCAAAAAGGGAAATAAATCAATAATGAAAGCATAACTTAACCTCCCAATGATTTAAAAAAGAAAAACACTGCAAACGAAGCATAGATTGGGGCAATTTGTTTTTCAACAACACATTTGAGGGCTGGGGAGACCTCAGAAGGTAATGTGTTTGTCGAGCAAGCATGAGGCCCTAAATATAAGACCAGGCATGGGAAGACAGATCCCTCGGGCTTGCTGGCAGCCAGCCTACAGAGAGAGAGCTTCAGGCCAATGAGACCACCTAAAAATAAGGTGGACAGACACCTGCAAAAATGTGCACACGCACATGGACATACATGCATGCGGGCTTGTCGCACACACTCACATGTACAAGATTTAAACAAGAAGTTAAAAACCTATTAATTTGTCTAAGCTTACTGACAAAACATTCAATGCAAAGAAAAAAGATAGGCTATCTAAGGGGTAAAGAACAAGTTTTGCATAATGAATTATTTTTTAAACATTCTGTATAGTTTAGGTCTGTGGATCGAGCTTAGTGGTAGGCTGCTTACCTAGGCCCTGGGTTCAATCCCTAGTACTGCCTCCCTCTAAAGTACTAAAAAACAAAACCCAATCAAACAAAAAACCAACTGAACAGTTAAAATACGTTCTAAAAAGTTTTTGCAGGACTAGACAGACAGCTCAGTAGATAAGAGCACTGTTTGCTCTTCCGAGGTCCAGAGTTCAATTCCCAGCAACCACATGGAGGCTCACAGCCATGCACACAGGAACCTGATGTCCTCTTCTGGCAGGCAGTGCACATGCAGATCTAGCACTGCATGCATAAGATAACATGACAATAGACTGCTTTAGCATAGCTCAAAATACCTTACCCTCTAAGTTTAGACTGACTGGTGTCCTGGGGTTTTGATCAGTACCAGCAAAACCTTTCCACTTGACATGCCAGAATTGGGGGGGTTGGGGTGGGGTGCGCAAGCGTGCATGTGTGCATTTGTGTGTCAGCCCAAGGGCTCCTGTGAGGCTATGTGCATGAAGGTATCCATCAGTATCAGTGCCTGGCTGAGACAGAATTACATGCCTGGTTCTGTGTGAGGAGAAAGGTGTATAAAGCATCATAAAACACCTTCATTTTGTCTTAAATAAGACTAACGTTAAGTATTCTCAGAACTGGACCTTTTCCTTCAAAATTAAAGCTATTCCTTTTCTTTTGGATTTAATGAAGTCTTGCTGGCTGAAGCCGGTTGACATGTGAGAGAGATGCCGCACTGATGGAAGACGTGCAGCCTAATCTAAAACCAAATCCTAAACCCTTTTAAAAACAATAAAACATATTTTACATGGAAAAAAAAAACTTTTGCAAAGGAAGTAAGAAATAACTATACGAGCTGGAGAAATGGCTCAGAGGTTAAGCACACTGACTGTTGTTCTGGAGGTCCTGAGTTCAATTCCCAGCAACCACAAGGTGGCTCATAACCATCTATAATGTGATCTAATACCCTCTTCTGACATGCAGGTAATGCATGCAGGCAGAGCACTGTATACATAATAATAAATAAGTAAGTCTTTAAGAAAAAAAAAAGAAAGAACTATATAGATAAATATACAAAACCAATACACGCCAGGCAATGGTGGCACACATCTTTAATCCCAGTACTCAGGAGGCAAGAGGCAGGTGGATCACTGTGACTTCGAAGCCAGCCTGGTCTACAAAACAGCCAAGGCTACACAGAGAAACCCTGTCTCAAAAAACCAATAAATAAATAAATAAATAAATAAATAAATAAATAAATAAAACAAAACAAAAACAAAAAACATCTAGAAAAATGTATTAAAATATTTAAAATAATTTTTGAAAAAGAGTTAAGAGCAGAAAAATCCAAGGTAAAATAAAACCAGTAAGAAAAATGCTACAAGCACAGATAAATAAATAAGATCCTCCCCCTAACTTTTTGTCTAAAGACTAAACGTTGCCCAGTTTAAAAGAGTAGCACACACCTTGGTTGTCCGGCAGAGACTTGGCCTTAATAACTCTACAGGGATTTAACTGAAGAACTGATGCAAGCTCACATCCCCCATGGACTGATCTGCTTTTTACTTTCGTTGGCACAAGAGAACCAGGGCCCTAAACAGAAATAATTATTAGCCCCTAGATGAAATCGCAAACAATATTAATCAAAATCTCTGAGTATTTAACACAAACCTTCACGTCACCAAAAAGATTCTCTGTCTCCAAACTTTGCTGTGAACACAGAGGGGTTTTGAAGACAGGGTTTTCTTCTTTTATCTGTAATGGTGTTTTATGGTCTGGAGAGACTTTACTGGAGGACTGGAGTACACATTGCTGGAGACAATATGTCTCTGAAGAGTCTTTGGTTGATGTGCAGGCCCCACTCACAGCTTTACGGCCTGAGGAAGAGCCCTTTGGAGTAGGCTTCAAAGCATCATACATGGTGGCTTGCTTAAGTCTGTTTTTAGAAGCCTCATTTCCATGGCTCTTCTCATGACGCTGAGTAGCTGCGAAGCGATCTGACAGGTCCAGAGGCTTATCCATCACATGGCCTCCATTCATGGAGAACTGACTCTCCAGCAGGAAAGGAAGAGCATTCTCCTTATCCAGACAAGGCTGGGGGCAGTTTACTGCATGCTCACTCTCTTCCTCAGTCCTCTTCCTTTTGGATGCTTTGCCTCCAAGTGACTTTAAAGGCACCAAATAATTATCAGTAGTAACATCTTTAAGGTGATCAGCACCACCCTGCTCATCTACAGAGTCACTTACATTTTTATTTGTAAGTATCTGCTTATTAGGAAAGGACTGGCTAATGACCTTGTTAACTTCAGATCCAAGACCATGTTGTGCGAAAAGGGAATTATCCTCAGATTTTGATCTAACTTTCTCTGATCTAGAAACAGAATTGTTGCTAAAGGGACCTGTCTTCAGAAGGTTTTTTTTCCCAATGTCTAAAAGAGAAGGAGAGAAACTTGTATTCAAACCCAAATGGGTTTTCACAGCAGAGGTAGCTCCAAATACAGGGGATGACCCCCGAGCAGTAAATTCTTGGGGAGGTGTCTTTGAAGCAGAGTTTGAAAATCTAAAGAAAGAATATATAGTAATTTTTAAAAACTGTAAAAACGGTATTAAAAAATATACAGAACAGTAAGGCATTATCTACTAATTAGACACAGATGATTAACACAAATGTTGGTTTCTTCCCACTCGGTAGAACAGAAGATGAAGATGGAAATAAAGTCCACTGAGGACTCAAAAGTCTTTTGCTTTTATTAAATCTTATGAGCAATTCCAATGAAAAAAATTTAAACCATAGAACTAAATTCAGAGCTCAGTAAATGCTATCAGTAACTATACTATCTTAAACAAGATAAGGGTAATAAAACTCACGTGACATATTATTATCATAATATAAAGTAAACGTAAGAAACATATCTAAAAAAACCAAGCAAGCAAAATGCTTTATCACCATAAGTAGTTAGTAAATACTATGAAATTAGAGAAAAACAAAACAAAAACAAAAATTGAGATAGAAAGGTGGCTTCGTGGTTAAAAGGACTAACAACTCTTACAGAGGATCCAGGTTGAGTTCCAGCACCCACATGGAGGCTCACAACCATCTTTAACTCCAGTTCCGGGAGATCTGACATGCTCTTCTGACCCCTGGGAATACATGGTGCACATACATACACACAGGCTCACACACAAAACATAACATCCACACATTTAGTCTTTGGAGATACAAAGTAATGACGGTGTCTTTAATGGGATAAAGCAAGACTGAGAGCGCTTAATGCTACTTGATGCAGGAACAGGATCTAGAAATAATACCTGCAGCCACTTTGGGGGGGATGCAGCATTACTGAAATTCAGCCTTGTAGGGTTAATGGAGCTACACTGAAAGCAAACAAACAAACAAAAAAGCTGTATGTTCACAATTACCTTAAACTATCTTCACTACTTCTTGCAGATTCCCCAATAGGCTGTTTTTTGTGATCTTCTTTGAGACAGTGGTAGAGCTCATCTCCAAGAGGGCTTGTAGGACCTTGGGGTTCCTTCAATAGTAAAGTAAGCTTAAAGTTGATAAATGCTACAATGCAAACAAATCTCAAAAATAAAGTAAAAGGAACCAGAATGAAGAGCTATATAATTAGAAGAGACGGGAACTGTATAATATTGTGAATGTATAAATATCTCTGTACTCTAGATTTTAAAATGA
The DNA here is from genome assembly GCA_907169655.1 of Acomys percivali. Taxonomy (NCBI): domain Eukaryota; kingdom Metazoa; phylum Chordata; class Mammalia; order Rodentia; family Muridae; genus Acomys; species Acomys percivali. Next base: position 70,958,985 of record OU015744.1, read on the forward strand.
CCAACTTTGTTATCTAAACTTTATCATAATAAAAATATGAAGAGAAAAATCCCAATACTTTATAAGTATAATTTACTTATTTTTAATACTTTATATAAGCATAATTTAATACTTTATAAAATACTTCAATACCAATATACATTAAAATGAAAGGTGAATTCCCTTCTTTAGAGGGAATTCTCAAGATTTAATGTGCATACAAGTCAACTAGGAATCATTAAAACACAAGTTCAGTAAATCTGAGATTCCGTGTCTATAACCTACAAAGATGCTGTTGACACATGAATAAGACTGTAAGAAAACCTCCTCCTATAATACATTTCATATCTGAACTTGCTACATTTATGGCTAGTAAGGAAGTAGAAACTATTAAACACACTTAAATGTTCAGAAGCTAATAAAAATTATCCACTATCACTTTAGGGTGAATTTTTAAGAGTAAAAATTGAAAGGTAATGAAAAACTAACTCAATTTTAGAATTTCAGCAAAGAGAGGATTTTCTATGAGCACATACATATTTACTGGCAAAAGCAAAGGAGGGCTATTTTAAATCTGTCATTTGTTTGTTTTTGTAGTACTAGCGGTCAAATTCAGGGCCTGGTATACATTACGCAAGTGCTGTGCCTCTGAGCCAATTTAAATCCCTACTCCTTAAAGTTGTATTGAAACAGAACTTAACCTAGCATTTGTGAAGCCTTAAAACCTAAAATGTTGGGCTGGAGAAACAGGTTAGTGGTGCAGATGACTGGGATTCAATTCCCAGCACTCATCTCCAGTTTCAGGGAGATCTGATGACCTCTTCTAGCCTCTATGGGGATATATATATACACACACACACATACATACACATATATACACACACACATACACACACCAACATATAGACATACACATAAATAGATAAAAGTAAATAAATGTAAAAATAAAAACCTCAAATACCAAGAATTTAAGATTGGGGAATTCCAATGTTTTATGTTATAAGATTAAGGGGGAAAAAGTAAATTAGACATAGGATAGTATTAAAATAATTAAAACAAAATTGTAGGGTCAGTCTCTGACTTAACCTCTAAAGATTATGTTTAAGTGAATTGGTAGTTCTTAAAATTCAGGTCATTTTCCAAACCAAATGAAAATGTAATGGGTGTCAGACAGACCCAATAAACTCTGAATTCACTCTAAAGCATGTTTTCCTGGAATGACTATGGGGAGGAAGCATGAAAGAAGAGGCATGAAAGAGAGCTGGCAAAAGTCCTTCCATTCCTATGCTAAGAACCTGTTGCTGTGACTGCACTGAAAGATGTGTAAATGGGCCTTCCTAGTTCTGTTCTAGGCCTTTCCCCATGATGGCTGGATAAAAGCGTTTTCCTCCTGCTCATTCCCATGGTCCTCTGCCCCTGCCTCGTTAGCATATCCTACCAGCCTGTGCCATCATAACTGGGCTCCTGCTTAATTCTTGAGGAATAGATCCAAGAAGACTATCAATTATTAATAATTCATATAATCATAAAACTAAGTGATTACTTACAGATTCTTCTGGAACATTAAGTCCAAGTGTTTCAGCAACAACACTATCCAAATTATAAGATGACTTATCAATGGGGTAACTGCTTGTTCCACATATTTCTAAAGAAGAAAAAAACCACTCATTACACACTTTTAGAGAGTAGATGTATACTTAAAAACTCCACAAAGATTAGGAGAAGAATCAAGATTATACATATCACAGAGATTAGTTAAAAAAAAAGAAAATCAAGGTACCATTTTGAAGAGGACAGTGGACAAATTTTAAACTGTTCAAAAGGTCCAAAATATTTTCAATAAATAGCAATAGGTTACAGATACTTTAGCATCCAAATTGTTAAACTTTTTTATTCATCTAAGTTTTTGACTGTTCATTAATGAACTGAGTACAACACTTAGGTTACACGTCTTCTTCTCAAGAGCCTAGTCACTATACAGAAAGGTTAAAAACGGGGGAAAAAGAATTTGTAGAAGAATGAAAAAACAACAACAAACACAATAAAGGTTTAATTACAGCAGGATCCTAAATCTGCTTTAGGAAATCAAGACAAACTACATAAATTAATGCCCAACATGACCCTTTAAGAGAAGGGAAGTGTTTTAAAGAAGAAAATCACTCCGTAGACCAGGATGGCCTTGAGCTGCCTCCCTAGTGCTGAGACTGCTCAGGAGCCAGATGCTGGGGGGGGTGGGGGGGGAATCTGCTAGCTCAAGAGTCACAGAAAGCACCCAGCTGACCTTTCTACTCAGCTCAGTAGGGAAGGAAAAACCCAAAAGTTAAGAACCTAAAAGCTTGCTAGCTAGCTCAGCTGACAGCCCAGGAGGAAAAGCTAGAAGCCAAAAGGCTAAAGACCTCCTTCTTCTCCATGCTGTCGTGAATACCCCTCTCAGAGTCCCTCCTACCTACTAACTCCCTGTCAGCTGGTTTCCTGCTCTTGGCCTACGGTTAACTTTATTAAATCCTGTGCACAGAAAGCTCTTGGGAAACCCTGCCTTGAAAAACCAAGACAAACACAAGACAAGCAAACAGAAAGCTCTTGGATTAAAGGTGTGTGCTAGGGCCCAGCCACAACAAACAATAAGGAGGTTTTTACAGTTCACCAGCTCAGGGTTCACAGTGGGATCAAATATCCTGCAATAGGGAAGTCTGGTCATTTAAATGAGATTAGGGGCAGAAGTAAGATTTTAGGTATCTTTAAAAGGATACAGATATATGGAACAAAAGTGCTTTTCAGAGAACTATATTTAATAGCTAGAAACTGAATTGTGAAAGATGAGAGTAGAAGGACAAGAGGCCAAACCTATGAATTGGGGGTCAAATTATGCTTAAGAATTCAGAAGAGTTAAGAATTTCTCTTGTGAACAAGAAAAAGATCCAAACCGGGCATGGTGGTGCACGCCTTTAATCCCAGCACTCAGGAGGCAGAGGCAGGTGGATCGCTGTGAGTTCAATGCCAGCCTAGTCTACAAAGCGAGTCCAGGACAGAGCTGCACAGAGAGAAACCCTGTCTCCAAAAACAAAAACAAAAACAAAAGATCCAAATATTTTTGAAAGGCCAGATGTAAATACTTCGATAAAAAGGTAATTCTGACTATGACAGAAAGAGAATAGAGGAGATAAGAAAAATCACTGCTTAACACAATGGCAGACCTGCCCAGGCCTTGGTACCGGAAGTTGTCTCTTCCACCTACACTTGCTCAGTAACCTTATGGTTTTAGGTACTACGTTAACAACTTCCACCTGCACCTAAGTTCGCTAACCTTCTCCTCTAAATATGAACTCATATATACATTCCTACTCCAAATCTTAAATTAACTTCCTTATCTGAACATCTAATTTAAATTTCAAACAATATTTTCAGTGCCAGACTCCTGAATTTAAAGCTTCTTCACACCATGCCAACCTGCTTGCCTCTCCCAGGCTCTTCTGTCAAGACGCAACTCTATTATTCCTTCTGCCCACATTCCCTTTCCCTTCACGCACACTTCTCTAGCCAGACTGCCGTAGTGATCCTCACACAGACGAAGGACTGTGCTTTGTCTAGGATGCTGTTCCTGGATGTCACCTGTTCATTAGCCCCTGCTCATGTGTCACGTTAGGAAGACTCTCTGCTGTCCTGTCACCTTGCGTGGTCTTCAGAGTACTTGCCTCTACCTTACATAAATTTATTTTATTTCTCCCATAACCAGACTGAACGTTCCAAAAGGGCAAAGGTTTTGTTTGTTCGGTGTCTGACATAGCAGACCTTTAAATATTTGTTGAATGAAGGAACAAATCACAATAAAGTCTTTTAAGGGACTCTGCTGGATAAAGTTGAAGTCTGACTGGCACTCGGGCTATGAAGGTGGACTCCCTTTTCTCATGTGCGGTTCTCATATGGTGCAACCCCAGATCTTGTAAGGACTGTCACATAGCCCCCCCTTTCCTGATAAGGAACTTGCTCAGCCAGCTCAGGGAATTCCTGAGGTACCCAACCTTATGGAGATCCTAGCCTCCAGCAAATGACCCTTAAATGTACCTAGAAGTCATCACCTCACTGTCTTCCCTTCTTGTGATAGGACCATGAGTTACCGCGTGTAAATGAGGTTCTGTACATGTACATGTAGATTAAGTGTCCTAGCACCCTTAGGCCTAGTGAATCAGACACATTCGCCCTCAAAACCCCTCCTCACTGCCCGAGGTTTATCAATAAAGACTGGCTGACGAGCGCCATTCTTCCACCATGACCGGCTGAGATTCCATTTATTCCAGGGTGGAGCTGCCTTTGCAGCCACTGGGGCCTGCTCCACCGCTACTACAGGCTCAGCGCTGAGCTCCCCAGACCTGCCTGTCTGCCAGTTTCAGATATCCAACTGCTTCCTCTGCTGTGCTTAGCGCAGCAGCACAAACAAGGAGCTGTGACACTTTTGGTATGATCACCAGCTTGGGGGCTATGAGTCTCCACTGCCTTCTGAGACCTGCATTCTCATTTTAAAAGAGCTAAACTATGACACCCAGTGGACACTCACTTTTCACCTCCCACGGTAAGGCTGGGAGCCTCATCCTGGGCACTCTGAGCTACCGCTGAGCAGGAAGTGAAGCCTTGGGACCTTTAATCTCAAGGCCCCTCTGTTCTTGTCTGGAGCAAGCTGCGGCTGGACCAGCCTACCGGGCTCAGAACCCAGGCCACCCAGCCAGATGCTGAATGACAGTCTTTCTTACTTAAGTCATTAGCATTTTACATTAGATTAGATATTAACATAAACTAACTCTGGCATACCGTCACTTTCTCATATTAAACATACCTTTAGAATACTGGCTCACTCTGAGTGGTGGTCATTTTCGCCTACCAACACCCACATTTTTAAACTTACGGCCTCGGTGTCTTACTTACTAGATACTGGTGAGTGACTCTGATCACACGTGTCAGCTACCAGAATTTCATGTTCTTCAGAGTTATGTGGTGCAGGAGCTGAAAAGAGGTTACATAATAAGTAATGATAAAAGATGCTATCAAGTTATTCTGACAAGTCAATATAAATTAGCCTTTAATGCCTAATAACTATTATTTTATGGACACAATTCTCACAATTCTTTAGTTTCACAGTGGAAGAGAGCAGACTAGAACAGGTTAGCTTCTTATGACCTCAGTTACCTAGGTAGTGACCACTCAGTCACTTTTCTTATCTGGGACAAAGCACTAAGCTTACTGAAAATGTTACTGGTTCATGTTTCTCTAAAATCTGTCCTGAAAGGAACCTCTGAAATATATTTTATTGGAAATATCTCTACTGTTTAAGTACACATTTCAGAGACAGGCAAAAGATAAGGTAAAGGAATAGAGTTGTACTTTAATTATAACTTGAAAATTAAAAAGTGCTAAAAATGAGCCGGGCGTGGTGGCGCACACCTATAATCCCAGCACTCGGGAGGCAGAGGCAGGTGGATCGCTGTGAGTTTGAGACCAGCCTGGTCTACAAAGAGGGTCCAGGACAGCCAAGGCTACACAGAGAAACCCTGTCTCAAAAAAACCAAAAAAAAAAAAAAAAAAAAAAAAAAAAAAAGTGCTAAAAACTTCTTAGACAAGTATATATGGTAAAGAGAATAACACTAGTTAAGTCACTGAATCATTAATTTTTCTTTTTTTACTTTTTAATTAAAAAAATAAAATAAGATTAAAATCAAGTTTTAAAGTATTATTATGTTTGCTTTCTACAATTAGGAAATAAGCCAGAAGCCTTTATACACATAACTACTAATAAAATCATGGCAGTTCTTTCCTGGATATTCATATGGATGGATTTAATCATGATTTAATTTATACACATAGCTATCTATCTGCAACTTAAAGATCAATAAATGTTCATTTAAGATCTAGGGTCTTATACTTTAATTTAGCTCCATTTAGATGAAGGCTTTAAAACATTTTTTCTGTTCTCCACTAGATGGTGATAAAATACACAAAATGAAGAAACCTGCCAACCTTCACATTTTCAAATAAAGATGTGATTAGTTTTTTATTTTAATATTTATCAAAATTTTTTATACACTATATTTTGATCATATTCTTTCTCCTCCCAAATCCTCCCTACCATTTCAACTTCCTTATTTTCTCAAAAACAAAACCAGGAAAATTACTTTTAAAATGCCAAATCAAACAGACTAAAAAAGAAAGCCTCCTCACATACCAAAAAAAGGTATGTGTGCGTGCCCACGCATGTGCCCGCTGTTACACACACACTTCTGGGCATGAGGCCTCCCTGGAGTGTAGTTGATAAATCCTGTGACACCTTCCTAGCAGGTATCAACTGCAAATAGCTTCCTAATTAGGAGTGAAACTTTGTGTCCACTTTCCACTCTCAGCGCTGGGCTCGGATTTTGCTTGGTTTAACCTCTGCAGGTCTTGCATGAACTGTCATAGTCTGAATTCATGTGTATCAGTCCTGTTGTGTCTAGAAGAAGCGGTTTCTTGGAGCCATCTACCACTGCTGACTCTTGCCACCTCTCCTCCTCCTCTTTAGCTCATATCCCTGAGCCTCCATGGGATGGACTAGTTTGATAAAGGCATCTATGTGGGGCTGAGGGCCTCAAAGTCTTCATTTTCTATATGTAGTTCAATTGTACAGCTCTTTGTTAATTATCACCTACTCCAAGATACTCTCTGAAGAGAACTGAACAATGCTCTGCTCTATGAGTACAGCAATATGTCATTAGGAATAATTTTACTGCTATGTTCCTTTAGCAAAATAGTAGTAGTAGGCTTTCCCCCTAAGCCCATAGCCTGTGTAGTTACAGGTTCTTGGCCATGTTAGTAGTGGCTTCATCACATGAAGTGGGCCTTAAATCCAACTAAGAAGTGGTTGGTTATCTCCATAACACTGTGCCACTATTGCAGCAGTCTATTTTGTGGGTAGGTGTCTTTTGTATGTCACAGGGTTTGTGGATGGGTAAAATTATTTAATTACTTCTCTCCTCTGTTAGTGTGCAAAACTTTCCAGAGCCATGAATGCTAGTCAATAGGGTGAAGCTTCTAGTTGAGCGCTATCTAAATTTCTTCATGTTCAGTGATAAAGTAAGTTGGTATCTTCAGCAGCTATGGAGGGTAACCAATAGCCTTGTGGATCCTCTGGGACTTTTGTGAGGTGGTAGTCTAGGGGACGCGTTTGCCCAGTAAATCAATTAGATGTCACCCATTCCTAGCACTGGAAGCTTTACTTAGAGGCATTGTCTCTCTCATTATAAAGTGGCTCCTCTTAGTTTCCTTTAACATATTTATATATTTCAGAAAACTTCTACAGAAGCAGATTCCATACGGTCTTTTAGAAGGCCTTTACTGTTAGTTGTTCCTCCCTGTATTTCCTCTTTAGCTTGCACTCTGACCACCCTCCCCCACTTAATTCTTCTGTTCTAGATTCCCCTTCGTCTCTTTTTAACTATTATACTTTTGCTTTCAGTGTAAGTGTTATAAGAATTATTTACACTTCCAAAGAATAAAGATCTAATTAATTTTTAAGATTTGTTTTAGTCACGCACGGTGGTGCACACCTGTAATCCCAGCACCCAGGGAGCAGAGGCAGGTGGATCTCTGTGAATTTGAGGCCAGGCTGGTCTATAAAGCAAGTCCAGAACAGCCAAGGCTACACAGAGAAACCCTGTCCTGAAAAACAAATAAACAAAAAGAGTATTTATTTTACATGTTATTTTATGTGTATGCATGTATTGCCTGCATATACCTATTTATACCGCATGCCCACAATGTTAGAATCAGATCTCTGGAAATGGACGTATGGATGGATGTGAACCACCATATGGGTGCTGGAACTGAACCCAGACCCTATGCAAGAACAAGTTCTCTCAGCCACTAAGCCACCTATCAAGGATCCTAGATTTATTTGTACTTTATGAATATGGGTGTTTGCCTGCCTGTACTGTACTGGCTGTGCACTCTGTGCCTAGTATCTATGGAGACCAGGAAACGGCATTGCATTTCATGGAACTGGAGTTAAAGACAGTTGTATGATGCCCTGTTTGGTGGGAATTGAATCCTGGGTTCTTTGAAAGAGAAACCAGTGCTCTGAACTGCCAAGCCATTTCTCCAGCTGCGTAGATCTACTTATTTTTTAAGAGTTAATTTAGCAAACCTTCTTTTTGCAAATGTTTCAAATATTTGGGGTTAAGAATTAGTCTTTGCCCTTTACTTTAAACACTAATAAAAAAATAAACACAATATCATGTCACATACGCTACAAGTACAAGACTATCTACAATAGTAGTTTTTGAAGCAGTTAGCCAAAAGAGTGAACTGCAATAGGTTCCACAAGCCAGGTATGGTGGAGCACGCGCTGCAGAGGCAGGTGCTCTGAGTTTGAGGCCAGCCTGGTCTACAAAGCAAGGTCCAGGACAGAGAACCCTGTCTTGAGAAACGCAAAGCAAAAGCAAAACAAACAAAAGGGATACATTAAGCAGGGCATAGTGGCACACACCTTCAATTCCTGCAGCAGAGGTAGCAGGATTTTTATGAGTTCAAAGCTAGCCTGGTCTACATAGTAAGTTCCAGGATAGTGCCAAGGACACAGAGAGACTCTGTCTCAAAAAGAAAAGAAATAAGAGTCCACAAAGTATATATATTAAAAAATGCACATGGGGGCTGGAGAGATGGCTCAACCGTTAAGAGCAGTTCCTGCTTTTGCACAGTCCCTGGGCTTGGTTACCAGCATCTACAGGGCAGGAAGCTCACAACTTCCTATGATTCTAGCTCCAGGGGATTCAACACCCTATTCTGTGTGCTCCAAGCACATACATATATCCACAGGCACATATGCATAAAATTATGCACACAAACTCAGATGAACTACTGTTCATGTCTGTATATAATGCCAACAACAGCAACAGCAGCAGCAACAACAAAACCTTATTAGTCATTTTACTAATGGATCTTAAATTCACAGTCACAGTGACACCCTTACTTATCTGAACAATGTCCATCTTCCTCACCAAGCTGGGTTACACACACATAAGTGAATACTTTACAGAACCAGTAACTAAACACAACTCTGGCCCTTACCATTTGTACATACAGAGTGCTCCAGTTTAGTGTGTGTCTGCTCTATGTATCGAACATGGAGATTCTCCTTTCTTCGTAGCCGGTTAATGCCAGAAAATGAAAAGGATGTTATTGGTGAGTCTGGAATAACGTTTTCCTCACATTCAAGCTCAGCTACTTGATCCTGCTGGTCATTTCTAAAGCAAAACGACAAAGAAAAGAGGACTACTGTAAGTATGTGTGAACGTATCTACTTGATGATGTGTAACTATGGTAGAACATAAACACAAAGCCGTAAGAGCTGTTATCCTTTGCATCTAGTGTTACGAACTCAGGGACTTGAAGTAAGCAAACCAGTCAGTGCAAAGCAGGGATATTAATAGAATTCTTAACCCAAACTACTGGAAATGTTTGGGATGGAAATGGAATGTGCATACTGCAGCAAAAGTAGAATTAAAGGTATTTCAAATGGCAAAGAATCCACACAGCTTGAAGAAAGACATACAGAAGTGTTGTAAACACCATAGGAAATGTACATGAAACTTGTGTTGTATACGAGTAAGCTGGAATTACAGAACACCTCCAGTGAATGTGTCCATAAGTGAAGAGAAAAAGAATTAAGGTTTCAGAGCAAAAAAGGAACATGCTAATTTAACAAGAGTGTACAAGCCTGACTGGACTAGGAAGAGAGGAGGGAAGCCAATCAGACAGTGGCTGTAAAGGAGCAGGCAAGATCCTACGGTTTGAACTGTAATATTCATGATGGAAAGGAAATGACCAACGTTAAACAATGTGGTAGTAGAATCAGCATGATTCAGCAAATGACACACAGGATGATAATGCTGATACGCTGACTGCCAACTTTGTTGTGTGTTCACATCTCCAGGAAGCGTCCAAAGTGCTGTATATAGGACTTTATATACATAAAGTCCCATAACTTAGTCTCCCTGGCAGGGTTTATTTATAAGGGGTTGGAAATTGCACAAGAGAAAAAAAAAATCACCCTAACAAACACAAACCAGTCCTATTTAGCAGTGCCTGGCTAAGTACACAACTATAAATTTTATCTTCTTTGGTCAGGCACCAGGGGGAAGCATAATTTCTGTTTTACCCAATTTATTTATTTTATTATTATTTATTTTATTTTATTTTATTGGTTTTTTGAGACAGGGTTTTTCTGTGTAGCCTTGGCTGTCCTGGACTCACTTTATAGACCACGTTGGCATCAAACTCAGAGATCCACCTGCCTCTGCCTCCCGAGTGCTGGGATTACAAGTGTGTGCCACTGTCCAGCTTCTCAATTTAATTTTTTAAGATATTAGGTTCCATCCTGATTTTCTCAGAAAATGCCCCACAGGCTTCTGTACAGACCAATCTCACGGGATACTTTCTCAACTAAGGTTTTTTCCTCCCAGATGACTCTAGCCTATATCACAAGTAGGAACTAAGAAGTAAGCCCTATTTCTACTCTCAATTTTGTCAGACCACTTTAGAAAATAAAATCTTACATTTTTGAGATGGTGTTGCATGGTGGAGAGAGCACTGGTTTTTAATTCAGAGGCACAGTTTGACTGATGCTCATACTATGTCCTAGTGATGAATCCTAGGGAGGTCATTTGCCTTAGTGAGCTTTGGTTCTCTCATGGACAAAAACTACTCTGCAAGTTAAAAATAATACAGAACAGAAGACCAGGGGAAAAGAATGCAGAAAATAGAAGGTATTTTTATTTCTACAGAGAGGGAAAACAAACAAACAAACAAAAAAAAAAAAAACCCCCAAAAATAGAAGAGGGAAGTTGCCAAAGAACTCTGCAAGAGGAAGTACTTATTATGAAACCTCTAGAACACTGGAAAAAGGTAAAAAATCTTAAATACTTATTTGAAATATAAAATATTTAAGTAATTTTTCTACTGTTTATTTCACTATAAAACCTTAAATGTTTTATGAAGCTGATAGATAAACCTGCAGTGAAATGCAGTGATTTTCTTTGTATTTCTTACTGTAGAGCACTTCAAAATATTTTTAAAAATGAAACTTGTGACTGTACTTTCAGCTTGTACAATGAAATATAATAAAAGCAGGAAAAATAGGAATGTTTCTGCTAAAATACTTACTCAATTTTCTGCTGTAGTTGCTCAGAAAGCTTTTTGTTTTCTTCCTGAAGAGTATTCTTTTCATTCACTTAAAAATAACATGGAAGAAAAAAAAATGACTATAGGATATAATTTCCACTGGAGACAGCCCCAGGGTCCTATCAGTGATTTTTTTAATGTTACTATGGGCTAAGCAAGCACCACTAGACTAGGAGGACCAGATCTAATAAAGGATGTTACAGCAAAATTGCCTCCACCAACAGAGCTCAATCATATCCTAGAAGTTTGTTAAGCAAGAGCAGCTTATAAATCTAAACAGATCTTCTTTTCTTTCGTGACAGGGTTTCTCTGTGTAGCCCTGGCTGTCTTGGACTCACTCTGTAGACCAGGCTGGCCTTGAACTCACAGAGATCTGTCTGCCTCTACCTCCCCAGTGCTGGGATTAAGGCGTGTGCCACCAAGCTTGGATTAAACTTATTTTCTTATGGTACTCATAAATTACCTTCTGAGGAGAAATCTAGAACTAAAAAAAAAAAAAGGTAAGCAGTAACTTAAAAAATGGGCAGTAACCTAAAATTCTGGTAAAAATGTGGTACATTTACACAATTGCATATTACTCAGCCATAAAAAACATGAAATCAACTAGGTGGTGGCGGCGCACACCTTTAATCCCAGCATTGGGCAGGTGGTACAGAGACAAACCATACAGAACCACTATGAGTGGCAACTAGGATTTTTAGGGGTGACCAAAGTCAAAGAAGACTTTAAATGTCTCATTAGAGGCTGGGCGGTGGTGGCACACACCTTTAATCCCAGTACTGGGGAGGCAGATCTCTGTGAGTTCAAGGCCAGCCAGATCTACAAAGCAAGTTCCAGGACAGCCAGGCCTAGAAAGAAATACCTTGACTCAAAAAAATAAGAAATTACAGATATGCCTAGAAATAAGCTTCTTGTCTTAAACTTGGTGAGACTTTAAAGGATAATGTAAACAGTATATATAACACCTTTGCACCCCACTTCCCATTAAAATAAAATTAAATCTATAAAAGACACCTATGTTTAAAGAAAAGTAAGCAATTGATGTAATGACAAGCACTTTAATCACGTGTGGGGAAGGCACTCACTGAGCTCTGTGATGAGCCTCAGGTTCTGCTGCCGGATGTTCTCAAACTCCTGCTGCTTCTTGAGCATGTGCTCCTCCGTCACCGCGCAGCGGTCACACAGCCCTGCGCGCAACCTGCGGACACAAGCAACGCTGTCACCGCCTGAACCCACTGCCTCACACACAGTGACGCCTCCTCTGTCACGTGTGTGCGGCTCACTGATGTTTCAGATTTTAGTTTCCTGGCTTTCACACTAATCCAAAACCTTAAAGAAAAAAATTTTTTACCCAAAGCCTAAAATCTGAAAAGCCCCTAAATCTAACATTTCTGTAATGCTGGCACAACATTGAGAAGTTCTGGAATTTCAGAGTGTTCTGAATTTTGAAATTTTTAAAAGATTTATTTGTTTGTTTGTTTAGGTTTGTTTTCCAGGCAGGGTTTCTTTGTAGCCCTGGCCATCCTGAAACTTAACTCTGTAGACCAGGCCAGGTCTCCAGATTCTAACAGACGGCAGCACTGTCTCTGACCTATTTGCTTGGTAAAATAGCTCAGCAGTTAAGAGCACTGACTGCTCTTTCAGAAGACGAGGGTTCAATTCTCAGCACCCACATGGCAGTTTACAACTGTCTGTAACCCCAAGATCTGACACTCTCACACAGACATACATGCAAGCAAAATACCAATGCACATAAAATAAAAATAAATAAATTAAAAAACATTCCTCAAAAGCGTAAAAAAATGTGCCAACACTGAATTTATTTAAATATGTTTTAAGAAATTACCACACCAGGCATCATGGTGTATGGCTTTAATCTCAGCATTCAAGAGGTAAAGGCAGAAGGATTTCTGTTTGAGACCAACTTGGTCTATATAGTGAGTTCCAGGACAACTAGAGATAACCCGCCAAAAAAAGAAAAAGAAAAAAAGAAAGAAAAGAGAAAGACAAAAAGAAAAAAGAAAGGAAAATAAGAAAAGAAAGAAAAGGAAATAAACTACCATACCATCCAACACATTCTTTACTATATTCTGAGTTGTCACGTGACTCACACACTGCATCCCTAGAAACAAAATGCGGGCTTATCTCTGCAGTACAAGACTGCTGGTTAGGGTATAGTGAACAGCAAGACTGCTATAATGAAACAAGCATGTATGTAGCTAAATTCTCTAACCCTAGCCTAGATGTGTGTCGTCTCCTTGGCCCTCATACACCATCACTAGCAAGCCTCATTCGACTCTCTAGCAGGAGCAGTGAGACCGCTCATCGGGCAAATGTACTTGCAGCGAAGTTCCACCCCATGCGTTGGACCTCTAGGATCCACACAGTGGAAAGAGAAAGCCAACGGCCACAAGCTGTCCTCTGACTTTCACACTGGGCATGGTCATGCCTGTATCCATACACACATGCAGACACGCAATAAATGAATAAACAACGAGTAAAGACAAACACATCTTAAGAAGTTAAGTCTCTAATAAATCTGAGCAGCATTAAGACCTAAAGCTACTGACCACTCAAAGACATCATTAAGGAAATAACTGGCCGGACCATGCTGTGGTAAAGCCCCCTCCCACAGCACTGCTCATGTACTCAGAGCCTCCAACAGACTTTGCTCTGATATAAACAGATAAGCAAGTTTCAACAGACAAGCCTGACAGTCTGAGTTCCTACATGGTGGAAGAAGAGAAGTCACTGCTGTAAGGTGTCGCCTGACCTTCACACATATGCTGTGTCATGTACACACCCATGACTCTTACAGAGTAAACGAACGTTAAGGCATTAAAAACAAAAGCTTAGGAAGAGACCAAAATAGGGCATTAAAAAGGGAATGGGAGAGACTGGTGGTGGGGATAACTAGGAAGAAACATAAACTATGTGAAGAAAGAGAAAAAGAAAAGATCACAGAGACAAAAGATTAAAAAACAAAAACAAAACAAAAAAGCAACAAACAAAGACTGAAATGAAAGCAGAACAAGAGCACACATGGCTGGGAGTGGAGGCAGAAGGGAGGTCTAAGACAGCCTCATCCGCATCAATAGTTCCAGGCCAGCGAGGCTACACAACAAGACTTGTCTCAAAATATCAAAGGTGTGTAACAGATCTTGGAAATTAAAAATACCAGCTGGGGAAAACAAATGAGAAATCTCCCAAAGCAGTATAAAAACACAACACAACAAAAAAACCTAGGAGATGAGCCTAGCACACCCTATAACATATGCTCTAAAAAACAAGGGGACACAGAGAAACAATCTCTTATCAACACAATTCAAGAGCGAGATCTTGGAACAGTCTTAACAGCACTTCCGTTTTAAAGGGTAAGTTGAAGCAGACCGTGACTCTAGGACAGGTAAAAGGAGGGTAAAATATTAATGTCTTCCTGTAATACACCCTAAGTCCTTTTCACATCTTTTAAAGGAAAGGATTATCAGACAAAGATGTGAAAATATGTAGTGTGGTTCAAAAAGAAAACCAAAGTAAATCTTTAAAACATGGAAGGGAGTTTAAAAAGTGCCACTGGTTAGTTACAAAATACAGCAACACTGTCTAGCTTGTCCACTATATCTAGTTCTTCTCAACAAGTGCCCTTAAGGAAAGGGGTCAACTCTTGACTGTTTATAGATTTTAGTCTATGTTGTATTTAAGTTGACGTATTGAAATTGAGCACATTAACAATGCCCAATTATTATACTCCCCCAATGAGTTAAAATTTAGTCTTTTTTTCAATAAGGTTTCAATAAATACTACTTTAATGTATTCAGTAACCAATGTCGCACTTTTACATAGCTCATCGTTTACTAGAGAGCGGCATGCAGTAAACAGGTATGCAGCGCAGCACCTTGATCCACACTGTGACAGCGGAAATAAAGAAGAGCATCAAGACAACCTAGTGTCACAAGTTAAAGTCTCCTGAGGAACAGCAAGACAAACAAGGGTAATATAAAATTATAAACCATCTAGTTACTTGTATCAATATTCCTCTTAACCACAACTGAAATGTTTGTTTTTCTACCACTGCCAAAACGGTTTTTAAGATACCAAATATAAGCCGAGTGTTGGTGGCGCACGCCTTTAATCCCAGCACTTGGGAGGCAGAGGCAGGCTGATTGCTGTAAATTCGAGGCCAGCCTGGTCTACAAAGCAAGTCCAGTACAGTCAAGGCTACACAGAGAAACCTTGTCTCAAAAAACAAAAACAAAACCAAAAACAAACAAACAAAAAAACCAGGCTACCCCTACCCAGATCTAGCCAATGGTCAGAACTGTCTCCACACTTGAGTGGAGAGTGGGATATGACTTTCTCACGTACTCTGGTGCCTCACATTTGACCATGTCCCCTGGAGAGGGAGACCTGGTGGCACTTAGAGGAAGGACAGCAGGTCATCGAGAAGAGACTTGATACCCTATGAGCATATACAGGGGGAGGTAATCCCCCTCGGGAACAGTCATAGGGGAGGGGAATAAGGGGAAAATGGGAGGGAGGGAAGAATGGGAGGATACAAGGGATGGGATAACCATTGAGATGTAACAAGAATAAATTAATTAAAAAAAAACCCAAAAAAACAGGCTAGTGAGGAGAATAGTGAATTGAGTCCAGCCTGGGCATTAAACCAAGCAACCAACTAACAAGCTAGTGCTCCTCTATGGCTTTCAGCTTACATCTGAACCAGGCTCACTAAACTGAAGGCTCTCGGTTCTGGCTAAACTGGCTGGCAACTGAGCTCTCAGGATCCACTTGGTACCCGCCCCTGGGGCTGGGGTACAGCAGTGTGCACTACACCTAACTTTTCAGTGGGTGCTGAGGGTTCAAGTTGAGACCCTCATGCTTACAGAGCAGGTGCGTTTACCTACTGTGGATGCGACCCCCAGACTCACCACCTCTCGTGACACAGCACACACATACATGAGTCATGTATGAACACATAAACAATATAACATTAAAAATGCATTCTATTTGCTTTTCTACCACAATGGCTGTTAGATTTAGTGAAATACTATAAATCTTTTAAGTTTTATATGTATAACAGCAAAACATAAATGAACTATATAAGATTACCAACTTTTTTTGAGACAATTATCTCGCATGTAGTGAACTCACAGAGAGCTGCCTGCCTCTGCCTCCTTAGTGCTTGGATTAAAGGTGTGAATCACCAATTATGGCTTTAAAATTAGAACATTTTACTAGCACTCTGCAGAATGAATTTCATTATGACACTTTCTACATGTATATACTGTATAATGATAATATTTACTCTTGATTTTCATTCCTATTCGTCCAACTTTCATCTCCTTTAAGAAAAAAAAAAAAGCAAGATTCCACATGAGAAAACCTATTTTTTTCCTGAGTTTGTCTACTTCACTTTACATGATCTTCTCCAGACCTATGTATTCTCTTGCAAAAAACATAATTTCATTCTTTTGCTGAGTAAAACTCCACTATGTATACAGAACACATTTTCTCTAACAATGCATTTGTTAAAGGGCTGACAACCATCTATAATGAGATCTGGTGCGCTCCCTCTTCTGGCCTGCAGGCAGACATGCAGGCAGAACACTGTATCCATAATTTTTTTTAAAAAGAGGGTATATGTTAATTCCATAACTTGGCTTTTAAAAATTGCCTTTTTCATGTTTCTTGTGGGAGATGTGCATGTTACATATGTGTGGGGGTGCAGGTGTCCTCATTTTGATGTGGGGAATCATTCTCAACAGTTCTTCCATCTATATGTATTGAGGCAGGGTCTCTCAATCAAACATGGAGCCCAACAATATGGCTAATCTCCCTAGTCAGCTTGCTCTGAGGATCCTGAGCCCACTCTAGCATGCAAAGGGAAACTTTAGCCACTGAGCCACTTCCCAAGTCCTAACGCGGCTACTACAAATAGTCACGTAACAAATGTGGAAAGGTAGGTATATTTACTCAATATTGACTTGGCTATTTTGTGTACAAACCCAGGAAAGGTAATACTGGATTATGTGGCAGCCCTGTTCCGCATTGTCAAGGAACTTCAATGCTGGCTTTCACTTAAGACTCCATCAGTTCCCATGCCATCCGACAGTGCAAAAGGCTTCCTTCCCGCCAGTCTTGCCAGGATTCACTCTCTGCTTGATGATAACCATTCTGGCTGAGGCTTCAATAGAACCACAGTGTAGTTTTGATTTACATTTCCTTGATGGATAAAATTGTTGAATACTTTTTTTTTCCACTTCTATATTGGCTATTTTACCATTTTTTGAAACTATCCATTCAATTCACTTGCTGTTTATTAATTATTTGCTCTCTTGGTATTTGAATACTCCATATATTATGGATATTAATCCCATGTCAGATGAATAACTGGCAAATATTTCTTCTATTGTAGATTGTCTCTTCACTAATTTTCTTTTGCTGCATAGAAATGTTCTCATTTCATGCAATTCCATTTGCCAATTTTTACTGCATTCTGAGCTATTCTATAGGAAGTTTTTTTAAAAAAAGATTTATTTATTTTTATGTATACAGTACTCTGTCTGCATGTACATCTACAGGCCAGAAGAGGGTATCCTATCACATTATAGATGGTTGTGAGCCATCATGTGGCTGCTGGGAATTGAATTCAGGACCTCTGGAAGAACAGTCAGTACTCTTAACCTCTGAGCCATCTCTCCAGCCCCTATAGGAAGTTTTTAATCCACTATTTTCTCCATACTTCCATAGTGATGCAGCTTTTGCAAATCACCTCCGATACTGGCTGAAAGGCCTGAGTCCAAGCCAAGGGCAAGCCCACCTCTAGGATAGAGGTGTAGAGGGGAGAAGGGAGCCTGTGGCACTGTGGGAGGAAATGGGGGTGAAGCTGGAGCTTTGGGTTATATAAATGTAGTAGCAGCAGGATTACTTCTGTAGCCCAGATAGCCAGTGCTTTAAAAAGTAGAACTCCTACTCATCTCATTGCTTTTATGTATTTAAAATGTAAATGCCATTTGCTTTGATATAACTGTTAAGAAATGTTATGCTGCCTTGCATCTGTGGACAATGGGACTGCAAGATGGCATCAGTTGTACCACTGGGGAAAAAAAAACTCAGGAAAGCTAAACTTGGATATTGACGCTGGATTTCACTCCACAGGCTCTACTACAGCATTTCAGAGCGGTTATGAACGGTATTACAAATAGATTACAGGGAACGGGGAGGTGGCTCAGAGGCTAAGCGCACTGACTATTCTTCTGGAGGTCCTGAGTTCAATTTCCAGCAACCACACAGTGGCTCACAACCATCTATAGTGTGATCTGACGCCCTCTTCTGGACTGCAGGTGTACATGCAAAGCACTGTGTATATAATAAAAAATAAATAAATCTTAAAAAAAAAATACATTACAGGGAAAAGGGGTCTGTAAAAAAGACACTGCACTCCTAATGGACAGCTGACTAATGACTGGTTTATGTAATTTTTAAACAGACTTAAATCTGGGTGTACTATATAGTATACCAGAATGCCAAGGTTGGAGTTATAGTCACTAGCTGAGATATAATAGAAATCTTATTAAACTTGTTATATAATGTTGGTTTCATTATGTCATTTAATTTCCAATTACCCCTGTAGGTCTAGCTTTCTTCCACTTTAACAGCACGTTTTTCCTCGAAATCTTCTGCTAAATTCTTACTTTTTATTGAACCACTTAGTGCTAAAGGACTGAATTTGAGAGCACATCTATTCTCTTCCCACACATGTTCAACATCCTCAGAGATTCACTGAGCTTGAAATACACATACAGTGTTGTACTAGGCATGTAATTAAGATGTTCAGTCTTACCTACTGTGACTCAACCTTTAAGTTATAACCATAGTAGATTTTATATGTTCATATATTTGAAAATAATTTCCATCTTAAACTTTTTAAGTTTTGTTTGGAGACAAGGATCAATATGTAGCCCTGGCTGGCCTGGAACTCAATGCATCGTCCACGTTGACATCAAACTCAGAGATCTATGGGCCCCTGCCTCCCCTAAGTGCTGGAAGTAAGGGCATGTGCCATCCATCACACCGGGCCTGCCTTAAAAATCATGTATTCTGTCTCTCATAGTCTCTGACTTCCTCAGGTAACTGTCTCCCCTACACTCCTGTATTCCAGGCTTAACCTCAATAGCACTGCCTCAGAAAGGCCACCCGCTGACCATCTGTAAGCACCCTTCCTATAGTCACTCAAATAGACCACCTCACTACATTTTCTCCACAGCACTTCGTATATGAAATCCTTTTATTGTTAGTTGTATGAGTTACTTCCAGAATTTGACAATTAAATATATGGTCCATTACATACTAAGGAAAGAATTACTATAAGTCGCTAAAGCAACACCTAAGATAAGTCTTAAAGACACAGTGTGAAGCTCGAATTAAGACATGTATGTGATCGCAAAGCTTGTGTATCTTTCCCACAAGATGTTGACTACTCAAGCAGATGGATATCCTCAAAGCTACCATATAGGAGACACTCAACTTCAGTTTGCATACTGCATGATCTTGGAATGATGAGATCACACATGCTGCCAAGTGTGATAGCAGGAATCTGGTTCCTGGGACCCCACAGCTGCTCTTTGACCTCCACATGCACATCAAGACAGACACACACATGCACACAAAATAAACAAAATAAGACGTTATCGCACCATTAAGGAAAAAGTGCTACTTCAAATCAGCCTTTTGGTAACTTATATAAAAACGGCAAGTACCAATTGTAGAAGTGTTTTTTATTCCTGAGTATTGACCTCATCTGAGTGGGTAAAAGAAGGTCTATGTATGAAGGCTGATTATGTTATCTCAGGATATTCAGATGGAAAAATCCCTACATTGAAAGAAAACTGTAAAAGAAAAGATATTGGAGTAAGAAATGATGGCAGAAATAGAATTTATTAGTTTCCACATACTCGGAGACAAAAGGAAGTGTAAGCACTGGATGACAGAGCGTTGCTTCCCTGAGCCCCGTACAGCTAACATTAAAGGCACCATCTATAGGTTAAGTGACGATTGCTAAAAACAGTAGGAAACTACACAGAACATCCTCAGTGTCGGTAGGCTGAGTGAGAGG
>OU015744.1:70979290-70998003 GCA_907169655.1 Acomys percivali
TACACAGAACATCCTCAGTGTCAGCAGGCTGAGTGAGAGGAAACTACTTCCAGTCCCAGAAATGGTTGAAAGCAAGCTCAGCCGACTCCCACTGAGGGAGAAGAGTAATTCCTCATTCAAGTTTCAGACTTACCTATCTTCTAAAATTTTAATGGTTTCCTGAAGGACTTTCTGTTGGTCTCTCAACTGCTGATTTTTGGTGAAGAATTCTTCTAGTCTTTGTGCATCTCTAAAGTTAGAAATCAAACAAAAATTCCATGGAAAATTAAAGATAGTTCTGATGTTATAAATTCAAAATTTGGTCTTAAAAACAAGACTGGGCTGGGGAGATGGTTCAGACAGTAAAGTGCTCGCTCACATCCACAGTAATCAAGAGGAGAATTTCTGGGGGAAGCTGGGCAGCTTGCACTGGAACCACAGCACGGGGAGGCACACAGGACAGTCTCTGGGGCTTGCTGGCCAGTCGCACTAGTAAAACCTTTGAGACCCAGTCTAAAAACTACGGTGAAGGCAACTGAAGAAGACACCCAGCATCGGGCTCCAGCCTCCACCCACGTGTGAACACACATCACCTTGTCCCAAAAGAAAAAGGCAGACAGCTGATTAGGTTGGACACTCTTTGGGGTTTTTTCCTTTCATTAAGTAATGTCAGAGTAATAAGATTATCAGATTGACTAATTGGCCATTATGACAATTATTTCTTCTGGTAAGTAACAGATATAAAGGAGATAAACACAACGTCTTTGTCCCATCTAACACTCTGGAGAAGGTAATAAAAGGGTAACTTCCCTTTGATTTTAGCTGCTCATTTTTGCTTCTAAACCACTATCACACCAATCCACCTGAAGTCCACAAGCATTAAAGAAGACCAAATTTCTGTGAGCTAGAAGCCAAAGTAAAATGTTGTTATCCCTTACTGAACAACCAGCTGTGTTTCCATTCTTTAATATTGAGATTTCTATAAACTCTTAATCACTAATTTACATATTTAAGAAGCGTCTTTATATGGCTGTTTAGTTCGGGGTAAGAAGTAACACTTTAGTAAAAAATACATTTAAAAATAGACAAGTCTAGACCAATTCTACAACTCTAATTCAATTTTCAGGGAAAATTATTTTGATTCAAGAAAAGATAAAAATGCTACTTTTGTGAATAAATTAATAAAATTTATTTTAAAATGCTACTTTATAGCTTTAAAACTATGGTTTAAAATAGTAATATTTTAGAAAATAAAATTAATAGGTTTCCAGGAAGGATTCACTTTAATAAATTAAGTTCTTTTAAAAACATGTAGTGAATGAAAGTAATTTAAAATGTATAATTAAATAGTAAGCACAGTAATCTCTAGGTCTTAGCACGGCTTCTTAAAAATGATCAACATTTTGACTTTTAAGGATGGCATTTTGAAATGGTGGTTGTTATTTTAGGATTTGCAACATTTGTAACTGTAACACTAACCCACAGAGGAACATAAAAGATTTTATCCTGTAATAATTAATCGATTCTGAAACACTGAACCATTAGAAAAAGTCAAACACTGAAGCTGGAGAGACAGCTCTGTAGCTAAGAGCACTGGCTGCCCTTCTAGAAGACTCGGTTCGATTCCTAGCACCCACACGACCACTCACACCCACCTGTAACTCCAGCTTCAAGATCCAGACCTTCTTCTGACCTCCATGTACACCAGGCACACACACACATGGTGCACAGGCATACACACACGGTGCACAGGCATGCACACACATGGTGCACAGGCATGCACACACATGGTGCACAGGCATACACACACATGGTGCACAGGCATACACACAAGCCAAACACAAAAGCACATACAAATAATGATAATAATAATAAAATTCTTTTTAAAAATTAAAAGTGAGCTGTACAGGGGTGGTACACAGCTTTAATCCCAGCACTTGGGAGACAGAAGCAGGAAGATCTGTGAGTTCCAGGCAAGCTGGGTTTACAAAGTGAGTTCCAGGTCAGCCAGAGCCCCACAGGGAAACTCTGTCTTGAAAAACGAAACAAGGGGCTGGAGTGATGGTTAAGAGCACTGCCTGCTCTTTCAAAGGTCCTGAGTTCAATGTCCAGCAACCACATGGTGGCTCACAACCACCTATAATGAGATCTGGTGCGCTCTTCTGGTGTGCATGCAAGCAAAACACTGTATATTTAATAAATAAATAAATCTTTTAAAAAAAAAGAGTAAGAAAAATGAAACAAAACAGTAAAAGCAAACAAAAACTCTCATAGAGTATTATCTATATTACACAAGAAAGAAGTATAAAGTAACTCCAGGATACAATCATATAGATATTTCATTTGGTTTGCATTAAATCACTATATGTTACTGACATATTCATATTCTGGTTGACAATGTTTATAAAGGACATCAACACAAACAAAAGTGGAACTAAAAATCACCGCATTAAATACATTTCATAATTTTAAAATTCAAATAACAAAAAATTTTAGCAGCCAGGAAAAGTTTATTTATTCTTAAATAAAACAGATATTTACAATATATTTCAAGAAGTTAGAAAAATGAATTTTACATATTAAGAAAATGATTCAATTTTTATGTCTCATCCAATAAAATGATGCAATTTAACTTTGGAGTAATGTATATCATAGGAAGAACTTACACAAATTTCTCTTAGGTCACAAATATAAATCATTAAACTTATAATATATATGATGCATAAATATATGCAATACCATTATATTAAAGTACATTAAAAGATTGGACACTATGAAATTTTGGGGGTGGGGAGAGGGCAGGGTTCAAGACAGAGATTCTCTGTGTAGCCTTGGCTGTCCTGGAAGTCGCTCTGCAGACGAGGCTGGCCTCAAACTCAGAGATCCATCTGGTTCTGCTTCTTGAGTGTTGGGACTAAAGGCTTTTCTGGGAGAGTCAGTTTATGAAATTCTATAAAATGTGTCACATAAGGAGTATCATGCTCCAGGAGCTGCACTGGTAATGCCTCTTTAAGAGTTGACGACACTAACTGTCGCAACATTTGCAGTTGCCTACTCAATAGTTACTTTCCCAGTTTACTTATTGCTAAGATTAATCTTCATTTCTTTAATACTTAGTAGTTTTGGGGAGAGAAGTTGATCTTTTCTAATGTTTCATTTTGGAAACAATTTCAGAATCACAAATAAGTTGTAAATATAGACCCAATCATTGAAATAAAAATAATTAACCAATAACACTGGTAAGTGCTAACTAATTAACAAACCCTATTTAAATTTTACCATCTGTTCCTTTAATATACTATCTCTGGTCCAGGATCCTACATTGTATTTGTCATGTCTCCCCCAGTTTGGTAACTTTCTCTGTCATGTCTTTTACAAGGTTGACATCATTGCCAAGTACCCTGCAGGTATTTTGTTGACTATGCTTCCTCATGTTTTGTCTTAAGAATATGAGAGAAGCAATATTGTGCCTTTTTGTTTTGTTTTGTTTTTTGAGAAAGGGTTTCCCCCTGTGTAGCCTTGGCTGTCCTGGACTCACTTTGAAGACCAGGCTGGCCTAGAATTCACAGCCATCCACCTGCCTCTGCCTCCTGAGTGCTGGGATTAAAGGCGTGTGCTACCACGCCCGGCTTTGTGCCCTTCTTTTTTGTTTTGTTTGTTTGTTTTTTCAAGATAGGATTTCTCTGTGTAGTCCTACCTAGCTGGAACTCACTTTGTAGATCAGGCTGGCATTGAACTCAGAGTTCCACCTGTGTCTGCCTCCCGAGTGCTGGGATTAAAGGTGTGTGCCCCCAAGCCCAGTTTATTGTACCCTTCTTAATGCACTACATTAATAGATACTTGAGGCAAATACATCTCAATATTAGTGATATTAACTTTGATAATTTGATTTGTGAAGTCTGCAGGGTTTCTCAGTTGTAATGATCCTTTGTATTTAGAATCATGTAGGCAGATACTTGAGTTTATAAAATATACAAATATGGCTTCTTTTAAAATTCCATATATAGTATTTTATAGGTAATGAGTGTTTTACGTGCGTGTATAATATTAATGTGCACTATGTGTATGCCTGATATCCCCAGAGATCAGAAGAGATCCCTTGGAACTGAAATTACAGGCTATTGTGAGCAGCCATGTAGGTGATGGGAACCAGGCCTGGGTCCTATGGGAGAGCAGTCAGTGTGCACTCTACCTTCTCACCATGCAGGAAGAGCAAACACTGTTTCTCATGAATACTGTATCATACTTATTGTAGGCCTAATAGATGGCTATTGCCTTTAACAATTTATACTGTAAAGCTTTCCAAATAATGCTTTTTCAATGTCTACAATTCTTTCTACTTTTACTAACTGGAGTTCCACTGATAAAGAATCATCCCTTTATTTTAACGGCAATATAATTTATCATTATTTATTTGTTCAAGTTGTCTTAGACTTACTATTGTGAGTTTTTTTCACTTTGTTCCTTTGTTTTTGTTTTTTGACAAGGTCTCACGTAGCCCAAGCTGGCCTCAAACTACTATGGAGTCAAGGCTTACCAACTGCCTCCGCCTCCCAAGTGCTGACTATAAGCAGGTACCACCATGCTTGGTTTGTATTTGGTACTCGGAATCAACCTCAGGGCTTTGCACATATTAAGCAAGCACTCTACCACGTGAGCTACACGACCAACATTTTATTAACTTTCACTATGTCCTTCTTTTCTGGCACCACAAAATGTTCCCACTCATCTTCCATTCTAAAAACCTCAAATGGATATTATCATTTCTCCAAAGAACATAGATTCCTTTAAAAATATTTTTTACTTATTCATTTTATGTGTATGATGATTTTGTCTACTTATACGTCTGTGTACCACTTGTGTTCTGAGGCCAAAGAGGGCATCAGATGCTCTGGGACTGGAGTTCACAGTTGTAAGCCATCATTTGATCATAGCACTCAGAAGTCAGACGAGGACACAGGTACATCTCTGCAAGCATCATCTACATAGATTTCAAAGCCAGCCAAGGTGACATAGTTACAAAAGTCAAGTCAGGTCCTCTGGAAGAGCAGTCAAGTGATCGTAAACATTAAATCATCTATCCAGCCCACATAGGCTACTTTACTGGGAAACACTGCTTAGAAATCAGGATCTGAGGTAGATACAGAAGTGTTCGTGGTTACTGAGGGGCCTGCTTTTAGGGCTTTAGTAGGCCATCTTAGAACACCGACCTACGTCCTCATCCATATGAGCAGAAACGCCAACGCCTGTACTTCTTAGCTCTGTAACTATCATTTAGTGCCTACTGATAACTCCAAGTTTCATTCAATTCTTTCCCTTTCTGGGCTTTTAACTCCTTTCTCTTAAAACCATAGCAAGCATGACAATTGCAGCATTAACTGTCCATGCTGTGCTTACTTATTTGAACCATTCTGGAATACAGATAAAGTAGTGTCAAATCTCTTGTTTACACCAGCCATGCTAACTTATCTGTAGTTATTCAGGAACGATGGGAAAATTACTGTCAGTAAGTTAAAGTAAGTCAGCTGAAGTCTGTCCTGGCAAATGTTATAATAAAAAGCTCTCTAAGAGGTGATTACAATGACATGGCCATCTTGCCATTTTGTCAAGTCTAAGAGGGAAAGGGAAACACGAACAATGATAGAGGACAAAGAAAGAAAAATAAAAAAGGTCTGAGTCCTTAGTGACTTATGAGTCATTGATTATATAATGATAAAATATCCCTTTTAAGGCATTCTATGAGGAAGAACATAATTTCCTTAATATGAAAGTAATTTCTGGCTGTTTGTTTGCTTGCCTGTGCTGTGCATAGTAAGAGAATACCTACTCTGAAAAAGCCCACTAACTTCTAATGTAAGCATCTATCAATTGTGAAGGCTGAACACTCTTTTATTACAGAAACAGAAATGATTTATTGTATGGTTAGTTTAAATTGTATGCAATTTAAAACAACATCCTTAAAAAGTAATATATGGGCTGGGTGTCATGGTATACACTCAGAAGGCAGATAAAGAAGCAGTCAAAGCCAGCCAAGGTGACATAGCTACAAAAAACAAACAAACAAACAAACAAACAAAAAGTAACACACTCCCTTTCAACAATGCAAACCACTTACAAGTGTTATCAGCAACTATCTATTAGAAAACACTTAATGTTTTAAAAAATATTATTTTAGACTTATAGCATATATATGTATGAGTCGTTTGCCTAGATGATTGTATATGCACCAATGTGGGTCTCCGGTGCCTGTGGAGGTCAGAGGAAGATATCAGATCCCCTGCAACTGGACTTAGGATTATACACCATGACATGGGTGTTGGGAATTGAACCCCAGGTCCTCTGCAAGAACAACAAATGTTTTGGATTTTTGGGGGAGAAGGAGGTTGTTTGAGACAGAGTTTCTCTGTGTAGCCTTAGCTGTACCTGATTTGTAGACCAGGCTGTCCTCAAAACTCACAGCAATCCACCTGCCTCTGCCTCCCTGAGTGCGCCACAGTGTCCAGCTGCAACAAGTGTTCTTGAAACACTAGGTTTAGTGACTAAGACATCTCTCCAGCCCACGGCTTAAAGTTGTTGTGTTCTTCCCATTTCTTAATCTATCTCTGCTATCTAATATAGTTTTCCAGGTGTAAAGAAAAGTCCCTATTTTTTTTTTTTTTAGAAAAATATAAATGGCAAGTGATTCTAGCTTTCAGCTATAGTCTAGAAATATTAGAAACATGAGATAAGTTAGGCTCACATACTGTAAAGTGAATGTAAAGCCACTTGTCATAAGGACATTGCTTCTTGTTATGTAGACTGACATTCTATTATGGCATCATCTATTTCACATTCTCAAACATGCAAACTCTAAATAACCATGAGTAAAATCTACTCCAAACTTGGAAAGTCACAAATACTCATGGTTTAATAATAAAGCTATTCAGGGGGCCTTCTGGTCATTTTAAGCTTCTTAGACACAGTGTCAGAATACCCATTAGCATTCATTCTTTTATGTATGTGTTTATTCAAATACATACACATACATAATAAAGTCTCATGTAGCTCACACCTGCCTGCAAATCCTGCTCTTCCTAGCTTCTACCTCCCAAGGACTGAGGTCATAGGTGCAGCTCTAGGCTTGGCTTCGTTGTTTTTAAGACAAGTTCTCATGTGGCTCTGGCTCTAAATATGAGGCTGGCCTGAACTCTTGATTTTCTTACATCTATCTCCCAAGTGCTAAGACTACAGAACTGCCACCATACCCCCACCTCGCTCTGGTTAAGATGGAATTTTTATGTAGCTTAGGCTGGACTCAAGCTTACTATGTAGTAGAAACTAGTCTTGAACTCATGATCCTCCTGCCCCTACTCTCAAGTGCTGAGATTACAGGTGTCTGCTAACATGTCTGGATTTTATTTTTACAAGTTTAGAAATCTCACAATTATTATTCTCCCCTTTTTATAATACTTTGAGTACCAAGAATTAAGATACCAGAGAAAAGGCTGATACACACACAGAGTTCTCAATTAAATATTCTATGAAAAGATGATTTTACATTATACTATACAGTAAAATATACATATACACGTGTGTTAACTAAAGCTGTACTTAGAAATCAGCTATTCTTTCTTACTTTAAAATATTAAAAAAAAAAATCACAGTTAATTAGCCCAAAGCTAATTCATTATTACATGAGACATGAAGTTTTGGGATTTTTTGTTTTGTTTTGTTTTGTTTTTAATGAGACTGGCTATCAGTATCAATTACTTAATAAGTAAGAAATTGGCATTACATACTGATACTTACAAAATTCGTTCCTTTTTCAATTTGGTTACTTTTATTTGTAAACCTGCAAAGTAACAAAGAAAAAAAGCACAGTATTTGTTACATGTTGTACCAATGCTAAAGCAGTTATCTAAATTCCTTTATGAGGCAAATACTATACCGTTAAGCCAATTTAGACTGGCTTCTGAATAATGAACCAGGTCCCATTTGATGTACAGGGCATTCCCCTTACTTGTACCCTCAGGCTACAAAAATAAATCTGCAGCATTATTCTTTTAGTCTATTATATGACAGCCAAGTAGATTAAAAGTGAGTTATTTCCTTTCTAATAGTGAGGGCAAACATATAATTAGCAGTTCACTATAAACGCAGGTCTGTGTTCTGACACGGCCCATATATTTGTAACAGAAACAGTGCTTTTGTAGGCTCAAGTCTCTGGGGATTAAGCCAGATTGTGGCAGGCAGCCCTGGGTTAAATACTTAACAAAGGGCACTAGGATTTTTATCTCTAGACATGTGTAATTTTCTATTTTATTTAAGTCTGATACAAACCAAAATAGCAAGGAAAAATATGTATAAAGTAGTAGGGTAGTTCTAATTTTCATGGAACTAATAGAAAAATAACCACTAAAAAGCACAAAACAACACCTACAACAATTAGCAACTAAATATAATTGTAAACCTAAAGAATCAATTACTTATTATAAAAATTATAGTGCTGGGCGCTGGTTGGGGGTTGTGAAACTATACACCCATACTTTTCTGAAATTAGTGTAGCCTTTGGAAAACAACTTAGCAATGTATAAAAGCTGTTCTCTGGCGCACACCTTTAATCCCAGCACTCAGGAGGCAGAGGCAGGTGGATCACTGTGAGTTTGAGGCCAGCCTGGTCTACAGAGCAAGTCCAGGATAGCCAAGGATAACACAGAGAAACCCTGTCTCGAGAAAAAAAAAAAAAGTTGTTCTCATTAGTATCTGATTTCTTGGGTTCTAACCTATGTAGAAATGCACAACAACAAAAATATTTAATGTTTAGCAATATTAAAAGTATTTAAAGTAGAGATGTCTACATAAAATATATATAAAGTACCATTTGATGGAATAATAGCCTATTTAACAAACCACACTATCTGAGTATATTACACAATCTTCACAGTCCTCAAAACTCTCTTAGAATATACACTGACCTGGACCCTGTGATGCACACCTGTAATATCAGCACTTAGAACGCTGACGCAGGAGGCTCACAAGTTTGAGACCATCCTGGGCTTACATAGCTGAGCCTATCTCCAAAAACAAAAACAAAAAGCAAACAAACAAAAAAAAGTATAGTTGAATTTTTCTAGTTGAACATGGCTTTTCTCTTCATCCTCTGCAAATCTGATTAACATAAGAGTAAAAGGACTTTCCATTTACTTTGATTCCTAATTAAGTTTATACTATTCTGTAATTTCTTCAACTACAAATATTATAAATACTTTAAAAATAAATTGCCTAGAAATTGTTAATGTTCTCTAAGAGTTTCATTTTGTTTCTTTTAAAAATTGGGTCTCCCACACTGGAGAGATGGCTCAGGAGGCTAAGATCACTGGCCGCTCTTCAGAGGAGCAGGGTGAGATTCCCAGCACCCGCATGGTAGCTCACAAGTACTGTAACTCCAGGTCCAGGGGATCTGATGCCTTCTTCTAACGTCTATGGGCACCAGGCATGATACCACATATATGCATACATGCAGGCAAAACATTCATGTTTAAAAAAAACGAAACAAAAAAAACTATGCTTAGAGAGATGGATGAGTGTTTAAGAGCAGTGGCTATTCTAACTCAGGTTCAAGTCTGAGCACCCACATGGCTGCTTATAACGGCCTATAACTGCATTCTTAGGGGATCTCATGTGCTTTTCTGGTTTCTATGGGCAGCAGGCACAGATACATTAAGGTAAAGCACTCATATACATAAAATAAAATATACTTAAAAATTTAAAACAAAGCAGCATGTCCCTGTGTTGCCAGGCTGGCCTCAAACTCACTATGTAGATAGCCCAGGTTGGTCTCAGATTCAACCCTCCTGTCTCAGCCTGCTAACTGCTGAAAATACAAGTGTGTGCCACCATGTCTGCCTAAGATTATCTTTTATTAGACAGAATTAGTCCTGAAGAAATAGTTATCAGTTGAATGACTTCCTTTTTTATTTTATTTCTTTTTCTTACATACACATATTATTTCACGTAAATAAAATAAACTACATACGGCATAAAGAACCACAAAATAATCAGGAATTATATAAATGTTACATTATCCGTGATTTAGCTATTTGTATTTGGCAAACCTGAAGAAAATATCTTTTCTATCTCGGTGAGTCTAAAATACTGAATGAACATCAGTATCTATCGTATCTCATCTTTATTAACTTGAAACATCTATCTAGACCTAACAACATCTTAACCACTAACAACTAAGTTTAATTTTAAGACTAAAATATCTGGTCTTCAACCCCATCAGAGACTTCTTAATAAAACATTATTTACTATCTGCCTTTGGTAGTTCGCAGACACTAATAAGTTACATATTTACACCAACATGGTATATCTAGAAACGTTAATGCACTTACCTCTGAGAACAGGATTTTTTTTTTTTAGCATCTATAATTCACTACAATCTTAGATAACATAATCTAGATAAAGATTATCTACGTTGGATGGCGGTGGCACACACCTTTAATCCCAGCACTCAGGAAGCAGAGGCGGGAGGTGGACAGCTGTGAGTTCAAGGCCTGGTCTACAAGGTGAGTCCAGGACAGCCAAAGCTACACAGAGAAACCCTGTCTCAAAAAAACAAAAAAAGAAAGAAAGAAACTTTTAAAACCTCCTCCTATTTCCTAATCACTGTCATTAGACATCACTGGGGAAGGTTGTCTATTCTGCTTACTGCCCCCAATGATGCAGGAAATAAAAAATGAACCTGGGCACGGTGGTGCACACCTATAATCCCAGCACTCAGGGAAGCAGAGACAGGCTGATCTCTGTGAGTTCAAGGCCAGCCTGGTCTACAAAGCAAATCCAGGACAGCCAGGGCTACACAGACAAACCTTGTGTTGGAAAGCAAAACCAAAAACAACAACAAAAATCCAAAATGAATTCTCCGATGTATTTGGGGGTGGTAGTATTATCTTGCTCGCTCTTGAATTTGCCCAGGACATGTTTAACTAATACGATATATTTTACCCTTGGCTCTACAACCTATTAAATAAATAAAATATTATTAATAAGAAAACACAAAATGTCATAGACATTACAGTAGCTTTAATGTAGCAGGTACACATTAGAAACCACCCAATATGCTTTGACATAAGTAACATCTAACAACAATAAAAACCTAGAAACAACAAAAATCTGTGGTGGAAGCATCATCACACACTGCTGAGCAACAAAAAGAAGTGACCTAGGCCAGGTGGAGATGTGCAGCGACAGCTCCAGCACTTCAGGCAGAGACAGCATGGCAAAGTTGAAGCTACCTTGTGCTGCACAGCAAGAGCCTCTCCTAAGCAGTTAACTATTGACACACGCACCATTTGGACAGATCACAGAGAGGATAGAGTTGAGTAAAATTTGCCAATTTCAAAGGGTTACATTTTTGTATGACTTATGACATTCCTGAAATGAAAAGATTAGAGATAAAGAACACATTATTGATGGCAAGAGACTGGAGGGGCAGGATGGGATGAAGGAGGCTAAGGACTTACATTAGTGGCACAGAATCTTTAGTGGTAGACACAATGTATACATAACTAAATTGTACAGAACCAAACACACAAATCTAGGTTTCACACATACACAAGTATGCATATAAAATTGATGTAATGGGTATAATAAATTATACCCATAAAAATTTCTGTTGTGGAGGGCTGGAGAGATGGCTCAGAGGTTAAGAACACTGCCTGTTCTTCCAAAGGTCCTGAGTTCAATCAATTCCCAGCAACCACATAGTGGCTCATAACCATATATAATGAAATCTGGTGCTCTCTTCTGGCTTGCAGGTGTACATTCAGGCAAAACATTGTATACATAATAAATAAATAAATCCTTAAAAAAATTTCTGTTGTGATAATGTATAAATATGTATAAAATAAAATAAAGTATAACCAGATATGGTGGCTCAACTCATAATCCTAGCATTAAGAGGTTGAGGCTAGAGGACTGCCGTAAGTTTAAGGCCAACCTGGGTTAGAGTTCCTAGCTCAAAAACAAGAAAACAAAAATAAAGCCGGGAGGTGGTGGCATACACCTTTAATCCCAGCACTCGGGAGGCATAGGCAGGTGGATCCTTGTGAGTTTGAGGCCAGCTTTGTCTACAAAGTAAGTCTAGGACAGCCAAGGCTACACAGAGAAACCCTGTCTCAACGACACCCCCAAAGGAAAAAAAATATACAATATATTATGAATAGGAAAACCTACATGAGAACCCTTTTGCGCTTTTTCTTACAATTACATGTAACTCTACGATTAAAATAAAAGGCAATAACAAGAAAATAACAATTTACTTCAAAATATTTGCAAAACAATAAAATGGGAAAGCTTGTGTTATAGCTGGCAAAAGTAAACTGGAGTGCGTTTGGTTATAAATAATAATAACCCTTCGCAGCTGCCAAATTCCTAAGCCCAGCGGCTTCTTTCTCTTTGGGTAATGATGAGAAACTCAAGAGTCCTTGCAAGCACTCGGCGAAGCATCGTTCTGGCAGAATTCAGAACTTATGACCCCACTAGAATAAAGACTAGAGGCAGCAGTTTTTGTTTCTTCTCAAAATGTGGGGAATTTTACTTGCTGACAGATTTTGCTTGTTTTTAATTTTGGCTGACTTCTAAAACTCAGATCTGCTTCTACAAGTGAAAAGCAGCCAAAGGTGAAATGGATTCTTGCCATGAAATAAAGATTCTTAATTTTTTAGAAAAGAAACAATGAAGTGGAAAATCCACATAGACTTCAAAAGAAAAGTCTTGGGAAATATGGAAAGAGTACTCTTTTATAAGAGTTCGACACCTGTGAGGCATTCGTCCTGTCACGTAGATCAGCCCTGAAATGGGTTGTCCGAGCATATGTTCATGTTTAAATTTTAGTATTAGCTATTCAGCAAGTCAATTAGGTGTCTGCAATTAGAACCCCTATAAATGTGCTTTAATCCTGCTCCACACCCATCGGAAGGAATGAGGCGGTACAACAACGCAGCTCCTGTATGAACAGGCAGTCTGCTCACAGTGTTGGCAACTGTAACAGTGGCAACCTGAGAACCTACTGAGGAAACCGTGCACAAAAGACTAAGCGCTACAGCACATCAATTAACCACGCCTATTTACTCTACGGATTTTGGAGGGAATCAAGGGCAGGTACATGCTCCTATATTACACTAAACAAGTTTAGTTCATAAATGAGGCG
This sequence comes from Acomys percivali, assembly GCA_907169655.1. Lineage (NCBI taxonomy): Eukaryota > Metazoa > Chordata > Mammalia > Rodentia > Muridae > Acomys > Acomys percivali. Next base: position 70,992,465 of record OU015744.1, read on the forward strand.
AGAGTTCAATTTATGATGTATAAATAGTAATCGTTGCTACTAATTCATGTTTCAGTTCTTTATTCAGATTAAAGCCACATATAGTAAATACTGTCGCTTCAGTTACTTGTGCTTTTGAACTAGAAATGATTAAACTAGTATCACTTTTCTTGACAAGTAGAACTTTATCTATAGAGCAAGTAATTTGACTTTACCAAAAAGCAATCTTACTGTCTCTCACTATACAATGAATTATTTCTACTCTAAACTAAAACTTTATACTTATGAAATCAGTTATACCTAATGTATATGTACTTTGCTTAATATTTAATTATTTCAAAATAGATAAACTAAGTGTGGTGAATTTCTCTGAATTTATAGTAGTTATAAATGCAAGTAATAAAATAATAAATGAGAGCCACTTAGAGAGCTCTTCATGAATAGGCACTGGTACTATGAACCAAAACTGTTGATTTTGTAGTCTTCACATAAGTATTTTTTTGTAATGTTGATGAACCATGTGAGAATAAGCCGAATAATAGACATCTGGAACAATCAAAAAGCGAACTGAAGGGGCAGAGGGGATGCCATGTTAGAGCCTCCGCCCTGTCCCAGGTCTCTAAAGCAGTTGCAATGATGCCCCCAAAGCTGCCTCTAGCTCTCTATGAAAATGGTTCAGATTTATGAAACACAGAGATTTCATTAGCTGAGATATAACAGAACCTAATGTCAACAGTGAATTGTGTAAAATGGTATGAAAACAAATATTCTAAATTCTATCTTATTACCAGTGCTTTTAATAATAAACCTGATGCTGAGATTAAAAAAAAAAAAAAAACCAAAAATAAAAATCCGACCCAATACACCCTTACGACTTTTGAAATATAAAGAATTGTGAAACTTCTATTAAAATTCTAAAAATTCTATTAAAACCTGTTATGCTTTTTGTTTGTTTATTTTCTTTCTTTTTTTCAAGACAGGGTTTTTTGTGTAGCATTGACTGTCCTGGACTTGATTTATAGACCAGGTTGGCCTCAAACTCAGAGATCTACCTGTCCCTGCCTCCCCAAGTTCTAGAATCAAAGGCAAGTGCCACCACTGCCCAAGTTAAATCCTGTTATTCTGAACTCAAAGCATAAAAACTGTCAATGAAAGGATACAATTATAATACTAAGACTAAAAGCTTAGCAACAAATATCTCCACAATTATCCCTTTGCAAACAATGCAATTTATAAACTGCTGATATTCAGCCTAAGATGGGAGACCATTTATTCTTTCTTAGTTTTAAACGAAATGCATGTAGCTAGCATATTATAGCATGGTCAGCGCGCACGCTGTTTTGTGTATGGCATATTATTGCTATCATTTCACTATGTTTTGGTCAAATGAAGCAAACAAGAAACCCAAATGCTATATATAGCGGGATATACAGCTGCACTAATTTCTTATGGTAGACTTCCTTGGCTGTCTATGTATGTATGTAAAAATTAGGCATCTCAAGTACTGCTTACTCTTCCTAACGTTTCTTCTTTGTCTTTTACGGACATGAAGCTTTAAGAAATAATGAGTCAATTTTGATTCCTACATATGCTTCAACACCTGCACTGTCCAGACAAGCCTATATTGATGTCTTGCAAAGAACCTCTTGTATTGGTTTTTCTAAATAGATTCCTCAGCCATCTTTTTAAAAGTAAGTCCCCTCCAGGCAGGTCTTTGATATTATTACATAGTCAGAGGGTCTAGTTCTATATGGAACTATGTGAACACTGACAAAGGACTAATAAGACAAAAGTCCTCTTTTTTTGGAAAATATTCAGTAACCCAAACTAATTTTTAAATAACATCAATTTTCTACAAACAGTGTTTACTGTGCTAAGCGTGGTGGTACACACCTGTAATCCCATACTAGGAGGCTGAAGATGGAGGACCGGGGTTTGGGGCCAGCCGGCACTACGTTACAATTTCTAGACCAGTCTGTGCTGCACATGTGTTTAGAGGATACAACTATGCTAAGGTTAAAAACAATCACCCCGGGCAAACAATGCAGCTGGTAAACTGCAAGCTTTTTAAAACAGTCTTACACAAACAAAAACAACAATCATTTAAGGCCTTCAAAAACTGTGTAAGCAGGCCACAAGTCTGCTTCTTATGCTCCACCTTCTTAATGCTTGTACAGCACACTAACATTCCTGGTACCATGAAGCCTATTATGAAACAGCAACAAGGATGGATCGCACAATATAAAAGAATTATCTACTACAAAACAAGGGTAAGCTATCTACTATGTAGTATTTGTCAGATTTTATAACAAACATATAGTTTTGCTCAAGTAATATATTTTTTATTTTCTTTTTTACATAAGTTAGCTCTCTATTCTACAACAGAGCATCTTTTTTTTTTTAAAGATTTGTTTATTATATATATATATACTGCTCTGCCTCCATGTATGCCTGCACATCAGAGGAGGGCACCAGATCCCATTCTAGATGGTTGTGAGTCACTATGGGGTTGCTGGGAACTGAACTCAGGACCTGTGGCAGAGCAGCCAGTGCTCTTAACCACTGATCCACCTCTCTAGCCCTATTTATTTTTTTAATGCTACCTCATTATAAAATAGGTCTCCTGACGACCTTGTTTACATAAAAGAAGAAACCTGTCAAAATATATTTCACTGTTAGAATAAGACAAAAATTAAAACTTTAAACAGGTGTGTTATTCAACTCTCTAGCATTAATAATAAAATACTTGAAATTAGAAAGAGCAGGGATTAGATTGGCAAGATGGGTCAACAAGTGCAAGTGCTTGTTGCCAAGTCTAATGACCAGAGTTCAATCCCTCAAATCACATGGGGGATGAGAACATCATCTCCCAAAGCTGTCTCTGAACTCAATTAATCTATGTGCTTTATATGTAAGTATCTCCTGAACAGAGACAGGAAAAAGGCTAACAACTGCAGGGCGTGGCTATATACCAATAACACCAGCACTTACGTAGGTGGAGGCAGGAGGAACAGGAGTTCAAGTTTACCCTAACTATACAGCAAAGGTTAAAATCAGCTTGAGCTAAGTGACACCTGCTCCAACTGCCCATCCCCACCCCCAACAAACCAACAACCTCAGAAAATAGTTAACAAGGTACATAAATAAATTATAGACAAAGAAAGCAAATTAACCTTAAACAGCACTTGGGAGATAGCGGCAGGAGGATCAGGTCAAGCCTAGGATACATCATCATACACTATCTCAAATTTTTATAAGGCAATAATTCTATTTGATACAACATGGAAATAAAATGCTTAGGAGACAAAAGACTAATACACTAAAAATTATAAAATCTTCCTGAAAAAAACATTATAGAACGTCAAAGATATTTCATGTTCATGGTCAGCCTGGGCTACATAAGGAATTTGGGCCAGGCCTGACTATGATTTGCCTCATGCTCTCTAACAGGGGCATGGTTTTGCCAACTGCAGATAGTTTCTGCGATTGTGTGACATTTGGAACTCTAGGAACTTTCAGAGGGTACATAAATGCTAGAGTCACAATAGGTGAGGTGGGTGGTTGTCGGTCATACAGGGAGTTGGTTGCGGTTTGTTAGTAATCATGCTCAAAGAAACAAGAAGAAAGAAATCAGATACAAGGGTTCTATCTTTCCCCTTTTTCTATCCTATCTAGTGATGGGAGGGGAGGGGAACTGGGGGATAAAGGGTGGAAAAAGAATCCGCAGAGTAACAAAGACCAACTATAGTTACCATCTCCTCAAATCTGATAAGCAGATTTAGACACTTGTAGTTACATCTATAACTTACAGACTGCACCACTATATGTCAGGCCTCTTTCTCAATATGGCACCATTTGAATAATCAACTCATAATCAACAATAGGAACTCAAGAGCTAATCCTAGCTACACATGTTGGTCTACACTTTTAATCTCAATGGGAAGCAGAGGTAGGATTCTGAATTCAAGGCTAGTCTAGTCTACAGAGTGAATTCCAAGATACCCAGGGCTACACAGAGAAACCTTGTCTCAACGCCACCACCACCACAAAAGGGGAAAAAAAAAAAAATCCTAAAGATTAAAGCTGGTGAGACTCTCCTCAGTATATACACACTGCTAACCTGAGCCTGTCTGCTCTCCTAGCACTATACATTACCTAACAGACTCTCATCACATTCCCACCTAGAAATATTTCCATTGTCTATAATTCTTTGGGAGTGGGGAGGAAATTCAAGCTTTTCTCTCCAATTTATTCTTCTCATGGAATCTCTCGCATCCTCCTACCACCCATATTGCCTAGATGTACACAACTGTAATGCCTGGTCTGAGAGGAAAAAAAAAAAACCACACAAACATATACTGGCCCTTCCTTTATCTTCCCAAACATAATACATTGCATTAAAATTCTGTCATACAGCAATGCTTTGGGCAAGTATCTCTATGTACACTAGGACTTACAGGACTATTTTGAAGTTCATACTTTAGAATCTACTGAGGCTATTATCATAAGGTTTGGCAAGAAACTAAATTTCCCATGGAAAAGACTCAATACATCCCCACAATTAAGGCAAGAGCTGAATCAGGTGGATCAGATTGTAATGCACTGCAGTGTATGTTAAAGCTGAGGTACACTGTAATAGGAACATATGGTTGCAGTAGGCAACCAAGTCTGACTCACTGGGAGGGCACTCACTCAACATACAGGAGGTCTTGGCTTCCTTCCTTAACATCAGTGCAAAGAACAAATTTGCAATAGGAAACATTTCTCACATTATGAGGACAATTTATCATGCATTAAAGATCTGAAAAAACAAAAAACAAAAACAAAACAGCCTAACTTCTGATCCTCCTGCCTCCCGTCCCAGAAGCTGGGATTCCAGGTGAGTGACACAGCATGTTTTCTGTGGGGCTGGGGGATTAAACTCAAGGCTCTGTAGAAGCTACGGAAGCAAAGCTGGGCGTGGTGGAGCACGTCTTTAATCCCAGCACTTGAGAGGCAGAGGCAGGCGGATCACTGTGAGTTCGAGGCCAGCCTGGTCTACAAAAAGTGAGTCCAGGACAGTCACTGGCAAAGAAACTGTCTCAAAAAAAAAACAAAAAACAAAAACAAAAAAGAGCTACATCCCTAAAGTATCTTTTGATACAAATATTTATATACTCATTCTAAATACAACTACTTAATCTGTGCATCCACTGCACTTCATACACATCTTTTTTAGCTCTTATTTCACTGCACTGTACATGACTGTTTCCATGACTATCTCTGACAGCCTACAGGAACTTTGAGAGTAAACTGCCATTCACTTTTGTGTATGAGTGTTCAGTAGAAAACAGATTCTGTGGCTGGAGAGATGGTTGAGAGGTTAAGAGCATGGGCTGCTCTTCCAAAGGTCCTGAGTTCAATTCCCAGCAACCACATGGTGACTCACAACCATCTATAAAGAGACCCGATGCCCTCTTCAGGAGTGCAGATATACATGCAGGTGAAACACTGTATACATAATAAATAAATCTGGAAGGAAGGAAGGAAGGAAGGAAGGAAGGAAGGAAGGAAGGAAGGA
>OU015744.1:70998013-71027417 GCA_907169655.1 Acomys percivali
GGAAGGAAGGAAGGAAGGAAGGAAGGAAGGAAGGAAGGAAGGAAGGAAAGAGATCCTGAAAGGCTTGTCAGAGTACAGAAATAGTACTCATTTCGCTAGGTAATCCTGCAAATAACAGTAGAAAAAAGGATAAAAGGTTTTTAACAGCTAAGATTACAAAGCCAACAGGAAGATGAAATTACAATTCAAATCTAAGTCTTCAGTCAATAAATTCTACTGCTTTCTTTAAATGACAAAGTGTGTAAGAACTGTGTTCTAGCAGCTGGAGCGATGACTCAGCAGTTAAAAGCATTCACTGCTCCTGCAAAGGATCAAGGTTCAGTTCCTAGTGCCCACGTGGTGGCTCACTGCCTAAACTCCAGTTCCACAGGACCTGATAGCCTCTTTTGGCCTCCATGGGCTCCTGAAAACACACTGTATATAAATATGCAGGCTCACACACATACACATAAAATTTTTAAAAAATATTTTAAAAACTAAAAAAGCCTTTATTCTGTAGCAGTTGTAGTTACAAAGCAACAATTCATCAATAAAACAAATCATAAAGCATTACAATAGTAAATGCTCCTTAAAGGTGAGACGTTTGCCCCTACATAAGGTTATTTCTCTCTGAAAATATATAAAATAATCAAAGCTAGTTTCTACCATCATAGCCTCAAGCACGTAAGCAAAGACTGTACCTTGTACTTCCTTATCATGATACTCTTTGAGTTTTATCCAGAGTTCCTTGAAGTCACTGGATACATCTGCAGAGTTAGGGCTTCCACAGCTGCTTCCTGAGACGCTCATCTTGCTCACCAGGCTTCACACTTCTCGTTGGCCTTTCTTCTTTCCTTACATAGGGGGGTTGCTGAAATACCTGAAGTGACAGATTGCAACGTAAAGTCATTTCTTGCATTCACCTTTATAGAGTTTGAAATCAGGATGAAAGCAGAAGCCCAGCTATTTCCAAGGCTCCTGACTCTATTTACAAGCAATCATTCAGAGAATTTCTTGACGTTGAGAAGGAGTGAGGAAAGAAGATAATGGGAGAGCAGCGCACTCCTTTCCTCAGCACGTGGGAGGCACATGTCGGGGGATCTCTAAGAACTCAAAGCCAGCCTGGTCTACGCGGTGAGTTCCAGGAAGAGCCAGAACTACACAGTGAGACCCTATATCCAGACGGGAAAGGAGGGTCAGTTATTTGGCCGCCATATGGGGTAAATTTCCAGGCAGATTTTTAGTTTTTCCATGCAAGAAGGAGTAATTGCATGAATTATGTTAAAGTAAAAAGGGCTCTAGTAATACTGAAAGGTTTATAATCATCCATAGTCAGTATTCACTTACCCAGCTGTACTGGCACAGACTTGTAATCCCAGCACTCCAGAGATGGAGGAGGATCCCAAGTTCAAGGTCAGCCTGGGCTATAGTACAAGACCCTGTTTCTAAAAGGGAAGGAAGGAAGGAGGGAGAAAGGAATTGGGGGGGGGGGGCAGAGCTGCAAGTAGAAGTGCCTCTAGTCCTGACAGCTTGAGCTTGATCCCTGGACGGGGAAGGAGGGGAAGAGCTGGCTCCAACACGGTGCCTTCTGACTCCCACATGTATATGCAGGGGTATGGGCACATACACTCACTTACATGGTACGTAAATACATGTGTAGTAATAATAAGTATGCAGGGAATGAGAATTGTAGCTTAGAAAAGAAGTGTTTGCTGAGCAAGTACAAGAACTTAGGTTCAATCCCTAGCACTGAAAAAAAAAGTATTGCTTTAGCTTTTGGAGTGATATGAGATGCAACACTGTACTGAACCAGACACTAAAAATATTCCTGATTTCACAGTCATTCACAAATACACGTGTTGTAAAACCAGGCAGATGGCTGACATTAATACATGGGAGGATCATGTGTAATTCTGAGAACAAATCAGTAAGATACACATACAGCAAAGCTCTAAGAACGCACATTCTATTTAGAGGTACAAAGCTATTGGGGTAAAGATACCTTGTGACTCGTTCATAGTAACAGTCAATCATTAACTAAAACTTATGAAGCCCCTAAAAAGAGCTCAAGTGGTTTAATAACGATTTTAAAATGTGTTCTTTTCTTTTCCTTTTGTTTGTTTTGTTTTTTGTTTGGTTTTTCGAGACAAGGTTTCTCTGTGTAGTCTTGGCTGTCCTAAACTCACTTTCTAGACCAGGCTGGCCTTGAACTCAGCGATCTGCCTGCCTCTGCCTCCTGAGTGCTGGGATTAAAGGTGTGCGCCACCATGTCTGGCCTTTAAAATGCGTTCTTAACTGAAACTGAAGAGATCATGTTAAAAACTCTCAGATTCCATTTTGTTAGAAACAGCCTAACTCCATTCCAAAGACCACTAACTGGCAAAATTCCCTGCCAGAGGGCCCAGCTGACCTTATACTAAGCTACACTCTGTCTGCACCCTTGTTATCTATGATGCAATGATGTCATAATTCATACTTTACTATCTACATACTTGGTTACACTTTGGATGTACCCTAAACACTGCCAGACACACTTTCAAGGTTAGTTGGAACTTCTTGTTAGCACAATAACTTGAATCAGAGCTGACCACCCTGTTCCACCATCTGCCCCTGTATGAGCTAATTGCAGTTTTCACCTTCAAATATGCAATCCAACTTCCCCTCAAGGACAAGGTTTAGATCCAGAACTGGCCACCTCCCTGAGCTCAGAAAATAAAGCTTTCAAGCCAACAAAACCATTCATTAGCTACCATTACAAAAGTAACATTTTGGCATGGTGACCCATGCCTGAATCTCATCAACTAGGAAGGCTGAGGAAGACTGCTCTAAGTCCCAGGCAAACCTAGGCTACTCAAAAAAATGACTGGAAGGGTGCTGGTGCACACCTTTAATCCCAGAACTCAGGAGGCAGAGGCCGGCGGATCAAGACCATCCTGGTTTGCAAGGTGAGTCCAGGATAACCAGGACTACACAGAAGAAACCTTGTCTCGAAAACACACACAAATGACTAGAGGTAGAAGGGAAAGGTGGGGACAGAAGAGGAAGCAGGACAAATAGTCTGGAGATGTGGCTCAATTGGTTAAATAAAAATAAGTCTATGGGCTGGAGAGATGGCTCAGACTCTCTTTAGTTTTTCCATGCAGTCTTAGAAGCACTGACTGCTCTTCCAAAGGTCATGAGTTCAAATCCCAGCAACCACATGTTGGCTCACAACCATTTATAATGAGTTCTGTATACATAATAAATAAATCTTTAAAAAAAAGTCTAAGAAACAAAAGCCAAAACAAAACGTCTAAAGCTGCAAGAATACACCCAACCTGATAATATTGCATAATGACATGTGTGTATGAAGATGCCACAATGAAACCCATTTCTAAAAGTTATTTTTTTAAAAAATGTATGCAAGCACTTGGTTATCAGTAAAGCATTATAGAAATAATACATGCATTTATTGCAGTTAGGTTTTCTAAAAAGAATCAGCAAACATTGAACATATATAGATTTCAAATAATCTTATTAATTTTCTTGGGTACACTAAGTTACTGTTACTAAGTTAAGTTACTCTTGGATGCAATAGTGATGTGACCATTTAAACGTTTTTGTAAAAAAAATTTTTACAAGGCTTTTGTTTGTTTTTGTTTTTCAACACAGCTTTTCTCTGTGTAGCCTTGGCTGTCTTGGACTCGCTTTTTACACAAGGATGGCCTTGAACTCACACAGATCCTATTGCCTCTGCCTCCCTGAGTGCTAGGATTAAAGGTGTGGGCTGCTACGCCCAGCTAAAAAAATTTTATTTCTTATGGTGCTGAAAAAAGAATCCAGGGCTTCCAGCATGCTAGGTGAGAACCCCTGAGATACATCTCCATCCCCACTTTCCTTTTTCCACTAAAAGGCTTTGTCTGTTACAGGAAGATTATGTAATAAACTAACATTCTCTGGAATTGGCGTGATGAGACAAGAACAGCTTACGTTGACAGTTATTGAAACTGAGCAATGAACGTGGATATGAGGGGACTAATAATGTTACTGTCCCTCCCTCGTGAACATCTATTTAACATTAATTTTTAAAAGTGAGATGTTTTATCTTGCAAGCCTGTGTGTAACTACTTAGACATAAAAGATACATTATGGCCGATAAGAGACTGTACTTAGTTATATATAAAAGCATGTGGATTATACTTTTATTAGTCATTTTAGTGACTTATCAGAACTCTAGGGCCGGGCGTGGTGGCGCACACCTTTAATCCCAGTACTTGGGAGGCAGAGGCAGGCAGATTGCTGTGAGTTTGACAACAAAGTGAGTCCAGGATGGCCAAGATAGCATAGAGAAACTCTGTCTCGGAAAACAAAATAGAACTCTAGGAAGAGGTACAATTATTAACTTCAGTTTAAAGTTGGGTTATAACAGAGTAAGTGACCTGCCCAAAGTAATACAGTTACTTCTGGGCTACGATTTGAGCCCCAAAATATACTTCTCTGTATCAAGAAAAACAAAAACAGCAGTATGCCAGGCAGGAGGCAGAGGTAAGTGGGACACGAGTTCGAACCCAGCCTAGTACAAGTTCCAAGATAGCTAGGGCTACACAGACAAACCTTGTCTTGAAAAGCAAAAGCAGGGCTAGAGAGATGGCTCAGAGGTTAAGGGCACTGCCTGTTCTTCCAGAGGTCCTGAGTTCAATTCCCAGCAACCACAGCCATCTATAATGTGATCTGATGCCCTCTTCTGGCCTGCAGGTGTACATGCAGGCAGAGCATTGTATACATAATAAATAAATCTTAAAAAAAAAAAAAAAAAAAAAGCAAAGCACCCCCACCCCGCCAAAAATTAAAAAGATAAAAAGAAAGTTTAAAGACTGAATTACTTTAATGGAAAACTTAAAATCTGACAGTTAAAACTAGTAGCATCATTTAGGAAATGCCTCAGTGACGAAGTAGTTAAAATAATTCAATGCTTTTGTTGTTTTTGAAACAGGGTCTTATTATGTGTAACACTGGCTGATCTGGAACTTGCTATGTAGGCCAGGCTGGCCTCGAACTCAGAGATCCGCTTGCGTCTGCGTGAGTCACCACTGCCCGGCTTCAAGCGCCTTTTAAAACAGCTACGTTAAAACCACTATCAATACCAAGTGGGCAAATGTCAGTTCACGGCATCCTTTCCGTGTACTGTGCTCGCCCAGCACTTTGCAGCCCATCTTTTTTGCTCCGAACCGTTATCCGCTGCGCACCGCGCCCTGGTCTCTCCCAACACTCCTGTCGTCTCCCGGGTGTCTGCGGGCACGGAGACTAAGGGCGACCCCTTTCCGTGTGTCCTCGGCATCGCAAACCTCCACGCCGAAGACGCCCGGAAGATCAGACGGTCACAGCACACTCAGCGTCCCTCCAGCCGGTCTCCATCAGCCGCTCCCGAGGCGCCCCTCGGGTCCCCAAGCACTCGCCGGGACTGAAGCTCCGCGGAAAGCGCGCGCGCACAGCCGGCGCATGCGCGGGGCGGGCTCAGCGCGGAGGGGCGCGTACTCCAAAGCGCGCCGGAGCCCGGGAGAGAGCCGGGAGCGGGGAGCACGCCCCGCCGCGTCCTGCGAGCCGGACCGGGGCGCAGCCGACCTCGGCGGGCGCCTCCCGCGACACGGCCGCCAGGACCTCTGCGGACGCGCCGGCTCCCGGCCGGAAGTGGCCGCTCGGACCCAGCGAGCCGAGCGTGAGGAAAGGAGGGGAGCCCGTCTACTCACCGCTTCCGAGCCTCCCTGGAGAGCCCCGCGGAAGAGCGCGATGTCCTCCTGGCCGGGGAGGCCCTGCCGCTCGCCCCGGCGTCCCTTCCCTCTCCCGGCCGCCGAGCCCTCAGCGGGGAGGGCCAGAGCCTCCCGAAGGAAGGCCGGAGGGCAGCCGGCCCCGCCCGGCCCCGGAGTCCTGCGGCGTCGCCTGACGTCACGCGGCCAGCGTCACGCCCCTTCCCTCCCCTCCTCCCCCCCACCCCCCAGTCGCTGGGCTGAGGCCGCCGAGTGGGTGGATAGGTTGGAGCACGCTGCTGAGACGAGCTTCCCGGGGGTCCCGAGAGCCTGGCCCACCCCGGCACGGGCGCGAGTCCTTGGGTCGGACGAAAGTTAGCCTTGACGGTGCTCACGGCTAGCCCGAGATGGACCACACGGAGAGTTAAGATGGAAGGATGTGGGCATGGTTGCCAGCCTTCTAGCTATGGCCTACAGTTTAGGGGATCTGAGAGGATGGGGGTGGGGGAGTGGAGAACGTGATGAGTTTCTGACAAGTGCAGAATAAGACATACGTGTCTAGGATTATTTGTTAATTAATAATAATAATTTCTTGAGTATCCTAGGCGGGCTTCAATCTCACTCTGCGTGATCTTGAACTCTGATCCTCCGTTTCCATTTTCTGAGTGCTGCTATTACACTGTAATATTACAGGCATGTCGCAGCCGCCACGCCAAGTCAGTTTCTTTTTTGGTTTTGGTTTTGGTTTTTGGTTGCTTGGTTGGTTGGCTGGTTTTTCGAGACAGGGTTTCTCTTGTAGCCCTGGCTGTCCTGGACTCGCTTTGTAGACCAGGCTGGTCTCAAACTCATAAAGGTCCGCCTGTCTCTGCCTCCCGAGTACTGGGATTAAGGGTGTGCACCACCACGCCCGGAGCAGTGCTGAGCATCTAATGCAGGACTTTGTGCATGCTTGGTAAGCACTCTACCAACTGAGCCACGTTCCTAGCACTTCGGTGATTTTTTTTTAAAAATCAGAATTTCCTGTGGCTTGTTTTAAGATTCAAAGTCAATAGGGAGAAGAACCAATTTGAATATAAACAACAGAGTCTATAAAGCAGATAGAACCACAGTCTCATGTTAAAACAGTCCACTAGTTTTCTATGATGTGCCTGTGTCCCTGAAGACCTGGGATTAACGCAGGTTGTGAAAGTTGAGTAGTGCTGGACTTGGTGACTCAAGCCTGTAATCCCAGCACTGAGAAGGCAAAAGCAGCAGTGAGACTGGCCAAACTGAGGCCAGCCACTCGTCTCAAATCTTAAGGGAGAAATAATTTATATACTCTTCGGGACTGTACATTCCAGGGTGTACTATCTTACCACTGCCATACAAAAGTTGGAGTCGTTAAAGGGGCTACTAAATATTCATTACTGTTACAGAAATTGCCCAGTTTTCCTTTTTTTAGATCTTATTATTTTATGAGTATGAGTGTTTGCCTACATGTATGTGTGTGTACCACATGCATGCTGGTACCTACAGAGGCCAGAAGAGGGCATTGGATCCCCTGGAACTGGAGGTATAGATGGCTGTGAGCCACCATATAGACACCGGGAACCAAACCTGGTCCTCTGCAAAAGCAACCCGTGTTCTTAATTGCTGAGTCATCTCTCCAGCCCCTTCCCCATTTTCTAAGACTTAATCAAAAACTGAAAAATGGATTTTATTTTTCCTCCACGAACACTCTACCACAAAGTTAGGTACCCAGTCCCCATTATGCTATTTTTAGCTCCTAATTGTCACAGTGAAGCTTGTGCTGTTTCGGATAAAAATAGAAAGTTTGGTTATAAATGGAAAGAGCCTATGATCAGTTTGTCATTTAGTAGAATATACAAGAAGGGAACAGTTTTATGAAGAAAAGCTGTTTAAGGGCCTGGAGAGATGATGGCACAGCGGTTAAGAGGACACTTAGTGCTTTTAGAGAGGACCCAGGCTCTGGTCTCAGCACCCACATTAGGCAGTTCACAACTGGCTGCAGTGTTGGTTCCAGGTGTTCTGACACCTTCAGAATGCTGAGGGCACCTGCATGTACATAAATTCACACAGGCACACATACACATAAATACAGAAACCTTTTTAAAAAGCTATTTTTGAAGCTAGTGTTACTGAGGTACATACCTATAATCCAGCCCTTGGGTGTCCAGGAGTCGGAACTAGGATGATTGCTGTAAGCTTAGCACCAACCAGACATAGCCAGACCTGCCGTAACCAACCCATACACCTTTCTGTGTGTGTAATCCATTTATATAAGTCGGAATCCCTGAAAACATCTCTTTTAAACATCCTGGCAAATCTTTCACCAAATCCTGTCAGTCATACGTACGGAATCATCTCCTAAATCCATCCCTTTACATTCATCAGTGACCCCATAATTTACCATGATCTCTTATTTTTGTTTGTTGCTGAAACAGAACACATGCAACCTAGTCTGGCCTCAAACTTACCACGTAGGTAAAGTTGGCCTTGGCCTCCTGACACTCCTACCTGTCAGGTCCAAATGAAACTCCAACAAACTCCAAAAGGCAGTCCAAATACCCAGCAGTGAGCTCAGCCTGGACTATGGGAGGATTTCTGGCAGTTAGCTAACAGCCAGCATTCCTCAGAAAGTTGTGAAGCTGGTTTCTCTCTACCAAAAGGAGTCATTTCTCTTATCTCTGGAAGAAGAGACGGATGGCCACCTGTGGTGTGTGTTAGCATGTCAAGGCTCCTGCTGGTTTCCTGGTTCCCTCAGTGTCATAAGTAACCTGGTAATGTCAAAGCCCGTGTTAGCGTATCTCCAGCTCTCAGCATTCTCTGGCTCTGTTCCTGCTCCGTCTCTTCTCCAGTCCCTGCTATTCTCCCCTCTGTCACAAATAGCTCCGGCTGCCTCCAGTCTGCTGCCTGTGTTCACTCTGCTCTGGACTCTTAAGATGCCTGTGGCTGTTTCCTCTCCCTCATTATCTACAGCAAAACCTTCCCTTTGACCACACCACGGAGCAGTCACGTCATCAGTTTATATACTGCCTCCACCTAAGAAGTAGCAGTGGGATTACAGGCGCGCTACTGGGATCTCTTTAGTTTATTCTCCACCCAGTCACCTGTCTAGACCTTCCTCTTCTCTGACAGTGAGGAAAAACTGAGCATCTTTTGTCAATTGGTACATCTACTTACTATCTATGTGTATTGCTAAACTTTTTTTTTTTAAGGACACATATACACACACTTTGTAGACAGAACTGAGTTTGGATCCTGTTCTCACTACTGATTGAGTGACTTCTGTCGTATTTTCCCTGCCCATAAAATGAGTATAGTAGTGCAGACTTCACAGGCAATAAGGGTTAAATGAGTATATGCAAGCTAGTTAAGATAGTGTTCAAATATATAATATATGCTCAATAAAAGCTAACTATTATTAGTATTTCTGAGCTAAGACACATTGTGACACATTTAAAAGTAATATTAAATAATTGAAGAATAGGATTAAAGCCTTAATCTCGAAAAACAAAAGTAAATATTTTTAAATTAAGGTATGAAATTCAAGTATGGTGCATGCCTTTAATCCCCTGCACTCAAGCGGCAGAGACTGGGTTCCAGGCTAACAGGGTCTACATAGTGAATTAAATTTAAGTTTAAAATAGTTTTGTTTTGTTTTTTAAGGTAAATTTAAATTACCCTGCTCCCTTTTAAAATGCTAACTTCCAGACCAGTCTGCACTGCAGCTGTGAATCTAAATCTGATAATGTCGTTTTTGCTGCTTAAATCCCCTCAGGGCTTCCTGTTATTCTTTCTCAAAAGCCCTTTTGCATTTCTGTTCTCTGCCTCACTGGCCTTCTGTTTTAGATGCTCCTAAATCCTCTGTTGTTTCTTCCTGGATTTCTCACCAAACCCCTTTCCTCTTTACTAGTCGTCTTGTTATCACAGTAGACAGTTCCCTTTCTAGCTCCAGGAGCCTCCTTACACTTTTTTTCCCCCTTGAGACAGAGTTTCTGTGTGTGGCCTTGGCTTTCCTAGACTCTCTTTGTAGACCAGGCTGGCCTTGAACTCATGGAGATCAGCCTGCTTCTGCCACCATGCCTGGCCATTTTCTAAAAAATGTTTATATATGTGTGTGTGTGTGTGTGTGTGTGTGTGTATAGTTTGTATACATGTTCTTGGAGGTCAGAAGAGGGCATCAGCTCCTCCAGAACTGGAGTTACAGGTGGTTGTTAGCCACTTGATGTAAGTGAACCAAACCCAGGCCTCTGTAAGAGCAGTCAGGTCCTCTGTTGCTGCTACCCCACTCTCTAGCTCCCCTCTTACTTTTTGTTGTTGTTTGGTTTTGGTTTTTTGAAACAAGAGTTTCACTATGTAGACCTGGCTGTCTTGGTACTCACTATGTAGATCAGGCTGGCCTTGAACTCACAAGATCTACCTTACTCTGCCTCACAGAGTGCTGGGATTACAGGCGTGTGCCACCACACTGGCTTGTTCCTTGTCCACTTTTAATCCTCTGGCTGATGAATGAATTGGGCATCTTTTGATCGATTCACATTTTTCTTGTATGTGGAAACCTTTGGACACAGTGAAAAAGCTCATGCCAGGTGTGGTGGCTCAGGTTTGAAGTCCTAACATTCGGGAAATGGAGGCAGGAGGGTCAGGAGTTCAAAACCAGCTTTAGCTATACCTGAAGTGCCAGGCCTGCCTACAAACAAACAAACAAACAAAGAGCAAAACAAACTTTGATCTTTTTTTCTTTGGTTTGTCTTTTTGTTTTTGTTTTCTTTTTTCTTCCCGTTTGTTTTTCAGGCAGGGTTTACTAATGTGGCTCAGGCCTATAGCTCACTATGTTGCACAGACTGGCCAGTAATTCACTGTGTGATGGACGATGACCACAAACCCTTAGTCATCTGGCTTCCACCTCCCAAGTAGTAGGATTGTAAGAGTGTGCCACCATATCCATCATTTTTATGAGATTTTATAATGTCCACTTTAATCGTGATCATAATCCTAAATATGTGCCTCAAGGAGGAATTCTAAGAAGTACTGTGGGATTAAATTATGAAGTTTCAAACATTTCCTGAGAAATCATGTGTAACAGAGAAGCAGTTACTTTGAACTCTTCATATACTGCTTTTTATATATATATATATAATTTATGGTTTAGAATTTTTGTATATTCATGTAATTTTTCTCACACTGGTGTAAAAGTGATATATGCTCAAGAGAAACCAAACTTCAAATTTTTGCCTTTTGATCTTTTCCTAAGCTAGTGGTAACTCAAAGGGGTTCTGTTATAGCTCTGGGCATCCCCAGCGAGCTGGAGCCCAAAGACAGTTGCTTGGTCATAGAGGAGACAAAGCGCACAAGATACTTCGTGGATGAGCTCAGGTGTTAAGGGTTTCTTGTTGTTGTTGATTTTTTATTTTGGCGAGTGTGTGCGCAGGCGTGAGTAGCCTTACGTATGCTCGGCAAGTGTTGTATCGCTGAGCTGCATTCCCAGCCCTGCTAAATGTGTTTTGACTTAAGACAATTGTAGTTCATTTAGATTTGTGGGGCACGGCCCTATTCTAAGACAAGGCCTAGTGATGGCAGAGTTACTCTGGGTCCTTAGCACCCCACTCCCAGAGCTGCCCCAGTTATGGCTGTAAGCACAGGTCTCAGCATACCTTCAGCACATTAGATGCTCAGTGTAGAAACTCTTGTGATAAAATGGTTAAAATGGGAAATTCTGTGCTGTGTGTATTTAGTCAGTTTAAATTTCTATTGTCTTAGCCTGCAGTGCAACTACAGGGCTTTTAGAACGTAGGGCCTCATGTAGCTTTCTGAGTCATTTAACTCTCACCATTTTAAAAGGCAAAGTCTTGGTTCTACAATGTATGCTTAACTCCCACAGCTCGTTAAGTAGTGTTGTGAAGGGAAAATCACATGTCAGGCTAGACTAATGACACTAAAATTACATGCTTTTAAGCCTCGTGGAAGGTGTTGGGTAACCCTTAAACTAGCCTCTGCTCAGCTCCTTCTAGTTCCTTTGCTGTCTTCCAAACCTTCAATGTATTACTCAAGGTTTTCTGTACAGTATTTTCATTTTCAGCTGAAAAGCTAGTCTAGATTAAATAAGACAATCAAGCTAAGTGGTGTATCTTCCTAAAGGTTCTTTCCCACTTCTGTGATTTGGACAATGCCGTATTGCAAGTTAAAAAAAAAAAAATCAAATTTTTATCATTCTATTTTTATCATCCTATTTTTTAAGAGCATAGAGCATTACTCTATAGATTGGGCTGTTCTGGAACCCACTACAGTGCAGGCCGGCCTAGAACCCACTACAGTGCAGGCCGGCCTAGAACACACGGCAGTCCTCTTGCGTCATCTTCCCAGTGCTGGGGTGACAGGGTCAGCTCCAGCCAGCATTGTCTCACCACCTTCTTTGCCGTGGTCTAGGTTACCCAGAACCCCTTCTACAGCAATAACCTGCGCTGGGATTTTTGGTGTCAGATATCCTTCAGTCCCACCTATCAGGGAGGGACAGTCCTTTAAAGTCACTAGATGGCATTTGCCTTCTCAGAGCAGGCCAACGCCTTCCTACCACCTGAGAGCCACAGCCCTTCCCATAAGGTCAGGACAAGCAGTGTGCTGCGTAGTGCTTCCTTTCCCCTCACTGTGGAGTTGCCCAAGTTTAGACCATTTCTTACCTCTGCCGCCTTTCCGCTATAATGGAGTTTCTGTATACTTGCCTAAGATCTAAAACCATTATTTCTGATTTTATCACTGCTTTAGAACCTTACATTGATTGATTCATTGCCTAAAGGTTAAAATGCAGTTGTTTTTACAGTGTCACAGTGATATCAGTCCTCCCCACTCTCCCTTCTCCTTTATGGACAGAACAGAACCTCACTCCTCCTCCTCCTCCTCCTCCTCCTCATCCTTCTTCTTCTTCTTTTTGTTTTTTGTTTTTTGGTTTTTTTTTTTTTTGGTCTTTTTTTTTTGGTTTTTCGAGACAGGGTTTCTCTGTGTAGCCTTGGCCATCCTGGACTCACTTTGTAGACTAGGCTGGCCTCGAACTCACAGCGATCTGCCTGCCTCTGCCTCCCGAGTGCTGGTATTAAAGGGTTTTTGTTGTTGTTGTTGTTGTTGTTTTTCGAGACAGGGTGTAGCCCTGGCTGTTCTGGACTTGTTTTGTAGACCAGGCTGGCTTTGAACTTACAGAGATCCATCTGCCTCTGCCTCCCGAGTGCTGGGGTGCTGGGATTAAAGGCATGCGCTGCCATGCCTGGCTCTCTCCTCTTTTTTGTCTGATCCTTTTCTCCCATTTCTACGTATCCGTCAGGGTGCAGCTTAGGTGGTGCTGCTTCCAGTTGACTAAGTTAGCATTTCTCCTCACGCTTCCTTCCTGCCTTCCTGCACAGAGGCCCTCTTGTTCACCCAGGCTGCAACTCTCCTTTTCATCAGCACACTGAGGCCATCCTATTTAAATCTTTCCACAAAGCTTTTCCAGAGATGTGAGCTTCTAAACACCAGAGGATGCTTTTGTTATTTCTGGTTTTGTTTCTTAAGACAGGGTTTCTCTGTGTAGCCTTGGTTATTATGGACTCTTTTTGTAGACCAGGTTGGCCTCAAACTCGCAAAGAACTCACAAAGACCCACCTGCCTCTGCCTCCCTGAGTACTGGAATCAAAGGCATGCACCACCACACCTGACTCAAAGAATGTTTTCTTCAGTCATCTGTTAACCTAGTTCTTTCCAGAGAGCATTGTGCTATTTCATAGCACCACAGGCATAAATTAAAATTTTCTAATAGCCAGCCAGGTGTGGTGGTACACGCCTTTAATCCCAGAACATGGGAGGCAGAGGCAAGAGGATCTCTGAATTTGAGGTCAGCCTGGCCTACAGAGTTACAGAGTAAGTTCCTGTACAGCCAGGCCTACACAGAGAAACCTTGTTTTGAAAAACCTATGGTAAAGTCAGGCATGGTGAGTCATGCTTATAATTTCTGGACTTAATAGGCTGAGGCAGGTGGATCTCTGAGTTTGAGGCTAGCCTACTCTACACAGTAAATTCCAGACTAGCTAGAGCTACATAGAGAGACCCTGTCTAGAAACAAAACAAAACTTAAAAACAAACAAAAAGATGAGATTAACAATATATTTTATTTAACTCAGTTTGCCTAAAATAATTACCTTGCTGGGCATGGTGGCACACGCCTATAATCCCAGCACTCGGGAGGCAGAGGCAGGTGGATCGCTGTGAGTTCGAGGCCAGCCTGGTCTACAAAGCGGGTCCAGGACAGCCAAGGCTACGCAGAGAAACCCTGTCTTGAAAAACCAAAAAATAAATAAAATAAAATAAAATAATTACCTTAAAATGTAGTCATTTAAAAAGTAATGAGGGCTGGAGAGATGGCTCAGAGGTTAAG
Source organism: Acomys percivali (assembly GCA_907169655.1). Taxonomy (NCBI): domain Eukaryota; kingdom Metazoa; phylum Chordata; class Mammalia; order Rodentia; family Muridae; genus Acomys; species Acomys percivali. The sequence continues at coordinate 71,012,117 of OU015744.1, forward strand.
AACACTGCTCTTTTGAAGGTCCTGAGTTCAGTGCCCAGCAACCACATGGTGGCTCACCATGACCATCTATAGTGAGATCTAGCGCCCTCTTCTGGTATTCAGGTGTACATGCAGGCAGAACATGGTATACATAAAAATAAATAAATCTTTTTTAAAAAGTAATGAGAAGGGGGGCTGGAGAGATGGCTCAGTGGTTAAGAGCACTGACTGCTCTTCCAGAGATCATGAGTTCAATTCCCAGCAACCACATGGTGGCTCATAACCATCTTTAATGTCATTTGATTCCCTTCTCTGGCCTGCAGATATACTTGTAGGCAGAACACTGTATACATAATAATAAATAAATCTTTAAAAAAAAAAAAGTAATGAGAAGCCAAGGATATGGCTCATGGGTAAAAAGAATTGTTCTGCAAGTTTGATGACCTAATTTTGATCCACAGAACCCACATAAAAATCTGGATTTGGTAACATACATTTATAAGCCCAGAACTTGAGAGAACGAGAGACAGAGACAAGCTCAAGAGCCAGCTAGCCGGGCGAACACAGCAGAAAAAACCCTGCCTAGAAGCAAGGTAGGAAGGCAAGGACCAACTTCTGAAAGTTACCTTTTCCATCCAGGTGCTTGTTACTCACATGTATATACACACACACACACACACACACACACACACACACACACACCATACATGCCAAAAAGAAAACCTCGAGATTTTTATATTCTTTTTCTTTATACTAAGGATTTTTTCTTTCTTTCTTTTCTTTTCTTTCTTTTTGTTTTCTTTTTCTTTTTTTTTTTTTCTTTTTTTTTTTTGAGGCAGCATCTTATACTAACCCAGGCCAGCCTCAAATTCAGAAATCCTCCTGCCTCAGTCTTTCTCTCATTCAGGGATTATAGGCCAGTGTCACTACACCCTGCTTCCACACTGTTTTTGCAGACTAGTGTGTCTCCTAACTAAATGGCTCATGTCCGTTCAGACTGGCCGTGTTTCATGTGCTCAGAGCCGGGCGTTCGTGACTGCTGTTTCGGACACAGGGTTACTGTATATAGTGAACAAATGAATGTGAAAGGAGCAAATGTAAATTTTCTGCTTCCTATAAAGAATCCAGATGGAGCTGGGAATCAGAATGCCCTTGCCCCTCTTTCCTGTCTCCCCCTCCCCCTATTGTCCATGCCGATAAGTAAGAACTTGTATCTCCCGCCTCAATACTTAAGCCAGTGGTTAGATATATTTTGGTAACTTACAAAAAAACAGTACCTCCAACATAAACGCATAATACTAGAAAATTCAACTGAGCTATTATACCTATGGTCAGCATTACTTTAAACACAACCCAAAAGTTCTTTGAGAGACAAAAGGAATAGGATTTTTAAGACAGAAGTATGTTAATTGCATGTAGTAGACCAAGTTAAATGAACACTCGATATAATTTCTAAAGAATTCTTTATAGTTTGGTAAGTAGGTAGGCTCCAAGTGCCAAAATACTTGGTTTACAATTTGAGTTGGAAGTGCCAAAGGTTCGACTGGGCTAGTGGTGCACGCCTGTAATCCCAGCACTTAGGAGGCAGAGGCGTCTCAGTGAGTTCAAAGGCAGTCTGGTCCACATAGTTCTAGGACACCCAGAGATACATAATGAGACCCTGTCTTGGAAAAAGAGGGAGGGGGAGAGGGAGAGAGAGATTGGGAGAGAGAGAGATTGGGAGGGAGAGAGAGAGAGAGAGAGAGAGAGAGAGAGAGAGAGAGAGAGAGAGATTTGGGAGAGAGAGAAAGGAGAAAGGAGGGCTGGAGAGGAGAAAAGAAAAAGTGTTAAAGTTCCAGTTGGGTTTAGCAATTTTATAATTATTTTTAAAGGTATATTTAGCATTCATGGGTCATACCAGCATCAGTATTTTCCTGTTGGTATTGTCTTTGATATTCATGTAATTACTTAGAGCAGGTGTTGAAGATTGTCAGGGTATGGTGGCTTACATGTGTAACTCCAGTACTTACAAGACTGAGGCATGATTGCTGCATTTGGTGACCAGCTTGATTATGTAGGAAGTTGCAGCTAGCCTCAGCTACATGACAAGATCCTTTCTCAAAAAACAAAACAACAAAAAACAAATTTGCCCTATAGTTAAGGAATGTAACTCATTGATAGAGCACTTGCTTAGCATGCACACGGTCCTGATTTGATCCCTTACACCAGCACTACAAGTACATGAACACAGAAGGCTACACATTACTTACAATGAGAAAGATAGCCTCATTTAGCCTGGCCAATTTCCAACCTCGATCTGCAAGTTTTATTATTCACTTATAGACATAGACGCTCTACGTAACCCAGGCTAGCTTTTAAGCCATCATCCCTGGCTAGAAGCTTTGGTAAGTTTGGTTAAATATGTGGCTATAGCTATATTGGTAAATTCCTTCTTAGTTTTCCTCTAGAAACTAGTTATGTGTTTTAAGACAGGGTCTTGCTCTGTAGATCTCATGGCAGTCTTCCCGCCTCAACCTTCCAAGTGCTATAACCTTAGACATGAGCTACCATGCCTGACTGCATTCGTTTTTATTTTAATGTAATTTAACTTGTTTTATTTTGGTGTGTGTTGTTGTTGTTGCATGCATGATATATGTATCTATTAGTGTGGACACATGCATGTGTGTATATGGGCAAGCATGTGTATGTGTGCATTTGCATGGGAGGCCAGGTCAGTATCAGGTGTCTTTCTCAGCTCTGGTTCCTCTTAGTTAATTAGTTAGTTAGTTAGGCAGGCAGATAGGCTGGCAGGCAGTTAGTTAGTTAGTTAGTTAGTTAGTTAGTTTGTTTGTTAAGATAGGGTCTCATGAGACTTGGCTGGCCTGGCATTGGCAATGTACATCACACTGGCTTTGGACTCATAGTTCTGCCTGCATCTGCCTCGTAAGTGCTGGAGTTGTGAATCATGCCTGGTCTCCATCTTGTTTTTTGAGACATGGTCTCTCACTGGACCTGGAACTTACTGATTGAGTTAGCCTGGCTAGCTAGTAAATCCCATATCCACTTGTCTCCACCTACTGGAGTCTTTGAGGGTTCTGGGGATTTACATTTAGGTCCTCATGCTTGGATAGCAAACACATTATGAACCAAGCCATCTCCTTAGCCCCTTGTTGTTGTGTGGTTTTTGCATTTGTTTGTTAATGTGACTGGGTTTAGGGACACAGCATGCATGTGGAAATCAGAAGACAGCTTACAGGACTTCTTTCCTTCTACCATGTGGGTCCTGGGGACCGAACTCAGGTCATCAGTGTGGGCAACAGGCACCTTTAGCAATGGAATCATCTTACTGGTCCCTTTATTTGGTTTTGGTTTTGGTTTTGTTGAGACAGGATTTCTCTGTGTAGCTGTGGCTGTCCTGCTGGAACTCTCTCTGTAGACCCGGCTGGCCTCGAACTCATAGAGCTCCACCTGCCTCTGCCTTCCAAGTGCTGGGATTAAAGGCGTGTGGCACCACCACCTGGCCCTTTATTTGTTCTTAAAGATTCACTGGCTTTATTTCATATTAGTAATGGGCAAGTTTTACCAGATATATGGTTTTCTCAATTCAGGAAGTAACTGTGTGCTTGATAAGGGAGCTTCTTAAACAGTTTATTCCTGGTTGTAGGTGTGGTAATGGTGTTATTATATTATTTTCAAAATGATGTGTCACAGACAGGGACAGATAGTTCTTCCTAGACATCTATCTATAATGTAGTAGTCATTTAGGCAATGTTTCATCTCTATAACTACTTTATAGGTTTATAAAGGCCAAGAATTTTCAATGGTCATCCATCCTTAGGCCTCCTTCTAACATTGGTACTTATGGAGAACCCCAGGACTTAACTGCCGAAGAGATGCCAGAAGAACAAAACAGAAATCACCAGGACTATAAAACTGAAAAGGTTCATTTATTTGAGGAATCTTGAAAAACAAGTTTTTGTACTTTTATCCAATCAATATACTGTATTGTCATGTGTGTGTGTGTGTGTGTGTGTGTGTGTGTGTGTGTGTGTGTGTTACAACCATCTCAGAAAGTGAGAATAGTACTTATTTACAGTTACAGAAACAGAAAGTATCCCCAAATGCTCACTGTAAGATCGAGTCACTGACACTTAGAAACTATTTGTTTTACAGTAGGTTTAGAAAAATAAACACATTTAATGTTCATCTCTGTTCTAGGTTGTTTTCTGTTGCTGTGATAAAACACTGACCAAATGCGTCTTGGGGAGGAAATGGTTGATTTGGCTTATACAACCCAATCACAGCCCATCTGTGAGGGAAGCCAAGGAGGAATTCATATAGGAACAGAGGCAGAAAGCACAGCGGAAGCTGCTGCTGGTTTGCTTCCCCTGGCTTGCTCAGCCGTGTTTCTTATAGAAGCCAGGACCCAGGGGCGAAACTGCACATATTAGGCTGGGCCTGTCAGTTAGCAGTCAAGGAAATGCCCTACTGGCATGCCACAGGCCACTTAACGAGAATTTTAGCTAGTACTTTTTCAGTTTTTCTTACTTTTATAGTTAAGAGGACAAAAATGCATAGGAAAATCCTGCTTTAACTCAGCACACCCACACTGACTTTCTTTGTGGGCTGTTTAGGGCACTAATGCTGTAATGGACAGGCCTCTTGAGTAAGAGCACCATGTGGCATGGCTTACAGTCACAGTCCTGGTTAATATCTGTTGTGCTGGTTAATTATTAATGGGACTCCCTTTTACTCAAAAATATATTGGTTTAGGTCTTAAATCACAGGTCAGACATTTTAAAGAATTTGAAATGTAAACTAATAAGAAAGAAAAAACAGATACTTTCTTGTGGTCAGAAATATTTCTTTCTCATCTACACACAGTCCTACAGCCAGAGCATAAACTCTGTGTAGGTTATTGCATGTGTAATATATGCAATGGCACATTGTGTTTCTTGATTTACTAACAGTGCACGGAGCCTGCTGTCGTGGTATATGCCTATGATCTCAGCACACAGCAGGTAGGAGTCGGGGTCAGAAGCTCAGGCTTATCTTCTGCTGCATGGAGAGACCATGAATCAATTAAAAAAAAAAAAACCCAGATCAAAAATAAGTAATAATACCCTGACTTGTTATGAGTTGAGTAGTGGTTTAATGTTGGTAGAAAATTGATTCAAGAATGATGTTAAAATACAAATGTACTTTTCCTTGTGTATGTTCGCATATGTGTGCACATGCATGCATTTGTGCGTGTATAATTGCTTGGCATGGTTTTCTGAGATCGGGACTTGATTTGTAGCCCTAGCCAGCCTGATCCTTGTTATGTGCCCAGTCTTTCCACAGGCTTGTTCAATACTCCCAGTCGGCCTGTTGAGCGCGGAATAGATCTTCTGTTTGAACCTTAGAGTAGGTCACAGAGGTAGAGCAGGTATGCTTTCCATCTCTTCACAGACGCTGAAGACTACTATCAGCATAAACCAGTAGGTAAGTAGACCTGAGCCTCCTCCCTTAGCTCTGTCTATAACGCCTGTGTTTGTAGCCACAGTCTTCTTATACACTATGCAGATTTAATGAAAACTTTCCATATGAAAGCTTTAAACTTTTTTTTTTTTAACTATGTGATCATCTGGGCTGGAAAGATGGCTCAGTGGTTAAGAGCACTGTCTGCTCTTTCAGAGGTCCTGAGTTCAATTCCCAGCAACCACATGGTGGCTCGCAACCATCTATAATGTGATCTGGTGCCCTCTTCTGGCATGTAGGTGTACATGCAGGTATACTCACACATAAAAATAAATATTAAAAAAAAAAAACTATGTGATCGTCTTTTTATTCTTTTGTTTTCTAGTTTGTTTTTGTTCCAGCCTGACCTCCAGCTCTTCTGTCTCAGCCTCCTGAGGGCTGCAGTATAGGCATTCACCCACTCAGCTCAACTGCTTAATTTAGAAAATATTTTTACAAAATAATTAAGTTTTTAAATTTTAACCAAATAACTATTATATAAAAGTTAATTTATAACCCCAGTAAATCCTTCTGTTTACTTCTGAAAGCTTTAGATTGTAAGATATGACAAAGAGGACTATTTAGTTAGTTAGTTTCACGACAGGGTCTTCCTCTGACTCCCGGCTGAACTTGCACTTGCCATCTTCCCGCCTCAGCCTCCTGGGACTGTACATCTGTGCTACCATGCCTGACCTGAATTTGATGTAACTTAGCTAGTTTCACAATTAAGGAGAAAATAAATTGGCATTCCATCCAGTGTTGGAGTTAGGAACCTGTGATAAGCCACCTCCATTCATTATTATTGAAATTTATTTCACAATATCATAGAAACACGAAATGTATTTTTATAAAGTTTTCCCAGTTTTTTCTATTTAAACTTTTAAAATATATGATGTTTTGTTTTATAAGAACTTTATAATCCATACAATATATTTTGGTAATATTTTTTTAAAGATTTATTTATTCATTACTATGTATACAGTGCTCTGCCTCCATATATATTTGCAGGCCAGAGGAGGGCATCAGATCACATTATAAATGGTTGTGAGCCACCATGTGGTTGCTGGGAATTGAACTCAGAACCTCTGGAAGAGCGATCAGTGCTCTTAACCACTGAGCCATCTCTCCAGCCTTATTTTGGTAATATTCATCTTCAACTTTTCCCTCTAACTCCTCCTAGATCCAGACAGAGACTCATGTAGCCCAGGCTGGCCTTGAATATACACTGTATAGCTTAAAATGATCATAAATTCCTGATTCTCCTGTCTTCATCTCCCAAGTGTTGGGATTTCAGGTGTACTATGTTCTATTTTTTAGACCTTTTTGCATTAATAATTTATATCCTAGGAATTTTTTTACACATAGACTTTTATTCCCTTTACAAAAATATATATACATTTGAAAGATGAATAAAAATCAACTCCTCATGAATTATCAAAAATATTTATACTAGCCTTTTCATTCCTGTGTTGTAGATTCTTTAAAGTACTAAATTGAAAGATTTGTTTATTTTTATTTTTTAAGTGTAGGCGTGTTTTTCCTGAATGTGTCTATGTACTGTCTGTGTGCCTGGTGCCTGCAGAGACCAGAGGGGGGCATCGGATCCAAGAGCTGGAGTTGGGAAGGGTTGAGAGCCACTGTGTGAGTACTGGGCACTGAGCAACTTCTCTGCAAGGGCAGCAGGTGTTCTTAGCCAGAGTCCTCCCTCTCCAGCTCCTCATGTACTGAAGGCAGGCATAGTGGCTTACACTTGTAATCTAGCAATTAGGAACCTGAGGCAGGAGGACTGCCATGAGCTCAAGGCCAGCCTAGGCTATCGATGAAGACTCTCTCAAAAACCAAAACAAAGACAAATGTTTAATACACTGAGCTAAACGCAGAGGCTCACATCTGTAACCCAGAGTGTGTGACACTGAGCTAAGCAAAGAGGCTCACGTCTGTAACCCAGAGTGGGTGACACTGAGCTAAGCGCAGAGGCTCATGTCTGTAACCCCAGAGTGCGTGACGCTGAAGCATGAAGATTGCAAGTCCAAGGCTAGCTTTAGCTATGTCTCAAAAACAGAACAGAAAAACTAAAACCAAACAAAATAAACCCCCAACAACAACAGATCAGAACAACAAAGCTGATCCAAAGCCCTTATCTCATAATTTCAGAAAGGATCAGAGCAGGAAGTGATCAGAAAAAACAAAACAAAACAAAACTGCAGATAAGGTTTTCAAAAACCTCAGAGCCACGCAGAATATGGCATTTAAAATATTTTTTATTATTTTAAAGATTCACTGACGAGACAGGTTAACTCCTGGCAACACCCTGCCTACCTCAAAGAAGATGATGAGCATCAAAGAACCTCCTTATGGAGATGCCTTCAAATATGGCAAACCAGCCACTGGCAAAATGTCCTCGTTTCTACAACAGACAGAATTATGCTTAAAAGGGGCAAGCTTGGATGCAGGCAGAGTCGATGGCCAAACTCTGCCAAGACAGGGTAAGCAAGTCCTCAATAGTTACTGCCTCATAAATATATCTGCCACATATATTGGGCCAGAAGGCTGAAGAAGATGCTCCAATGTTACAGAGAGTTTTGGGTGATTCTTCAGGTAACAAACTGTCTCTGTCATTTTCTCTTATGGGAAGCTATTAACCTGCACTCCTGGCATACTCAGGTAATCAAGTTTATTCCTTCTGAAGTCTCTGAGGGAGTTGAAGACCAGGTAGCTTAGTTTTACAATGAAGCTTAGTTGTTTAGGGGTTAAGATGTTTTTAGGTCTACATGGATGTTTTAAGTTGATAATGACAAGATATGATGGAGATTGATTTACATTCAGAATTTTAGATGCACCAAGATAGGAAAGATGTTTACTTCAAGGCTGTCAAAACAAAATGCCAAAACACTAAGGATGTAACATTTATATAATTCCTGATTGTGTCATGGTTCTTCTTGCTATAGGTAGTTTACTGTATATATGTGTAATAATATAAATATATATGTAAGATGTTTAATTAATAAACTGATCATATCCCATAATCAAAGCTGGCATGTGCCTGTTATCCTTAGGAAGAGTTCTGAGCTGGGAGCTAGACTAGGCTTTAAGCACTGACCTTGTCTCTAATTACGTTTATATGACTATAAATATGTATAACTATGTCTATATGTTTCCTAGACTGGTCTTATTTTCCCAACTGAAAGAAGACAATATTAGTATTTATTATACCCAAAGAGATTGTTCTAAGAATGGAAAAAAAAACTTAAGAAAACTACAGTAAGAGACTGTAGAGTGCACAGCCCTAAATGGGATGTCTGTGTCTCACTCTCTTTACAAGGCCCAAGGACCTTCATAGGATAGGGAGCAGAAAGATTGTGAGAGCCCGAGGTGGTGGATGGCACAGTGAAACAGTGTTTTCTGCCCACAACAAGGCATTTATACATATGAACTCACAGTAGTTCTACAGCATGCACAAGTCCTGTACAAACGCAAGTCAAGCAAAAATCTAAGCTGAGAGAGGTGAGCAGGAAGTCCCTGCTGCTCCCAACTGGGGAGCTACTTGTGACAGGAGCTGCTGGAAGAGGGAGCATCAGTTTCCTTTAAAGGTGTGAACCCAATAGGTTGACCACAATCTAGGGGATGGCCTCACTTGTGAGAGACGTGGGGAGCACAAGCTGGGTGTGATGGGTTGTTTGCTGCTGCTGCTGCTACATGACATTGGATGGCAGGGAAGTGGGGAGGAATGGGGAGAGGGGAGTGAAGATAACCAAAATACATTGAATTACTTCAAAGAATTAGTACGAGTATCTAAAAACAAATAATCTGTCCCAATTATAAAATTCTACAGAAAAGAAAAACTAATTTATTCATTAATTTCAGAACTCACTGCCTGTGTGAGATTATTTAATAGTGGTAATAAATGTCCAAGGAAGGTAATACTGATATGTTTCTACCTTTGCTAATGTGTAGTAGTAAGTACCTGAGTGTGTCTTCCTCCCTGTGGAAGTGTGTCTGTTATTATCGGATTTTGTTCACCCTTACTACTTCTTCTTGTCTTCTTCTTTTTCTGGTTTTTCCGAGACAGGGTTTCTCTGTGTAGCCTTGGCTGTCCTGGACTTGCTTTGTAGACCAGGCTGGCCTCAAACTCACAGCGATCTACCTGCCTCTGCCTCCCGAGTGCTGGGATTAAAGGCGTGCACCACCACGCTCGGCACCACCCTTACTTCTTACTTGCCGTACATTAGGACTGATTTTCCTGTTTTGTTCTGATCCAGCTTATTAGATACCTTAACTACCCAAGAGTTTCTTTTTAACCTCAGGCATAATTTTTCTAATAGAATTTAAGCTTAGTGAGAAGATATACCTCGTCAGATTTCTAGATCCTTCTTTATCTGCACCTGTGTCTCCTTTTCTTTCTTTGTGATTTCTACTGCAATCACATCTCATGCTGTAGCTTAGGCTGGCCTCCAACTTGCAGCAGTTCTTGTGCCTCACCTCCCTTGTACTAGGCATACAGGCATGCACTGCCATGCCAGGCATCTCTTTCAGGGTCTCTAAACCAAGTTTATGCATTACATAAATGCATGTGGCATCTACGTAATTGAAGCACATGACTGCTGTTCTTCCATTTTCAGTCGGCTTGACTAGTACCTGTGTACATAGTCTTCAGAGTCAAGCTCTTGTGTCAGGTTATAGGGTGTTCTTAATTACTTCTGGTAACCAGACCCTCTTGGACTCACTCCTAAACAAACTGTACTGTTTAAAACCCTGTGCCTCGTTAGAATGAAAAGGGTTACTATTAGTTAACGTAGTCTATTTGTTTTTATGCTAATTCTACCAATATAAATTTAATGAAGTCTTTGGATCAATACTGGGAACAGAGTACATACTAACTGGTCTTTTTTTCTGCTGTTTGGCCCTTTAAAATTAGCAGCCAAATTCAGGAAATGAGTTGTCATTTATTAGAAAATACCTTTCTCACAGGAGGTCAAGTTTCAGTGCATCTCAGGTTTTGTGGGAATGGATCGAATACGTGAAACAAAAATAGGCTAAAATTCCTTACTTCCCATTTGAAATTGCTCTATTACAAGCTCAGGAAATCCATATTAGATGTAAAAAATCTTAGAATTCTACTAAATGAAAAGAAGTTTGATAATGTTTTCCTATAATATAATATATTAGACATTTCTTGGGCCTTGCCTGTTTCAGCCATTTAAGTGACAACCAGACCCAGGCAGGTAAAACCTGAAGCTCCTCACTTGACCTTTCAGCCCGTGGTGGCCTTCTTCGAAACTAGTGGAAACTCTGCACAACTTGAAATTATAAGAAATTAACAGCCTGTGAGTTCCCTTAGCTGAAGGTCAGAGCTGGTACATAGGTGCTGTTTGCTTCTGTCCTCTAACAGGAAAATCTGGGGTTGTCATGGCTCCTAAGGATGTGTCGGCTTTTGAACACTATTTGAAGTTAGGGATGGATTTAAAGATGGCTCAGTGGTTCCGAGCAGTTGTTCAGTGTCCCGCACCATATCAGGTGCCAGCCTATATGAGCACCCAAACATGTGTGGCACAGGTATACTTACTTGAAAAAATGTCTTGTGAAAAATAAAAAAGTGTAGTCTGGGCTGCATTGGCTGCTCCTTGTTTTCCTTGCTTATTCTCTCAATCTTGACCCTGGGATGACTTCCCAAATAAAGAATTGCACATCAGCCAGAAGACCAGACCCTGCTTCCCATAGGAGACATTAACTGAGGGGTGACAGGGACACGCGACACACCAGACTTCCATTTCACTGTTTCCTTAGTCATGAATGGACATTTAAATTTTTAGAAGTTTATGTCAGGCATGGTGTTGCACACCTTTAATTCTTGCACTTAGATGTCGGGGACAGGAGGGTCTCTGTGAATTTGAGACCTGTCTGGTCTATACAGCAAGTTCCAGGACAGCCAAGGCTACATAGAGAGATGCTGCCTCAAACCTCCCCCCTCAGAAAACTGACATGTTTGCATGCAGAGATGGGAGTTGGACTAATTGTCTATAGTTGTCTATAAGGATGGGAATGCTGACCTAAGATTTACTGAGCTGTGCATTTGAGATTGTTTTTCTGATAGTGTTCATGGCTTTGGTTGGGAGCGCTTGTTCTTCAATAATACAGAAGGTCTAAAATACATTTTCCTGGTTACTTTTAAGGCTGTCTGTTTTTAATATAATAAACTGTAAGGTTCTTAATGTTCAGTTCATTTTTGACTCATAGCAAGTTTGCCAGTCAAATTATCCAAACTAGCTAATTGGGGAAAAAGGTCAATTAAATGAAAATTACAGAATTCCATTCCAAAATGTAGAGCTGGCCTTGAAATTCTAGCCATAGATTTTTGTGCAAAACATGTATTTGGTTCCTCAATAGCTTTCTTTAAAACCATTAACATAAAAAATATTCAGAGTCTTAATTTTGTCCCTGAACAGCAAATTCTGCCTTTTAAACACAGCATAGGTTATAATTTTTAATTACAATAAGCAGCAGAGTAGCAGAAATAGTATGATGTATTGTGAATGTATATTGTATCTAAAACAAATTGAACAGAGAAGATTCAATTAAATAAAAGTTTTGACTCATAGTACCTCAACCTTGGAAAGTACACTTATGCTGAGTAAAATGAAGATTGGCTTGCTGAGTCAGCACCTCCCCATTGTGGCTGTATTGCATAACTCTTCAGAAGTTTAACGGAATTACCAGAAATTTCATGCAGAGCTGCCTAGAAGCACTACTAAGGAGGTTTTCTCTATAAAAATGGAAGTCTCATCTGCACACCCCCTACCCCTGCTTTATGAAGATACTATAAAGTGTTACAGTTTTTCTATTTGAACATAACCATAAACTGGGGACACTAAGAACAATAGAAAGGTACATTCCTGTCAAGATGACCAACAACAGGTCCTTCCTGACAGGGAAGTACTCAGTAGAAATCTGTTAGGCTTTTCAAAGTTCCCTGATAAACTCCACTGTCAGCTGGGACATTACATCCCGCAGAGGATTGTGTGCTAAAGGGCATCTTAAGGACTGCTTACCTTCTAAATGGCAGGAGGAGAGGCGAGAGACTGTGATAGAATGCAAGTGAAAGGAGGCTCCAAGTGCTCTATAGCACAGAGAGGCTCAGCCCTGGCAGGCATGACACAGCCTGCCTTCATTCCTTTCTGCTCAGCAAGCACTGGCGGCCCAAGCACTAATCAGTTAGCAGATGCCAGTCTTTGTTTTCCACACTCCTCAAATCTTGCTGCCAATTGTTCCTCTCACGTACTTAGGGTCACCAAACAGGACAATACCTTTTCTCTTTTGCCTTAAAGAAACAATTACTATTTTATTCACAATTAGAGTTACCATATGAAATTGCTAACATGTAGCAACAGCCTGTAAAACATAATAGTATATATTATCAAAGAAATAGATGGCTGAAGATGATTCATTAAAATGTAAGATATATTCAGCAGAATTATTCAATTTGGCTTTTAAAATAATGGCAGTAGTTATAACTAACTTGCAAAAAAAAAAGTATTGCAAAGTATGTAGTTGGTCTCAACAAATCAAATGAACATAGCTGCAACTTCATGAAACAATGTTCAATCAGCTTTACAGAAAAGTATATGCAGGCATTTTAATGCTGCCAAATTAAAATATATATCTTCTTAAACATTTAACTTTATCTTTCAAAGATGCATTGAAAATTGGAAAATATAAAAAATGTGAACTTACCCTTCAATTTATTTAGACACTTTCTGTCCCTGGTCAAAGGCAGATGACACTCCACTGCTCACTTTACCTGAAGCTATGAACTTAGCTGTTAGATCAGTGAACACCAGTTCTGTGGACCACACCAAGTTTGCTGGACTCTGCTGCAGTGTGGAAGAGTTCTGCTGCGTCTAGCTATATGCCGTGTGCAATGGATAACCTAATATGCCTTTCATTAAACTCGCTAGGCAGGTTTTCTGCCGTCTGTGGAACATGGAATCAAACCAGAATATGTTGGCATAACAGGCCAGTCAGACTGGTTCTTCTGTGATCAGAACCTGCCCAACCAGTCTGCATCAAAGGCTAGCCCAACGTGCTGCAGCGCCTCAGCTCTGCTAAACTTGTATTGGGTGAGTTATCCCCACCTCCGTCAACTCCCAACAAACTGCTCAGAATGTTGTAGCCTCCAGCAAAATAATTCAGCGTTCCAGTGGGAGGGGTAGCTACGTGCCCGGTACAGCAAGAGTCCATTGTTAGAAGCTCCTGCCGGTAGATCTGTGGAAGCAGGTGGTCTGTTATCCTCAGGGTGGGGACTCTGTTTCCAAATGTATGCGCGGGGGGGGGGGGGGGGGGGGCACTGTGCCAATTACAGCCTGTAGAAACGGATTCTCTGCTGGGAAGAAGAGGACTCCCGTACTGCCCGACTTTCCCCACTCGCCCATCTAGCTTTTCTTTCTCGTTTAGCTTTGAGGACTGAGATTAATCTTCCCCACAGGGCAGTGACCCCTGGGAGCCAGAAGCAGGTGTAGGCTGACCATTGCCTGGGGGTGTTGTCTTTCTGGCTCCCAGTTGACCCTCACAGCATTCCAAAGTCTAGAGCTGGGAAGCCTGCTTTTACCCGAGAGAGTTCAGAATGGAGAAAGGTTTTACTTTGGACGCGCAGCAAGCAGTTCAGCACAGCTCACTGATACCTAGCGAGTGCCAGGAACCATGGCAGTTCCAGGTTAATGGTGGAAAGGGGGCATTTTACGAAGAGATGGGAGTGACGTCAGAGCCTCCACTTAGTCATGTCTATAAGCGTTAAGAAGGAGGAAATGAGCAGCCTAGGACTGCATTTTGATAGAAATGTTATGCTGTTTCCTTTCGTAGGGAGAGAACCTGCGTTCTTCCTCGCATAACACATGCATGTTTAAACAGTTTTCCTACTGAGGCCATGCACCTCAAAGTTCTCTCCCTAAGAATCAGCCACGTGAAGTAGCACTGCGTAAACACCTTGCTGGAGCCCACCTACAATCTCCGCTGGCTGGGTCGGGGTTGCCCAAGGCCTGCTGTGCTGCTGTGGAGCTCACAGGCTCTGACTCTTGCTCGCCCTGCCCCCCCCTTCCCCCCCCCCCCCCCCCCCCCCCCCCCCCCGCGCCCCTCGCCCACCCCCACCCCGCACCCCCACCCCGCCACCTGCTCTCCCACCCTTCCAGCCCTCCTTTTGAAACATGGTCTCACGCAGCCCAGACTGGCTGCATCCAGAGGATGACTGAACCTCTGTTCTCCTGCCTCCCCTGCCCAAGTGTGGGGACTACAGCTGTGTTCTGCTCTCCCAGGCAACAAATAAATTTAAAAAAAATTTTTTTTTTTTTAAGTTTCTAAAACAAAAATCCCACTGAATAATTCATGCTGTCTTGATACATTGCAGAGTGTGCTGGCCTTGAACTCCCTGGAGTCCTGCTTCGCTGGAGGTCTGAGATTTCAGGCATAAGCCGTCAGGCCCCACCTCAAGTTCTCTTCTGAACCTGATTGGTAAAGTAACAAAGTTACCATATTCATTTTCCAAACTCCAGTGTCTTAAACACTGACTGATATTTTTAAAGTGCTTAATAAATGCTTGCTAAGTGACTACCTATTCAGAAATAGCATTAGTAAATTCCAGGGAAACCAAGTAACTTGTGAGAGTCAAAGTGCATTGAGTTCTATAATTATAACAAGGAGGTAGAATCCCAGAAAAGAGCAGGGCTGATTTTAAAAAGAATTTAAGTTTTTTATTTATGTATTGTATGTGCATGTATGTGTCTGTGTGTGTTTGTGTGTCTGTGTGTTTCTTTGTGTGTGTGTATGTCTGTGTATGTCTGTATCTGTGTGTGTGTGT
>OU015744.1:71027427-71040038 GCA_907169655.1 Acomys percivali
TCTGTGTGTGTGTGTGTCTGTGTATGCTTGTCTGTGTGTGTGTGTGTCTGTGTGTGCGTGTCTGTGTGTGTGTGTGTATGTGTAGGCAGGGCCTCTCACTGAACCTGGAACTGGGCTGGTGGCCAGCAGGTCTAGGCGATGAGCTTCCTGTGTGCTCTGGACAGCGCTCCTTACAGACACATGCACAGCTGTGCCTGGCCTTTTATGAGGGAGCTGTGATCACACCTGGTCCTCAAGCTTGCATAGCAAGAGCTCTCACTTACTGAGCTGACCTCCAGTACCTAGAAATATATAGTTAGTATGCCAACTAAACAATTTACTGACAATAAATCATAAACAAATTCACTTTAAAACATTTTTTGGGGTCTGGGCTTGGTGGCATACACCTGTAATCCCAGCACTTGGGAGGCAGAGGATTTCCGAGTTCGAGGCCAGCCTGGTCTACAAAACAAGTCGAGGACAGCCAAGGCTACACAGAGAAATGCTATCTTAAAAAACTCAAAATTAATCAATTAAAAAATTTGGTACATGTATACTTTTTTGAACTTTTTTTTTTTCTTTTCTGAGACAGGGTTTCTTGTGTAGCCTTGGCAATCCTGGACTCATTTTGTAGATCAGGCTGGCCTTGAATTCAAAGATCTGCCTGCCTCTGCCTCCCTAAGAGCTGGGATCACAAGTGTGTGCCACCATTCCTAGCTTGGTACATGTATAATTTCATTAAAGAGGAAAGACAGTTTGTATTCTGATGAAGTGGATGTTCTTGTTTGTTTTTACATAAAGAGCTAATCTTGGCAGACTATTTGATTCTGTAGGATATAGAACATTAGTAATGAGTTTTATATTTGATTTTATAATAGGTACTGGAAATACTGCTTTACATAAATACATTGTAAAGAAAAACAACAACAAAATACATAATATAGAATGGCTGAAACTAGTTTATGCCATTTCAGAGATTGTTAGAAATTCTGTCCAAATCTCAAGTCAAATTCATTTAATGTTTCTCTTTTTATCTCTTTTTAAAAATGAAACTTAGGTCAGCATCTCAAACAGTAATTTTTTTAATGTTTTGGTTGTAAGCCTAACTTTTGTTTAGTCTCAAACAGTAATTCTTTAAAAAATTTTTTTTCATATAATATATTTTGATCATGTTTTCCTCTTCCACAACTCCTCCCAGATTCCCCGGCCCCCTCCCCTCGCCAAGCCAACTTTGTTCTCTTTCTCCCCCCCTTTTAAAATTAAGATCTACTCATTTTTATTTTATGTACATTGGTGTTTTGCCTACATGTGTATGTATGAGGGTGTAGAATTCCCCAGAATTGGCGTTACAGACAGGTGTGAGCTGCCATGTGGTTGCTGGGAATTGAACCCAGGTCCTTTGAAGAGCAGTCAGTGCTCTTAACCTGTCAGCCTTTTCTCCAGCCCCTGTTCTCTTTCTTTCAAAAAAGAAAAATATCAAAACAACAACAACAACAAAACCAATAAAACAAAAGAAAGCCAAAACAAAATGAAACAAAAAGCACCCAGAAAAACCAACCACAGAGTTCATCCTATGTTGGCCAGCTCCTCCTGGAGACTCCATTGGAGAAAACAAATTTTCCCTTTGTCAGCCGCTATCAATTGCAGATAGGTTCTTGGCTGGGGTGAGACCCTGTGTGTACTTCCTCCTCTCGCTGCTGGGACCTCCTCTAGCCTGAACCTGTGTGGGTCTTGTGTATGCTGCCATAGTCTCTGAGTTCCTGTGTGCATCGTCAGTTCTGCTGGGTCTTCCAGACCCTGGATTTGGGAAGTTATTCATCACCTCTGGATCTTACAGTCTTTCCTCTTCCTCTTTCACACAGCTCCCTAATCCTTCAGGGGAGGGGTTTGGTGAAGACATCCTACTTAGGATTGAGTGCTCCAAACTCCATCACTCTTTGCACACTGTCCAGTTGTGAGAATCTGTCAACCACTGTAAGAAGTTTCCTTAGTGAGGGTTGAGTGACTCAGTGGCTGGGTGTGGTACAATCGCATATCATTAAGAGTCTGCTTATTGCTGGTCACACAGGAATATTTTAAACATTCTAACACAGTACAATCCAAAGCCGTGCTAATTTGGTAACTATATACCAAGTGACTGTAGGGGAAAAGGAAAAGTTTTGTTTCCCTTAATTGAGATACATTTCTATAACAAAGAGAACACTGTATATACAGTAAAAAGTGCTAGAGTTCATAACATACAGTGGCCTGTAACCTGAGCCCAGCATGCAGCAGGAAGCGTTCATTAGTGGTGCACAGCATGACAGGCAGTATGCAGGGAAAGGTGTGCGTGTTGTGTGTCCAGAGACAAGGCTGCAGTGAGGGTGCGCAGCAGCCACCTGCCAGAACACAGCAGGGTCATTGCACACTTGACTTTGCCTTCATTTTCAGTCACTGAAATTTCAGAAACTGTTATCAAAATTTTTGTGACTGGCCATATTCAGTTTTGCAATCCCATCTGGGACCAGAAATCAACCATTTACGTGGCTGGAGTTAGAAGATTCTTGTGTTCCACCCCCGCCCCACCCCCGCCCCACCCCCATCTGCAGGACAACGCAGAGGTGGAAGTGCAGTGAAAACTCTCTTGACTTGGTGTCATGAAAACATGTTAAGTATCTGAAGATAGTATTACTCCGAACTTGGCCCTAGGTTGTTTTCTAGAGGAAGAGTTAGAGGCTGCCTATTTTACTATTTGTAGGCTACATTGTTTTTGCCGCAACTATTAAAAACAGATTTAGCCAGGAGACCCAGGCATGGGGATAACAAATTCAAGACTGGCCTGGACTACATAGTACGGTCCTTCCTCAGAAACAGACAACAGAAATGAAACAAACAAAAACTAGCAACCAACCAACAAAAAACCCAAACCAAAATGAAAAACAGACTTAGTAAATTGGGGGTGGGGGTGGAAGTCTTCCTACCTTAATTAACCTAATGTGGGTAATCCACTGTAGGTGTGCCCAGAGCTGTCTCCTAGGTAACTCTAGAGCGTGTCAAGCTGGCTAGCCTAAGCACCACAAGCTATTTTAATAAACACACACACCCTCCTGTGTCTAAAGCATTCATTTCTATCTCTGAGCACCCCAGGTCCTCTCAACCTCGGCAATGGCAGTTGCTGTTGTTTGGATAGGCTGAGTGTCTCCTGAGCAGTTAAAGGTGGGTGTGGCCCAGGAGAAGTGGGGACCAGGGGGAAGTAGTTAGGCCAGTGGAGTTCTACATTAGAGGGGTAAGCTAGTTATTGTGGGAATCTAGTCTTTCTCTGGCTTCCGTTGTGTCACATGAAGACACTTTCTCCATGCTGTCTTGCCCCATTTAACATTGGTGCTATATATGTCCTGGACCTCCAGAACTATAGGCTGAATAAACATCTCTGCTTTATAATGTACCCACCTTTAGGCATTTTATTATAGTGATAGATACTTAATACAGAGACAAAGATCTGTTTTTGTTTTGTTTTTCTTTTACCAAGGAAGTTCTTCTGGAGGTTGCTGTTGCTCAGGTGCTATTTTCATAGAAGCACCAGTGTGACCTATAAGTAGATTTATTAACCTGTGCTGGCACTGGAATTCCAGTGCGTGCTTTGTACCCAGTTAATTAGTGCAATGAGACATATAAGGGTTTTCCTTTATTTAATTTCTTATTTATCACCTATAACGACATGTGGCCATCCAATATTTTTTTCCTCTCTAGAAATTCCATTTATAACAACATGTGGCCATCCAATATTTATTTTTTCCTCTCTATACACCTGAATAACCATCAAAGTTCAGTTCTCAGAAGTCATTGTCAGAGGAAAGAGTCTAGTTTGGCATAG
The DNA here is from genome assembly GCA_907169655.1 of Acomys percivali. Taxonomy (NCBI): domain Eukaryota; kingdom Metazoa; phylum Chordata; class Mammalia; order Rodentia; family Muridae; genus Acomys; species Acomys percivali. The sequence continues at coordinate 71,031,260 of OU015744.1, forward strand.
CCAATAATTTGTGAATTTAATAAATCAAATTTTGGCATAAGATATATTTCAGTAATTTTAAAATTATTATTATTATAGTAAGAAATACAGAATTTCATTTTGAAAGTTTCTTTTTAAATCGGGTGTTTACTTCCTATTTTAACCTGGAAGTCCGTAAGGAAAGTTCTTTATCCAGCAATTTTATGCTACAGTATTGTTTGCCATAATAATGATATAAAATCAAATTACATTTCTACCCTGTAAGTCAAACCAAAACAACTAGCTTGATTATTTTGTGCAATGCCGTAAAGCTAAGCTACTGCGTATATCTGGGAATCTTTTTAAGCTGATTTAAAGTTAATAGAAAATGGGGCTAATGTTCATGGATCATAAATGAGGGAGGCAATCAAACGGGTCAAGTACTGACCTGCACAAACTCCCGAACCCGCCTGTTTCCCCAAGGAGACATCTGCAGCGCACTGCTCAATGCTTAGTTGAACCTGAGCACCATAAAAACAAGAGCATGCTTTACCCGAAGAGGCTCCAGCCAGGAGCTTGCCTTCGCTACTCAGGGTATAAAATACGGGCTAGGTGATTACTCATCAGCATACGATGAATTTGACAGAAACATTCTGATATTTATTCGGCACAGGATGCTTGTTAGAGTCTTCCAGGCCAGTGGATAACTGAAACGTGTGAGGACGAAAGCAGATGAGGCTATAAGGATACATTTTACAGAGTCCTTTTGAAGATGTGCCTGATTTTGTATCACGTTCTCCAAAACCTGATGCTGAGACAAGACGCAGGTGCTGTAGAGCGGCTTGTGAGAACTGTGTTTTCTTCTGAAACAGTAGAGCACCTGGGAGGCAAGCCGGAAGGGGAAACGGGGCAGGCAGTGCTTTCCACATTAGCATTAGAATTCTAGGGGACTCCACAGCATACATTACAGCGAATTTATTCTACCTGGAGGCAAAGGAACTGGAATTTCATACTCCACAACCAGCCTTGGCTAATTGAAACAGATGAGGACTTCTAGGCACGGCCAGTATTCGTGCCTGAAGTGGCTCGAGCAACCCAGGGGTAACTTTTTGAAGCAGGTTGCAGGTCCGGCAACATAAGCAGTAAGATGCCAAGATGGAGTTAAGAGAACCAGATTTCCCACCTAGAGCATTGGTGAAACAATGGCTTCCACGCAGGCACACACCGATCAGTAAGAAGCAGAAGCGACAGACAAGTCCAGGAACGAACCAGCTTACTGTTTGGAGAGCTCTCAATCTGCAGCAAGGAGTGGGGAGCATAGGTGGACTCTCGTGGTCTGCAGAGCATGGCGTCGTGGATAAAAGTATGCCCACAAAACTCATTTTAGAACAAAACAAAACAGAAACCCGAACTCATTTTAGATACACAAAGCCAAGTGGATTAGAAGTAAAAGGAGGAAAAAAAAGATAACTCATGCTAAGGAAGGCGGACTGGCCCTTCTACCATCAGGCAAAGTAGGCCTTTATCTGCCAGTTTACTAAAGTGACCTGATAATCCAATCACTTTATCTTTAATATAAATGATATATGTGAACAAAAGCTGATAGATTGAAAATAGAGTCTATAACTATCGCCCCCCACCTTTTTGTTTTGAGACAGGGTTCCTCTGTGTAGCCCTGGCTGTCCTGGACTCACTTTGTAGACCAGGCTGGCCTCAAACTCACAGAGATCTGCCTGTCCCTGCCTCCCAAGTGCTGGGATTAAAGGCATGAGCCACCGCACCTGGCTAACTATCCCATTATTATATCTAGAGATTCTAGAACCCATCTCTCAGTGATTTATAGAAGAACCAATCAGAAAATGAGAAAGAGTTTAGGAAGCCTGTAATTGTCAACTATCAATATGGTTGAACTTGGAGACAGAGAAACTGTAAAATTGTAAAGTACAAGATGCTTGTTCGCTTGTCCAGCCTTGCTCGCCTCTCCCAGTTCTCATTAATGCTAACTTCAAAAGTTCCACCCTAGTTCCCAGAATAGTTACATGTAAGTTCCATATATCAGACGTCCCCATACGGCTTTTAGTAACTGCTCTAGAGACCCACACCCAAGACCCCACAAAGAGCTTCCCAATGCCAGATGTCCATATGGTCTCACTTGATAAGCAACCCCACCTGCTTTGCGGTTTTAGCCTTTAAAAACTAGCCTGTAACAGCTACTCAGAGTCCTTCACCTCCCGAGTGCTGAGGGACCCTGACACATCGACAATTGGGACTTCTGATGTGTCAGTAATAAATTTTACATATACCTCCAGCCTGTGTGACTTGAGTGGTCTCTCGCCACGACCCCCTTCCTGAACTGGACTCCAGGGTCCAACAAGACCATTCTACTTTAAGACAGCAAAATGTACATTCTTTTCAAATACACATGGAACATTTACAAAGTTATGTTCTGGATCATAAACATATATATTATATATATATATAACATAAACATCATATATAGTTGAATGAAACGTAATTTTTTTTATTTTTTATTTTAAATCTTTTTATTTAATTTTAATTTATGTGCATTGGTGTGAGGGTGTCAGATCTTGGAGTTACAGACAGTGGTGAGTTGCCATGTGGGTGCTGGGAACCGAACCCAGGTCCTTTGGAAGAGCAGACAGTGCTCTTAACCACTGAGCCAACTCTCCAGCCCTGAAACGTAATCTTTTGAAGGATTTGTGATCATAATAATTTTGTTTCAAATTTTTGAACGACCTAAAATATTCTAGCAAGCATTTTGAGTTTTACTTTGGAAATATAAAATGACAAGTTAAAACAGAACTCTGTATTATAGTGCGCACCTATAGTCCCAAGACTCATGAAGCAGAGGCTGTGTTCTGGGCTAGCCTGAGCTATATGGTGAATTCAGAGACAGACAGAGAGACACATAGCGATATGCTTAAAGAAAATGCTCACCTCGCTGTTTTTCTGTATATAATTCCAGTAGGTTTTGAAGTCTGTGAAGATTTATTTTTGTTATTGCTAGTTTATAATGTCTCTAAATTCTGTATCAGATATTTCTAGCTAGCATTAATGATGTTTAGGAAATGTCATGATGTTGCCTCAAACCAAGGTATAAATAATATAAGCTTAGCTAAGAAAAGGATCATCTACACATAATTCAAATGAGTTACTGTTAAATTAGAGAATTTGGGCCCTGTTGCTACAAATGTGGATATATGACAGTCATGATGCTGTAAGTGGCTGCACCAGCTTCCGTATTCTTAATATCAGGTAATAGTATATGAATGAAAATGTAGTAAAGTAATTATAAAAAATAGCAACATCCACTGGGCGTGGTGGCACACACACCTTTAATCCCAGCACTTAGGAGGCAAAGGCAAGACAGTCTCTGTGAGTTCCAGGCCACCCTGGCCTACATTGCAAGTTTAGGAGAGCAAAGACTGCAAAGTAAGACCTTGTCTCAATAAACAAACACACTAGTTAAACATAGCAACACTGTAAAACTGTTGACTAAATTGTGGTTGAAGCCATGATGGTTAAGCTCCATTGTGACCATGACTAGATGGAGAGTCAGTATGGAAGTACATCTCTGGGCGTGCCTGTAAGAGGGCTGACAGAGGAGGGAAGACCCACCCTAAACGCGTGCGGCACCATCCAATCGACTGTGCTACGAGACTGACGATGCAGCATCCAGTGAGCCGGACACCAGCAAGCAGCTGCCTCAAGCTTCTGTGGTACAGTCTCAGCCACGATGCAGCACCCTTAAACTGTGAGCCAGAGCAACCCTTCCTTCCCGAAGGGGCTTAGGAGTTAGCTACCACATCACTCAAGAGAACAGGAAGGCCCCTGTCCCTGTTCTCAGCGGAATCCTGCTTGGCTCCTGAAGTACCCCTCCCTGCCCTCTCTCTGTCCCTGGTTACTTTCATGGGGAATACTCCCTTCAGTTTGATCTGGCATGTGAAATTTGCCAAGTCCTTTGTGTCTTTGGAAGCTTCTGGATGTTTGTCGCTTGAATTTTCTAGTATAGGATTTCACTATGTAGTCCAAGCTGACCTCAAACTTTCAGTCCCCTGCCTCAGCTCCTGGATACAGGGTTAATGACTTTGCCACCATGCCCAGTTCGTTACTTAATTTTTATATAGTAAGTAATTTTCACAAAACCTTTTCAGACTGGAATGTTTTAGAGAGAAGGGGATGGTTACAGAAAAATGGGAGGAAATGCTTACGGGGAGTTTGGGAGGCTACGGTTATAGGAGGGTTGAGCCCCTGCTCTGGGTTCATAGTGAATCATTCCCTCATGCTACCTCAAAACGGAGGTGTGGGATGTCCTCCAAGTGATGCCGCATTCGTTGGCTTAGCTATGTTTGTTTTGCTAGTCATTGCTTTCTGTTTTATTGGACACACTTGTAGGGGTTGGTGCTCTCCTTCACTGTGTGTAGGTTCTGGGGACCTGACTCAGGCCATAGTGTGTGTGTGATGACAGGCACCTTTACCCTCTGACGTCCCCTTTAAAATAGTTGTGTATTAGATAGTAACTAGTTACTCTGACTAAATAGACCAGAAGCACCCTGCACGGGGAAGGGTTGATTTGTACCAAGTTAGAGTCCATCACAGAGGGAAGGCATGCTGGGAGTCAGCTCCATGGTGGCAGCAGTGGGCCATCTTACCTTGCACCTCGGCGAAACAGGAGACAGCTGAGGTGACAGGAATTGGGGCCACAGGACTTTCCCTCATGATTGACTTCCTCCACTGAGACCCCACCATGTAAAAGTTCTACAACCTTTCAGAGCAGTGCTCCTTAGCTGGGGACCGAGTATTTAATCACATGAGCCCATGGGGGACATTGCACCATCCAAACTGCAAGACCAGTGTGTGAAGTACCCTGTGGGATACGAACTTGGAGAAAGACCTGTTGTGTTACACATTGTGTTGAGTTAAGCACTGCCATCCCTAGGACTAGTGGCAGCAGTGTGTGTGTGGCAAGACACCCAAAGCCATCTCCTATTGCCACATAGAATCGGCGTGTCCTTCCGTTTGTCCACGTGTCCCCCCTCCCCTCCCTCATCCTCGTCAACATCAGTATGTGTGTCTCTCTGGTCCTGCTCTTTACTTGTCACTCTCCTTTTTTTTTGCTTTCTGAGACAGGATTGCTCTGTGTGATAGTCCTGGCTGTCACTTTGCAGACCAGGCTGGCCCCAAACTCACAGGAAAAAATCCACCTGCTTCTGCCTCCCAGGTGCTAAGATTAAAGGTACGTGCCACCGTGCACGGCTGTCACTGTCTTTTTCATGTGATGTGCATTGTATGAACTTGAATTAAAATATGCATACTTACACATTAGCTAGCTTGAAGCACCGAGAAAGTGTGGGAGAGGGAGGCACGGGGAGAAGGAGGGAGAGAAAGGGAGAAAGGGAGGGAGGAAGGGAGGGAGGGAGAATGAGAAGGACAGGGGAGAACCAGGACGCCTCATTCTTCAGGTTCTCCCTTCTGAACATCTGCTCATTCATATCTGCATGTGTCTCCAAGTTTACTTCATTTTCCCCCCTTGCAAATGTCAGCTAAAACATCCTAGGAGTATTGGCATGAGCCATATCACACACCAGGGCAATTCTGCTGGTCTCAAACTTGACTGAATGCTTGGGAGGTTATCTTGCAGCGATGTTATTGATGCTGACTGCTGGGTTACAGATCATTCTTTAAAATTTACCTTTTGTATCCAGGCGTGATGGCGCATGCCTTTAATCTCAGCACTCGGGAGGCAGAGGCAGGCAGATTGCTGTGAGTTCTAGGCCAGCCGGGCCTATAAAGCAAGTCCAGGACAGCCAAGATAACATAAAGAAACCCTGTCTCAAAAAACAAAAAACAAAAACAACAACAACAACAACAACAAAAGAAAAACAAAAAACAAACAAATTACATTTTGTTTTTCATTTAAAAAATATCCTTATACTGGGCCTGGTGGTACATGCCTTAAATCCCAGCAGTAGGGAGGCAGAGGCAGGAGGACCTCTGAGTTCAAGACCACCCAGGGCTACACAGAGAAACTCTCTTGAACAAGCGAAGAAGAGTCAGCTGCGTTGTCTCCGAGGGCCATCAAGGAAGGCGGTGCTCCGGGCCTCGGTGTGTCCAGCTGTCTTTGCAGGTTTCCCTCAGCCTCTGCACCGTGTGTGCCCGTCACACTGGATTAGGGCCCACTCTAACGCCTTCATTCCATTCTCCTCAGATTGCCCGTCCTCAAATGAAGATTCATATGGAGGCACCAAGGATTAGAACGTCAATCTAAGAATTCGCGGGCGGAGGGGGGGATGGGGGGGAAGATGGGAGAAGGGGGAAGGTGGGGGGGACCCCCTGCGGGGCAGCATTCAGCCTGTAGTGTTGCATTTTTGTTAATATAATTTTACCCTTAACTGCTTTTATTTCTCAGTGTTTATGGTAGGGAAATATTACCTGTAGCAACTTAGCTTAGACAAAAAGCCTTAGCTGAGTAGTAGACTTGGACCCTAATTTCAGATACTTGCGAAGGAGCAGCGGCCTGATGAGTGAGTGGATTGTATAGATCCCCTCCAGAGCACTCACTCTCAGCCAGGGGTTAGGATATCATTGACTAGAGACAGTTTCCAGGAAGCTGGACGAGTTGGGACATGGTGATTTAACCTGGGCATTGTCTACCTTTCAAAGCCCAGTATAGATTAAAATTTACTGAGAGTGGAAAAGAAGAGCACTGTGCTCCCGTTTGAATGGCGCAAATTAGCATCAACAGTACAGTACACTGGAGAGCTTACTACTCAGTTCACGACGGTTCAAGATTAAAAGAGAGGCAGCTGAAACGATTCACTTGATATCTGTGTTTGATGCTGGAGCAAATGGTGTATGTAAACTTCTGATACGAAGATATAGGGCTACAAAGGCAGATGCGCTTATGCATAAATAGCACAGCTTCTTTTGTTTAAAATTGCTCTGTGTGGCGTGGCTGCTAAAAAGTTCTTCCGCTTGAGCACAGGGAAACTTGCATCACACCTTTGTTCTGTGCACTGTTATAAGCCTTGGTGGGGTTTTGTGTTTTGTTTTGCTTTTCTTCTAATAGCTTTTTCCTTTAAATTACAACTTTTGCCAAATTCAAAGATACACATTCTGAATTGATTTATTCAATATGGTGGCAATAGCTACATCCATCAAAGAAAAGAAGCCTTAGCCATCTTTATAGAAGCTGGTACTTCATACTTCTCTCTCTCAGTGATACTTGTATCATCGTGTGTGTGTGTGTGTGTGTGTATGTGTGTGTGTGTGTGTGGGGGGGGGTAGGGAGAGGGAGAGGGAGATTAGAATGTCTCTCCTGAGGCAGTCATGACCAGTGTCATCAGTGTCCCAGAAACCCTTGTTGGCTGGAAGAGTGTGGCAATTACATTTTCTAAGTAGTCGCTTGCCATTCCTTCTTACTTGGAAGGCACTGGCACTCCATCTGTCTTCCCCAGAAATGGCTGTTTGAGTTTCAAACTTAGAAAGGGCTAAATTCTCATAGGATGTAGTTTAATTGTGTACTGATTGTGAAGTATTGGCAAGTTACAAGGCTTCTGAGCTTACTTTCTTCATTTGTAAAGAGAGATAAGATTATTACAAGAATTAAACGGAATATTTGTATTGTGCTTGTAAGATCTGACACATAATCAATGCTTCAAAGTAGTAGTAATAATAATTAATAGCCACAGAAACCACTATTTTCATTCAGGCCTGAGGAATAAAGTTGTGTATATAAAGGAACTCATAGACCAGTGGAGCGTGAGATTCAAAAGTGGCTTGAGACATTGAGAAGACATTTTGAAAAATATTTTAATTTATTATAATTTGTTCAGATTACATACTGATTATTATCCCCTGGCTTGTATCTTTCTGTTCTCACCTTCCTTCCCTCTTCCACCCTATTCCCTCCTCTAGACCTCTGACAGAAGGGGACCTTTTCATTATTGAGACTAAATTTCAGCTATATAAGAGGAATAAGTTCAAGAGATATATCGAAGAATCTAATTAATGGCAAAGTAATACAGTATACCTAAAAATTGTGATTTTTTTTACACCATAAAAAATCTATGTGGGAAGTAATGTATATGTTAAATTATTTGATTTACCCATTGCACAGTGTATACTTATTTCCAGACATCACATTGTGTAACCAAAATATATCAAAAGTTTTTCAAGTTACAATGTATTCCTCTGGCACCTAAGGCTCAGGGAACATTATGAAACAGGTGGTGGAAAGAGTACAAGAGCCAGAGGACCAGGGACTTTGCTGTGCGACTCTGTCTCCTAGTAACACCAGAAGCTACTTCCGTAAAATCTCATTAGCCTGACTGCTCAAACGCCAGCTGGACAAGGATGGTGCTGAGGAACTTGCCAAACTCAACAGGGAAAAGCCCATGAGACCTCTGTGAAGTGTCAAACCTGGGATAAATGGCTCAGGTGCCTATTTAACATATCAAAGCACACCTGATGCCCTTCCCTGAGCTCTCTAGCCCCTGGGCTGACCTTCCCTATATAATCCAACCATTTTGGTTACCACTGTTTGTACCTTTGGGCCTCCTGGCTGCTGCACCTGGTTTCCTTGCACTCTGCCCCCCCTTCACCCCCCCGTTCGTCCCCCACCAAAGCTTAGAGTCATGTCCACTCCAGAGTTTCCCAGATGCCCCTGCCTCTGGCTACGCTCACCCACAAATCTACACTGGACCTGCTCTTCCACTAGACCTAGGGTCAGTCATGTTTCCTTTCCTCTTTCTTCCTTCCTTCCTTCCTTCCTTCCTTCCTTCCTTCCTTCCTTCCTTCC
>OU015744.1:71040048-71050303 GCA_907169655.1 Acomys percivali
TCCTTCCTTCCTTCCTTCCTTCCTTCCTTCCTTCCTTCCTTCCTTCCCTTCTTTTCAGTCTAGTGCCGTTTCAGCACCACATGAATGAAAAGAATAAATAAAGAGGAAAGGAAAGGACATGTCTGCTCCTAGGTATACCAGAGTGCCCTGTAACAGGAAGAGACTGAGGGATGCTGGGAGAATCTGTTGGCCAGCATCTGCTTTGATATGTTAAATAGGTACCACAGCCATTTGTCCCAGGTGTGAAACCTAACAATTTCTAATTTAATTCCATTGTTTAGAATTTTAAATCGTTGAAACTTATTGCTTTACATACGTGCTAACTTCCAGAATTTGCATGTGTTTATAAGTGGAATAAGCATTATATAGATGTTGATCAGAGAGGTTTATACTTTTAGTTAGTCCAAGATGGCCAGTTGTCTGCTGTCTTGCTAAGTGCTTTCACCTTACTGACTCACCAGCTGTCACTATGATCTTATTCGGGTATTTCCCTGTTTCTTCCCTTCTGTCTGTCAATTTTTGCCTAATGAATTTTAATGTTCTTTTTAGGAACACATACACTTAGATTGTTAGATTTCCCTGATTAATTTCCCGCATTTTATCATATAAAAGTTTATGCTTTATCCTTTGTAATATTCCTTTCGTGGACTGTGCTTTTCATGTTGATGGGTATCACAGCATCTCAATACTTCTGTCTCTGTAATACATATTTTCCCATTTGTTACTTTCGTCCCTTTTTGTGTTAAACGTCTTTCTCAAGATCAATATTTTCGGCCCGGGAGTGGTGGCACACGCCTTTAATCCCAGCCCCCGGGAGGCAGAGACAGGTGGATTGCTGTGAGTTCAAGGCCAGCCTGGTCTACAAAGTGAGTCCAGGACAGCCAAGGCTACACAGAGAAACCCTGTCTTGAAAAACCAAAACAAACCCCCCCCCAACCGATATTTTCTGTTTCCATATCCAGCAGCTCTTTCAGTTGCCTGCTCTGTCCTATTGTTCTGCTCACTTATGTCACAGTGGGCTAGTATGTGTTGGTGGCAGTGTCCTCCCACGTGTACTGACATGGTACTGACAGCATGTACTTCAAGCCCTACATAGTCACTAATCTACATTTCATACAAATAGAATCATAAATATTTGATCTTATGTCTTACTTTTAAATTTTTGCTTAGGAAAATGTTTTTGTAGTCTATTTACCACAACTTCATTATTTTGCAGGCTAAATTATGTTCAGTAAAATACATATGCCACATTTTGTTGATCCATCTTCCTGCCGATGGTCATCAGGACGTGTGTACTTGTAGCATGAAGGATGCTGCTGTCAGCACTCGTGCACAGGCTTGCGTGTGGCCAGGCATTCTTATTTTTCCTGGGTAGGTGGCTTGGAGGGCAGGTGTTCGGTCATTTGGTAGCTCTTATTTAACTGGTTGAGGACTTAAGCTGTTTTGAAAATGGCTACACGTTTTTCATGTTTTTCTGCTTTTTTCCACTTTTTCATGAATACAAGTCATGATTCTTTTGACTTTTCAAAAGTGGAAGTAGTATCTCGTCGTAGTTTTGATTTGTATTCAGAAGCAGAACTCACGGTTGTCTCCTGAGGGAATGCTAATTAATACACTTCAGCCAGAAGAAAACTGATTGCAGACGCAGAGTGAGTGGGAGGAGCTACGCTGTGGGAACCTCGCAGCTCTGAGGTTTTGTAAGCATGAGCTGTGAAAAGAACCCTGTGGGATACTTCCCGCCTCCCTTTTTATTGGAGGCTGGGGTGGTGGGGGCACTGATGCCACCACACAAGGAGATCACGTGGCTAAGAGAACGCCCTTTTGTTCAGAAAGGAGATGGGAATCCTTAAGCCAAATGGCATGCTTCGTTCCATGAGCTAATTTTTGACCCAGACAGTTCTAGAATGTATAAGAAAAAAAGTCAGTGTCTTATGTCCTGACACAAGAAGCTCTTCTAGAGATAAGCTGTGACAGGCCATCTTACTTGAAATCACCGCAGGGTGCCTTTCAGTTACTGGCGCTGTTATATGAATTTGGGGAAATGGTAAGTAGCTATGTCAGTATGTCTGCAGTAAGAAAGCAAAGGCCAAAAGAAAAGTGATGTTGAGTTAACAAAATTGCTTAGTATTGGGGATAATTCTAAGCACGTGATTTTTCTGTGTGTGTGTGAAAGACCACCTGATCTGTTCTTTAGGCAGGCTTGCAAGCCATGGTGTAATCTTTGTAAATTATAGGTAATTACCAAAAAAAAAAAAAAAAAAAAAAAAGGCACATTAAACCTCAGCTAATCATAGTTGTTTCAAAAATATGTTCCTTCTCTTAGCAAAGCAGTAACCTAGCCAAAGCTGGGATAAACTGGCATTTCCCGAGATCACGTGTTTTGTCTCTAAGCACAATGCCCCTTGTGTTTCTCTCTGGTGCCCATGCTTTCTCTGAAAAATAGAGCGAGCTCTTCTCCCGAAGCTTGGGCATTGCCTGCCCTTTGTTGGAAAATAAGAGCATTATTCATGCAGGGAGCAGCCGTGCAGGTGTTTTGCCTCCCTCTGCAGTCAGGCTCTTTCATGAAATCTGCTCAGTCTCTGACAGCCACATCTCATTGGTCTTTCCCTTCTCGGCCTCATTTACAGGCCCCAGATCATCTTTCACCCCACCATACTGACATTTTTAATTAGTATTTCCTGAGATGTCAGTGTGTCTCTTCTTTCTCAAGGTCTTCAAGAGCAGAGTTTGGATCTAGAATTAGCTGGGGTTGGTTTCAGTTTTCCTGCGCTCTCTGTCATGTACCGTAAGTACCCAGACGTACTCCCACCCTGGCAAAGCCCTGGCTGAAAGCTGTGTGAGCTAAAGCTCTCCGAAATCTAACCACACTGAACAAGGCCTCAGAAGCATGCAGAGAGACACTGGCATCCTTAAGGCACCAAGGGTTGGTGCTGGGTGTCAGGTAACTGATGTTGTCTTCTTGCGTATAAGGTTTCAACCCTCATTTTATTTTCACACAGACACTTTCATGTTACTCCCCAGAGGATGTGGGCTCAGGGGCACTGAGTAACCCATAGCCGAGAAAGGAAGAAGGCTAGGGGACAGAGTTAAAAGACTTCTTTTTTTCCTCATGACAAAAGCTTGTACTTACAAAAGTAGTTTTCTCCCCAGCTGTGTGATATGACATTTACTGTTGTTTACTATTGTCATTTGTGTCTCAAGATGTTAAAAAAAAATGTCTCTTTGCTGTCATTTACTATATGGATGTGTACTTCAATAAAATATAGTACAGACTTTAGGTATACCATATCATCATTTTCTTTCTTTCCTTTTTTTCTTCTGAGACAGGATTTCGCTGTGTAGCCCTGGTTGTCCTGGAACTCACTGTAGACCAAGCTGGCCTCGAACTCACAAAGATCCTTCTGCCTCTGCTTCCTCCAAGTGCTGGGATTTAAAGCATGAGCCACCACCACCTGGTACAGTATCATCATTTTCATCACTAAGAGTTTTAAATTTTTCTTCTTTCTTTCTTTCTTTCTTTCTTTCCTTCTTTCTTACACAGTGTTCTGTCTGCCAGCAGGCCCGAAAATTTTATTTTCTCATTGACAAGTATATATGAAAACAGTGACTAATCAGTATGGAATACCTTTTCTAATTGTAATTATGCTTACCAAAAATGTGTTCAGCGCTTTGCTGAGTAAGAGTAGGATATAGAACATTCATAGTGTATATTTGCCAAACAACAAAGACACATAATTGGGAGGCATGCTCTAAGCGTTCTTGTGTAGGACTCAGGATGTGCCTCAGTGGCAGAGTGTTTGCCTTGTGTGCACAAGGACCTGTATTCAATCTCCTGAATCACAAGACAACCAACAAAAACAACAAGCATGCAAGAGCTGTAAAGTGTTCCAAAGTCATATTCTGTCTGTCTGTCTGTCTGTCTGTCTGTCTGTCTGTCTGTCTGTCTGTCTCAATATGTACCCTTGGCTGGCCTGAAACTCTCTACGTTCATCAGATTGGCCTTAAATTCAGAGTTCTGCCTGCCTCTTTCTCAAGCATGGTGAGATGAAAAGCATATGGCGGCACACACCTTTAATCCCAGCCAGCACTTAGGAGGCAAAGGGAGGACCATCTCTGAGTTCAAGGCCAGCCTAGTCTAGGATTACATAGAGAGACTCTGTCTCAATCAATAAAATAAAACAACAACAGTGACAACAACAAACTTTCTTTGGATTGGACGACGTATTGGGGACCTTGTCTCTGGAGAAGACTGATCCTCCTCCCAGCAGCCACTGATTGTCTGTAGCTCTTCAAGGAGGGTGGAGCCTTGTGCTGGCATGTCAGCTGGTGTTCTCAACATGCAGGTCTCATTTAACCAATGATATTATTGAGGTTTGATGGATGCACCTTCCCTGTTCTAAACACACGAAATACAAGCGACAGCAAATGGGCTTTGTAGGGTGTGTGCATGTATGTGGGGAATGTAACAATAAAAAAGAAGAGTTTGGGGGTTGAAATGGGAAGAAGTGGAGTGTTAGGTCTCAGTAACCTAGCAGCAAAGGCTGAGGTGCCCATTAACATAACAAAGTGAATGCTGGCTAGCTCCTCAGTACCTGTGGCTCCTCCCAGTACTTTTCCTGCCCTGCTCCCCAGGGCCTGCCCCCCACCTCCCCCAATGGAGATCAGACATTTTGGCCACAGCAGTCTCTGGGCCTCAAGCTGCATGTCCTGACATGACTGTCCCCACCCCACCCCCATAGGCTGGTTTAGTCAGCTGGTCCTGTTCTGCCTGGACTCTCCCTCTGCCCGCTTTCTCCCTTCCGTCTACACTAAAAATCTTCCCCACACTTCAGGAGTAGTGGTGTCCTCCTTTGATTTCATTTTTTCATTCATGGAGGAGGGATAGAGAGGCATGCAAATGATGGAATCTGATAATTATGTATGAAATTCACAAAGAATAAAAGAATTGAAAATACAAAGCAATAATTTCTTTGGGCTGGGCAGATAGTGCAGCAGGTAAAAGCCCTGACTGAGAAACCCAACTGCTTGACTTGGATCCGTGATCCTCATAACCCAGCAATGGTGGATGGAGAGAGCCAACTGCACCGGTGTCCTCTGGCCTCTCCATGCAAACCATGGCATGCTTGCCCCAGCATTAGACACCCACCTGCCCACCCACCTTCCATAACAGCCACAGCAATAATGAAGCGAATAGAAACACTTCTTTGCTTTAAAACTATTTTATAGGCCGGGCGTGGTGGCACATGCCTTTAATCCCAGCACTCGGGAGGCAGAGGCAGGCGGATCGCTGTGAGTTCAAGGCCAGCCTGGTCTACAAAGTGAGTCCAGGACAGCCAAGGCTACACAAAGAGACCCTGTCTCGGAAAACCAAAAAAAAACCAAACCAAAACAAAAAACAAAAAACAAAAAAACAAAACTATTTTATAGGAATTCGTAATTAGTTTAAAGTTGATTTTACCTTATATTTTAGAATTGATAATTCCATAGAAAATTTCGAACTAGAGTTTGATATTCTATTAGACACTAGTCACTGTGTAAAATAGCTTGGTCTGTAGTGAGAACCATACAGAGGTGAACACAGCCAGGCCCCTGGCAGCTGCAGCAGCTTGTCATCCCTCCCTCTGTGTGGTACCAGCAGCCTCAGCTGGTCACTGTCCTGGCCTTCAGAGAGATCCCACATCTTTCTCCTCATGGCCCAGTTACATGTGCATTCCATGATGTGAGGACAGCTATGGTACTAAAACATGTGACGCTCAGTCATGGGACCCACAGTCTTTTCTCACAAGATCCTCTGTCTGAGGCTCGCACAGAGCCTTGCCTCGTTCATTAGGGCCGTGATCGCCTCAAAGTTCTGTAGTCCATGTAGTTGAGGTGCAAGAGGGAAACAGTCACATCACTCCGTATATCCACTTGCCAGGAATAGACATCTCTGGTTTGGAGGTAATGGTGACCTTGGTGAGACCCTGGGCTTCCTTTATCTGCCTGACATTGCCTATGGGAGCAGAGCCCACATGAAAAACTGCATTGCCTCCTCAGCCCTCCGTCTCCTGACCCAAAGCCAGGACGGTCCTGACCAACAGCACAGGTTGTATGTCCTCACCATGTGTTGTGGTGGTTTGAACGAGAATGCTCCCCCCACCCTCCAATCACCCAGTTTATATATTTGAATGGTTGGCATGTAGTTGGTTGAACTATTTGGGAAGATGTAGGAGGTGTGGCCTGCTAGAGGAGGCATGTCACTGTGTGTGGGCATTGGTGGTTCAGAAGCCTAAGCCATTCTCAGATCTCCCTCTGCGTGTGGTTGTCTCAGTATGCCAGCTCTCAGCTCCTGCTCACTGCAGTGCCTGCCCACTGCTCTGTTCCCCACTGTGGTGGTCATGACACCGTCTACCCTCTAAAACCATGAGCCCTCAAAGAACTTTTTCTTTATAGGTTGCCTTGGTCACGGTGTTTTGTCATAGCAATAGGAAAGTAAGTAAGACACCGTGTATGTCCTGGCTGACACAATGTCTGCTGCGTGAGCTTCTTTCACTAAGCCCAGTTTACGCTGAGTGCTACAAGCACAAGGGCACCTGTTGAGCAGAAACTTGGCCAGCTCTACCATCCTGGGATGTGGTTCATACCAAAGCCGTTGGTGCACCTGATCAGTGCCGAGGCCACCACAAATAGCACCAACTTCTCCTTGGACCTGCCGAGCTGGAACAAAGCCCCTCAGAACAACTCATCCCCTACCCAGTCTTCTCTCACGTTGGTCTCAGAGGTAAGGTGAACCAGGCTCTGCACTGGCCAGTCCCACGTGCTCATGTTGGTCTGGTAGAGCCCTTTTTGGCACCACTTGGCCAGTTTGAGAGAAGAGCCTTCAGCAAACTACTCCCTGCTTAAGTCAATCCCTGTGGTGAAGGTGAGTTTATGGAACCCGACCAGAGCTCAGATGCATATGTGGTCTCTCCCTGGGCCTTACAGGTCCCTGAGCAGTGGCATACCATCCATAGTGATGGATGACATCTGACTGGCCTGCTCCACTAACTTGCATGAGAGCCACCGCAGTACCTGAACCCAGGTCCTCATTCTTGCCGGCAAATGCTTTACCTACTGATCCATCTGCCCAGTCACTTACTTTATTTCTGACTTGGTGAGTCTCCCTTACTTTATTTCTCAGAATGCTGCTGCTGTCCAGCTGGCTGGTGGTCACTTTTTAATTTTTTAAAAAAATATTTTATTTAATTTTAATTTATGTGCGTTGGTCTGTGAGTGTTAAATATTTTGGAGTTACAGACAGTTGTGAGCTGCCATGTAGGTGCTGGGAATTGAACCCAGGTCCTTTGGAAGAGCAGGCAGTGCTCTTAACCACTGAGCCATTCTCTCATTTCATGGCTCATCTACTTGACTCCTGGAGAAAGATGAGAAAGTGAAAGCTCAGGGGTAGCACCTGTATCCAAGGCACTGTTTCCAGCAACTACTATTCATCCATTTTTATTTTCTATGTATGAGCATTTTGCCTGCATGAATGCATGTGCATAATATGCATGCCTGGTACCCGGAGAGGCCAGAAAAATGACATTGGCTCCCCAGGAACTGGACTTAATGATGGTTGTGAACCACCGTGTAGGTGCTGGGAGCCAAGCTTGGGTTCTCTGAAAGAGCAGCTGATGTGCTTAACTGCTGAGCCATCATCTCTCCAGCCTCAACTCCCAGAGTTCTACTGCATCTGCTCTTGCCGCGGCTTCCATCTGAGTGTGTCTAGGGCCTCGGGTCCATCACACAACGGCGAAAGTCTTGCTGCTTTGCACAGTTAGAGCAGAGCAGATGCTTTCGGAGGAATGAAGATGCTTCACAGCTCCGTATCTTGGCTGATTATTTGGATGCTCCAAGTGTCTTAGTGTGTTTTATTTTTAACATTAGTATGCTTATTGTTTTCTACTTAATGTACTTTATACACTTTTATCATAGTTTTGAAAAAAAGTTGACACAGTGTTAAATCTACCTTCACAGACAATCACTGTGAACACTATAAAGGTTAACAGAATCTGACAGTCTTTTAGGTAGAATTTTTTGGAGTTACAGACAGTTGTGAGCTGCCATGTAGGTGCTGGGAATTGAACCCAGGTCCTTTGGAAGAGCATTCCTTTGGCTTCATTCCTCAATTGAGTATCAAAGTACTAAGCTGATCAGGAATGTGTCCATAAATGAGTAAATAGATGGAGAACTTACAGATACACATCTGTCATTCCCCACCTCCCAGATTCTGACTTAAATAACTGGCACCAGCTTTGCTCCCAGATAAAGTGGAAATAGATATACATCTTTACAAATTTTAAATTACCAAAGATTGTGTGCATTAAGCAGACAATTAAAAATTAATGTTAAGCATGAGAGTGAGTAAGTAGCTACCTGGAGCTCTGTTTCTGGTGAACTTTACTTTCTGGTAAGGTTGGTGTTGTGAGTTCTCTGCCAGGAACTGGAGACGACCTTCCCACCACCAAACTCAAACCAAACCCCCGACTCCACCTTTTCCCAAATAGGTCATTTGTTAATCTGACATGTTTGATTTTGTTTACATAGAAGAGAGAGAAGCTTTTGCTTTTAGCTTTCCATTCCATTTCTGCTTTGCAAAGACGGGTTCAGTTATCTTTAACATAATCTGATTTTTGGCCTTTAGTGAAACATAGAAAGAGCAAGTATGCATTATGACTGAGAAATTGTCCAGTTCAGCTTTATATATTTCAGTTACCACAAGTTCTGATTGATGACCTCACCCATTAAAAACTTAAATTTTTTATAGTAAGGATATTCATAAGCATCTCTCATAGACTAATATTGAAACTGTCCATATTCTAGATTTTTCTGTGAGTAGAGCACTACAAGTAGGCACATGAGGACAAGCCAAGGCTCTTCCCTGCCAAGACTTGAACTTGAGCATCTACCTTGGAGGTACCAGTTCTGGGGTGGGGGTGGGGGTTGGGGGAGGGAGGAAAGGATGTAGGGGCTTTTCAAGGGGGTGTTTGGAAGGTATGTTGAAAAGACTCTCTCTGCTTTCACCAGGGCAACATAACAAAGCATTTACAAAGGAAGAAAAAAAAAACCTGAAAACAAAGCAAAAGGGACAACCTTCCCAGACAGCTGTTTCGGTGATAAATGAGGCCATTGTTCTCTCAGACCCCTCCTATTGTTCTGTGTTGGATCTCTTCCAACTGCACTTTTCACCTTCTTCTGCCCAGAGAGACTGAGAGGTTTAGTTTAATGGGTTTCTAAGTGTGGACTCTGGACTAGCAGCATCAGCCATACCAGGTGACATGAACACATGCAGTCAGGACACTGTGTAAATAGTACATAAATCTAAAACGAAAAGAAAAAAGAAAGCTAACTTTTGAATTCCTCCTCCATTCTGGGGTGGTTGCTCAGTAATTGTCCCCACAAAGCCTTGCAAGATCCCTGCTATACACACTTACACCCCACCGTGACCTCTCCTTGCATTTAGTCAGCAGAGAGCATCAGAACATGCTAAGGGAGAGCTATCGAGATGGCTCAGCAATTAAGAGCACTTGTTGTCTTCCAGAGGCCCTGAGTTCAGTTTCCAGCACTCACTTGGTGGCTCACAACCATCTTTAACTCCAGTGCCAGGGGATCCAACGCCCTCTTCTAGCCTCCAAGGGTACCAGGCACGCACATGGTGTTATACATACATGTAGACAAAATACCGTACATATAAATAAATATATCTTTAAAAAATTTAAAAGAAAGTCTAGGGAGGTGAGGGGAGTGTAGTCTGGTCATTTATTTTCCCAGTTCTGGCCTTGCGAGGTCATGATTGGCTGGCTATATTCCTTTAACGGAGGCTAAATCTTATGTCAGGAGGCTTTCTATATACTGCAGTTCTTTGTAGGTCACAGTAACCTGTGTTTTTACAGTTGTTGCTCTTGCTAACCTCATAGAGGATCCTGAAATATCTTGTTAACATCTCTGAAATATGTCTACACTTTTGCTAATAGTGACTTTGCTAAAGTCTTTGCAACTTTATTTGAATGTGTTTTAATTAGACTGATAGTTGCTTTTATTGGAGACATGGTCTCTCTATGTAGTCCAGGCTGGCTTCTAGCTCACAGAGATCCTCCTCCCTCTGCCTCTTGACATCTGGTATTAAAGGTGTACATCTGGCCTCCTGGTTTCATTTTTTAATTTTAATTTTTATTTGTTCTTTGACAAGGCACACACACACACATACACCCCTCTCACCTACTCTCCCCTCACCCCTCGT
>OU015744.1:71055248-71065534 GCA_907169655.1 Acomys percivali
ACACACACACACACACACACACACACACACACACACACACACACACTGAGGATGTAACTCGGATCAGAACAATGGTTGCCCAGCATGCACAAAGCCGTGGTGTTGATTCCCAGAACCACATGAAACCAGACATGGTGGCACACACTTGCAATGCTAGCATTTAGGAGGGAGATGGAGATGTGTGGGGATCAGAAGTTCAAGGTATTCTTAGCTACAGAATGAGCTCAGAGCCAGCCTGGGCTACATGAAAAGGTAGGGTAAAACGCTAAGGGTGTAAGAAAGCAGTAATCCATATAAACTTGATATAATGTAGGTTAGTTCAGACATTGTAGAAAATAGTATAGTTTCTTCAAAACTAAAAATAGGGCTAGGTGGTGGTGGCACATGCATTTAATACCAGCACTCAAGGCAGAGGCAGGCAAATTTCTGTGAGTTCCAGGTGAGCCTAGTCTTTTTTATATTATTTTTTAATAATTTTAAATTATTTAATTAAATTATTCAGATTACAACTTAATTTTTATCCCATCACTTGTATCCTCCTGTTCCTTCCTCCCTCCTGCTTTCTCCCTAGTCCCCTCCCCTAGGTCTATGACCGAGGGGGACCTGCTCCCCCACTATATGGTCATAGGCTATCAAGTCTCATCTTGGTAGCCTGCTTATTCTTTCTTTGCTTGCCACCAGGCCTCCCCTCCAAGGGGAGGTGGGCAAATATGGGGCACCAGAGTTCATGTCAGAGTCAGCCCCCACTCTCCACATAACTCTAGAGAATGTCCTGTGCATTGGGTAGATCAGAGTAGGGGTTTGGTGTTTACTACTTGTATTGTCCTTGGTTAGTGCAATAGTTTGAGCAGACCCCCTGAGCCCTGATCCACCCCTCACGATGTTCTTGTAGGTTTCTAGGACCCTTTGGATCCTTCTGTTTCTCCATCCCCTATATTTCTCTTACCTAGAGTACCAGTAGGATGTCCTCACATCTATCCCAATCTCCTGGTAAGTGAAGACTTTCATGGGACATGCCTTTTGGGCTAGTGCCAAATAGAACTGAGTATATACCATGTGAGTCTTTCTGCTTCTGGGTTAACTCACTCATTATGATCATTTCTAGTCCCATCCATTTGTCCACAAATTTCTGGATTTCGTTGTTTTTAATAGCTGAGTAGTATTCCAGAGTGTAAATGTACCACAGTTTCTTTATCCATTTTTCAACTGAGGGACATTTAGGCTGTTTCCAGGTTCTGGCTATTATGAATAAGGCTACTATGAACATGGTTGAGTATATGTCCTTGTTGTGTGGTGGAGCATTTTCTGGGTATATTCCAAGGAGTGGAATAGCTGGGTCTTGAGGAAGCCCTATTCCCAGTTTTCTGAGAAAGGCACTTAATGCTATGAATTTTCCTCTTAGCACCACTTTCAATGTGCCCCACAAATTTGGATATGCTGTTCCTTCATTTTCATTGAATTTCAGGAAGTCCTTAATTTCTTTCTTTATTTCTTTCCTGACCCAGGTGCCATTAAGTAGAGAGTTAATTAGTTTCCATGTGTGTGTAGGCATTTTGTTATTTCTATTGTTGTTGAAGTGCAGCCTTAGACCATGGTGATTTGATAGGATAGAAGGTATTATTTCAATCTTCTTGTATCTGTTGAGGCTTGCTTTGTGACCTACTGTGTGATCAGTTTTGGAGAAGGTTCCTTGGGGTGCTGAGAAGGTATAATCCTTTGTTTTTGTGTGAAAAGTTATGTAAATATCTGTTAGACCCATTTGATTCATGACGTTGGTTAATGATGTTATTTCTTGGCTTAGTTTCTGTTTCAATGACCTATCCTTCAGTGAAAGTGGGGTGTTGAAGTCTCCCACTATTAATGTGTGGGGATCGATGTGTGGTTTAAGTTTTGTTAATAGTTCTTTTACAAATGTGGGTACCCTTGTATTTGGAGCATAGATGTTCAGAATTGTGATGTCATCTTGGTTGATTTTACCTTTGATGAGTATGAAGTGTCCTTCCTCATCCCTTTTGATTAATTTTTGTTGAACGTCTATTTTATTCGATATTAAAATGGCTACAGCAGCTTGCTTCTTATGACTGTTTGCTTGGACTATTTTTTCCAACCTTTAACCCTGAGATAATGTCTGTTCTTGTGGGTGAGATGTGTTTCTTGAATGCAGAAGAACGTTGGATCTTGTTTATGCATCCATTCAGTTAGTCTGTGTCTTTTTATTGGAGAATTGAGACCATTGATATTGAGAGATATTAATGACCAGTGACTGTTAAGTCCTTTAATTTTTGATGTTGGTTACAGTAGAGAGTTTGTGTGGTTGTGTTTTTTTGATAGTGTAGTTATCTATTTCCTGTGTAGTTTTGGTTGTGGCTTGTCCCTTTGGGGTGGAGTTTTCCTTCTAGTAACTTCTGTAAAGCCAGATTTGCTGATAGGTACTGTTTGAATTTGTTTTTGTCATGGAATATTTTGTTTTTTCAATCAATGCGTATTGAAAGTTTCATTGGGTATAGCATTCTGGATTGGTATCTGTGGTCTCTTATGGTTTTCATGACCTCCGTCCAGGCTCTTCTGGCTTTTATGGTCTCTGCAGATAAGTTGGGTGTATTTCTGATAGGTTTGCCATTGTATGTTACTTTACCTTTTCCTCATGCCACTTTTAATATTTTTCTTTGTTCTGTATGTTTTGTGTTTTTATTATTATGTGGTGGGAAGTTTTCCTTTTCTGGTCTATTCTATTTGGTGTTCTGTAGGCCTCTTGTATGTTTATATGCATCTCCTTCTTCAAATTGGGGAAAATTTCTTCTATGATTTTGTTGAAGATATTTTCTGAGCCTTGGAGTTGGGCGGCTTCTCTTTCCTCAATGCCTATTATTTTCAGGTTTTTTCTTTTCATGGTGTCCTTGATTTCTTGAATGTTTTGTGTCAGGAATTTTTCAGATTTAGCGTTTTCTCTGATGGTTGTTTCAAGTTCTACGATTGTATCTTCAACTCTCAAGATTCGTTCCTTCATTTCTTGGATTCTGTTAGAGAAGGTTACTTCTGTGTTGCTTGCTTTCTTCTCTAAGGCCTCTTGATCCCATTTTTCTTCTGTGTGTTCCTTTACCACTGTTTCCATTTCCATCTTCAGATCTTGAACTGTTTTATTTATTTCCTTCATATGGTTGTTGGTATTTTCCTGAAATGTTTCCAGTGTCTTTCTATGGGCCTCTTTTATGTCTTCCACCTGTTTGTCTGCATCTTCCTGCATTTGACTACAGATTTTATTCGTTTTCTCCATTATCATTTTCATTACTAAGATTTTAGGTCATTTTCTTGCATTTTGATTAGGTTTGAGTTCTCAGGGTTGCTTTCTTTGGGATAGTTGGGATCCGGAGATGCCGAGTTGTTTTGGTTTTTGTTGTTTGCATTCTTACGCTGTCCTTTAGTCATCTTGCTCTCTCTAATGTTGGGTGGTAGCTTCTGGTGTCCTTTACTGGTCATTGAGAGTGGATAGTTGGTGAGTGATTATAGGTCACGTGTCCTTGCCTGTGGGGATCAGGGAGTTCTTCCCTGGAACTGGCAGGTGACCTGGTTTCTACTCCAGGAGACTTTGCTCTATACCTTAAACTCTTGGTTGGGTCAGCAAAGGTAGGCTTCTGCCTGTTTCTGTTCATGCTACTGAGGGGATTCAGACCATCTGTATTTGGGGCTGCTGTTTAATTCTCTCTCCTCACCCCTTGGGACAGTACAGCCTCTCCCAAGCGTGTGGGAGACCCCACTGGGCCATGGGGATTGGTCAGGCCAGGTTTTTAACTGCCCAATTGTGTAGGCCCGGACCACTGTGGCCCGCAGTCTAGATAGTGGACCAGTCTAGATTGTGCACCTTTGGCAGTTCAGTCCCACTGAGTTGTGGCCATAATTCAGACCCCCTTCCAGACCCCTCAGGGCAGTCCAGCTTCTCCCATGAGCATGGGAGTCCTTGCCGGGCCATGGGGACTGGCCTGGCTTGGCTTTAGCTGCCCAATTGTCCAGGCCCGGACCTCTGTGGCCCTCAGACAGGTCCCTGCTCTGGTCAGTCTACATAGCGGACCAGTCTAAATTGCACACCTTTTGTGGCTCAGTCCCACAATTCAGACCCCCTTCCAGACCCTCAGGGCATTCCAGCTTCTCCCACGAGCGTGGGAGTCACTGCCAGGTAGTGGGGACTGACCTGGCCGGGTTCTATCAGCTCAATTTTACAGGCTCGGTCCGCTGAGGCTGGCTGCCTGGCTCTGGCCTGGACCTGCCTGGACCACGCACGTTGCTGGCTACCATGTTCACCATTACCTGGCCTTCCCTATGGCCTTGGGGGCTCTCTGTGGAGTGGTGTGGGGCAGGTGGGAATGTCCGAGGATAGATTCACCTGTTTCCCTGAGACTTCCCCAGGTCAGGAGCTCTGGTGTTCCACCATCCCACACACTGGGCCGGAGCTATAGAGACCAGCTGAAACCACAGGTGGGTTCTATTCCAAAGTCTAGGGAATGGGTTCAAGACCACTGTGGGCTGTTTTTTGGCCTGGGGCCGGGCCCGCCTGTGGTCTGCACTGTGCAGGACCCCACTCACCTAGTGTTCTCCAGTTCTTTCAGTCTGTGGCTCCCAGTCTGGTCCCTGGTCTCCGTGCTGTAGATCAGATACAGACACTGCCATCTTGGAATTCCCCGTGAGCCTAGTCTTAAAGTGAGTTCCAAGACAGCCAGAATTACAAAGAGAAAGTTTGACTCTAAAAGCAAAACAAAAACAAACAAACCTCAAACTAAAAATAGGCCCACTATGGTGACACAAATCCAAGATTTTAGCACTCAAGAGTCTGAAGCAGGAGGATCAAAAGTTCCAGATCAGCCTTGTTACAGATCAATCAATCAATCCATCATCTATCATCTATATCTACTATCTATTATCTTTCTGTTATTTATCATCTATCTATCTATCATCTATCAATGTCTATCTCACTATCAGCTATCATTTATATCTATCTATATCTACTGTCATTTATCATCTATCTATCTATCAATCCACCCATATATACATACACAATGGAATATTCAGCTATTGAGAATAGTAAAAGCATATCCTTTGCAGGAAAATAGAAGGAACTGGGAACATCATGTTAAGCAATATAAACCACACACAGTATTTCATGCTCTCTCATACACAGATTTGAGAGAACAATCTGAAAGTAGGACTAGCAGAGGAGTGGAAGATGGGGAAAGAGTGTGAGAGTATAGTAAAGCAAAGCCATCCAATATATGTACATATGGAATGATACAGAGAAGTACATTAATTTGTACAATTAATAAGAATTAATAATACTATAAGCAAATGAGCTTTGGTTTCCTGTATGTGTTGACAAAACATTATTAATTGAGTTCAGTTCAACTTAAAGTTTATAAAAGTAATATGACTTTCTTGATTTAAAATTCTTTTTCTCTCCTTTCTATTTCTCCCTCTTTTTCTTCCTCCCTCCCTTCCTTTCTCCTTTTTCTTTTTCCCCTCCCTCTGTTTCTTCTTCCCATTGCTGTCATTTTGAGACAGGGTCTTACTATGCAGCACAGAGTGGCCTGGAGATCACTATCTAACCCAGGCTAGCCTCAGATTCATGATCCTGCCTCCGTTTTCAAAGTGTCGTGACAGGCATGTCATTACTGAAAAAATTCAAGTAAAAATGGAGTAAACAATTTTGTAATAGACTGTGTTTAAATGATTTTTAAATTGTAAAGCTGGGTACACAGGCAGGTGGGAGGCTTAGGCATGAGAAATATTGAACCGGATTTAAGACCAGCCTGAGTGCTATGGTGAGGTTCCATTTCAAGACTCTACTTTTCAGAGCTGGAGAGATAGCTCAGGGGTAAAGGGCTGCTTAGGCCAGTGTGATGATTTGAATTCAGTCCCCAGAGCCCGTCTAGAGTTGCCATGGTAGCCCATGGCCGTAATCCTGGTGCCCCTAGAGTGGGTTGGGGGATAGAGACAGGAAGATCCCTCTAAAGCTTGCAGGCGACTAGCCTGGTGTGCACAACTGTGACCACCAAAGAGACCCTGTCCCTGACCTCCATACATGTAGTGTGTATGTGCCCTGACTCACACTCACAGGCACACACATATACACACAGAAAGATTTTAAAAATGAAAATAACTTTCTTAAGTTGTAGAATTTTTAAAAAGTCAACATTTAGCAAATAATGCTACAGAGTCTTTGTCATTCTTTGACATTCTCAGATCCTTTCTTCCTTAAGGGGCCAAAAATTGTGTTTCAAGAAATTTCACTTAGTCATGAGTCATTCTACTCTGCCACAACTTGTGAGGAATAGCCATACTAATAGGAAAAAATTTATTTATTTATTTTTAATTTTATTTTATTAATTTATTCATATTACATCTCAATGGAATTTTTTTTTTTTTGGAGACAGGGTTTCTCTGTGTAACCTTGGCTGTCCTGGATCTCATTGTGTAGATCAGGCTGGCTTTGAACTACAGAGATCTGCCTGCCTCTGCCTCTCAAGTGCTTGGATTGAAGGCATGTGCCGCCACCACCCAGATACTAATTGAAAATGTTTAAAGGGGGCTTTTAGTATCATATTTAATATCAAACTTGTAACAGTGGGGAAGAGGCATTGTCCATGAATCCATTTCATGCTTCCATAGCTATACATACATGAACAATCATGTTTTATGTAGTGGTCAACTTTCCCCTACCTTACCTCATGTTAAAGGTAATCCTGGCTTTATTTCACTTACAAATACTACAGTATGTATACCTCTAAGCTGTAATTATTATTGAACTTCAACATCAATATGAATTCTGCATTGGAAAGATGGTTCAGGAGGTAAATGCCCTGGACCCCATGTTTGACGACCTGGATTTGAGCTCTGTGACCTATGTGGAAGAAGTGGAGAACTGACCCTTGAAAACTGTCTTCTGTCATCCACACACATGTTGTAACATGTGAACACCCACTGCCCATGCAAATAAATACGATAACAAATAGAAATTCCATAACAGAGCCAAATAGTTCATCTCTGTTTGTTAGTTTAGACAGCTGATTGTGAAGAACAGTTGCTTTGTTTTGGATTGGGGGTTGAGGCTGAGCGGTGGAGCAGATGCTTAGCAGTCCCTGGACAAGGAGGGGCAGGAGGTACAGCTTTCGCTTCATTTTACTCAGATTTCAAACAAGGCCTGACATTGTTCTCAGCTGGCTTATCTCCCCAGTCTATTTGTCCCTCTTTCCGTTCTGTTTTGCCTTAGTTTAGATCTTTTCACAGATCTAACCACCACTTGAAGGTGGTTAGAAACTTGGAAAGTTATCTAATTCTTCATTTAAAAAACTAGATTAAAAACTCGTTATTTATTTAGTATGTGCTGGGGGGGGGGCAGGGGGATGGGAATACATGTGCCATATGTACCTGTGGGAGCTAGAGGAACAACTTACCAACTGCATGGGATCAGTTTTCTCCTTCTGCCATGTGGGCCCTGGGGGTGGCTCAGGTCGGCGGGCTTGGCTGGCAGCATGGGCTTTCGTATACTGAGCCATCTCTCTGGTCTGTGGTGCTTTTCCTCATCAAGTAAGATCACACCTAAGTTATTCTGGGCAGAGAGCTGCTGTGTGAGAACTCCTCTCCTCAGCGATGTCTCTCCTACCTTAGGGTATCTGAGGCTGTGGTAATCCTTTGCATCAATTTAACACACATAGCATGCACTGTGTAAGTCTTCTCCAATCCTGTTCATTAAGATTCACTTTCATTACCAACCTGACAAGAGGTTTTCTTTGTTGGATGCTATGAAAGTACAAAGAACTCTTTTCAATGGGAGAAATTGTTCAAGGATGAGCTGTCCTGCCAGTGTCTCTCAGAAGCTCAGCTAAATGGTGCTCATGTGCCACTCTATAGTATAGAAGAGTAATTGGTGTTTTCCTCAGAATGCTGGCCACATTCCAGTTCTGATAAACACATTCCATTTCCATTAATTTCACTTCAATTTCAAATGGATTCAGTGTCCTTAGTTACCTGCCCCAACCTGTTCCTTGGTATTGAAGTTCACCTCTTCAGCAGCTGCTGATTTGGCTCTCTCAGGAAAGCAGGCAGCTTGCTCAAAAGACCATGAGTGTATGTGGGGTAGGGATGGTTTGTGAGGACTCTAGAACTTAGACTTACCCTGTGCTATACAAATCTTGAGAGAAAGAAGGATGGGGAGAGAAAGTACAGGAAATGAGTGTGAGTTAGGAGTGTTCTGGGGTCAAGGGTGCTTTGACTCATGTGTGAGGTGTTGTTTTGCATACTGTGGGGGAAGTGGGGACAAAATCCAGAAGGGAAGAGCAGTTCCAGCCTTAGAGAACAGTCAGTCTGTTAGAATGGCTCTTTTCACAATATTAGAGAGCTGACGACTCTTCCAACAGTTTTCTTATCACAAATAAAAGCTTAAGCAAGTTTCTCCTTTAAGTCTTAGGTTTCCTCATCTGTGAAATGGAGACAGACGCTGACTCTTGCTCGGTGTGTCTCACGTTGTTACACTTAGTGGAACACAGAGGTTCAGCTACTATGGCTGTAGAACTGTAGATTGAATAAGCTGTAATCATCTGTGAAACACCAGGGTTACAGGAGAGTTACACTCATTGCTGCCTCCCAGGCTCTGCCGCCTTCCTTTACTAATACTCTGGAAAAGATCGGAAACTCAGGAAAAGAAGTTGCTATGCTCTTTTTTTCACCCCAGCATCTAATCTAAAAGCCTGAATGGTGTTAGAGACTGTGATTTGGAAATTCAGCCTTCCAAAGCTGTTACGACAGGAGAAAATAAAAACTTTACTGTTTGACATTGGCACCCAGTCCAAAGTCCCTCCCTATTAAACAAGCCTTAAGTTTTCATATGAGACATAAGACACTTAAGGGAAAAAAGTATTGCCACAAGGCTAATGATGACAACAGCTGCCAGCACACCTTCCATCAGAGCAAGTGAAGACTTGAAACAAACCTGAGCTCCGGTTTGTGTTAGAAGCATCACTGTGACATGCCTGTGCCGGCCGAGGCTCAATGCATTCCTTAACACCAGGATCCAAGACACTGCTGGACGCCGGAAGCCTGGAGTCACGAAGCTTCGTCTAGAGGCTGTTCTTGCCTTGTGGGTAAGCTGGTTCTGAAAGTTCCGTGCCAACTCGACTCCTTTCCTGCATCGGGGGTTACAGCATGGGTAACACACTCACTCACACCCGCATCCTGCAGATGCTCACTGACCGCCTACAGTGTTCAAAGCCACTGTGATGGTGGTCAATGGAGTAGAACATGCTAGACTACAGTACATGGAGTAGAACATGCCAGACTACAGTACATGGAGTAGAACATGCTAGACTATACAGTACATGGAGTAGAACATGCTAGACTACAGTACATGGAGTAGAACATGCTAGACTACAGTACATGGAGTAGAACATGCTAGACTACAGTACATGCTATACTGATTGCCGGTTACATTTTTTGTGTATTTTTGAGAAAATTCTATGAGCTCTTTTAAAATGACTCCAATCCACACAGACACACTATATGAGTGCAGGAAGCACTCGGCTTTTCTCTCTCCTACTGAAAATCACTCTAAGTACTGAGGAAGCCTTGAAAGGGGAATCCGTTCTATCCAAGCAGCCATGTTTGCGCTTGTGTTAGTCAGCTTTGCGCTACGCCGTAAGTACTGAGGGGAGCAGCTGTAATGGAGTAAGATTAGCTCGCCGAGTGTTTCCCAGAGTCCGTGTTTCAGTAGCACCGCCTCGGTATCAAGCAAACACACAGACCTCTGGGAAACAGAGCGTCGATGCGTGGCACTGTGAAGGCAGAGCTCTCCATCTGCCTCACAACGAGGCTTGTTTTCCCCCCGGAGAGCGTACTCTACTTACAAACACGATAGGCTTTTCTTTTTCTTTCCTTCTTCTTTCTTTGTGTTTTGTTTTGTTTTGCTGTTTTTCGAGACAGGGCTTCTCTGTGTAACCTTGGCTGTCCTGGAATTCATTATATTGACCAAGCTGACCTTGAACTCAGAGATCTGCCTGTCTTTGCCTCCCAAGGGCTGGGACCAAACGCGTGTGCCCTCACTGCTTGGCTAAACACGATAGTTTTATTCAGTCTTTATAGTTCTGTATTGGGTAGTTAGGGCTTCCTCAAAACACAAAGCTGAGGGGCTGAGGAGACATCTCAAATGGGAAGAGCACTTGCTGTGTAGGTATAGGAACCTGGCTTAGGACCTCTCACAAGCTTGGAAGAAGATGCTCATGGCCTTGTATGTGCTCTGTGTGTGTGTG
>OU015744.1:71075534-71091042 GCA_907169655.1 Acomys percivali
ACAGACAGGTGTGAGCTGCCATGTGGGTGCTGGGAATTGAACCTGGGTCCTCTGGAAGAGTGGTCAGTGTTCTACCCACTGACCCATATCTCCAGCCATGTTAAAGGATTTATAAATTAAGAAAAGTGAAGCTGAAGAGATGGCTCAATGATTAAGAGCTCTGCACACTGTTGCATAGGATCCATGTTTGATTGCTACCACCCACATGGCATCTTACAACCACCTGTAATTCCAGGTCCAAGGAGTCTGATGCTCTTTCATAGCCTCCTAGAGCACCAAGCATGCATGTGGTATACAGACATACATGTAGACAAAACACCCATACATATAAAATAACAAAATAAGTAAAATAAAAATTAAAAGCTATGGTCACATGGTTCTTAAAATTATAAATGATTAGGCCTAAGACATTTGAGTCCATCTGGCTGAACATTCCCAACTTAAAAATGAAGAGACAGGTCAAGACCATGCTTGGATTGAGCAAGGTAAAATTCCTGTTTTTATAGGTCCAAATGGGGTTGAAATTTTCATTTTGTTACAACTCCAAAAGAAAAATGAAAGCCCACATTGCGTATCAGGATGCGGGAATCTCCCCACAGATAGTAAGGGCAAAAAGTTTGGGATTAGTGTCTGTCGTAGTTAGGGTTTCTATGGCCATGTGAAACCATGGCCACAGTCGCTTTTATAAAGGAAAGCATGTAACTGAGGCTGCCTTACAGTTTCAGAGGTTTAGTCCATAGTGGTCCTGGTGGGGAGTGTGGCTGTGTGCAGGCAGATGTGGTGCTGGAGTTAGCTGCCAGTCACATCCGCATTGGCAGGCAGCAGGAAGTAAGCCACAGGCCTGACATGAAGCCCATCCCCACTGCCACACCTCCTCAAGCAAGGCCATGCCTCCTAATAGTGTCACTCCCTGTGAGCCTATGGGGCCATTTCATTCAAACCACCACAGTATCCAAGTTGTAGGAGGCCTGTCATGGCCCTGGGGCTTTACCAGTCATACCGGATCATGGACACATTTGAATTACAGGAGAAAAGATCATGTTTTGCATGGATGTTAAATTGGGGAGTTTATAAAGAATAACTGATTGAATTTTTTAAGGAAAATTGTAAAATGCTTCCCAGTAAAAATCCGAAGCATAATTTGAAAACTTTTTGCTAGCCGGGCCGTGGTGGCACACACCTTTAATGCCAGCACTCGGGAGGCAGAGGCAGGTGGATCGCTGTGAGTTTGAGGCCAGCCTGGTCTACAAAGTGAGTCTAGAACAGCCAAGGCTACACAGAGAAACCTTGTCTTGAAAAACTTAAAAAACAAAACAAAAACAAAAACAAAAACCAAACAAACACAAAACAAAACAAAACAAAAAACCCAAAATCTTTTTGCTAAATTTAACTGGTGTAGTTGAATTTCAAAGGGCTGGAATTTCTCAAGGACTCCTGTTGCTTAACGTCCTAGATGCTGCCTAAGACACAAGGGGACCTGCCAGCGAGGATTCTTTTGTTTACTCTGTCCTGTCTCCACAGGAAGGACACGGCTGCATGGGAAGGACATGGAGATGGCATCCATCCTCAGAATGAGGAAGCCGTGTGCTTGTGCAAGCGTGACAGGGAAAATGTGCCCTGAGATGGTATTCTCACCTCAGAAAGTGTTTTGCTCAGGGCTTTCTTTGGGGAATCTCTGTATGATTTCTTTCAGCTGTTAACTTTTCTTCAGAAACAATACAATTCAGTGCAAGACAATCTCTCTCTCGTCTTTATGTCAGAAAAACTTAAATACATGATATGCAATTGTGGAAATAGGGGAAATCACAAAGATATTATTCTGACATAAACCTGTGGTGGCAAAGACCCTTTGGAAGATGAAACCCCTATGTTACCCTTCCAAACACGGTGTCTTCCCCCGCCCCCTTTGGTTTTTTGAGACAGGGTCTTTCTGTGTAGCCTTGGCTGTCCTGGACTTGCTTTGTAGAGCAGGTTGGCCTCGAACTCACAATGATCTGCCTGCTCTCCCTCCCGAGTGCTGGGATTAAAGCCATGTACCACCACTGCCCGGCAACAAACAGGGTGTCGTTGAGCCTAAACTTCTGAAGGAAACTTCAGATCCAGTTACTTACAGACTAAGGGCCATGCAGCCACCACTGCTGCCCACACAGTAGTGATGGACTCCTCACTAGCTAATGGCTGCTGTGTGGGGAACTGAGGGAGAAAATGGTCCTACTGGGGCCACAGCACCCTTGTCTGGTCTTCCCGGCCCTGCCCACCTGCAGTTCTGTTGCTTGGGACTGGCTGTGGTGAGTGACAGGCGAGCAACCTGGACCTGCCTGAAGTGTGATATCTTGATTTACTGTGACAAGCTACTGTGCCTCCCCAGTTCTTGGCACATGGGCAGTCTGACTTAGCACGAGGAGCGCCACCAGCAGTTTTACCTCAGACACTGTTTCCGGGGTGTAAGTTGCTAACAGTTCTTTCCAAGCACTTTGGCCATACATACAACTTATATCCAGCAATTACACTTTTAGGAATTTTCGCTAAAAAAAAATGCGTGCAACATTGTACCCAAAGAGATAAACAAGTACAGCTGTGAAAGACCTAGAATATTATAACATTTTCAAATAATCACATGTCCATCATTAGGAAGTACGTGAACAGACTGTACGCATTCACTCTGCAGAACAGTTACAAACAGAGTGAGATGGAGGGACGTGTGTCCAGCTGAAAGATGTTAATGCTACATTCCTAGGCTAAAAGATAAATGTCATAAGTGTGTACTAGGTACTGTTGTAATAACATTGTGTTAATACAGCACAGGCAACTCTGTAAGGTCACTACTGATCACTAAAGGACTGCAGTGTGGTTAACTCACTGTACTAACATGTTTATGTGAGTATTTCATGTAAGAATTATAGACTATTAGGCCTGAAATGGCTCTTGAGTTGAGTAGGGAGTCCTTTTGTTTTGTCTTTTTGGGGTGGGGTCAAGCTCTGTAAGCCAGGTTGGCCTCAGCATGGGAGGCCTGCGTGCTGGGGTTCCAGCATGCACCTCTCCCCCTCACAAGAAAGACTTTGTAGAATCAATCTTACTGAATAAACTGATTTTACGGATAACAAAACTGAGTCCTACCACCATGGCACCAGTTACTTCCAAACACACAAATCCAGTTTTAGAACCTAGCCTCTTCTTGCTACAAATTATACCACAGTGTCTGGAGAAAGTAGTATATTTTTGAACAAGGGAGAAGTATTCACTTTGGAAACTATTTGTTAGAGTTTTGCAGCTCAAGGAAGGGTACCTTGGCAGATCAGAGCCAAGGAACACCACAAAGTCACATCATGTAACAAACCTCACATAAGAGACTTACTGAGAGGGAAAAACCCAGGTGGGTGGCTGCCTCTGCTCAGGTGAGAAAAGGCAGGACACAGGCTTTATAGAGTGGTTCTTGTAGGGTGGAGATTTCCAGGGTCAGGATTTGTGGAATTGCAATCCCTGGGGAAATGGTGAGTTTTCCTGTTCAGGGATTGGTGGTTTTTTTTTTTTTTTCTTGCCCGGCAGGACCTGGCCAGTCTCCCCCCTGGGGGCTGGGAGTGACCACTACAGGTGTTAGAAAACCTCCATTAGAGCTGCCTGAGGCGCAGGGCCTGGCTGCTGGAGCTCTTCAGGCAGGCGGAGTTGAAAAGGTGTGGGGTGGGGTGGGCCTGAGCAGTTTCTTGCCTTGAGGGTTTAAAAAGTACACAAAGTTTACAGAAGGAGTCCCCTGCCAGGAATGCTTCCCCTGCCACTTAAATTGGTGTCAATAACCCCTATCCTGCTTGCCTTAAAGCTATGCCAAAGAGGATGATGCGGAAAAAGATAGGGAGTCATGGCAACCCCAGTCTTGGACAGTTGGGGAAACTGTTGAGGTAAGGGTTTTTGCTGCACTCCCTCCCCCTGTCCCGGGGTTGGGTTTCTCTGTGTAGCCTTGGCTGTCCAGGAACTCGATTTGTAGACCAGGCTGGCCTTGAACTCACAGAGATCCACCTGCCTCTGCCTCCCCGAGTGCTGGCATTAAAGGCTTGTGACACCATGCCTGGCTGAGGCAAAGAGTTTTGACAAGGTTGTTGGAGAACCTGAAGACTCAGCTGTGAGCTGCACCAGGAGAGACAACAGGCAGCAATCCCAAAGCGGCCAGCTTGGGCAATATTAACGAGCCGGCAGACTGAGGTCAGAGTCTGAAGCAGGAGGAGAAATGATGGGCTTTTATTATTTAGGAGAGGTCGTGTTAAAGAGTCTATGACCTTGAAGGAATGTGGAAACACCTCCTCACTTTCCTTAGCTCGATGTATATGTGTACGTATATACATACACATACACACACACACACATATATATATCGGATTTTGGTTGTGCTCACCATGTGCTGGGGGTTGAGGAAACAGTAGAGCTTGCTGACAGCACCCATTCCCACATTGGGTCCCAGGGGTCCCTGGTAGAGAGGGAAAGAACATCATCTTGCCCATAGAGGAGGGAATTAAAGTGAGGGGGGACAAGTGGCAGACGCCATGTCTGTCTGGCCACCCTTTACAATAGCCTTCTGTCTGTTATAGAGGAAGCAGGCAAAAAGGCCATTAAATGAGGGAGGAGGGGTGGTGGGAATTCTCATTGGCTCCCGACACCCTGCTATGGAAGAACTGTCCAACCCTATTTGGAGGGACTGTTTATCTTGAACCTGGAATCTCCAAATGTAAGAGTTGCTCTGGACAGAAGCAGACAGGAGGGAAAGGAGGAAAAATCCATGTCCAGTCCAATAGAGTGGAGCCCGGCTGCTGGGGTGAGGCCTCAGTCTTCCAGAACCAGGGGCAAGCTGGCTGCTCTGGGCATCCTTTGAAAGGGAGCAGGGTCCTACTGTGGGGTTGGTATGTAGGAAGGGAAGCTGTCTTGGAGATGTGATAGGAGAATCTAACACTGGAAAACCCTCAAGCTTAGCGGCTCTGGGGGTCACTACCTTGAAGGGGCCCGTCATTTAGGAAAAAGGGGGCGAGGGATGCTGGTCTTCAGGGGAGAGATACACCTGACCCCCAGTGTGGA
Organism: Acomys percivali; assembly: GCA_907169655.1. Classification (NCBI taxonomy): domain Eukaryota; kingdom Metazoa; phylum Chordata; class Mammalia; order Rodentia; family Muridae; genus Acomys; species Acomys percivali. Next base: position 71,080,593 of record OU015744.1, read on the forward strand.
TTGGAGACAGACAGGAGTTGGTGTAAGGCTGGGGTAGGCGGTTGTCTGTAAACTTCCATAGGAGGAGCGGAGATGACAGAGTCAGGGAGTGAGTAGGTGATCAGGGAGAGGAGAGGGTTTGGGTGGAAGACGGGGGACCAGAACCAGTCATCCATGCATGAGTCATTCATACCGTGATGACTACCCCGTGCTCCTTATCACAGATGACGGTGGCCAGGCTAAGGGCCCCTGAGCCCCTTCAGTTGTCCCTGGCTAGGCCTAAGAAGTTGGATGGAAGGCGATCTGAGTCTGATGCCCCCTTGTCTCCAGGGACACAGGATAATCAACAGCTTGATGTCCCTCTTGATGGCACCTTGGACATGGCTTGTGTGGTCTGCAGGGGTTAGGGCAGGCCCAGGCCAGGTGACCCTCTTGACCACATTTGAAGCAGGGACCCAGTAGTCCTCACACCTTAGGAGGCGAGGGAGGCTGGGCAGTCATCAAGGCTGGTTGGAGGGTCTCGATCAGCACTTGGTATTTATGTTTCCAAGCTTTTTCATTTCTCCCATAATGTACCTTAAAGGCCAGTGCCTGTGGGGTTAGGGGTCCTCTCTCCAAGTACTCAATCTTGGGCCTAATGTTTGGGAAACTCTGGAAAAGAAATAGGTAATGAGGAGTTGTTTACCTTCTGGGTTTTGGGGGGGGGGTCTAGATTGGTATATTGTAAGAGGGCCTTTGTGAGGCATTATAGGATTGAGATGGGTGTTTGTGTTTGCCCTGAGTAACCTCTTGGAGTTTCCCATTGTTCACTGGTTTGAGAGCAGCCTTATGCAACTGGCCAGGAGGCCAACTGTAAACTGATCACTAGCCGCAATGCCACCTGGGTACTGTAGTCCCGTTGGGGATCCTGGTCGGGGACTGCCTCAGCCCCAGCCTGGCAGGCTACATTCATCTGGGTTCCCAAGCTCAACTGCGCGCCCTGGAAAGGAGGTTGTTAGTAAGAATCATACACATGTCACAGGAGGTGGGGTTACAGAACTGGATAACTATTGGAATTCTTTCATCGCAGTAGAAGAAGGGTTGAGGCCAGTAAAGGTGGGGCTCATCAGCAGGGTTAGGACTAGTGGAGGTTTCCTCTTGTTGAGACGTGGTAGCTGGAAGGACTGAGTGCGACAATTGGAGGAATAGAGGGAACACTTGTAGCAAAGATAGGAGAAAGCTTGGACGTAGTGATCCTCCTATTTCCCCAATTGCCGGCAGCTGTAGAGGGGGCTTCTGGGTGGCCATTTTGATAGGTTATCAAAGGGATATTGAGGCCAGATTTGACTGCAAAGGCGGATAAGTTTAGAGGCCCTTAAGTTGGGCACTAGGTGTAGGGGTTGGGGGTTCTCCAAGAGTCATCCCAAAGGGCAGCCTAGAGGTACGGACTACGCAGTTCCCATGGGTGGGGTAGAGGGGGAGGTCCAAGGCCTGAAGTCCGAGGCATCCCTAGGACCCGGAGTGACCTAAGTAACTTGCAAGGCATAAGCCAAACAGTGGATCTTTGCCTTTCTGCTTCACCGAATGGGGGCCAGGGCTAAAAAATCCGAGGGAGACATGGTACCTGGTATCAGGACTTTTGAATTTAGCCAAAAGGCAAAAACCAACCTAAAAAATGAAGCCTCACCCAAGGGAAATGGTCAGAGGTGGGGGTCGGCAAAGAAGGTCAACCATTCCCGTAAAGACCGTGGCTGAGGGAACCCCTGCCTTCAAGAATAGCGGGGATGGGGGGGTGGGGGGAGGGGCTGGAGAGATGGCTTAGAGGTTAAGACGCTGACTGCTTTTCCAGAGGTCCTGAATTTGAGTCCCAGCAACCACATGGTGGCTCACAGCCATCAATAATGAGATCTGGTGCCCTCTTCTGGTGGGCAGGAACACATGCGCGCAGAGCACTGTATACATAATAAATAAATAAATCTTAAAAAAAAAAAAAAAAAAAAAGAATAGCGGAGGGGTGCTGAAGGCTCAGTGATGGCTTCCTCGGATTCAGGGAGGCATTTATGCTGACCAATGGGAAAAGCTTAACCAGTTGCTGGTGCTGAGTGGAATGCCCAGTGACTGGTACAGCAGAAAGTGACTGTCGCAGGTTGGCTGGAGATAAGGGATTGGAGGACAAGGGATAGGATCCCCGTGTAGCTCAGACCCCAAGAGGGGAGAGCACAGGCATCGGGAGGTCCTACTGAGTCACATGGCACCAGCGGTAGGGTTTCACGGTGGAACCCTTGGTGGGCTGGAGCCAGGGAATGGCACAAAGTCCCATCACGCAACAGGTCTCTTATGAGAGATTTATTGAGGGGTGGGGCTTTCCAATAGGATTTACTTATAAATGTCTCTAGTTAAACCATTAAGGCGGTATAAAAGTAACAATGGCTCAAATTATAACAGAATATTTTGAAATGTTTCTTTAAAGTTGATGAACACTAGTGTCCTCCATATTGAAAGAGAAAACTAAGCTCAAATCATTTGGGAAAGATTACATAGTATGCTAAGATGGGAACCAGAGTTAGAACCTTGCCTTTGGAGTCTCATTCATTTTGACTCTGCTTTCTGAAAGTTGATGTGCACTTATTAAATATCTGTTACTGTGTTATCAACTACTGCCAAAGATATCCGAGGCACAGTCTACATGCTCGAGAAACAAAGTGCACCAATAAAGTGCACCTTTAGGCAATGTGGTTGCAACTCAGTGATAGAGCATCTGCCTAGCGTATATGAGGCCTTCGGCTTAATCCCTAGCCCCAGAAAAATATAAATAAAGTGAAATTAAGACCTTAAAAAAGAGTGACTTCAGTATAGGTAAGATCAATTACAAAAAGAAAATTTACAAATTAAATCTCAAGATTTGATGATAGCAGAGCATGACACAAGTTTGTAATCTTAGTACTCAGGAGGCTGAGGGAAAAGGATAGAGCTTGAAGCTAGCCTAGACGATGCAGTGAGATCCTGTCTGAAAAAAGAATGAAGCAAATAATTAACAGCAACAAAACAGAAGAAAATGGTCAGTTCACTGGCCTTTCACTAAAAAATGCTGATAGGCAGAGCCACAGCAGCAGACACTAACAGCACTAGTCTAGGGGGAGGTGAGGGTGCAGGCTGTGATGCCTGTAATGGGATAAGGCTGGGAGGGCAGCTCTCGTGGCAGGCTCTCTGATCCAGTCACTCAAGCCTTGTTAAAAGCTTCGTGCATGTTGGGTGAACTCAAAGAGCACAATACTCTCTTGTATGTATCACTCACTCCCAGCATGGGTGGCTAAGTGTAGGGAAAAAGACCCTAAGGACTGGCCAACCAGGTCACAGCAGATTAGAACCTTCCCCAGTACATGTCAGTGTGTGGGATTCCAGCCACAATTTCTGATTCGATTCCACAGTGGTCCTCTCCTCTGAGGATTTTAAAGAGCCCATTATCACCCAAGTCAAGGTTCCAAGAGTTGGCGGCCAGCCAGTAAGGGACTCCATTCTCTACTCCCCAGCCCAGAATGCGGATGGCACGGCCACCAAACATGTCACCAGCCTCATGCTTGTGTACTCCTGATTTGTAAGTCGAGAAGTCTCCATACGCAATCAGGGCACCCTCCACTGGGCCATTTTCGTAGATTTCTTTCATGATCTGCACTGGTTTTGTTGATTGTCTCCTAATTGTATAGCTAAGTGGTCCTGGTTTGCTGGGTGACTGACTGGCCTCAGACAGACACCACAGTGAAACTAGCCTGGGAAAACCCTGCTTTTCTGTTGTAGAGTCACCACTTAACCCTGCCAGTTTAACAAAGAATGATTGTGCCAATAAACCAATTCTCTCCACCCACAAAACCAACCAACCAACCAACCAAACAAACAAACAAACAAACAAACAAAAAAAAAACACAAAAAATGCTGATAGGAAAACTGTCTTCCATATCGCAGTAAGGATTTCAAAGCATTCCTTACAGTTCCATAAAACACCACGATTGCCTCAAGGAGAAGGCCTGTTCTCTTCCGAACCAACGCACCGAGACATTAAGTGGCTTGTATTAGTCATTAAGAACAGGACTAACTCTAGGATTCCTCAGTACTAGGTGATTCCCAGAAAACCACACCTTCACGGGGGGGGGGGGCGGGGGGCAGGGGGTGGAGGGGCACATCAACGTGGCCACTCCTAGAATTCCGGACATGTCTGAAAAGTTGGTACATCACAGCCCTTTATTTTAGGTTAAGTCACCCACAAATCTGGTTGACACTGACTCATCTGAGTAGACTCTACCACTCTTGCTCCTCACCTAGGATTATTCCACCAGCACTAGAGTCCGGCTTATTAGTGTGTGGGTGAGGTTGGATGTCAATAACCCAGTCAACAGCAGGTGAACGGAAACCACAGAGTTAAAGGTATTCTTTGGCACCTCAACACAAACTATAATTGCTGAAGCTGGAATGACCATCTCTAAACATTTCCCGACATGTGAGGAACACAAGTGCGGCCAACTTTGGGCAGATCTGGCTTGTGTGACTGGTGCCTACACAGTGATGCTATGTGTGTGCTCTTCACTCTTGTGCTAAGTACACCAGCTGGGCCCTAGCTCTGTTTGCACAAACTGTTAGATACAAAGCTGGCTTTGTTCCAGGTCTGGTTTCCCAATCATGTGCATCCACACGTGACTTCCTATAGGTTACCATTACTGTAGTAAGATGAGAAATAAGTAAGTCCTGGGTCATCAGAAAGCCCCGACTGCCCTTAGAAATGCCACTGCTGTCTTCCACGGTCTCTCAGATTTTCAGGATGGATGAGTCTGGTCAACCAAAAACTAGTTGCTGGAAGAAGGAGCAGAAGAAGGTAGAGAGAGGTTGCAGATCACAAAGAAGAGGGGGATGAAAGAATGGCCAGGAAGGAATTTCGGACAGCGGGATGGCTCTAGGAAAGATGATGGACAAGAGGTCTTTGAATCAAAGTCACCGAGGAGTGCCTCATAGTGCTGCAGTGGGTGTGTTTGACCCTCTGCTGTCGAGAGGCCTATGGTGAGTCTGGCCTCAGTACAAATGCAGTGTCTTAGGGTTCTATTGCTGTGAAGAGACACCATAACCACGGCAACTCTCACAAAGGAAAACATTTAACTGGGGCTGCCTTACAGGCTGACAGGTTCAGTCCATTGTCATCATGGCGGGAAACATGGCAGCATGCAGGCAGACATGGTGCTAGAGAAGGAGCTGAAAGCTCTACATCTGGATCTGCAGGCAGCAGGAGGGGACTGTGTGCCACACTGGGTGTAGCTTGGGCACAGGAGACCTCAAAGCCCGCCCCCACAGCCACACACTTCCTACAAGGCCACACTTGCTAATACTGCCACTCCTTATGGCCAAAGAATTCAAATCTATGGGGGCCATACTTATTTAAATCAGCACAGAGTGCTGTCTATGTCCAGTGGATAGAGTCTGAGACTGTGGCCAATTATGATTTGCACAGCAAGGGGTGTAGGGTGAATGTTGTCACCCTGTCTCAGTCTAACTGTTGTGCCGCACAGATCGACTTCTTCACATGGATTTGGGGAGTAAGTCACCCATGATTCCACTTCTCTTACTGAGAGGAAGCCTGGAAGATGTTACAGTGTAGTACTTATGCCTGGTATAATATCTTGGTAAGAGACACTGCTTCAGTGAGCTTGTTATAGGATGGCTTTTGCAGTGGCCGTTATTAGTGGCAAGGAGCCACTTTCCACCTTAAATCCTAATGATGGTACATTAACACTAACATCTCCAAGATGCAATCTTGTTTTTAACTCACCATGCTGGTTATAAAAGGAACAGTTTCAAACATTTCACTTAATTTTTTTTTCTGTTATAGTGGCTCTTCCTTCTAGACCGAGAGCCTAATGGTGCAGGTTACCCTAACTGCTGGATTGCTGTGGTCGGGCTTGTGGGAGCGATCACAGTTGACACTCTGCATGGGGGTCAATCCGTGGACTCTGGTTCTGAAAGCCTGCCTAGGTCTGGCGGCTCTGTAATGGACTCGGACCTATAGTGTGGCTTCCATTGGCCTCTGGCTTTCCCCTTCCTCCTCCTCCTTCTCCTCCTTCTCTTCCTCCTCCTTCTCCTCCTCTTCCTCCTCCTCTTCTTCCTTCCTCCTCCTCCCTTCCCTTCTTCACTGTCTTGTCTTTCTCTTTCCTTTTTCTTTTATTGACTTATTTTAAGGTGTGAAACAGCACCCTTGTCTACTGTCTTCCTATTTTGCTCCTAGGAAAAGCATGTCCCAGTAACCATTTTACAGTTTCCTTTATGGTAATTGTGGTTTCCTGACTTCTAGTCTTATTTACTGGTGATCCTATCAACTCATGAATATTCATGAACCCAGCCCTATGATGGCCTCTCCTGGTGACTTCTAGCCTTCAGAGGACCACTGCTTTACTTAATACTTCTCAGTACGCTCCTTAAAACCTTGATGGAAGATGTCTTCTTGGCCGTTTTGTGGAGCTTATTAACCATGTCAGTCATCTTGCGGGAAATAAGCTAGCCCACCAAGGCAGACTATCTTGATCTGACATGACCCAAAGAGCAAGTGGCTCCTTGAATTTTGCCCCCTGAGGCATGTTCTTACCTCACCCCGATGTTAGCGTTACCCACTTCCCCTCTGCCTGTGTTCTTTCCTCTGACAGCTATTGAGGTGACTCAGATATTTCCGCTTTGCTTAGTGCTGATTATCACAAGTGGTTCAGGTCTCTGAAAACCATTCCACAAGTGAATTTTCCTTACTCTGAGATTCTTGTATTGTTTTAAATGTAAAAATCTTTAAGCTATTGTGGTGTTTTTGCTGATCCAATTCAGTCATTTTTTTCCTTTTCTTTATTTTTTTTATTTTTTTGAGGGTGGAGGGACTGGTTCTTTATTCCAAAATGTCACTTGTCAATCCAATCCATTCTTATATTATTCTCCCTTTGTTGATCAAATGCTTTTTTAAATTGTGTGTGTGTGTGTGTGTGTGTGTGTGTGTGTGTGTGTGTATGACAGTGTATATATGTGGTATGTGTATGTGGTATGATGTATGCATGTTTTGTATATATATGTGTGTGTGGTATATGTGTTAGGATTCTGCTTCAGTCTGCCTACCTATGATGCCATTGTCTACCTGCTATGGGGATGTGGCCCTGCCCAGTATATAAAAGAACAGACCTACCTCTCCCCTCCCTCTCTTACTCCTCTCTCTCTCTTTCTCTCTCTCTCTTCCCCTGTCTCTGTCTCTCTCTGGGGTACCCCTCCCCCTTTCCTTCTCACCCCATGCTCACTTAATAAACCTCATATAATATAATATCTGCTGCCTGGCATCTTATTCTCTTCTCTCTTATTTTATATATTAATCATAACATCGATGCCAAAAACCCCTTTTCCTATAATTAAAAAATGAGGAACTTGGGGTTGTTTTTTTATATAAGGTAAGTTGAAATATATAAATGTAGGTTTATAGGAAGCAGCTTTTGGCTGCCATGTTAGGGGAAAAGAGAGGAGAAAAGCAATAGCAACAAAATGTCCAGATTATATAGAGAAGGGGAAGGAAAAGCTCTGCCCTGAAAGTTCAGGGTAGAGGGCAGGGCGTGTCCGCCATGCCCTGCAGCAGACAGGGACGGAGGAGTGCTGGGAGAACCTGGAGCTGTGTGTGCCCAGCCTGGAGCACACCATCTCAGCCTTTTGTAAATGGAGGAGGGGTGAAGTAATCATCTTAACTACTTCCTGCTGACTGTAGGGCAGCAACAGGGGGTTAAAAGGCTGAAATGTTGGCCAGGTTCTGGGAGAACAGGCTGTTGCATTTGCTGTCCAGGCTCTGAGGACATCTGCAGCTGGGAAGGGCAATGCAGGTCCAGCTGACATGATCTGTGAGGTTGGACTGGGGCAACTGTGGTAGCTGCTTTGACGTTGTCTTGGATGTGGGAAGTCTGGCAGGATACTGGAACATATATGTGGGCAGAAGACAAAGTTAATAGATTAGGGAGAAAATTCCCTTTACGTGTTCATTTGAAACCCTTGGGAGAGCAAATCAGAGACAAGGCTTGAAAATAAGGAAAGAGACAATGTTTGAAAAATTTGGAAGAGCAAAGAAAAGGATTGGACATGGAGAACTTCCTTCCAATATGTATGTGTGCATATGTAGTATGAGCATACGTGTCTGTGTGTGCATGTGTGTTGTGTATACATATGTGTGATCTGTATGGTGTATATGTGTGGATGTGTGTGTGATATATGTATGTGGTATATGTCTCTGTGTGTGTGATATATATCTGTCTGTGGTGTGCATGTGTGGATGTATAGTCTGTGTAGTGTGTATGTGTGTATGAATGTGTATATATATGCATATGTATACATGTCTGTATATGTGCTATGTTTTAGTGTATATGTTCGTATGTGAGTTTGTTTATGTGTGGTGGCTGTATATATGTATATGTGCTGTGTGTATGTATATGTGATATGTGTGTATATGTGTATGTATATGTGATGTGTATATATGGTATGCATATGTGTCTATATGTATGTGTGTATGTGTGTATGAGGGTGTGAGTGAGTATGAATGTATATGGTATGTGTGTATGTGGTGTGTTCATCATTGTGTGCTGATGCATGTGCCTGTCTGTGCGGGGTGATTCAGAGAGGATTTTCGGTGTCCTGCTTTGTCACAATCAATCTCTTAGTCCTCTGAGATAAGGTCCCTTTCTGAACCTAGAGCTATTCTGGTAGGCAGCAAACTCCAGTGATCCTCCTGTCTCCACCCTCTTCAGGGTTTGGGTTATAGTTGGACCAGGTTTTACGTGGGTGCTGGGACCCACATTCCCGTCTTCCATTGCCTGCACAGCAGATGTTCCCCCCCACAGCTATCTCCCCACATCCTGATAGAAACACCTTTAAGTTGTGAATCCCAGAGTTTCCCTCTTGGCTCTCTGAAGTACAAGAAAGAGGGCTGGCTCTTGCAACTTCCTTGTATAGAGTCTTTTCCTTATCTGGCCTAGCAGCCCAGGGCTGGCTACCTAAGAGAGGAGGAAATGGAGGTCCGGAGGGCGGCATCTCTTTGGGAGCAGACAGCAGCTTCCCCTGCACAAATGAAAGAGCGTCCTCTTACAGAGATGGGCTCTGTGTAGCCATTGTCTTGAGGAAGAAGCCATCTAGATGGTCCCTGTCTTGTTTGTTTGATTGGTTTTGGTTTTCAAGACATGGTTTCTCTGAGTATCCCTGCCTGTCTTGGACTCGCTTTGCAGAACCAGGCTGTCCTCGGACTCACAGAGATCTGCCTGCCTCTGTCTGTCTTGTTTTTTAATATCCCAATTTTACCCCAACTAGGACCCTGACCTTACTGCCTATGACGATCACTCAAACATCTCTGGAGGTCTGCGACTTTTCTCAGACTGGCAGCCTGCTGCTCCTGTGTCTTCCTTTCTCTAATAAGAGGTCAGAGTCCTTTTGTAAAAGTATCTAGAGAGTTCTTTTCAACTACTTGTTAATTCCTAGGTTTTCGTTATCTGCTCAATATCAACACAGCTTAGCAGCTTGTGTTTTAAAAGTTATTTATTTATGGGCTGGAGAGATGGCTCAGATGTTAAGGGCACTGTCTGTTCTCCCAGATATCCTGAGTTCAATTCCCAGCAACCACATGGTGACTCACAACCATCTATAATGAGATATGGTGCCCTCTTCTGGTGTGCAGGTGTACATGCAATCAAAACACTACATACATAATAATAAATAAGTAAACCTTTTTAAAAAGTTTATTTATTTTTGTAACAGGTTTATGTGCAGTCCAGGCTGACCTTGACTTGTACCCAAGGATTACCTTGAATGCCTGATCTTCCTGCCTCCACATGGCAAATGATGTGATTACAGGTATGTGCCACCATAGCCATGCTGTAGTTACTTTATTGTCTTTCAAAATTCCCCTAAATAATTGTTCTTCCCAAAATGACATTTTCCCAAGTAATATCTGCTAAACATTTACTCTTCTGAACAAGGACTGTGTCCAATCTACCATATAGGTTGGTACTAAATCAATCTATTATTTAGTTAGTGAGCCAATCATTTTGTTGTTGTTGTTAGCTTTTGCTTTTTAAAAAATTTTTATTTAAGTAGTTTATTCAGATTACATCTCAATTGTTATCCCCTCACTTGTATCTTCCTGTTCTCTGCTCCCTCCCTCTTTCACCCTACTTCCCTCCCCCAGGTCTGTGATGGAAAGGGCCCTCCTCCCCCACCATATGAAGTGAGCCAATCTTAAACCCTTATTTTTTCCTCACAGTTTCTCAGGCCACTCTCTGTATCACGTGGTTGCTTGGATCTATTCCTAATAAATACTACGATGGAACTATATAGGAAAATGATTGTGCTACAGGAAAAAACAGGAGGACAGAAGGCTCTTAGGCGACTCACTGATTGGACAGAAGGCTCTTAGATGACTCACTGATTGGACAGAAGGCTCTTCGGTGACTCACTGATTGGA
>OU015744.1:71091052-71113105 GCA_907169655.1 Acomys percivali
TCACTGATTGGACAGAAGGTTCTTAGGTGACTCACTGATTGGACAGATGGTTCTTAGGCGACTCACTGATTGGACAGATGGTTCTTAGGCAACTCTCTTAGTCAGAGTTCTACTGCTGTGAAGAGATACCACGACCAAGGCAATTCCTACAACAAACAAAGCCACATCAAAATGAAAACCCAGCTGAGGATGTGCGTACAGTTTTAGAGGTTTAATACATTATCAGCATGGCAGGAAGCATAGTGAGACACCGGCACAACTGGTGCTGAGAAAGTAGCTGAGAGTCACATCCTGATTCCCAGCCAAGAGGCAGACTCTGCGCTTTGCAACAGGCCTTTGAAAGCTTGAAGCCCACCCCTTAGTGACACGCTTCCTCCAACAAGGCCGCACCTCCTAATCCTTTCAAATAGTGCCACTCTCTGGTGACCCAGCATTCAAATCTATGAGCCGATGAGAGCGATTTTTATTTAAACCACGGTATTTCACTCCCTGGCCCTCATAGCCTTGTAACCATATCATAATGCAAAACACATCCATTCCAATTTTAAAAGTTCCCATAGTAGGAAGAGCCTTGAACTCATTGGCAGAGGAGACAACTTCCTGAACAGAACACCAGTAGCTCAGGCTACAAGATCAACAGTAAATAAATGGGACCTCATGAAACTGAAAAGCTTCTGTAAGGCAAAGGACACTGTCAACAGAACAAAATGACAGCCTACAGACTGAGAGAAGACCTTCACCAATCCTACGTCTGACAAAGGACTAATATCCAAAACATATAAAGACCTCAAGAAATTAAACACCACCAAACCAAATAGCGCTAAACAGAGAATTCTTTTTTTTTTTTAACTTTTACTTTTATCTGTATTTATTTTATGCTGAATTTATTCCCGTGCCATCAGTTTTTGTTTCTCCACTTTCTTCTGGGATATCTTTTTCTTCTGTGCCACCTCCTCCTCTGGCTTTGGAACAATCTGCTCCTTTTCAGTGAGGACCATCTCGATGTGGCGGGGGAGCTCATGTATGGATTAATCCGGCCATGGGCTCTGTAAGTTCGTTGGCACATTTGTAGGTGCCTTGTTCACCTGTAAGTGTTCAATGACTAGAAAATCTACATCTAAACTCTTACATTCAGCATTACTCTCTGCACTTGTGCAGCAAAAATTTAGCACCCTTTTTTTTGGCCACCGACCCTGAGTCCAGGCCCTCTGTTTGGCCTGGGCACACCTCCTGACTCTACCATTATACTGTACACATTTCCTCTTTAAAGTGACATCTTTCAGATACTTGGTGGCTTTTCAGATATGCACATCCTTGGTGGCCTGGGCAGTTTCCCAGGTGTTCTTAAAGTGAACACGAACATTTCAACCTCTTGATTTGCATGATTTTGTAGAGTTTTCTGGGTCAAGTGAGTAGCGAACCATCTTCACAGGTCACCTCTGGCTGCTTACAGGAAGAACAGAGACTTCTCAAGAGAGGAACATTGAATGGCTGAGAAATACCTAAAGAAATGCTCACTGTCCTTAGTTATCAGAGAAATGCAAGTTAAAATAACTCTGAGATCCCAACTAACAACTACCAGAATGGCTAAGATCAAAAACTCAGGTGACAGCACATGCTGGTGAGGATGTGGAGAAAGGGGAACACTTTTCCATTGCTGGTAGGAGTGCAAACTTGTACAACCACTTTGAAAATCAATCTGGCTCTTTCTTAGAAAATTAGGAATAGTTCTACCTCAAGACCCAGCTATACCACTCCTGGGCATATACCCTAAAGATGCTCCAACATAAAACAAGGACATTTGCTCAACTATGTTCATAGCAGCTTTATTTATAATATCCAGAATCAGGAAACAACCTAGATGCCCCTCAACTGAAGAATGGATAAAGAAACTGTGGTACATCTACACAATGGAATACTACCCAGCTATTAAAAATAAGGAGATCTTGAAATATGCAGGCAAATGGATGGAACTAGAAACAATCATCCTGAATGAGGTAATCCAGATCCAGAAAAATGCGCATGGTATGTACTCACTTATAAGTGGATATTAGCCCAACACAGATGTCCTCTGAGAGTCTCCACCCAGCGGGGGATCAGGACAGGTGATGGGACTCACTGCTGGATTCCATGTGGAGCACTGAGAGTGGTGTGGAAGAATGGGGGCATAGAAAGACCCAGAGGGATTAGGAGCCCCACAAGGAAACCACCAAGGCTGACAGATCTGGACCCACAGGGGCCTGCACAAACTGTTGCACCAACCAAGGACAATGCATGCAGTAAACCTAGACCCCTGTTCAGATCTAGCCAATGGACAGCTCACTCTCCACAGTGATGGGGGAGGGGGAATGGGGACTCCCTCTCACATGAACTCAGATGCCCCCGATTTGCTCACTTCCCCTTGGTGGGGAGGCTTGGAGGCACTCAGAGGAAGGGGATGCAGGCTATATGGATGAGACCTGATAGGCTGTGGTCATATGGTGGGGGAGGAGGTCCTCTTCTGTCAGAGGTCTAGGGGAGGGGAGAAGGGTGGAAGAGGGAGGGAGGAAGGGGATGGGAGGATACAAGCCAGGGAATAACAATCAGAATGTAATCTGATACAAGCCAGGGGATAACAATCAGGATGTAATCTGATAAAATTATAATAAAAATGTCAAAAGTCCCCATAGTGTATAACAGCCTCAATACTGTTTATAAGTACAAAACTCAAAGTCTCTTCTGAGAATCAAGGCAATGTCTTAACTGTAGTGCTCTGTAAAATAAAAAATTAAAAAACAGATCACCTACTTCCAACATGGCACAGGATATGCGTCATCATTACAGAAGGGAGAATAGGAAGCAGAAGCTGCGTGACGAAATGCTGGGCCAAGGCAAGACCCAAAGGCAGCTGGACAACTCTGGACTCGGCACCTCCACCTCTGTGCTAAAGTGCTCCTCAGATCGCTGACTCCTCTTGGCTTTGTTGACAGCAACACATTTCCTCTGTCGGGCTGCAGCTCTCCTTGTCAGTATCCCATGACTCTGGCATCTCCAACATCCTGGGATCTCCAACACAATCCAGACTCCACCTTCACAGTTTCAGGCAATTCCCTCTCTGGGCTTCCATGCAGGGACACTCCTGATACAAACCTGGCCTCGGCAGCTTTCCTTAGCCAAAGAGGGAAAGTCCACGTCCACTTTACTGTACAGCCAGAAACATGTGTCTGAAGCTGCCCAGTTCTTCAGCTCGCTGGGGCTGGAACTTGGCCCCTTGTTCAATTACATCTGTATCAGTTTCTGTTGTCCGTGGTTTCCTTGGCCGTGGAAGCTTTTCTTTAATTCTTTTTCACAAGATGGAAGTTAGCTGGGTGGGATCTTGCCACAAGGCCACCACTCACTTTATTCTATTTACCATCAGGCTTTTCTTTACATTTTTACAATCACCTTGAACATAAGACTTAGCTCCATTACACATCAGGGTATTGTTTGTTTGTGAAGGACACTATGACCAAGGCAGCTCTTATTAAAGAAGACATTTAATTCAGGTCTTGCTTACAGTTTGAGAAGTTTGGTCCGTCATCATTATTGTGGGGAGCACTTGGGGCGGCACACAGTGAGACACAGTGCTGGAGAAGTAGCTGAGAGCTACATCCTGACCCACTGGCAGAGATGGGGGGAGGCGGGTACTCTGGGCATGGTACAGATGTTGGGAAATCCCAAACCTCACCCTCAGTGACACACTTCCTGCAACAAGGCCATACCTCCTAATCCTTTTAACTAGTGCCACCCCCTGGTGACCAAGCAATCAAGTCCATAAACCTATGGGGGGGGAGGGGCATTTATATCCAAACCACCACAGTTACAGTGCAGTGCCAAGAAAGATGTGGCTAGGTGGATGTGAGTTCTTCAATAAAAGCTGCTGATGAGTCGGCCTCTGGCATGAACTATGGTGTCCCCACTTTGACCACTTCCCCTTGATGGGGAGACCCAGAGGGAACACAGAGGAAGGGGGTGCAGGCTATTGGGGTAAGACCTGAGAAGCTGTGGTCATATGGTAAGAGACGAGGTCCCCATCTGACAGAGGCCTAGGGAAGGGAATAAGATAAAATGGGGGGGGGGGGAGAGGTAATGGGAAGATGCACGTGAGGGGATAACAAGTGGGATGTAACCTGAATAAATTATTTTTAAAAAGTAACCACTTTTAGCTGTCACAGTGATTTGTACCTATATTCAAAGCTACTTGGGTAAACTGAGGTGGGAAGATCACTTTAGACTGGAGTTCAAAACCAACCTGGTCCATATCCAAGGACCAATTTCAAGACGCACAAAGAAGCAAAACCCTCAAAGGCCCTGATTTAGCTCTGAAGAGTGTCTGGCTGTCAGACACTCTCTGACAGGAGCTCCTCTGCCCTCATTCTCCTCCCAAAGGAAATCTACCTTAATCTAAAATAGAAAGCAAGCCAGCTCCTTTGTGCTGTGAGAAGAGAACAGCAACAGCTGCTGGCACAGTGAAAGCTGTGCACAGAGGCTGGCCAGTTAGGGTGAGAAGAGAGGAAGAGCTGCGAGGCTGCTGTGGAGGGCTCTGACTCGGGAGCTGCCTCTCCTTTATATTTGAAGAGTCATTTTAATTGCTACAAATGAGTAATTCTCATTTATGTTGTATTTCAACAATGTGTTTAAGAACACAAAGATACAGCTGGGCATGGTGGCACACTTCTGCAATCCCAGGACTCGGGACGCAGAGGCAAATGATCTCTGTGAGATCTACAAAGTGAGTCCAGGACGGCCAAGGTTACACAGAGAAACCCTGTCTTGAAAACCCAAAACAAACCAATCAACCAACCAACCCAAACCAGACCAAACAAAAACAAAAGAACAACAAAACCCCACAGACTACACTGGATAAAGCAATGCCAACCCAACCCTCCCTCCCCCGTCCTGGAATCAAAAGCAGTATTTGGAGAGAAATTTTCTTTCTAAGACTATTCTCATCGAGGAGAGGGATGGAGAAGCCTCTGAGGGACATAAAGTTTAAGGGCATGTTCTTAAATCTCAGGAATATCACCATCAGGCCTGCCTCATAGTTTATCTTAAGTAGGAAGGTTCCAAATGATCAATAAAGGTAAAAGGTTAAAAGAAAAGTTAGAGTGGCAATGAGGAAAGATATTGAACTGGGATTTTAGTTTTAGATCTGTTTGTTAACAGCTATTAATATTTTAGAAAATAATTTACCTTTCCTATTTTGTTTTTTTAATAAGGGGAAAATAATGACGTTTCTTAGATCTTTCTGTTGCTAAATTTGATGAACCTGATGTGCTGTGCAATTTGATTAGCCTCAGGTAGAACTTACGGTGCAGAGCCTTTGATGTAGACCTTCCAGGAGGTCAGGGGTTTGGATATAAGAGATCTCTCCTGTACTACTGCCACCTAAAAGGACTATACAAATTAATTATACACGAATTAATAAAATTCAAGTAGGTTGGGCTTGGTGACGCAGACCTTGAATGCTAGCACTCAGGGAGGCAGAGGCAGGCGGATTGCTGTGAGTTCAAGGCCAGCCTGGTTTACAAAGAGAGTCCAGGACAGCCAAGGCTACACAGAGAAATCCTGTCTCGAAAAAACCAAAACCAAAACAAAACAAAAACCAAACAAAAAAAAAACGATACAAAAACAAAACAAACAAAAAAACCCAAAAAAATCACTGCCAACAACAAAACTCCCTCAGAACCAAAGGATACTGTTAGGAGAAGGCACAGGAATCGGGGACAAAGGCAGTAAAGAAATGAACTGCAGGCCAGGCTCAGGGCTGTGGAGAGGTCCAAGGGGACCCATGGAAGCTGTAGGTAAAAGCCCATCAGCAAAGACTTGGAAAGGTCTTCTCTGAGCTTATGCAATGGAAAAACAGACTGAACAGTGACTCACAACCTTAGCTGTGTGTGGGAGCCATTGAAACAAACTGTCAAAGGGGAGAGGTGGATTGCAACAGTCCACCCGAGCAGCAGCGTACAAATGAGGTGTAGGGTGGAGGCTGACATTTCAGCCAAAAGTGTTGTCAGTGATCAAGGAAATGCCTGTAGGGTCCTACTAATAAGCGTGTGGGCTTATGTGCCTGGGAGCTATCGGGGAGAGGACTCCTGCCTGGTGCCACATCAGAAACAGATTTTGTTGTGGAAGAGTCTTCAATCTACTCCCAAACTGAGAATTCTCACCATGTCTCTTGGCTTAAAGCTGATAATAGGAAATAGGTGTCATGTCAAGAGAAGGGAGTGTGCCTGCCACTCTGTGCAGTGTGTTCACGGAAGAAGACAAACTCATTTGCTCAGAGTTCTGTCAGATCCTAAGCCAACACAGACAGCGGCAAGGCATCCGGTTGGAATCATTTGCGTAGTATAACTGAGAACAAGTGTCTTTGTAGAAGAGACAAAAGTCTCGGCATGTTTAAGAGAGAAAGGGTTTCAGTGAATTAATTAGGTAATTTAACTTTTTGTGGTACTGAGACTTGAACCTCAGGCCTAGTGTATGCTAGCCACATACTCTACCTACCACTAAGCTAAATGCCAGTCCTAGACAAAGGCTTTCCATGTCAATTCTTAAGATTTCAGGTAATGATCTTTTCAAGTTTTTTTTTTTAATTTGTTAAGTGTGCCTTATATTATACCAATTACTGGAACATCTGACTAAAATAATTTTCTTTCATGTGTTTCTCACCGTTAACATGTAGGCAATTGATTAATAAGGCATATGGAAAATTTCGGTGGAAAAAAAAAATCAGTCAAAATAATTTGTTAGTCTGCATTGTTTTAATAGTTGGATCAGAATGGCATCGTTAGTAGATGGCCTAGTCAGCATTAACTGTCAACTTGACACTAGAATCTTCTGAAAAAGAGTCTCAATCATGTCTTGCCATAGCAGTTGCTCTGTGGGTAGGCCTGCACTAGAATGCCCTGTTTGCTGCTGCACAAAGGAGATTACAATTGGTTAAGATGTGGTCCTTGGTTTAGAAGAGCAGAGATCCTAATGAGAGGAGATGCATAAGCAAATGAATAATTAGATGCATCTAACTGATTACTGAATGTTCACGAAACACTTGTTACTATTCTACTGCAATGGATCAAGAAAGCCCTTGTCCTGGGGAGCTTACACCATAAAGGAATACAACAGAAAATAGGTTAAAAGGTAAAAAATACAGGAGTAAGTGGCATATGCAAAGGAAAATAGTTAGTGAGGCTTCTCTGAGAGAGTGCTAGACGGAAGTCCAGAGGACACGGAGGAGGATGGACGCGTGGACAGCTGCAGGGGGGACGTTCTACAGGAAGCAGCAGGGACAGCTGCTCGGCTGGTCCTGCTGCAGTGGAGGGCTGTGAGGAGCTGATGTAAGTTAGTACAGGAAAGTCGAAGAGCCAGAGTGTGTGCTGCTGTGTAACCTTGGTAATGCCTCCTGCATGGCAATAATTTGGGGATCCCAAAGTAGAGAAGAAACAGGGTGCAACTTGTTTTCAAGGAATCCTGTTTGAAAGGAAACAAAGACGCTGAGAGACGCTTAGAGGGATAATTACAATAATCTAGGTGAGAGGGAATGGGTGTGACCAAGGCAGAGAAGTGCTTGGATTCTGGTATCTTTGCAATCATACCTTAAACATTCTGCTGATGGATTAAATATGGGCTGTAAGGCAAAGACAGGAAGCAAATGTAGCTCAAAGCTTTTTGGCTGGAGTCTCAGTGAGATAGGAATTGCCATTATCGAAGTGGGAAGTGCTGCTGACAATATTGAGAAAGCTGTCCGACACCCGAGGGTTCTGATAAGCTGTTTGGGCTACTTGGTGATCTCTTTGTCCTCCTGTTCCTCTTTTTTCTCTTTCTTCTTCCCTGGGGCAGAGATTCTCAGAGCTCAGGTTAGCCTTGAACTTGCTGCGGAGTAACATGTTCTACCTTCCTTCCTGTTGAGTGATAAAACATTGGCCAAAAGCTACTTAGGAGAGGGAAGGGAATGTTTCAGCTTAGACATTACAGTCCATCCCAGAGGGACTTGAAGGCAGGCCTGCTTGCCATGCCAACACAACATCATATAAGCAGGAAACTCCGCACAGGCAGTGAGATCCAGGAGGAGCCATGCTGGATGCTGCTTGACGGCGTGGGCAGGGGCATTCTTCTCATCTAGGCCTCCTTCTCAGCTGACTAGGGTACCAAGGACCACATGGAACACCTGATCCTCCTGTCTCCACACCTGAGTACAGTATTACAGACTTATTGGTGAGACAGAACCCAAGATAGCGTGCATGGCAGGCAAACACTTTACCAAACAACCTATATTTCTAGCTTCAACGGTTCTTCCTATGGGTGGTTTTTAAAACTATGAAACTAGCCAGGCTGTGGTGGCTCACATTTGTAATCCCAGCACTTGGAAGGCAGAGGCAGGCGGATCCCTGTGAGTTCAAGGCCAGCCTGGTCTACAAAGTGAGTCCTGGACAGCTAAGGCTACACAGAGAAACTCCGTCTCAAAAAAACCAAAACCAACCAAACAACCCACCAAAAACAAAGAAAAAACAAATAAATAAAAAGAACAGAAAAAAACCAAATGAACAAAACAAAATCCAAGCCAACAACCAACCAAACACCTATGAAATTGATTAGATCCTTTGGAAAGTGAATTAATACAGCACATGGCTTATAGAAACCAGGCTAAAGACAGTCAGTGAAGATGATGGGACAGTAGGGAGAAGCAGGGCCTAGAAACCATGAAAAGGTCTTTAAAGAAAGGTGCAGGATACGCCGCCGGTGGGTCAGGAGCCATCGCAATGAGAGCTGGCCGCTGTTTATGGCCATGCTGATGACACCTGCTGATGATACCTGCTGCAGCTTTGTTGAATCATCTGCCTAGAATATTCAGGTTGAAGGGACCAATTTAAGTGTGTTTCAAAAATAAAGAGAAGAAGCCATAAGGTGAAGATGCATGCTGTCTGAAGCAGAAAAATGGGAGGGGAGAGCTGGAAAGAATGTGGCAATGAGGGAGGTCAGTCAGTGTCACGCTGAACGTGAGTGGAATGTGCACGAGATGCTCTTTGAGTTAGGAGGAGCTCTCTCCAGTGGGTAGAGGGTCAGGAAAACCTCTGTGAAGCAGATGTCAGGGCAGAGCTTCAAAGAAGATGGTAGATGCAAATAAAATAAAAGGTGTGTTTGAAATCACATAAAAGTGACACAGCCTGATGGATAGAAAATTGCAAGCACTTCAGGATGCTTAGGATAGAAGACCAGGGAGGTCAACTACCAGAGTATTTGGCTGAAGGATAAGTAACATAGTTAACACTAAAGCATTCTTCCAGACACGGTTCACTGCTTTAAATGCAGCACTTGGGAGGCAGAAGGAGGTGGATTTCTGTGAGGCTGAGGCCAGCCTGGTCTACAGACTTGAGTTTCAGGACAGCCAGAAATACATAAGAGAGAGCCTATCTCAAACAGAAAACCCTCAAATCAACATTAAAGCACAAAGCAGTCAGTGTGAATTGTAGAGGTATGTGCTTTTAAATATATCTTTTAAATTTACATATAATTATGTACATATTTATGGGGTAAACTGTGACATTTCAATACATATACACATATAATGCACAATGACATTAAGGCAATTGTTATATGTCACTCAAAAATATATTATTTCTTTGCCCAAGGAACATCTAAAATCTGCTGTTTTCAAACATTCAGTTAATTGACAACCATGGCTATTTGCCGCATTTCTTCCCTATCAGTCACCTCTCTTGTTTTGATTTTCCTCATGGCAATCATTACTATTTGCATTATTTACCTTTACATATATGGCTGTTTTGCCTTCATGTATATCTGTACACCATGAGCATGCTGTTCCCACAGAGGCCAGGGGAGGCTACGGGATCCCCTGAACTGCAGTAACTGGCAGGAATGCCATATGGGTGTTGGGAACTGAGGAGGTGAATGGGCCTCTTAACCCCTGAGCCTTCCCCCCCACCTATTTTTAAAATTATGGTGTGTGTGTGTGTGTGTGTGTGTGTGTGTAAGGGGGGAGAGACAAAGAGACAGAGACAGACACCAGAGAGAGGGAAGGAGAAAAGAGGGAATGAGGAAGGGAGGGAGGGAGGGAGAGGGAGGGAGGGAGACCATTGGGCTTGGTGGCAAGCACCTTACCTGCTGAACCATCTTCCTAGCCCAGTTATTACTATTTGAAATCATATATAATTTAAAGTTGCTTATTGACTTTCTTCCTCATGAGTATAGGGATATCCATTATTTTCTTGAATCTATGTCCCCCATACCATTCCCTTGATCATTTGAGCTAAATACAACTCTTGAAATATGTTAAGTAATCTTCATTTTTCCAGAGAGAAGGTTAGAAGGAATATAGACAATAGATTCAGTAAGCATAGACTGGCAGATGTATTAGACACTGTTGCTTTGGAATTCCAAAGACAGGCTGTGATTAGAGGTGCAGGTTGGGAATTGTGAGACAAAAATGTCAACTAAGTCATGGACCTGCATGAAGTGACTTGGAGAAAGGTGCAAACATTTAGTTGAATGTAACTGGAGGAGCCATCCCCAACCGGAGTGACTTGTTCCACCTTAAGAGTGTGTCATATAGCTGGGCTCTGTGGCACGCACCTTTAATCCCAGCTCTTGGGGAGGCAGAGGCAGGCAGATCTCTGTGAGTTCGAGGCCAGCCTGGTCTACAAAGTGAGTCCGGGACAGCCAAGGCTACACAGAGAAACCCTGTCTGGAAAAAACCAAGGACAAGAGAGAGAGAAAGAGAGAGAGAGAGAGAGAGAGAGAGAGAGAGAGAGAGAGAGAGAGAGAGAGAGAGAGAGACATATACTTTAAGTGCATGTGTAAGAAAGACGTTATGGTAAGACGTTATGAATTTGAAAAGACATTGGAGGAGAATGGGAAGAGTTGGAGGGGGAAAGTGATACAAATACAGTACTCATGTAAGAAATTCTCAGAAACAAATTTACATTAAGAAAATACCCAGTAAATGAGTCCTCAGCTCTTTATCTGCTTGCTCTATTTTCTGCATGATCTCACCCCGAGTCATGGCTGCAAATAACAGCTGGTCAAAGTCACATCTCAGGACTGTCTCGTCAGTCACCTTCCCTGTTTAGCTTTGCTTCATGGCAATTATCACTGCTTGAAATCATATACGTTTAAAGTTGTTTATTGCCACTCTTCTCCATGAGAACAGGCTCCGTCTGTTTTGTTTTCTGCTGTGTCCTCAGCAACTAGGACAGCACCTGGAATGTAAGAGGCTTCTTAAAAACCTATGATAGAGTCTCTGGCAAGGTGGCCATAGTCTTTTTGAAATTTTTTTTCTTCCAAAAAGGAAGAATGACAGGAGTAGGTAGGAGGTGGAAGGAGGTAAGGGCTCGATTGGTAGGGGCGCTTTGGACACAGAGACCAGGACTGTAAGCTCAAGGCAAGCCTGGACAACATAGTGAGTTCCAGATGCAGGCCAGCCTAGCCTGTATGAGTCCATGTCTCCAAACAACGAACACACATACAAACAAGCAAGAGTAAGGTATGAAACCAATGTAAGCAGGGTGTGGTGGCACACGCCTTTAATCCCAGCACTCGGGAGGCAGAGGCAGGGGGATCTCTGTGAGTTCAAGGCCAGCCTGGTCTACAAAGCAAGTCCAGGACAGCCAAGGCTACACAGAGAAACCGTGTCTTGAAAAACCAAAAACCAAAAACCAAGCCCCTCCAAACCTCCCCTCCCAAAAAAAAAATCTCAGAAAAAGGATAAGCATAAAGAAGACCAGCAAACCACATGATCACTAACAATGCTCACAGAAACACACACATTAAAGGTCAGTCTGGCATGCCTCAGATGAAGTGAAGGATGTGCAGTTTGAAACTGAACCGCAGATGAGCCTTCCAGTGTGGTGGGAAGAAGTCGACGAGCTACGTCCACTCTTGACAGTAGATCCTGAAAGCCAACGGCAGCGCCCAGTGCTGTGTGCTCGAGGATAGTGGCTTGGCTCCTACTGAGCTCTGTGCACTGTGGGAGAGGGGTGGATCAAAGGAGGAACTGCTAAGCAATTTTAGAACTACAACTTGAAGAACTGGAAAATTATTGAGAGTCTTTTGGTTGAGGTGCCTAGTCTATAGTATTTTGCTATAGCAGCCTGACAGACAAAGTCAGAGTTTGGTAGTCAGCAGCACCTGTGGAGTCACGGGCAGAAAAGGCGCAGAGTGACACTCTGGCTTCTTCTCTAGGGTTTTGCTCCATATGGAAATGGGTTACAAACTCGCTCTTGAACAGTGGAGCCTCTCACGTGGCCTTTGCTAGGCAGTTCTTTTGTCGCAGTCGTTGGGCCTCCTTTCCGGAGGGGAAGACGTTCTGTTGGGACAAAGGGGATACAGCCGGAGCAGAAGACGACTTGGCCGAGAAATGACTGATCTCTCCATCTGACTCAGAGGGGAGAGTGTGGCGTAGCTCGCATTCCTGCCCGGAAGGGCGATTTCCAACTAGAGAAGTGTGGAAATCAGCAAGTAGTTCACGGGCCTTCGGGGCAGGGAAGAGGTGCCAAGGCTACCCAGAGGTGGGAGTTTACAAGAGGCCGAAAGACATCCTGGCGACAAGTTTAGACATGACCTGCTCAGGGCACGACATAAAAGGAGGTGAAGCAAGAAGCCTCAAGATTAACTTGGCATCTTACAAATGTTTTTGAGAAAATCCCCATGGGCTGTCAGAGAGCCTCCCTGTACTTTCCTCAGGTGCTTGCCCTCGCCCCAAGCCTCCTTCCTTGTGGATGTGCAATATGAACCAGTCTTTAGATGCTCAGCCTTGGCAGCCTTTGAAATAAATCAGTTTTTGCTTAGCACTTCCCCTAGGGAGGAGGGAGGACTCTCAGGAGCAGGTGTTAGCGTGGCAATGCAGGGCTGTGGCCGGGTGGTATTTTGAGGAGAAAACACAGAGCCCTTCCCATTCCCTCCCTACCTCCCCGATCCCAGCAAACACACACACGCACACGCACACGCACACGCACACGCACACACACACGCTGGACCTGCTGATTGGCTACATTAAATGGTCAGTTCTCTCTATTGTTTGCCTGTAGAGATACAAAGATCGAGAAGAAAGCCATGGCTTCCAGGGAAGAGTGAAGATTAGCAGGGTAAGATGAAGGTTAGCGGGTCTACTAGAGTATTGCTCTTTCACTACTTTTTAGTGGATGTGGGCCCCAGCTTTATTTAGTGCTCTTTTTGTTCAGGAAAAGAAAAAAAAGAAAAAAAAGAAAAAAAAAAAAAACCTTAATTGCCTCATGCTTTCAAGATTGTAACAGGTTGGCCTTTGCTAAAACACCAGTACATTTAGCCTTTATGAGGCGTCTGCACAATCCTTAACAAAGATTGGTATGTCCCATTGGCCTGCCTCCAAAAAGGAACCTGGAGATACTCAGAATATCCCTACATATGTAC
The DNA here is from genome assembly GCA_907169655.1 of Acomys percivali. Classification (NCBI taxonomy): domain Eukaryota; kingdom Metazoa; phylum Chordata; class Mammalia; order Rodentia; family Muridae; genus Acomys; species Acomys percivali. The sequence continues at coordinate 71,104,472 of OU015744.1, forward strand.
TGTTGTGCCACCGTGCCAAATATTTTTGTCCTTATAACTTGTTATTACCATTTGGTGGTATTTACGATTAATGCATCTGCCATACATATCTTAGTTTGATGATGAGTAATCACTGAAATTTTTTACTTGGATCCTTACAATTTGGGAACTGTCTAAACGTGCCTAGGCCAGGTGTGACCATTACATGGTAATGTAATTACAGGTTCATGCCTGTAATCCCAGCATTCAGAAAGCAGAGGCAAGAAGGAGGACGGTGAGTCTGGGGCTAGCCAGTGCAACTTAGTGAGGTTTAGGATAGCCTGAGCTACAGAGTTAAACCATGCCTCAAAAAGTATAAAGCAAACCCAAACCAATCATTATTTCTCCTTGGTCTTTTCCTTCCTTCTCCTTCTGTGCTTCATATTATTTTGTAATAGATATAGCTTCCCTGTGTAAGGAAAGGCCAACTATGTCCATAGCAAGAGCAGACACAGGAGCAGGCTTGTACTGCTCTTGCAAAGGACCAGAGTCAAATTTCCAGACCCTACATTAGGTGGTTCAACTGTCTGTAATTTCAGCTTCAGGAGAACTGAAGTCCTCTTCTGGTTTCCTAGGTCACACACACCTGGCATACACTCACACGGACACACACACACACACACACACACACACACACACACACACACACAGAGTAATAAAAATAAATCTTAAAATAAAGGAAATGATATAGAAAAAAATTTAAGACACCCAGTTTCCTAAAACTTATCTGGTTGTTAGGAAATAAATATTAATAATAATTATAGTTCAATCTAGTAGTTTTGTTAGATACAAATATGAAATAAAGTATACGTTAAATTCTTCCTATATCTTTTGAATTTGTAAATATGTATGTTATGTCATAGGGTAGTTGGAGCCTTAAAAAAGCAGCCATTTCATTAATGAGCTTGTTTGTTATAAAGGCACTAAATCTTTCTATTTCTGTCACTATGCACATTTTTTTTTTGAGACAGGTGTGCACCAGCAGTGCCTGGCTAAGGATTTTTATGTATATTTTGTATGTTAACCAGTCACCTATAATGTTTATGGAAATGCCTTCTTTTCAGCTATAGTCAAAGATGAATGATTATCTTCAGAGGAAACCTCCAGCCTTAATCTCTGGGTACCCATTTAAAAATTTAATCCAATCCAGTTGCTGTAGCTTTGGGGTAAGGTAGGAGAATACAGGCGTTTACTAAAACACCTTTGCATATCTACGGCCACAGTATCTGTTAGAAACAGCTGTTTGGTTGCTTTTGGTCATCGGTTCAGTCCATCACAGGTGGCAAGGCATTGGAGGGAATCTCAGATCGTGGTGGGAGGACCAAGGCAGAAGCTGCTCGCATCATTGCTGGCCTGGATGCAGGGAACATCAGGAGGCTGGGGTGGGTGTGACCTTGAAAAGACCGTTCCAAGGGACCTCCTTTTGCCATCTATGATGTATCTACTTAAGGTTCCATAGCTTCCCAAAACCCCTCTGCCGTCTGGGGAGTATACATTAAAACATGCGTCTCTGGGAGACATTTTCCGCTGAAGGATGCAGCCGCCAGTGTTTTAGTGATGCTGGGCTGGTAGCAGAAACAGCTGAGCACAGAGGTGTGGGAGAACAAACAAGTTCTAAGGTTGCATTTGACAGTGTCCACCTTATCTAGAAGCGGTTCAGCTTCAACTACTTTAGGAGCATCTAGAGCTTGGAGATGCGTGTTCTTCCTGGCATCCAACCCTCAGATGGTACAGCTGCTGGGTCCCTTCTGTATCGGATGCTTGGCTACTGAGACCTCCCATGAACTATACTCTTGGGAAGCTCAGAGCACATGTCACAGGACTATATGCTGAAACTGGAACAGCAGAATATGTTTAGACTGCTTAGAAGAATCGTGTAGTATTCAGGAAAACAGAACCTGGTCAGACCCAAGGGCTTCATAGAAACACTGACTTAGATTCAAAGTCACACCGTAGACAACAGGAAGGCCTCCCCAGAAGTGGGGCCGGTATTTATCTATGTATTTATTTTTAAAGATTTTATTTATTTATTATTTATACAGTATTCTGCCCCCATGTGTGCCTGCATGCCAGAAGAGGGCACCAGATCTCCTTATAGATGGTTGTGAGCCACCATGTGGTTGCTGGGACTTGAACTCAGGACCTTTCGAAGAACAGACAGTGCTCTTAACCTCTGAGCCATCTCTCCAGGCCCCGGGGCCAGAATTTATAACAAGACCCACGAAGACAGGACCAATATCTGTTAAGTCTCTGCATGAGGGACTCACTGGATTGGGGTCACCAATTGCTACCAGACTTCCAGACCAGAACAGCGTTTGCAACTTGCACCCAGAAGGAGTGCCCAGAGATGTGACCAGCATCTGTGACCTGACAGGTAAGATTGTTCAGTGACGTGACAGGCATCTGAGATCTGGGGAAGGAATGCTGAGATTTGGGCCTGGAGAGAGCAAGCAGGCCAGAGTTCATACTCTGTCCCTCCACCCAGTTCTGTCCTCCTCACATTTGTTCCTCCTTCATCTAATACGCAATATCAGTTTAGCAGGGCAGCCCTGTATGGCTGTTTTTGTCTTCTCACCACATCTTTTTTACCCCCTCTATTTTTTTTTTATTTGAAAATTTCTTTTCATAAGTGTTCCCAAGAACACAGGCTGACCTGGTGTGCAGGATTTCTGATCAGAGCTTCCTGGTGGCCTGGACTGTTTTAGGCTATCTTACTATATTTACGTCCATCTTTTTTTCTGTCTCTAGCCAAAACTGGTTTGTCCGACCTCCGGCTGTCTACGCCATTTAGCGAAACAAAGAGTGGGAGAGAAAATATGGAAGAGGAGACTTTACTTTTGGACGTAACAGATTTGATTTGGTTATAGAAATTCACATTGAGATGTCTAATAGGTATACAGGACAGGCCTAAAAACTGAGCAATTAATTTTCTGTGGAAAATTAATCTATGAGCCATGAAAGCTCATAGATTAAAAAAACCCAGTATTTAGTTTATGAGAAAAAATAATCCCTAGCATAGCACTTATAGGAAAAAATCTAGTAGGCATGCGATGGAAATTCCACCAAGATGCCAAGATGCTCAGAAGCCATCAGTAGAGGTAGCACTGGAAGAGCGTGCTGTAGTGGAAGCCCAGGTAAGAGTTTAGAGGAAGCAGTAATTAGCCACACAGCTGCTATGAGTACAGGTCAGACTGGAGTTCGTTGTGTTTAGTAAGCCACTGGTGACCTGCCCAGAGCATTTTCACAGGAACACTGGTCAGGAACAAACTGGAGCAACTTGGAAGTGAGTCAAGGATGAACAAATATGGTTCTTTAAGAAGTCTGGCTTTAAAGGAGAAAAAAAAAAAGAATTTAACAGTGATGAAGTTACAAATAAGTAACTCAGCTTAGGCTGAGTTGAGTGGGAAGGAGCTAGTGGAAAGGGAACAGTTCGAAAGTGGGTGTGTGAGAAGAGGCAGCTGAAAGGTGACTCCTCCAAAAAGCCTGGAGGGAGCGAGAGATCCAGAACTTCGTGGAAGGAAGGAGCTGGGTAGCCTGAGACAGGATGGTCCAAGTCACCCTCTCTGCTATAGCTGCAGGCAAGAATGCGAAGCTTTGGGTTTTGTGAGAGACATTGATGGCATCTGACAGGTCCAACTTCCTGCATGAACTAGGATAAGCAGTCACCTACTAAGCACGAGAGATGGTTTTGCAGTTGGAAGTTTGAGGAAAGTAGAGATTTGTAATATAAATATTTCCATACTGTAGTTTCAAAAGTAAAAACAAATAAATGCTGTCAGTTACGTTGTAAGGTGAACAATGCTTTTAGAGATGAAGAAATACATAAAATGGACATCTTGGTGGAAGCAAACAACACCCACTTGCACTTAAGACCCTCTCAGCAAGAGGTAAGTCATGCCTGCTACTGGGAAGTGCAGTAACTGCCTGCAGCCAGCGAGGCCATGGGTTTTGGAGAGGACCTACTGCTGCCACTTCGATGAAACAGCCTAATTCCTAACTGCATTCTGAATATTTATTATTATGCCTACAGATAAGTGTGGCACTCACTGTTCATCAAAGAAACTTCTCTTTGCAACAGATGAAGATAAGTCATAAAACCACTACCAATGAAAACGCAGCAAGCACGTTATCACATGGCATCCAGCTCCGGCTCGTACATCTCCTGCCTAACTCCCGTACTTACAGCTTAGGGAACATTGCTGAAGAGGGGGCGGAGGGGGGTTAATAAGACCTAGAAGAACAGAAAATCTGCTCTAAGATTATATTTTCTAGAAAGGGCCAGGAAGCCACACCCACGAAGTCTCAACAACATAGCTGCCTAAGCAAGATCTGAAGGAGGGTGGCACCAACAGACACGCTAATATGGAAGAGGGAACCTCATGGGGCCGCAACCCTCGACAGAGGGATTTGGAGAACAGGAGAAATAGTCCTCCCCAGGGAAGAGTCCCACAATTGGTATTGGTATTCAGTCAGTGCCTAGTGATCAGCCCTGAGAGCATATACATGTAAGTAACATTAAATAGACTGAGCAGGTTGTATTTAGGGATAAACACACACACACACACACACACACACACACACACACACACACACACACACACACACGGGGGGGCGGGGGAGGGACATGCACATATTTAAAAAGAGGCCACAGAAAACACAGACACAAACACACACACACAGACACACGTAGGCACACACACAGACACACACACAGACACACACACACAGACACACACACACACTTAAAAAGAGGCCATAGAAAACAATGAGGATAAGATGGGAGGAGTTGGAGGAAGGAAAGGGAAGGAGTAAATTATGCAATTACATTTTAATTAAAAAATTAAAACTCATGAAATGTTTCAGATTTGGTAGACAGGGAATAAAAAGAGCTCACCCTTTCAACATAGCCAGAGGATCTGGACAGAACTCTCCATTGAATTAACTTGAAAAGAGATGATGTAGTGGCTAACTAAGAGAATATAGCAAATAAAGAGGTGGATGATAACAAAGACCAAGGAAAACTTGGTCTAGAAAAAAATATAATAGAAAAAACCCTCCATGAGTATTTTGAATGTTGAAGAATTTAGCAATTATATCAGCAAATATCAAGATGCAGTGAGAAGTCACAGAGCTAACCAAGTGGAGGATCAGTAGTACAATAGAATTAATTTATATAGAGTAAAGGACACATTAGAATTACTGATGTGAAGGAAAGGCCTGAGAACCAATGCACACACATAACACGGAGGAGACAAGCTTGATACAGCGGAAAGACAGACAGAATTGCTAAATCAGACTGCTGAGCAAACAGCACAGAAATGTCCGAGAGACAAGGGAAAGAAGACATGATGCCCATTCTGCAGAATGTCATATTAGTCAAAGTGTCATTCTCATATACAGATGAATAGATAACAAAGATTTATCACTACGTATTCAAGAATCGAGTTCACTGCACACCTGGAGCCTCAATGGAGAAACAACTGACATATAAGACCCTGACAGATAGCTAAAGGATAGATTAAAATACAGAACTCAAGAGTGGAGAAGATGCGATGAAGCAACAGCTAGCTCATTTACATAACAGTAAACAATTGTAGGAATTCTTGTCATAAAGGCTAGTGTAAATGCTATAAAACCCAACAGTATGAAAAGGATAGAAAGAATAAAGATGTAAGGGAAGAGAAATATTGCAAATTTTCTTATCTTACTTGAGAAGGAATCAATCGATACTGTATATTAAGCCTATAGTTTAATCATTTACAATGGCCGTGCTGCTCCTGTAACTTCCATTACTTTCCTTTATTCTTTCTTTGAAAAAAACACATAAAAGGGATAAATCTACAAAGGGTGATTGTTCATTCTGGAACAACTGTCAACTGAGTATTACACTAAATTACTTTAGGGAATTACAAAGAAGTTGAGAACATAGACTTTGCCTTTGAATGGCCTCTGTTTCACTCTTTTCTTTTTAACAAGCTCATGAAAGACTTACACTGAACCTGATAGCTGACAGGGCTACAGCCTGTGATGAATTTTGCTTCTCGGGATGGAAAGTCCCTCCTGACTTTCGCAGTACGCTCCCAGCTTGTGTGCTAACACATTTGTTTTGGACTCCAGGCATCTTCATTAGCACCTGCAACATTTTAGAGTCTCCAGAAGCAGATTAGTGACCCTCCTGGCAAGAGGGCAGAGCAACAGAAGACAGACGCTTATCAGCTTTCACATTTGGAGCAAGTACAGAACAGGAAATGTAAATGAACTAGATTCTAAACTAACCAGAACTGCCAATTAAGTAGACTTTCTAAATATAATGAACACAGAAGTTATGTCGAATTAAGAAAATGCCACTAGAAGAGGCTCGATCAAGAATATGAAATTCACATTCAAAGTCTATCCTGGAAGAACAGCAAATTCAAGCCCAGTGTTGCTCAACTCACATTCCCACCCTCTTGGGGGGGGGGTTGGGAAGGTGGGGGGTGGGGGAAGGGTGCATGGCCCAGTCCCCAGACCAGAGTCCGAAGATGCTGCAGTGATAGACCGATGCTCCAAATAACAAACCAAGGATGTAGAATTAGATTTATGATGCTGTGCATGCTCGTGCTCGTCAGTTTCAGGATGGGTACCGAACATGCTCACTTGTGAACTTTGAGCAATAACATAGAAGACTCACTCAGATCCTCTGAGCTGCATCTCCTTAGAGCTTTTAAGAGCTTTAATTTTGGCCCCAAGTTTTTGACAGTGTGCTCGTCACGGTCTTCTTCTAAGTGTCTCCTGCAGGAGTGCCTTGTTTCTGTGGTCACATCACAGCTCGGAGCACTCACTCGCTGGGACCCTCGCTCCCCTTTCCTCCGGAAGCTCCTCCCTGACCCCATCTCTGTCTTTTCTTTTTCAGATACAGCTTCATTTCATGGGAAGAGTACACCTGTGGCTTTGTGAGGTTGCGAGGGTACTTCCTGCCTGAGACACCAGCACCTATGAAGATAGAGACAATAAAAGCTGCTGTGTGCAATGAGTTTTATAAATCAGGAGCCGTTAACCCGTGAGAGGAGCTTTTGACATTTCCCAGTCAGCGTGGATTGTTCTTGTGTTTTATGCTCAGGACTTAGGATGGCAGCAGTTCTTCGTCACGTTTTACACTGGTGTTACCTTACGTGCTGGCCATCACATGTCTACTCTGTGCAGTTTACTCAGACCAAACTTTCTTCTTCTCCAAGTTAATCTTCTGATCACAGAAGAGGGACTAGTAAAGGGACCTCTGGTTTAGTGGTTTAGTTGTTTGTTGCTCTAAATTAGCAGAGGGATTTCTCCCCTGCCCTCTGCCACGACTTCCTGTAGTCTTATGTTTAGCAGGCCTGGGTCTGAAGAAAGAAAAAGCTTGTTCTACAAAGCCCGTGGGCAGATGACTTTCTAGTTTGCAGGATTGCAGGATTCCACTGAAGCTCCGGCCCCCTCCCTATGCCTGGACGTGTGTATTGGGGGGGGAGGAAGAGAGGGGGAAATATGTTGATCTATGACTTTACATACGCTGGGCAAATGCTTCACCACTGAGCTATTTGTAGACTACTTGTTACTTTTGTGTTTTCAGACAAGGTTGCTCACACAGGCTTTGAACTCTAGAGTCCCCTCTCTCAGGCCAGGCAAGCTTTCCTTGAAAATAAGAACATTAAAAGTTCTGTGAAGTTAGAGCTGAATTACAGCATTTGTGAAGCAGCTCATTATAACTAGTTTGAAAAGGAAAATGTCCAGGATCATTTTTTAAATTTCATTTTTTATTTTTTTCCATGATCATTATTAACCTGAGAAGTTTTCTCTCTTTTTCTTTTCAAAACATAGTTAATAATTGAAATTATCCCTTTCATTTACATGGATAAAACATCTATTCAAAGAAAGGTTTAACCTTTTACTTGGCTGCTCAGGTCACGCCACCAGCGCCACCTAGTGTATAACACATGCACAGAAACAAAGCCAAACTCCAGCACAAAACGCGGGCTAAATCCTTCAGGCCTCTAGGGAAGCATCAGGTAGTCCATCTGGAGCCAGTCCCTCTGCGATTCACTCTTGTATCATCAATACCATTTTAAAAACAAAAGTTGAGAAGACAGAAATTAAGAGAATATAGCAAAGAGTAAATGAGCCAAGAGAAAGGAGCCTGAGTCGGTTAGACAGCCGTTGGGCGTCTTGCTTCTGGAAGCAGAAGAAGCTTCCTTGTAGCGGATGTGAGGATGCTAGGATAGGCAGAGCCGGGCCCAGCAAGTCACCGCTGGAAGGCAGTTATACACGACTCTCATGGGAAGTGCTTAGTTCCGTACTGTCTTTCCCAGGATGCTTCACAGTGAAAAGTCTAGGAAACTCTATGTCCTGCTAGAGCAAGTGTTTGCTTTTGTCCAGTGTGACATCTCCATCAGGGCAAAGACTGAACTGGCTGGCTTGTAGCCCCTTATGGGATTGGGGTTTCCTCACCCTGGCATTGCTTGGGAGAGCATGTACACTGCACACCAGGCACGTGTGCACAACACTGCCATGGCATCTGCATTCTGCTGTGGTGAACAGGGGGAGCATGTACACCAGGCACGTGTGCACAGCACTGGCATGGCATCTGCATTCTGCTGTGGTCAA